>CM038678.1:433227432-433907880 GCA_021605205.1 Aegilops longissima | reverse complement strand
CGAAGCATGTCTATGGTACTCCGATTTTCAACAAGAACATTTGAAGCCCAATGCTAAATGTTTCTTGCTCAATTATCCAAACACCAATGTATGGGTAATGTCATGAAAATTCTCTCCCCTACCTAAAGAGTTTTCTACATTATATCCTGTCATGGATATCATGCTCTGCTTATCCTTGGGAAGGATATACCCCTGAAATATGTGTTTAAACACAATTCCCTTTCCATTGTTTTGTTTAATCCGAGAATCTCATTTTCCTTTCCATTGGTTTGCTTAACCCTTCTTGTGATCTATATGTAAAACACCTTGGTGTACAAACCGTGTCAGTAAGACCCTGTTTCTATTGTTGATGACATTCCGGTAACCACGGATGGATGAGGACTTTGCCTATTGGTCCGCCTCGTTCAACGAGCGGGAAAATGGTTCTCTTCGTCCCTCGCCTTTGGTATCAACGTTGTTGCCAACATAACTGACAGTCTATGCTCTAACATGCCTTGCTATCAGCGCCCTTCCTACCTTTAACCCACATGGTGGGCCCATAACCCACAGTTCCACAAGATCGAAACCTGACTCTCCTATACATCCCTGTTTTCTAAGTTATCCCTCGTGCTTGGCTTCATATGTAATTAGCGAGCCACCTTCGTAGTGATTTATTCTGGTAGCGCAATATTTATTCCCATTGCTCTGACCCCTTTCACCCTCTGTTTCAGGCAACGAACGGTTACCTACCCGCTTGAAGCTTCTTATGGCACCTTCTTACCTTACTCTAAATGACTTTCTTAAATTTCAACTCGAGAGATGCCTCTATGCCACATTCATTGAGATAGTCCCCATGTACCTATCTTGTGTTGAGCTCCATCCTACCAGAGTCTTTCCCCTTACTCCATCCCTTAAATCTCGGGACGAGATTTCTTGTAGTGGAGGAGAATTGTGACGCCCGGATAATTAAGCTACAGTAATCTCCTAGTAATGATGCCAGGTCATCACTCTTAATGTTACTAATCCTCATTTGATCTGAAGCTTAATTCAAATTCAATTCAAATTAAAGTCCAAAAGTCAAGTTTGTCAAACATGCAAAATAAAATGTTCAAAGTGCGGCAAATAATCCCTCGATATTTGTCAGGTTGGAACCAACCTCTTTTGAATTCCCAAAATGCCCCTGAGAGTTAATTTTTGCTCCAGCAGTAAATTAAATGGCCTTTGAAAAATAAATAATTATTTATTTAACTCCAATTGCCTCCAAACTTTATGTGCCACCCCTAAATATTGCGTTGGAATATTGTGCCAAATTTCAAGCTCAACTAAATTCATTTGCTTTGGTAACTAAATAGGAATCAGTAACTAAAAAGGAGAAAAGCCCCCCCTCTCAACTGGGCCGACTGGCCAGCTGGCCCCCATGCCCCTCCTTGGGCCTCAACCCACCAGACCGGCCCACCACCTGCCTACACCTAACCCTCCACCGTGACCTAGTCCCAGAAAATATCTGCCCACGCTCCACCACACCCCCACGATCCCCATCTCTCCCTGGTCTCTCTCTCTCTCTCGATCCCATCTGGATCGAGCCCGCACGCCCCCTCCCCTGCTTGATCTGGCGCCTGCCCTCGCTCAAGGGCCCGGCCCCGTGCCCATGACGCCATTCCGGCGCCACCCCGCCACCTCATCACCGTCGTTGGACCTCGCCGTACGCCACCATCACCGCATGAAGGCCTCGCCGTCGCCGGACCTCCCCACCGGACCTCCTCATCTCCTCCCCGTCGGACTGCCTCCCGCCACCGTTGCGAAAACATCCCGTCCTCCTCCCGCCGGACCACATCGAGCCTCGCCGCCACCTCTCTTAACGCCGGTGAGGGCCGCACCCTCCTCGTCTCCTCTCTACCCGTGTGCCACGACCTCGTCCGTCGCTCGGCGTTGCCACGACCCACGCGCCGGATGCACCCGGTGCATGCGCCCGCCCGCCGCGGTGCTCATCATTGCTCTTTGTTGCGGCCACAGGCTGCGCTGCGCCCACCTCGGCGCCTCGCCCGCGGCCATCTCCGCTTCCTCCTCGCCCGGCCCGGCTGCGCCATCAAGACGCGCTTCGCGCCCAGCGCCGTGCCTCTGCTGCGCGCTCGCCCGTTCCCCCAAGACGCCACCCTCTACGCTGCCGCCATCGGCCGAGGCCATAACCTCGGCGACCTGGCTGGCGGCGCGCCGTGCCCCCTCGATAACCCGTGCCGCTATGGCCTATGGGCCCTTGACAATGGGGCCCACACCCCTTCCTCGTAAAAAAAAAGAAATAAATATATAGTAAAATTATTATTTATTTATTTATTTAATTGATTACTTAATTAATTATGTTTAACTAAACTAATTAAAATTAGTTAATCTAATCTTTTAGTTAAAACTAATTAACCTTGCTTAATTACTCGAGCCTATGACTAACGGGACACTGCGCGTTAGTTTGGTGGTCAATCAACATTGACCGTTGATGTCGTCTTGACATCATGATGACACAGATAATTCTTTTGATTTAGCTAAATAATAATAATCCTAGAAAATGATTAAAACTTTAGAAAATCATAAAAAAATAAACTATAGCTCGGATGAAAAACTTTTCTACATGAAAGTTGCTCGTAATGACGAGATTTAACCGGATAGGCAGCCCGTTCGTCATACGCACCCTAACATATCAAACTCGCAACTTTCCCCTCCGATCCTCTCCGCTGAAAACACGAAACACCGGATACTTTCCGGATGTTTCCCCTTCGCCGGTAACACCCTCTTTGCCGCGTTAGGACACACCTAGCACCGCGTATTGCCATGTTACGCTTTGTGATGCTTTGATTGCTCTATTATTTATTGTGTTCCCCCTCTGTTACTTCTTTCCGGTAGACCCCATGACGATGCTGATGCCCCTGTGGTCGACTACGTCACCGACGACCCCTCCTTGTCGAGCAACCAGCAAGCCCCCTTGATCACCGGATATCGCCTACTCTTCTCTATCTGCTTGCATTAGAGTAGTGTAGCATGTTCTTGCTTTCATTGATCCTATCTTGCTGCATAGCCTGTCCTTGCTACTCTGTTGTTACCTTTACCTACTATCCTACTGCTTAGTATAGGATGCTAGTGTTCCATCGCCGACCCTACATTCTTGTCCGTCGCCATGCTATACTCTTGGGCTGTGATCACTTGGAGGTGATCACGGTCATATACTATATACTTTACACTATTACATTACCTGTGGTACTGTTAGGAGATGGGGCTGAAAGGAGGGTGGCTCCATCCCGGTAGAGGTGGGCCTGGGTTCCCGACGGCCCCGATCGTTACTTTAATGGCTGAGCGACAGGGCAGGTTGAGACTACTGGGTGAGAGGTGGGCCTGCCTGGTCGGCGTTCATGGATACTTAACACGTTTAACGAGATCTGGGTATTTGATCCGAGTTTGGCCATTTGGTCTATACGCACTAACCATCTACGGGAGTAGTTATGGGTATCCGGCGTCGTGGTATCGGCAAAACCTTCGTGGCCAATGTTGGCGGCGCGCTGCCCGGATTGGAACGTAAGCCTGCTCTTGTATTAAGGGGCTAGTTCGCTTTGGCCGCCCTACAACGTCAAGGTGTGCATTGGGCGATGGGCCCAGACCCTGTCGCTTAGGTTTAGACCGACGTCTTTGGCCTCTCTGTTGTGCCTAGGTGGGGCTGCGGCGTGTTGATCTTCAGCGGCGGGCATGACCGGAAAGTGTGTCCGGCCAAATGGGATCAAGCGTGTTGGGTTATGTGGTGCACCCTGCAGGTGAGTTTAATCTATTGAATAGCCGTGATCTTGATAACAGGGCGACTTGGAGTTGTACCTTGACCTTATGACAACTAGAACCGGATACTTAATAAAACACACCCTTCCAAGTGCCAGATACAACCCGGTGGTCGCTCTCTCTCAGGGATACGAGGAGGGGATCACCGGGTAGGATTATGCTATGCGATGCTACTTGGAGATGCTACTTGGAGGACTTCAATCTACCCTCTTATACCTGTTGCAAGACGGAGGTGACCAGAAGCGTAGTCTTCGATAAGACTAGCTATCCCCTCTTATTCGGCTTTCTGCAGATTCACCCCTTGATATGGCCCTTTACACATATATCCATGCATATGTAGTGTAGCTCCTTGCTTGCAGTACTTTGGATGAGTACTCACGGTTGCCTTGTTCCCCTTTTCCCCTATCTCTACTCGATTGCTGCGACCAGACGATGGAGCCCAGGAGCCAGACGCCACCGTCGATGATGACTTCTACACGGAGGTGCCCTACTACGTGCAGCCCACCGACGATGACCAGGAGTAGTTAGGAGGATCCCGAGCGCAGAGGCCTGCGCCTCTTCGATCTGTATCCCGTTTGTGCTAGCCTTCTTAAGGCAAACTTGTTTAACTTATATCGTACTCAGATATTGTTGCTTCCGCTGACTCGTCTATGATCGAGTACTTGTATTCGAGCCCTCGAGGCCCCTGGCTTGTATTATGATGCTTGTATGACTTATTTATGTTTTAGAGTTGCGTTGTGATATCTTCCCGTGAGTCCCTGATCTTGATCGTACACATTTGCGTGCATGATTAGTGTACGATTGAATCGGGGGCGTCACACCAATCTTCAGGGTTGCGTTTAATTATTTCCAATAAATCCCATTTGAATTCAATAGTCTTCATCATAAAAGATCCAGTACAAGAAGTATCGAGCATGGAGCGATTATTGAGAGAAAGCCGAGCATAAAATTTTTGAATAATCATTTCTCTTGAGAGCTCATGATTGGGGCATCAATATAACATTGACTTAAGCCTCCCCCAAGCTTGAGCGATGCTTTCTCCTTCGCGAGGCCAAAAATTATATATATAATTATGATCATGATGAACAAGATGCATAGGATAAAACTTCTGATGAAATTCCAATTTCAATCATTTGTAATTCCATGATCCCATATCATGACATAGCCTATACCATGTCAACGACTCTCCCTTCAAAGATAAAGGGAAGACCTTCTTCTTGATAACATCCTCAGGCATACCTGCAAGCTTAAATAATCCACAAACTTCATCCACATAGATTAGGCGCAAATCAGGATGTAATGTTCCATCTCCTGTAAAAGGATTAGCTAGTAGTTTCTCTATCATACCCGAAGGAATTTCAAAGTAAACATTTTCAGTAGGTTCAGTAGGTTGAGGAGCAACTCTTTGCTCTACTGGTTGGGGTGAAGATACCCCGAAAAAGCCCCTCAAAGGATTATGTTCCATAGTAACAAGTGATAGTAAATTTCAGCACATTATATAAATTTTTCCTTACCAAATTCCATCTACCAAAGGCGCTTCACTCCCCGGCAACGGCGCCAGAAAAGAGTCTTGATGACCCAAAAGTATAGGATATCTATCTAGTCCTTTCGATAAGTAAGAGTGTCAAACCCAACGAGGAGCAGAAGGAAATGACAAGCGGTTTTCAGTAAGGTATTCTCTGCAAGCACTGAAATTATCGGTAACAGATAGTTTTGTGATAAGGTAATTTGTAACGGGTAACAAGTAACAAAAGTAAATAAGGTGCAGCAAGATGGACCAATCCTTTTTGTATCAAAGGACAAGCCTGGACAAACTCTTATATGAAGGAAAACGCTCCCGAGGACACATGGGAATTATCGTCAAGCTAGTTCTCATCACGCTCATATGATTCGCGTTCGTTACTTTGATAATTTGGCATGTGGGTGGACCGGTGCTTGGGTGCTGTCCTTTCTTGAACAAGCATACCACTTATGATTAACCCCTGATGCAAGCATCCACAACTACAAAAGAAGTATTAAGGTAAACCTAACCATAGCATGAAACATATGGATCCAAATCAGCCCCTTACGAAGCAACGCATAAAATAGGGTTTAAGCTTATATCACTCTAGCAACCCATCATCTACTTATTACTTCCCAATGCCTTCCTCTAGGCCCAAATAATGGTGAAGAGTCATGTAGTCAACGTTCACATGACACCACTAGAGGAGAGACAACATACATCTCATCAAAATATCGAACGAATACCAAATTCACATGACTACTTATAGCAAGACTTCTCCCATGTCCTCAGGAACAAACGTAACTACTCACAAATCATATTCATGTTCATAATCAGAGGGGTATTAATATGCATAAAGGATCTGAACATATGATCTTTCACCAATTAAACCAACTAGCATCAACTACAAGGAGTAATCAACACTACTAGCAACCCACATGTACCAATCTGAGGCTTTGGGACAAAGATTGGATACAAGAGATGAACTAGGGTTTGAGAGGAGATGGTGCTAGTGAAGATGTTGATGGAGATTGACCCCCTCCCGATGAGAGGATCGTTTGTGATGATGATGGCGATGATTTCCCCCTCCCGGAGGGAAGTTTCCCCAGCAGAACAGCTCTGCGGGGCCCTAGATTAGTTCCGCCTCGTGGCGGAGTTTCTTCAGCTTGCTTATGATTTTCTCGGACGAAAGACTTCATATAGCAGAATATGGGCACGGAGGCTGCCGAGGCCCACGAGGCGGGGCGCGCCCGGGTAGGGCGCACCCCACCTCGTGGCAGTGTGGGCCCCCTCTGGTATTTTCTTCGCTCAGTATTTTTTAATTCCAAAATGACTTCCGTGAAGTTTCGGACTTTTGGAGTTGTGCGAATAGGTCTCTAATATTTGCTCCTTTTCCATTGAAATTCCAGTGCCGCATTCTCCTCTTCATGTAAACCTTGTAAAATAAGAGAGAATAGACATAAGTACTGTGACATAACGTGTAATAACAGCCCATAATGCGATAAATATCAATAGAAAAGCATGATGCAAAATGGACATATCAGTAAGAAAAGAACCGCTATGCTTTAGATCTAAAAGAGAATTTTTAGAAAGAGCGTTTTCTAGTGATTGCTTTCATAAAATGATGAAGATCTTAAAATGATTGGTGTTTCTTCCATAGATTCCATGTTTAGTAAAATTAAGATTGATGATAAAGGGACTGAAGAAGAGTAAACTTTAGCTATAAGGCATCCCGATAATTTGGAGGATGAAAATCTTATTGAGAAAATTGATAAAAGTGGGTTTAGAGATGTCAGAACTTTAACTAGTGATGTGCCCACTCTTTTGGATTACAAAGAATTTAATTATGATAATTGTTCTTCGATTGATTGTATTTCTTTGTTGCAATCCATGATTAACTCACCCATGCCTATGAACAAAAGAAAGCTTTTACTAAACATATCGTAGATGCCATGACGAAAGCTTTGGAAGAAAAATTGGAATTAGAGATCTCAATTCTTAGAAAATTACATGATTAAATGGAACCTACTACCAGAGTCAAGATTAAAAATTATGAGTGTTTTGATTTATGCGATTTGGGTGCTTGTGTTTCCACAATTCTGAAGTCTTTATGTGATGTGCTTGGTCTTACCGATATTGAAGAATGTTCTCTTAATTTGCACTTGGCGGATTCTACTATTAAAAAGCATATGGGAAGAATTAATGATGTTCTTATTCCTGCAAATAGGAATTATGTGCCCATAGATTTTATTGTTCTTGATATTGATTGCACTCCGTCTTGCCCAATTATACTTGGTAGACCGTTCTTACGCACTATAGGTGTCGTGATTGATATGAAAGAAGGCAATATTAAATTTCAATTTCCACTAAGAAAGGGTATGGAACACTTCCCTAGAACAAGAATTAAGCCACCATATGAATAAATCATAAGGGCATCCTATTGATCTAGAACCAAAGATGACAATACTTAGATCTATGCATTATGCCTAGCTAGGGGCATAAAACGATAGCGCTTGTTGGGAGGCAACCCAATGAAAAAAAATTATTTTTGCCTTTTTCTTTTTGTTCTTGAGTGTTTTCACAATTTTGATACTGTTATGATTGTGTATTTTATGTTTTAATTAGTGTTGGTGCCAAGCAAATCCTTTGGGATCATGTTGGGTGATAGTTGATTTGATCTTGTTAAAAAACAGAAACTTTTGCGTCTAGTAAAATAGTTTTCAACATTCACAGAAGCGCAATAAAATCCTGATTTTTGTACACAAGATTGAAATACAAATTTCCTACATTGTCCTAAGTTTTCAAAAAATTTGGAGTTACAAAAATATTCGAGGTTTTCAGATTGCTACAGACTGTTCTGTTTTTGACAGATTCTATTTTCTTTGCATTGTGTGCTTATTTTGATGAATCTGGACTTTATCGGGGGGTATAAGCCATAGCAAAGTTGGAATACAGTAGATATAATGCAAAAAAATACGAATGGGTGTGCAACAGTACTTAGAGTGTTGATTTGCTTTGTTATACCAATGGATCTCACGAAGGTTTTGTTGAGTTTTGTGTGATTGAAGTTTTCAAGTTTTGGGTGAGATCACGATGGATGAAGGAGTAAGAAGAGCCTAAGATTGGGGATGCCCCATGGCACCCCAAGTTTTTACCCAAAGAGGAACAAGCAACTAAGCTTGGGGATGCCCCGAGTGGCATCCCCTCTTTCTTCTAATGACTATCGGTATTTTACTTGGACCTATATTTTTATTCGTCACATATCATGAGTTTTGCTTGGAGCATCTTGTATTATATGAGTCTTTGCTTGTTTTACTTTTTATTTTCTGTCATCTATCCTTGCTGGACACACCTATTTGAGAGAGCCAAAATTAAGTTATGATTTGTTAGAATTGCTCTATATGCTTCACTTCAATTTTTTTAGCTATGGAATTGCTCTAGTGCTTCACTTATATCTTTTTGAGCACGGTGTGCTTTAATATTTTTGAAGAAATGCTCTCATGCTTCACTTAGATTTATTTGAGAGTTAGTAAAATTTTGAAGAAATTCTCTCATGCCGCACTTATATTATTTTGAGAGAAGAAAATTTTTATGCTCATGTTCTTCACTTAGATTTGTTTGAGCTTATCAAAAAAAAAACATATGAAATTAGTCCCAAAGTGATATATATATGTGGGAGGGGGCGCCTAGCACACAAGAACATTGTTTAGCCGTGTGGGCGCCCCCCTCCACCATTTACAACCCCGGTCATATTTTCGTAGTGCTTAGGCGAAGCCCTGCGGAGATAGCTTCACCATCACCGTCACCACTCCGTCGTGCTACCGGAACTCATCCATTACCTCGCTGTCTTGCTGGATCAAGAAGGCGGAGGACGTCATCAAGTTGAACATGTGCTGAACGCGGATGTGTCGTACGTTCGGTGCTCGATCGGTTGGATCACGAAGAAGTTCGACTACATCAACAGCGTTGCTAAACGCTTCCGCTTACGGTCTACGAGGGTACGTAGACACACTCTCCCCTTTCGTTGCTATGCATCTCCATGGACAGATCTTGCAACGAGGATCCCTCCGTTTACGCGACACAGAGGGCACCATAGGACAACACCATAAATAAAATATAAACTAATACCAACCAAGATCATGGTTAACCCATATGACAAAACGGATCTACTCAAACATCATAGGATAGCCAAATATCATTGGGAAAAAATATATGGAGTTGAGCACTATGTTTAAATAGAGATTACAGTAGGGAGAAGGGGTGTTACACCGCTGCATAGAGGGGGGGGGGGAGAGTTGGTGTTGACGGCAGCAAGATTGTTAATGTAGATCGCCGTCACGATCCTTGCCCCGGCGGCACTCCGGCGCCACCGGGAGAGAGGGGAAAAAACCCCCCCTCCTTCTTCTTCCTCCTTGGCCTCCATGGCGGCGGAGGGGCGGGAGCCCCTCCGAGATTGGATCTCCCTCTCTATTCTCTTCTGTTTCGTGTTCCTGTTTTCTGGCCGAAAAACGTTTCTTATATTCCCGGAGATCCATAACTCCGATTGCGCTGAGATTTTAACACGGTTTTTTCCCCGGATATAAGCTTCCTTGCGCCCGAAGTAGAGATCGAACCGATGTACGAGGTGAGCACAACCCACTTGGGCGCGCCCTGGTGTCTTGTGGGGGTTGTGGGCCCAGTTTGCGTTGATTCCAAGTTCCAAAAATCACATATATTCCAAAATAATTCCCCGTAAAATTTTATTGCATTTGGACTTCGTTTGATATGGATATTCTGCAAAACAAAAAACATGCAAAAAACAGGAACTGACATTGGGCACTGGATCAATAGGTTAGTCCAATAAATCATATAAATTGTTGCCAAAAGTATGTAAAAGTTGTATAATATTGTCATGGAACAATCAAATTATAGATACGACGGAGACGTATTAGCATCCCAAAGCTTAATTCCTGCTCGTCCTCGAGCAGGTAAATGATAAAAAAGATAAATTTTTATGTGGAATGCTACCTAGCATAATCTTGATTATATATCTAATCATGGCATGAATATTAAGACACGAGTGATTCAAAGCAAGTCTATAATTTGACATAAAGCCATCAATGCTCAGGCATCCCAACAAATAATCATGCCTTTCAAAATATCAATGCTAAAGAAAGCTATCCCTACAAAATCATATAATCTTGTCATGCTCTGTCTTCTTAACACAAAGTATTTATCATGCACAACCCCAATGACAAGCCGATCAATTGGTTCATACTTTTTTAACACGTTCAACTTTTTCAACCCTCACGCAATACATGAGCGAAAGCCATGGATATAGCACAATGGGTGGAACAGAGTATGATGATAGGGGTAAATATAGAGAAGACAAAAAATTAAGAAAGTATCACATCGACGCGGCTAACCAACGGGCTATGGAATGCCTATCAATTGATATCAATGCGAGCAGTAGGGATTGCCATGCAACAAATGCACTAAGAGCTATAAGTGTATGAAAGCTCAATATGAAAACTAAGTGGGTGTGCATCTAATCCTATAATGAAAAATTCTCACTAGTATATGAAAGTGATAACATAGGAGACTCTCTATATGAAAAGCATGGTGCTACTTTGAAGCACAAGTATGGAACTAGCGTGCCCCTTCTCTCTTTTTTTATTTTTCTTTTATTTCTTTTATTTTCCTTTTCCTATTTTTTTATTGTTCTCTCTTTGTCCGGAGTCTCATCCTGACTTGTGGGGGAATCATACTCTCCACCATCCTTTCCTCACTGAGGCAATGCTCTAATAATGAATAATGATGATCATCACACTTCTATTTACTTACAACTCAAAAGAAATAAAATTACAACTCGATACCTAGAACAAAATATGATTCTATATGAATGCCTCTGGCAATGTACCAGGATGTGCAATGATCTAGCGTAACATGTATAAAAAATGATGAACGGTGGATGAGCCACAAATACTATGTCAGCTATATGATCATGCAAATCAATATGACAATGAATGCTCAAGTCATCAAAATGGAAGCGGTGGAAGTTGCATGGCAATATATCTCGGAATGGCTGTGGAAAGGCCATAATAGGTAGGTATGGTGGCTGTTTTGAGGATGATATAATAAGGCTTATGTGTGATAGAGCATACCATATCACGGGGTTTGGATGCACTGGCGAAGTTTGCACTGACTCTCGAGGTGAGAAAGGGCAATGCACGGTACCGTAGAGGCTAGCATTAGTCATAAAGAACTCATATACTTATTGCAAAAGTTTATTAGACCTCGAAGCAAAGTACTATGCATGCCCCTAAGGGGATAGATTGGTAGGAAAAGACCACCGCTCGTCCCCGACCGCCACTCATAAGGAAGACAAATCATGCTCCAACTTCATAGCATAAGGAGAGACTATACGTGCATGCTTCGGGAATCACAAACCTTAACACCAATATCCTTACTAACCACACCCATTTACTAGTACTTCCCACATATCCCATCTCTATATCGCAAAACTATTGCAAGGAATCAAACATATCATATTCGGTGATCCACAAGTTTTATGTAGGATTTCATGACTAACCATGCAAATGACCAATTCTTGTTAACTCTCTAAATAGATATAAGTGAAGCATGAGAGTTTAATTATTTCTACAAATATCATGCTCTAATAAATATAAGTGAAGCAAACGAGTATTCTACAAACAATGGTTTTCTATGTGAAGAGAAACAGGCAATCCAAATTCAAATTATATAAGTGAAGCACTTGAAGCATTCTATAAAGCCATACTCAAAATATATAAGTGAAGTGCAATGAGCATTCTATAAATCAACCATGGACTATCTCATACCAGCATGGTGCATAAAAGAAAAATGAAAATTAAGCACAAAAGACGCTCCAAGATTTACACATATCACATGAACGAAACAAAGACGAAAACATACTGATACTTGTTGAAGAAAGATGGGATGCCTTCCGGGGCATCCCCAAGCTTAGATGCTTGAGTCTCCTTGAATATTTACTTGGGGTGCCTTGGGAATCCCCAAGCTTGAGCTCTTGCCTCTCCTCCTTCTCCTCATATCGAGACCTCCTCGATCCTTGATCACTTCATCCACACAAAACTCAACAGAAAGCTCGGTAAGATACATTAGTATAATAATGCAAATCACTACTCTAAGTACTGTTGCAAACCCATTCATATTTTGTTTTTGCATTGCAGCCACTGTATTATGACTTTTCCATGGCTTATACCATTGATAGAGTCGATAGTTTCATCAAAACAAGCAAAACAATGCATCAAAAACAGAATCTGTCTTAAACAGGACAGTCTGTAGGAATCGGAACATCTACCATACTTATGGCACTCCAAAAATTCTGAAAAATTAGAAAAAATAAACAATTTGTATATAAATACTGTGCAAAAAATTTCAAAAACTTTTGACGTTCCAGTAAAAAATAAAAATTCACACGCTACAGCCAAAGTTTTTGTTTTTACACCGCACAAACCAACAAGCAATCTAATCATCCTAAAGGAAAATATTGGCACATTATTTTTATAATACAATGGATTTGTACAAGGGGATAACTATTTTTGCGAGAAACTTCTATGAAAAATTTACATTGTTTCCATGAGCATGAACACAAGTGTTCAAGGTCGACCCTCACTTCTCGAATACATAACTTCCAATCGCTTATCTTTTGTCGAAATGTTTTTAGGTTCGCCTCTATATTTTCTTGTTTTTAAACTATATATAAGAACTCAACAGAAATAAATGAATCTGTAAAACTTCCAGGTTGTCTCCTTGGCAGTGCTTTCTTTAAAGCCATTAAGCTAGGCATAAAGTGCTCAAGTAATGGATCCACCCGGATCCCAAGGTATATCAAAGCCAATTTTAATTAACAATGATTTGGCATTTAGTAGTGAGCACAAATCAACATATATCATGCAATAACAAAGTCTAACTCTCTTCCTATGCATCGCATGTCATACAAGAACAATTCATGCACATCAAGTAAAGGCCAATACATATCATAAGCAGTTTCTTCCAATTTTATCGTGTTGGAAACATAGAGAGGTGGAGATATAGTTCCTCTATCATAACAATTGCAAGTAGGATTAGCAAGCACATGCATATTGTATTCGTCAAATCATCATGTGTAATGGTAAAAGGCAATCCATCAATTTAATCCTTAATAAGTGCAAACTTCTCTGATATAGTGTAGTTTGGAAAATTCAAAAAGTGTAATAGCAATAATTTCATTCTCAACATAAGGAACTACAGCAAGTTCATCTCCATATGCATAATTCATATTGGCATCTTGGCCACAAGCATAGGAAGCATCAAGTTCATCAAAAAGGGATATTTCAAAAGAATCAACGGGATCATAGCAATCATCATAGCATTCATCCTTCGGTAAGAACGAAGGGACATTACAAAATATATGATTTGAATACTTACTCTCATTATAAGGTGGGAGCGGGTGATCAATCTACTCTTCCTCTGCTTGTTCTTCACTCTCCTCATCATCTTTTTCATCCAACGAGCTCATAGTTTCATCAATTTCTTCTTCCATAGTTTCCTGCAAAATATTAGTCTCTTATTGGACAACGGAGACTTTCTCAATAAACACATCAATGTGGGCATTGTATTTATAATTTTCATAGCAATATTTAAGGATGGCAAAATTTTCAGGCCTATAAACATTATCATCAAAAGCTTCATACTTTTCAAACAAAGATTCAATTTCATAAGCACCCTTAAAAGCAACAAATTCTTCTATTCATTCCGCACCATAGTAATCATATCTACCATTAGCATAAGAAGCTAAGGTTTCATAATCATTAAATTTGCCTTAAAAGGGAAGGTGTAGAGTCTTCATCCTAGAGCAACAAGTATAATCATATCTGTGGCATAAATTCCAAGCATACCAATGCAACATATGAATTTGATCCCATAATAGTTTCCCTTTTTGTGTCAAGCGATAATCCCTAAAGTATTCAGGTTGATCCAATGTGTCTCCCATTATCATGTTGAATGGAGTTTTCTCAGGATTATCAAAGTAGTGTTTAGTATTTTTCACATAACGAGCATCGAGGGTTTTAGGAGGTTCCCCATCTCCATGAGTCTAGCGATCCGACCTCAAACGGTCAAATCTCTGTGCATAAGTGTCATCCTTGGATCGGTAATGCTGAAACACACAGTACTCGAAGGATTTATAACAGAGTGCAATCACACTCTTATTACATCGAATGTCTCAAAAGAGAACTTATTACAAAAATATGGCTTAAGGCCAACTAAATAAGATAACTGCGGAAGCATCGAAGATAAATGAATCCATCAACTCCAACGACATAGCCGAGTGCACGAAACGACCTAGCGCACCTTACTCTTCGCCTGAAAAGTTTGCAACATAATACGTTGCAGCCCGAAATGGGTCAGCACATGGAATATGCCGGCAAAATAACACTATATAGCAAATGAACATGATAACAACTATTACTACATGCATATATGGCTGGTGGAGGCTCTATGGTTATTGTTTTTGCGTAAAGCCAATTTTTCCCTACAGCAAAGGAATATATTTTTATTTAACTACAAAGTTGGTTGATAAAATATTGAGAAGGTTCCTCCAACTCAATCCCAATTAAACAGTATTAACAACCCAGCAAATTAATTAAAGAGTGATGAGATCAAATCAATAATTCAAGAACCAGATACTCAAGATGTCCATAATCGGGGACACGGCTAACCATCATTAGTTTGTACACTTTGCAGAGCTTTGCACACTTTTCCACACAAGACTCGATCTCCTCCGTTGGATTTCTCGCACTACATGATGTTTGAAAAACGGATAACAGAGACATAGTCTTTCAGAAGCACGCATTAACTCTTTACTCTGGGTAGACAGTACCACCTACATCCCCTACATCTGCTAGTCTACCACTGAAAGAGGTCACGCAACATAGTCAACTATGCCAGAGCCCATAATGGCTTGTGGCTGCACACGAAAGTTTCTAGCATGAATAATCTTATGATCCCTTTGAGCCTGGGTGGCGAACCATAGGATGATCACACGGGTACTCCGGGATATCCTAGGACAACACTGGATTCTCCAGGTGCCCGCAACCAATCCACCCAGATGTGTATTAAAGTAGCCACCTTAAGTTAACCATTTATTAACAACTCTCACATCTGTCATGGATCACTCAACCAAACCACGTCTACAAGCATATCATAGCAGTATAAGCATACATAGAAGTAACTCCCATGGTTTGAATCAAAGGACAATAGGTTCTACCTCATCAACTACTTCCCAAAACCCACATGTTAATCAGATCCTGCTCACGCAATGTTTGAGGGTTGAAACTAATGCATAAAAACTGGGTAATAAAGGGTATGATCAAAGTGTTACTTTCCTTACTGACGATCTGAAAACCCTAGTGACTCGTAGTAGCACGCTTCGCACTCCGGAAACTCTATCACAAACAAACAATATCATACATAAGCACACAAGCACTAGATGCAAGGGTAAAACTTAGATGAGAAATTCCAAACTGAAAGTTCAACTGAAGAGCTTCGACTTGCAAAAAGAATCAATCAAATCGGAGCTACGAAACTCATACTACGATAAAAAAGTTCAAATTCAAATATGCTTGAAACCAAATTTTAAATTGTCAAAATCATGTTCAAGTTGGTTAACTGGAAAGACGGGTCCGAGATGAAGATTTTGGCGTTGGTTTCACTGGATTTGGACAAACAAGCAAAAAGTTGCGAGGGTTTGAAAATCAGGGGCTAATCTGTGATAAAATAATCGCGGATAGGTCCCTGGCCAAAATTAAAATAAAAAGAAAAACACTAACGAACGAACGTTCGCTATCAGGGACAAACGGCCGAACATGTTCGCTAACAGTGACGTTCAAGTGAACGTTAACTAATTAGCGAACTCGAAAAAAACAATCTAAACTGTTGAACCGAAAAAGAAAACCGACAACACCTAAAGAAAAACCGATCTAGGTTTTATACCTAAAACCAGCGGTCAATGGCGGCGATTTCGGCGAGGCGGGCGCAGGGTTGCCCGCTCGGCTGCAGCAAGCAGCAGCAGCAGGCGGCAAGAGGCGGCGGCACAAGGTCATGAGAGGAGGCTGGCTGACGGCGAGGTTTAGTGGGGAGAGGCGGCATGGGCACATATAAAGGCGGGGCTGGGCTTGGAGGAGGGGGCGGCGGGCGGAGTCCGGCTCGGACTCCTCCTCGGCGTCCATGCCTCGCCTGCAGGGGAGGAAGGCGGCGCTGGGCCCGGCCCGGCTCGGTGAGCCTTGCCCGATCAGTGAAACTTTTTAAAATAAATTCCACCGAAGAAAAATTCCAAATAAAATAAATTTTTTTCTAAAAATGCCAAAAAAAAATTCACCGTCTAAATAAAAAATTTAGAACAGGGTGAACATTTTTCCGCCTAAAAATACAACTTTCAAAAATGCATATTTTTTCTTATTCAAATAAAATCTCAAATAAAATATATATTTGATTTAAAAAATTTCCTCCAATATTCCTCTCTTTTGAAGAAGTGATATTATATTTTCTCTTTTATTTTTAGTATTAGAAATATTTGAAGAGAAAATATTAAAACCAAATTGATGCTCTTTTCAAATTTGAGAAATAATCAAATATAAAATATATGAAATCTCCAACTCTCTCCTTGGGTCCTTGAGTTGCTTAAGATTTCTAGGATCACAACCAAAATGCAAATAAAATATGATATGCATGATGACCTATGTATAACATCCTAATTGAAAATTGGGATGTTACAATGAGTAGCAAGTACCACTAATTTTTTTGGTATTTCGTGTTCCATATCCATGACTAAAGATAGAGAACAACTTAGAATAAAAATAAAATAAAAACTACTTAGTGATAAAGCAAACAAGCACACACGAGAATATACACATCACGCTATTGCTCCACGGCAACGGCACTAGAAAAAGGTCTTGATAACCCACAAGTATAGGGGATCATTTGTAGCCTTCTTCAATAAATAAGAGTGTCGAACCCAATGAGGAGCTAAAGGTAGAACAAATATTTCCTCAAGTTCTATCGACCACTAAGGGAGTCCTAGATTAGGGGGTATCCGGACAGCCGGACTATAACCTTTGGCCGGACTGTTGGACTATGAAGATACAAGATTGAAGACTTCGTCTCGTGTCCGGATGGGACTCTCCTTGGCGTGGAAGGCAAGCTTGGCAATACAGATATGTAGATCTCCTTCCTTGTAACCAACTCTGTATAACCCTAGCCCCTTCCGGTGTCTATATAAACCGGAGGGTTTAGTCCGTAGGACCAACAATAATCATACCATAGGCTAGCTTCTAGGGTTTAGCCTCTCTGATCTCGTGGTAGATCAACTCTTGTAATACTCATATCATCAAGATCAATCAAGCAGGAGCAGGGTTTTACCTCCATCGAGAGGGCCGAACACAGGTAAAACATCGTGTCCCTTGTCTCCTATTACCATCCGCCTAGACGCACGATTCGGGACCCCTACCGAGATCCGCCGGTTTGACACCGACATTGGTGCTTTCATTGAGAGTTCCTCTGTGTCGTCATCATTAGGCTTGATGGCTCCTTCGATCATCGATAGCAATGCAGTCCAGGGTGAGATTTCTCCCCGGACAGATTTTTGTATTCGGCGGCTTTGCACTGCGGGCCAATTCGCTTGGCCATCTGGAGCAGATTGAAAGTTACGCCCCTGGCCATCAGGTCAGGTTTGGAAGCTTAAACTACACGGCCGACATCCGCGGGGACTTGATCTTTGACGGATTCGAGCCCCTGCCGAGTGCGCCTCACGTTCACGATGGGCATGATCTAGCTCTGCCATCGGACAGTGTCCAGGAGATCGCACCTGCAGCCGCCCCGACCCTGAATTCGGAGCCAACCGCGCCATCCATGGACGGGTGGCTAGACCCCACCACAGAGGCCGCAGTCTCGACGGCGATCGAGCCGAACACCAACCTTACCCTCCACGGGATCCATGACTCCAAGTTGCCGGATTCCTCTCCGGCCACGGATCCCGAACCACCTGCGCCCGTGCCTGTCGAATCCGACTGGGCGCCGATCATGGAGTTCACCTCCGCGGATATCTTTCAGCACTCGCCCTTTGGTGACATACTGAATTCATTAAGGTCTCTCTCCTTGTCAGGAGAGTCCTGGCCGGACTATGTCCGGCAAGATTGGGATGCGGATGACGAAGAAATTCATAACCCACCCACCACCCACTTAGTAGCCACTGTCGATGATTTGACAGACATGCTCGACTTCGACTCCGAAGACATCGACGGTATGGATGACGATGCAGGAGACGAACAGGAACCACCACCCACAGGGCACTGGACAACCACCTCATCATATGATATATATATGGTGGACACACCCAAAGAAGGCAATGACAACGGGACGACGGAGGATGACCCCTCCAAGAAGCAACCCAAGCATCGACGTCAGCGGCGCCGCTCTAAGTCTCGCCAAAACAAAAGCGGTGATACCGGCACAGGAGATAACAGCACTCCGAACAGTGCCGAAGATGGCGACAATCTCCTCCAGCAAGATTTAGAGCAGGAGGATGGAGAAGCCAGCCATCCTGAGAGAGCGGCAGAGGGAGAGGCAGAAGATGATAATTACATGCCCCCCTCCGAAGACGAGGCAATCCTCGATGATGACGAATTTGTCGTGCCTGAGGATCCCGTCGAGCAAGAGCGCTTCAAGCGCCGGCTTATAGCCACGACAAATAGCTTTAAGAAAAAGCAACAGCAGCTTCGGGCTGATCAAGATTTGCTAGCTGACAGATGGACCGAAGTCCTGGCAGCCGAGGAATATGAACTCGAACGCCCCTCCAAGGGTTACCCAAAGCGCAGGTTGCTACCCCGATTAGAGGAGGAAGCATTGAAACCTACATCTCCAGCGTATGACGCGGCTGACCGGCCACCTCGCGGCCGCGATAGAGATACATTCTAGCCAGCTCAGCCCGCACCCCGACGCAAATCAAATAAAAATGTCAGGGCACGGGGAAATACGCTAGACCTGCAAGACGTATTGGAGGACAAAGCAAAACACGCAAGATCGATCTACGGATCACGGGGGTGCGCCACTATGCGAGACGACAATAGTCATGCCGGATACAGCAAAAGCAAATCCGGCCGGGCCAAACACAACAGACAAGACTCATTTGAGCTACGACGCGAAGTAGCCCAATACAGAGGCGCCACACACCCCCTATGCTTCACTGACGAAGTAATGGATAATCAAATCCCAGAGGGATTCAAACCCGTAAATATCAAATCATACGATGGCACAACAGATCCTACAGTATGGATCGAGGACTACCTCCTGCACATCCACATGGCCCGCGGTGACGATCTACACGCCATCAAATACCTCCCACTCAAACTCAAAGGACCAGCTCGACATTCACTTAACAGCCTGCCAGCAGAATCCATTGGCTGTTGGGAAGATCTGGAAGCCGCATTCCTCGACAACTTCCAGGGCACTTACGTGCGACCACAAAACGCCGATGACTTGAGCCACATGATTCAGCAGCCAGAGGAATTGGCCAGGCAATTCTAGACACAGTTCCTAACAAAGAAAAATCAAATCGTCGACTGTCCGGATGCATAGGCCCTAGAAGCTTTTAAGCACAACATCCGTGACGAGTGGCTCGCCCGGCACCTTGGCCAGGAAAAGCTGAAATCTATGGCAGCCCTCACGACACTCATGACCCGCTTTTGTGCGGGAGAAGACAGCTGGCTGGCTCGGAGCAACAACATATCAAAGAACACCGGTACTCCGGATACCAAGGATAGCAATGGCAGGTCACGTCGCAACAAACATAAGTGCCGCATCAGCAGCGACAATGTCGAAGATACGACAGTCAATGCCGGATTCAGAGGCTCCAAACCCGGTCAGCGGAAAAAGCCATTCAAAAGAAGCACTCCGAGCCCGTCCAGTTTGGACCATATACTCGATCGCTCGTGTCAAATACACGGCACCCCCGAAAAGCCAGCCAACCACACCAACAGAGAATGTTGGGTGTTCAAGCAGGCCGGCAAGTTAAATGCCAAAAACAAGGACAAGGGGCTGCGTAGCGATGACGAGGAGGAGCCCCGGCGGCCGAACACCGGAGGACAGAAGAGGTTCCCCCCACAAGTGCGGACGGAGAACATGATATACGCAACCCATATCCCCAAGAAGGAGAGGAAGCGTGCGCTAAGGGACGTATATGCGTTGGAGCCAGTCGCCCCAAAGTTCAACCCATGGTCTTCCTGTCCGATCACTTTTGATCGCAGGGACCACCGAGGGAGTCCTGGATTAGGGGGTATCCGGACAGCTGGACTGTATACAACGTCCGGACTATTGAAGCTTGGAGGTACAAGACTCAAGACTTCGGCCCGTGTCTGGATGGGACTTTCCTTGGCGTGGAAGGCAAGCTTGGCGATTCGGATATTATATTACCTTCCTTGCAACCGACTCCATGTAAACCCTAAGCCTCTCCGGTGCCTATATAAACAGGAGAGGTTAGTCCTTAGAAGGCCGATCACAATTACAATCATACCATCATAGGCTAGCTCTTAGGGTTTAGCCTCTACGATCTCGTGGTAGATCTACTCTTGTACTACCCATATCATCAATATTAATCAAGCAGGAACTGGGTTATACCTCCATCGAGAGGGCCCGAACCGGAGTAAACATCTGTGTCCCTTGCTTCCTCTTACCATCAGCCTTGACGCACAGATCGGGACCCCCTACCCGAGATCCGCCGGTTTTGACACCGACATTGGTGCTTTCATTGAGAGTTCCTCCGTGCCGTCGCTACGGGGCTCAATGGCTCCTTCAACCACCATCAACAACACGGTCCCGGGAGAGACTTTTCTCCCCAGACCGATCTTTGTGTCCGGTGGCTTCGCCCTGCGGGCCAATTCGCTTGGCCATCTAGAGCAGATTGATAGCCACGCCCTTAGCCACCATATCAGGGTCGGAAACCTAAACTGCACGGTGGACATCCGCGGAGACTAGATCTTCGACGAATTTGGGCCTATGCCAGGAGCACCGGACAGTAAAGACGAACATGGCTTAGACCTGCTGTCGAATAAAGCTCGGGGTGTCACCCTCGCAGTAGCCTCGGACTTAAATCCGGAGCAGGCTGCATTGCCCAAGGACGGGGGGCTGGACCCCGCCCCGCAGGTCGTGCACTCATCGGCGGTAGAGCCGAACACGGGCCTTACCCCGGTGGTGGCCTGTGAATCTGGACCCCCGGATTCGTATCCGGGCGTTGGTCTGGTTCGCGCACTCCCGATCGAGCCAGGTTGGGCTCCGGTAATGGAGTTCACTGCTGCGGATATCTTCCAGCACTCGCCCTTCGGCGACATGCTGAACTCATTAAAGTGTCTCTCTTTGTCAGGAGGCTCTTGGCCGAACTATGCCCGGCTCGAGTGGGAAGCAGGCGATGAAGGAATTCTTTGCCCACCCACCACCCACTTCATTGCCATGGTCGATGATTTAACCGACGTGAATGAATTTGACTCCGAAGACATCGATGGTATGAACGACGATGCAGGAGAATCACAGGAGCCACCGCTCACTAGGCGGTGGATAGCCGCCTATCCCCATGATATACACATGGCGGACACTCCGAAGGAAACCAATGGCGATGAGGCAACGGAGGATAATCCCCCAGGGGGAAAAGCAAAGCATGGGCGTCGTCGGCGCCGATCCAAGCTCCGCCACAGGAATACCGGACCAGAAGTCGAAAACAATCCGGATGGCGCCGAAGACGAATATAACCCTAGTCGACTTGCCTTTCAGAAGGCTGGACTGGCCACTGTGGGATACTTGGAGAGGGACAACTATACGCCCCCCTCCGAGGACGAGGCAAGCCTCGGCAATGAAGAATTCGGTGTGCCTGAAGATCCAGTGGAACAAGCTCGCTTTGAGCGACGGTCATGGCCGCGGCAAAGAGCCTGCAAAGGAAGCAACAACAGCTTAAAGCTGACCAAGATTCGCTGGTGGACAGATGGACCAAGGTCCTGGCCACTGAAAGATACGGACCCGACCTCCCCGACAAAGGGCACACAGGGCACAACCGGCCACCCAACCTAAGCAGGAGAACTCAAGGCACATGCCCCGACGTCAACACGCCACTACGGTCCAAAACAATACGAAGGACAAAAGAAGAAGCATCCTCAAGCCTCGACGCACTGGTCATAAGCGTCAAAACAGGAAGACTGGTGCTAATTCCAGCAACTCCCAGTCCGGTCAGCGGAAAAAGAACAGCTCAGACCTATCCGGCCCGAGCCACACACTCGATCAACCATGTGAAATCCATGGTACTCCTAGAAGGACGACAAATCATACTAATAGAGAATGCCGGACCCTCAAAACAATGCGGCCGGTCGCGTGCCGGAAACAATGAAGGGAGGCATCTGTTCAAGAGCCCCCCCCCCCATAGCATAAAAGTACGGCCGATCGCCCCCGACCGCATTAACCACAGCAACTCAATTGCAGTACCTCCGGACATAGCAAACCGGGGGCCCCATAACACATAAAACCCCCGCAGGTGTGAAACCACAAACAACATCTCCTAAAAGATGCTAGGGGCAAAGGCCAAGTTTTTCTGGCCCATCATTCTAAACGGTTGTCTTCGGATCACCAAAAATACTTCGCCAAAGAATAAATCTTCGACACCTTCCCACCATGCGGTAATTGACCGTATGCTAACGGAACGAACCACGTTGACTAGATTCCACGTGGTCAATCACTCAGGCCAACACCATGTGATACAATCACACGGCCGAACCCCGCCCTCAGGGCGGAAATCATGTAGCTGCCTGGGTAGCGAGCCGCGCATGCGTATCAAAATTTTGATACGACAGCCAACCATCCGGACACCAATTGAGGCCCCCGGTATAACGGCTGGGTTTACCAGGGTCCGATCAGGAGCCCTCGGACCAACCACAAGAGGACGCTCGGCTACCTCCGAGTATTTGCCTTGCAAACTAACTTTGACGCAGAATAGGATTGGTGACATCGAATCGGCCAGGACACACAAGGAGCCCCCCCTAAAAGAAGGCAGTCCGGATTCACTCTTGATCCACTGAAAACTCCCTCCAGTACGGCCATCACATGTTCCGCCAAAAAACACCTCTTTTCATAATCATACATCGTACTCATATGCATAGACATATCATTTTGCTACAATGCGTAGACTTAAATAACACTTACCGGTTGTCGCTTTTCATCGACACCTCGTGTTACGCCCGATTATGCCAGGGGCTTCATAACACAGCAATAAAGTCCAACCACCTTCTCGGTCGTCCGGCACCCCGAACTTATAGCACTATATGCATCAGCTCCGAATCATGTCTTGGGTCATTGGTTGGGTTTGCCCGGCTCCCTTGTTTTGGTACCTTACGTTCCGTTATATCGGCTAAGGTAGCGCAGGGAGAACTACTGTGATTGTGTCCGGATCTGCCGGACGAGCACCTCGATGAAAGCCGAAAACCATTGTCATGATACAACGAGAGCTGGTCACTGTTCGAGAGGTTGTAAAATCCTTAAAGATTTATTCCGCACAACGCCATTATAAATGCAGAGTGCGACGGATCGGTCTTCTGATCAGGCGCCAATAGAGCCCCTAGTTCGGCCTTCCGAACACTAGGGGCTGCGCCGACCATACTCGTATTCCTATGGCTAAGTGAGAGTAATAAAGCCTTATAGTCCGATTGCCTGGTTTGTGGTGAGAAACGCCTCCGCAAAAGGACCCAACTATGGGATAAAGAGCGTTCAGATATATCCCGAACACCCCCGTATTCGTTTTACGTGGGGGCAGAAGCCGACGACTGGCCAACTCTCAGGATTTACATACAATAAACAGCCGCACAGGAAGAACATATGTTCAAACAAAACAGGCAATATATAAACGCCATAATCCCATATTGCAAAAAGTGGCACGAATGCCCTCAAGGAAATATAATGTCTTTGGTACATTTATCCGCCGCAAGGAGGGCTCCCTTCAGTACACCTTCATAGTACAGTTCAGGCTTGTGATGCTCCTTACCCTCTGGCAGCCCCTCAGTCATCAGCTTCTCCGTGTCAAGCTTCCCCCAATGCACTTTTGCACGGGCGAATGCCATATGTGCACCCTCTATGCAGACCGATCGCTTAATAGCATCAAGCCGAGGACAAGCGCCCACAATCCGCTTCACGAGCCGAAGTAATCGCTGAATTGGCTCCGCCGCCACACCGCATAATCAAGTCCTTCATGGCTAGTTCGGCCGCCTGGTGCAGTTCGACCAACTGCTTCAGCTGATCGATAAAGGGCACCGGATAGTTCGGTGCCAAATATTGCGACCAGAAATCCCTCTCTGCAGACTTCTTTTCCTCGGTTCGGTAGAATTGGGCGGCATCTGATATGCTGCAAGGAAGATCCGCAAACGCCCCTGGAAAAATAAGAATTCAGCTTGCCGCTTAGAATTCTTCCCATTATCATGAACAAATGGGTAAGAATACAGAAGGCCTTACCAGTCGCAACTTTCCGGGCCTCCTGAATGTCCCGTACAGCACCTCGGGCTTCTTCCCGAGCATCTTCCGCGGCTTGGAGCGCTTGGGCGAGTTCGGATTCTTTCCCTATTAGACTCTGCTCCAAGCCCTCGCTTTTCTTCACAGCCTCATGGAGCTCCCGCTCAGCTGTGACAACCCTGGCCTCGTGTTTTTCACGAAGTGCCTGTTCGGCTGCAGCCTTCTCGTTGGCATCATCCACAGCCTTTTTCAGTGCCTCATATTTGGCACTCGCTCCTAGGGCACAAATACTTTTCAATAAGCACAATTACTTATTTGTGCCTAATGCAAGACAATATTTCAACATACCTTGTCTATCTTCTAATTGCTTCCTCACGCGACAAAGTTCTTCCTCGACCCGTTCCAGGCTCCGCTTCAGTTCGGACACTTCCGCATTATGAGCGGCCGTCTTCTCCGCAGACGCCTGTGTTCAAACAAAGAGGTACACGTCATTAACGTAAGTTCCCACGACAAAAAGAGGATTTGATCCCCTGCCCGGCTCCCTCTCCTTCGCCGGACAGTGTATCAGGGGCTACTACTCATATTATGACGATTCCTCAAAGGTTTCTCAGGAAACATACCTCAAAGGCCTTTATAAGGCCAAGGCAGGACTCGTTCAGCCCGCTCTCGGCGGACTGAATCTTTTCAACCACCGCACCCATAAGGGTCCGATGTTCATTGATGATAGACGCGTTCTTTAACGCTGTCGATAGACCGCTTGGCAACTCCGCTTGAACAGAGGTTACCGGCGGAGTAGGCAGGCCTCCCACCGTTGAAGATGGCTGCTCGCTCGATCTGGGAGCCTTAGAGGTCTCCTGGACCTTGTCCGGCGGAGGGCCGAACCCAAGATTGCCCCCGCGACGGCACACTCACGGGCCATCGCTCCCGTGTGTCCGGCTCCAGTGATATGCCCCCCTGGTCCGAGCCCCGTTGAGACGACACCTTAGTGTCACGCCGGGACTTTGGAGAAGGGGCCTCTGGAGGCGTCTCGCTCGCCAGGGCGTCCGAACTCAGCGAATCCTCGGATGAGGACTGTCCGGCGTGAGACCTTGCCGGACTGTGCAAAACATAGCAACAATTAAAACTACTATACCCAAAAATAATCCCGGACGCGTATACATGTTTGGATTTTGTGTACTTACGACTTCTCTAGGGGCTGGGCCTTGGGATCCCACTCCGGGCTGCTATCGGCGGCCGTGGGGGATGCCCCTGGGAGGGAACCTTTTCTCCTCTTGGGCGATTCGGCCTCCAGGGACGAGGAAGATACACGCTTCTTCCCACCTTCAGCGTAAGGCTCGTCCCCCTCTGCTTCTTCCTCTTCGTCTTCCGAAGAAGGAGCGTCGCTTGAGTCTTCGGATTTTGCGTCCGAAGCCTCGCGGTGACGGAGGCCACTCCGGGTCTTCTTGACCTTCTTGGAGGCCTCCTTCTTTGGCGCCTGTAAGGCGCGGGACCAACATCTTCGTCGAAGAGGTCCGCCTGTTCCTCCCAGAACGGGCCGGACAGTGAAGCCGCTCCACCTTCTTTATCCATCCCTGAGGTCACGACGAAACACGATTAAGATGTCTCCCTCATGACATGCCAGCTGAAGCATGAACAGACAGAGTGTGGCTGTGACTTACCGAGCTTGGAGAATGGGATGATCGATACCCACGGTCCTCGGCGGGGCCCGGCCATGATTTGCCGGACATAAAGAGCACCTTCCAGATATCCTTGTGGGAGGAATCATAAAGCTCCCGAAGGGTTTGGTGCTCGGCTAGATCGAACTCCCACAGAGTACAAGCTCGGCGCTGATAGGGGAGGATCAGGTGAGCTAGCATCACCTGGACTACGTCGACGAGTTCGACGTCCCTATCGACCACACCCTGAAGGCGCGTCTGGAGCAGTAACAGCTCATCGGACGAGCACCAGTTCAGGCCCTTCTCGGGCCAGGACGTGAGCCGCAGTGTAGCTCCGGATCTGAACTCTGGAGCCACCGCCCACTTTTTGCTGCGTGGTTCGGTGATATAGAACCACTGCTGCTGCCACTCCTTAACAGAGTCGTTGAAAGCGCCCTTCGGCCAAACGGCCTTGGGCATCTTGCTCACCATGGCACCGCCGCACTTGGCATGTTCGCCGCTCACCACCTTGGGCTTCACATTAAAAATCTTCAGCCACATGCCGAAGTGAGGTGAGATCCGAAGAAAAGCCTCGCACACGACGATGAACGTCGAGATATTGAGGAAGGAGTTGGGGGAAAGATCATGAAAATCAATCCCGTAGTAATACATGATTCCGCGAACAAATGGGTGCAGGGGAAACCCAAGCCCGCAGACAAAATGGGGAAGGAACACGACTCTCTCGTGAGGTTCCGGAGTGGGGACGACCTGTCCCGCCGGGGGGAGACGGTGGCCGATCTTCTCGGCCAGATACCCGGCGTCCCGGAGCTTCTTGATATCCTTCTCCCGGACAGTAGAGGCCATCCATCCGCCTCCTACTCCGGATCCGGACATCTTTCGAAAGCCTCTCTTTGGTGGAAAGGAAGAGTGCTTGGGCATTAGGGCTCGAAAAGAGGGGAATGAGCGAGCGGAAGGAGAAAGGCGTGGGTAAAGAGAAAGAGGCCTTGTCTCTTTATAGGGGCGGTAAGTGCTTTTTGCACCTCCCCACTTGCCTGCTTGAGCCCGTTTGCCTCCCTTTCGCCGCAATTAGCGGAGCGGTTGGATTACCCATACCCGTATTGATGAGAATCCCGTGATAAGGGGACACGATCTCTGCTTCGACAAGACGTGTCAAGGAAACTGCCTCGTAATATGCGTTGTAGCTGGTTGTGGGAAAACGGTTCGAATAATGACCCGACCATATGGACACGTCGCGTTGCCTAAAAAGTTGTCAGAAGATTGCATTTGTGAAACATCATTCTCTCTACGGTGGCATGCGAAGATCATCTTGTGGATCCGGACACGGTTCAAGTGTTCGATAATTACCTTGGAGTATTCGAAGGAGGAACCCGCCCTGCAATGCCGAAGACAAGACTGTGCGCCGGACTCATCGTCATTGAAGCCTGGTTCAGGGGCTACTGAGGGAGTCCTGGATTAGGGGGTATCCGGACAGCCGAACTGTATACAACGTCCGGACTATTGAAGCGTGGAGGTACAAGACTCAAGACTTCGGCCCGTGTCCGGATGGGACTTTCCTTGGCGTGGAAGGCAAGCTTGGCGATCCAGATATTATATTTCCTTCCTTGTAACCGACTCCATGTAAACCCTAGCCCTCTCTGGTGCCTATATAAACCGGAGAGGTTGGTCCTTTGAAGGCCGATCACAATTACAATCATACCATCATAGGCTAGCTCTTAGGGTTTAGCCTCTATGATCTCGTGGTAGATCTAATCTTGTACTACCCATATCATCAATATTAATCAAGCAGGAAGTAGGGTTTTACCTCCATCGAGAGGGCCCGAACCTGGGTAAACATCTGTGTCCCTTGCTTCCTGTTACCATCAGCCTTGACGCACAGATCGGGACCCCCTACCCGAGATCCGTCGGTTTTGACACCGACAACCACCCCACTAGTATCCGTCATGGCGGATTTGCCACACTAGTCCTAGATCCAATCATTGATGGATTTCACCTCACTCGAGTCCTTATGGACGGTGGCAGCAGCCTAAACCTGCTTTATCAGGACATAGTGCGCAAAATGGGTATAGACCCCTCAAGGATCAAACCCACAAAAACGACCTTCAAGGGCATCATACCAGGTGTACAGGCCCATTGCACAGGCTCAATCACACTAGAAGCGGTCTTCGGATCCCTGGATAATTTCCGAAGCGAGGAGTTAATCTTCGATATAGTCCCGTTCCGCAGCAGCTATCACGCACTGCTCGGGCGAACCGCATTTGTGAGATTCAATGCGGTACCGCATTATGCATACCTCAAGCTCAAGATGCCAGGACCTCGGGGGGTCATCACAGTAAATGGAAACACAGAGCGCTCTCTCCGAACGGAGGAGCACACTGCGGCTCTCGCAGCAGAGGTGCAAAGTAGCCTCTCAAGGCAATTCACCAGTTCGGCGATCAAACACCCGGACACCGTCAAGCGCACCCGTAGTAATCTGCAACAAGACCGCCTGGCACGTTCTGAGCTCGCATAGCAATGCGGCCCCCACCCCAGTCCCAGCCAAACGGCAAAATCCGTGCCACGCGTACATAATTACGCATTGAAAATACCATGGGCATAGATGGGGAAGGGGGGCACGACTACGGCACGCCCCAAAACGCGGCTCAACCGCACCAGGGGCTTCCGCTTTGATATTTTTTCTCTCTTTCAGGACTTTACTCTATGGAAACCCCGTCCGGCCGAACGATGGCCGGACACAAGATACAACAACCACGGAGGCAGAAAGCTACGTCGCATCATGGAATTCCCAGGTGGTCTCTTATAGCGAGCAAAATACCTGCTTTAAATACTAGTCCGCAGCTTGCCCTTGGAAGGACATGTCAAATAGTCCTGCTCTTGCTTATCGCACTACTTGTATCATTCTGCTTCAATGCACCTTTTTGAATAAACAATGCATAGCACTAGTATATTACTGCATTATCTATGCTTCCTTTTTTTACATATATGTTCATTTATGACATTCAGCACCCGTACACCTTGGTACGGCCAATACGCCAGGGGCTTATGTACCCCATAATACGGCGTGAGAAGTCCGAACACTTTCGACAGTGCGGCACCCCGAACTTATAGCATTATATGCATCAGCTCCGAATCATGTCTTGGGTCAATAGTTGGGTTTGCCCGGCTCCCATGTTTTGGTACCTTACGTTCCGCTATATCAGCTAAGGTAGCACTGGGAGAACTACTGCGATTGTGCCTCGGTTCAGCTGGGCTAAGCACCTCAGTAGAGAAAGCTAAAACTGACTGTCATGATAATGCGAGAGCTGGTCGCTGTTCGAGAGGTCTCAAGTCCCTAAAGACTTATGCCGCTTAGAGCGAGGAGTCGGCTTTGTCCGGCTTAGGCGTGTATAGCGCCCCGGATTCGGCCTTCCGAATACCAGGGGCTTCGCCAAAATTTAAAATTATAGAATTCTCTGGATAAGTGAGAGTGATAAAGCATTATAGTCCAATTGCCTTGTTCGTCGCGCTGAGCACCTCCCTCAAAGGACCCAAGAACAGGAAAAAGAGTGCTCATATTTATCCCGAACACCCCAAAGACTGTGGCATGGGGGCGTGTTTACGACTCGCCATCTCTCGATTTAATAAACAGCCGCATGAAGGTAATATTTTAAATTCAAACAAGCGTTGCATAGCGCATATGAACAAGTTTTCATAGTACAGGATCACACGAGCAAGTTCATTCAGGGTCTGGTGCTGGGCCGGGTCGAACTCCCACAAATTGAACACCCGTTGTTGACACGGGAGGATCCGGCGGATGAGCATGACCTGGACTATGTTGATGAGCTTGAGCTTCCTGTTTATCATATTTTGGATACATGTCTGGAGTCCAGTCAGCTCCACCGGATTGCCCCAGGGTAGGCCCTTCTCTTTCCAGGAGGTGAGCCGCGTGGGGATTCCGGATCGGAATTCGGGGGCCGCTGCCCATTTAGGGTCGCGCGGCTCGGTGATGTAGAACCACCATAATTGCCATCCCTTTATGGTCTCCATATAGGAGCCCTCGAGCCATGTGACATTGGGCATCTTGCCCACCATGGCGCCTCCGCACTCCGCCTGTTGGCCGCTCACCACTTTCGGTTTGACGTTAAAGGTTTTCAGCCATAGGCCGAAGTGGGGCTTGATGCGGAGGAAGGCCTCACACACGACGATGAACGTCGAGATGTTGAGGATGAAATTCGGGGCCAGATCATGGAAGGCCAGCCCATAATAGAACATGAGGCTGCGGATGAATGGATGAAGGGGAAACCCCAATCCGTGGACGAAGTGGGTGAGGAAGACCACCCTTTCGTAAGGTTCCGGGGTAGGAACGATCTGCCCCGCGGCGGGCAGCCGGTGCGCGATATCCACGGGTAAGTATCCGGCCCCGTGCAGCTTCTTGATGTGTCCCTCCGTGACGGAGGAGACCATCCACTTGCCTCCCGCTCCGGACATGATTGGAGAGGGTTGAGGAGAAGGATGTGGACTTGGGTGCTGGAGCTTGAGTTAGCGAGAGTGGATGAGCAAGGAGGAAGAAGGCGTGGGTAGGAAAAGGTAGATCCTTATCCCTTTATAAGGGCGGATGAAACCATGCGTCCCCACCAGCCTGGTAAAACTTGCTCATCCCCCAAGCATCGTAATCAATGGCGCGGTTGGGTTACCCACGTCCGTATTGATGAGAATCCCGCGATAAGGGGACACGATCTCTGTTTCGACAAGACGTGCCAAGGAAACCGCCTCGTGAAACTCGCTGAGGTTGGTTGTAAAAAGCGATTCGAGTAAGGACCTGGTTGTAGTGTGATGTCACACTGTGGAATACGTCAGCAGATTAGATTTGTGGTAATATTATTCTCTCTACGGTGGTATGTGGAACTTGTTTTGCAGAGCCGGACACGATCCTTCTGTTCGGAATCTTTTATGAAGTATTCAGAGGAGGAACCCGCCTTGCAATGCCGAAGACAATCTGTGCGCCGGACTCATCGTCATTGAAGCCTGGTTCAGGGGCTACTGAGGGAGTCCTGGATTGGGGGGTATCCGGACAGCCGGACTATAACCTTTGGCCGGACTGTTGGACTATGAAGATACAAGATTGAAGACTTCGTCTCGTGTCTGGATGGGACTCTCCTTGGCGTGGAAGGCAAGCTTGGCAATACGGATATGTAGATCTCCTTCCTTGTAACCGACTCTGTGTAACCCTAGCCCCTTCCGTGTCTATATAAACCGGAGGGTTTAGTCCGTAGGACCAACAACAATCATACCATAGGCTAGCTTCTAGGGTTTAGCCTCTCTGATCTCATGGTAGATCAACTCTTGTAATACTCATATCATCAAGATCAATCAAGCAGGAGTAGGTTTTACCTCCATCGAGAGGGCCGGAACCTGGGTAAAAACATCGTGTCCCTTGTCTCCTGTTACCATCCGCCTAGACGCACAGTTCGGGACCCCCTACCCGAGATCCGCCGGTTTTGACACCGACAACCACCGATACAACTCTACGCACACTTGACATTTGATTTACCTAAAACAAGTATGAAACTATTTTGCAAGAATAAAATTACGAGTACTTTGCGAGAATAAAACTATGAATAAATTGCAAGGTAATAAAACTAGATAGCTTTTGTCAACAAGAAAGTCATTTGTCCCTAGACAATCGATAACTAGACTGGTAATCATTCATGCAATTTTATATGAGGGAGAAGAATGAGCTAGCATACTTTCTCTACTTGGATCATATGCACTTATGATTGGAACCCTAGCAAGCATTCGCAACTACTAAAGATCATTAAGGTCGTGAAACCCAACCATAGCATTAAGTATCAAGTCCCCTTTACTCCCATACGCAACAACCCACCTATCCGTGTTTAGGGTGCTGTCACCCCAGCGAATCATGAACATATTGCAACACCCTACAACGAGGATCCCTCTGTTTACGCAACACAGAGGGCACCGTAGGATAGCACCATAAATAAAATATACACTCATACCAACCAAGATCACGATTAACCCATAGGACAAAACGGATCTACTCAAACATCATAGGTTAGCCAAATATCATTGGGAAATAATATATGGAGTTGAGCACCATGTTTAAATAGAGATTACAGTGGGGAGAAGGGGTTTTACACCACTGCATAGAGGGGGAGAGAGTTGGTGTTGGCGGTGGCAAGATTGTTGATGTAGATCGCCGTCATGATCCTTGCCCAGAAGGCACTCCGGCGCCACCAGGAGAGAGAGCCCTCCTTCTTCTTCTTCTTCCTTGGCCTCCCCCTAGATGGGAGCAGAGTTCCCCCTCTGGTCCATGGCCTCCATGGCGGCGGAGGGGCGGGAGCCCCTCCGAGATTGGATCTCCCTCTCTATTCTCTTCTGTTTCGCGTTCCTGTTTTCTGGCCGAAAACCATTTCTTATATTCCCGGAGATCCGTAACTCCGATTGCGCTGAGATTTTAGCACATTTTTTCCAGATATAAGCTTCCTTGCGCCCGAAGTAGAGATCCAACCGACGTACGAGGTGAGCACAACCCACTTGGGTGCGCCCTGGTGTCATGTGGGGTCTGTGGGGCCCTGTTTGCGTTGATTCCAAGTTCCAAAAATCACATATATTCCAAAATAATTCTCCGTAAAATTTCATTGCATTTGGACTTTGTTTGATATAGATATTCTGCGAAACAATGAATGTTCAAAAAACAGGAACAAACACTGGGCACTGGATCAATAGGTTAGTCCAATAAATCATTTAAATTGTTGCCAAAGGTATGTAAAAGTTGTATAATATTGGCATGGAACAATAAAAAATTATAGATACGACAGAGACGTATCAGTGCCCAGTGCCAGTTGTTGTTTTTTACTTCGCAGAAAATCAATACCAAACGGAGTCCAAATGTAGCGAAACTATTTGGAGATTTTTTTCTGTACCAGAAGACACCTGTTGGGCCAAAGAAGTACCGGAGGGGGGATCCGAGGGGAGCACAACCCACCTGGGCACGCCTGGGCAGGCGCGCCCTGGTGGGTTGTGCCCACCTTGGCCGCCTCCCGCACCGCCTCTTTGCTCTATAAATACCCCAAAAATCCAAAAACCCTAGGGGAGTCGAGAAACAAAATTCCAGCCATCGCAAGTTCCAGAACCACCAGATCTAATCTAGACACCATCACAGAGGGGTTCATCATCCTCATTGGTGCCTCTTCGATGATGCGTGAGTAGTTCACTATAGACCTACGATACGTCTCCAACGTATCTATAATTTTTGATTGCTCCATGCTATTACATATTCTGTTTTGGATGTTTAATGGGCATATTTATACACTTTTATATTATATTTGGGACTAAACTATTAACCCAAGGCCCAGTGCAAATTGCTGTTTTTTTGCCTATTTCAGTGTTTCACAGAAAAGGAATATCAAATGGAGTCCAAATGGAATGAAACCTTCGGGAGCGTAATTTTTGGAACAAACGTGATCCAGAGGACTTGGAGTGGACGTCAAGAAACGAACGAGGAGGCCACGAGGCAGGGGGCGCGCCTACCCCCCTGGGCGTGCCCTCCACCCTGGTGGCTCCACTGACCTACTTATTCCTCCTATATATACCTACGTACGCCCAAACCATCGAGGAGCACCACAAAAACCTAATTCCACCGCCACAACCTTTTGTACCCGTGAGATCCCATCTTGGGGCCATTTCGGGCGCTCTGCCGGAGGGGGAATCGATCACGGAGGGCTTCTATATCAACACCATAGCCTCTCCGATGATGTGTGAGTAGTTTACCACAGACCTTCGGGTCCACAGTTATTAGCTAGATGGCTTCTTCTCTCTCTCTTTGGATCTCAATACAAAGTTCTCCTCGATCTTCTTGGAGATCTATTTGATGTAACTCTTTTTGCGGTGTGTTTGTCGAGATCCGATGAATTGTGGGTTTATGATCAAGATTATCTATGAACAATATTTGAATCTTCTCTGAATTCTTTTATGTATGATTGGTTATCTTTGCAAGTCTCTTCGAATTATCAGTTTGGTTTGGCCTACTAGATTGATCTTTCTTGCCATGAGAGAAGTGCTTAGCTTTGGGTTCAATCATGCGGTGCTCGATCCCAGTGATAGTAGGGGAAACTACACATATTGTATTGTCTCCATCGAGGATAAAAAGATGGGGTTTATATCATATTGCTTGAGTTTATCCCTCTACATCATGTCATCTTACCTAATGCGTTACTCTGTTCTTATGAACTTAATACTCTAGATGCATGTTGGATAGCGGTCGATGTGTGGAGTAATAGTAGTAGATGCAGGCAGGAGTCGGTCTACTTGTCACGGACGTGATGCCTATATACATGATCATGCCTAGATATTCTCATAATTATGCACTTTTCTATCAATTGCTCGACAGTAATTTGTTCATCCACCGTAATACTTATGCTATCTTGAGAGAAGCCACTAGTGAAACCTATGGCCCCCGGGTCTATTTTCCATCATATTAATCTCCCGTCAACGAGCTATTTTTGTCGCCGTATATTTTGCTTTCTTTACTTTTTGTCTTTATCATAAAAATACCAAAAATATTATCTTATCATCTCTATCAGATCTCACTTTTGCAAGTGGCCATGAAGGGATTGACAACCCCTTTATCGCGTTGGTTGAAAGGTTCTTATTTGTTTGTGTAGGTACGAGGGACTTGCGTGTGGCCTCCTACTGGATTGATACCTTGGTTCTAAAAAACTGAGGGAAATACTTACACTACTTTGCTGCATCACCCTTTCCTCTTCAAGGGAAAACGAACGCATGCTCAAGAGGTAGTAACCTACGGGTCCGTAGGCAGTAGCTATATGGCTTCCTCTCTCTCTTTTGATTCTCAATACAATGGTCTCTTGGAGATCTATTTGATGTAACTCTTTTGCAGTGTGATTGTTGGGATCCGATGAACTTTGAGTTTATGATCAGATCTATTTTATCCATGAAAGTTATTTGAGTTTTTAATCTCTTATATGCATGATTACTTATAGCCTCGTATTTCTACTTCAATCTTTGGTTTAGTTAGGCCGACTTGATCGATTTTTCTTGCCATGGGAAGAGGTGCTTTGTGATGGGTTCGATCGTGCGGTGTTCTTTCCCAGTGACACAAGGGGCATCAAGACATGTATTGATCATTGCTATTAAGGATAACAAGATGGGGGCTATTCCTACATGAATAGATTGTCATCGTTCTTATTGCATTACTCCGTTTCTCCATGAACTTAATACACTAGATGCATGCTGGATAGCGGTCGATGTGTGGAGTAATAGTAGTAGATGCAGGCATGAGTCGGTCTACTAATCTTGGACCCGATGCCTATATAATGATTATTGCCTGGATATCGTCATAATTATTTGAAGTTCTATCAATTTCCCGACAGTAATTTGTTTGTCCGCCGTATGCTATTTTTCTCGAGAGAAGCCACTAGTGAAATCTACGGCCCCCGGGTCTATTCTTTATCATATTTGCTTTGAGATCTATTTATATTTGCTTTTGTTTTTAGATCTATTACTCTAAAAACCCAAAAATACCTTGCTGCACTTTTTCTTTCTTTATTTTATTTTGTTTTATTGCGAGATCTATTTATCCAAAATCATACAAACCAATCTATCTTTTACCCGAGAGGGATTGACAACCCCTCTTACGCGTCGGGTTGCAAGTATTTGTTCTTTGTGTGCAGGTACCGTTTACATAGTGTTGCTTGGTTCTCCTACTGGTTTGATAACCTTGGTTTCATAACTGAGGGAAATACCTACCATAGTTGTGCTGCATCATCCCTTCCTCTTCGGGGAAATACTGACGCGGACACGAGCCATCAGCTGTTTTCAGCAGAACTACCGCGGTTGTTTTTTTGTGCACAAATGAAAGTTCTCCAAATGAGCTGAAACTTTTTGACGATTTTTTTGGAACAAAAGAGACCCCCGAAGCTTCGTGGGAGGGCGAGAAGAGCCACGAGGAGGTCACAACCCACTAGGGCGTGCCTGGATCCCAATCCAAGGCGTGGTGGGTTGTGCTCACGTCGAGGCCCATCTTCACGTGATTCAACGCTGAAAAATCCTATAAATAGAGAAACCATCCTAAATAACCCTAGATTAGAAGTTCCGCCGTTGCAAGCCTCTGTAGCCACGAAAAACCAATCTAGACCCCGTGTTGGCACCCTGCCAGAGAGGGAAATCATCACCGTTGTCCATCTTCATCATCCCAGCGGCCACCATGATGAGGAGGGAGTAGTCCACCCTCGGGGCTGAGGGTTTGTACCAGTAGCTATGTGTTTAATCTCTCTCTCTCTCTCGTGTTCTTGATTTGGCACGATCTTGATGTATCGCGAGCTTTGTTAATATAGTTGGATCATATGGTGTTTCTCCCTCTCTATCATGTTGTGATGAATTGAGTTTTCCCTTTGAAATTTCGTTGTTATCGGATTGAATACTTTTATGGATTTTAGAGCACTTGATGTATGTCTTGCTATGAATACCCGTGGTGACAATGGGGTATCATATTGATTCACTTGATGTGCGGTTTTGCACTCAACTCGCAGATTCTTGAGGTGACATTGGGGTAATCTATGCATAGGGGTTGATGCACGTTCTCATCTTTGTTTCTCTAGTAGAAATCTTGGGGCACTATTTGAAGTTCTTTGTGTTGGATTGATTATTATGAATCTGAAATTGTTTGATGCATATCGTATAATCAACTCACGGATACTCGCGGTGACATTGGAGTATCTAGGTGACATTAGAGTTGGTTGATGTGTATAATATGGTGTTATTTTAGTACGAACTCTTGGATGGATCGACCGGAGGAATATCTTGGTGTTATTATAGTACGAACTCTAGGATAGATTGATCGAAAAAAATAACTTTGAGGTGGTTTCGTACCCTACAAACAATTTCTTCTTATGTTCTCCACTAGATAGGAACTTTGGAGTGATTCTTCATCGCACGTTGAGGGATGGTTATATGATCCAATTATACTAGCACTGTTGAGAGATTGCACTAGCGAAAGTATGGACCCTAGGCCTCATTTTCAAGCATTGCAATACCGTTTGTGCTCCATTTTATCAATTGCTACCTTGCTGTTTTTTATTGTTCCTATTACAAAAATCAATATCTACTATCATTACTACGCTTTTATTACCATCTCTTCGCCGAAGTAGTGCACCTATACAAATTACCATTGTATTTGGTGTGTTTGGGACACAAGAGACTTTTTGTTATTTGGTTGCAGGGTTGTTTGAGAGAGACCATCTTCATCGTACGCCTCCCACGGATTGATAAACCTTAGGTCATCCACTTGAGGGAAAATTGCTACTGTCCTACAAAACTCTGCGCTTGGAGGCCCAACACGAGTCTACAAGAACAATTTATGTAGTAGACATCAAGCTCTTTTCTGGCGCCGTTGCAGGGGAGGTGAGTGCTTGAAGGTATATCTTTAGATGTTGCAATTGAATCTTTTAGTTTCTTGTTTTAACACTGTTGGGGAACGTTGCATGAAAAACAAAAAATTTCTACGCACATGCAAGATCTATCCATGGATATGCATAGCTACTAGAGGGGGAGAGCATCTTCATACCCTTGAATATCACTAATCAGAAGTGTTTATCAACGCGGTTGATGTAGTCATACACCTTCACGATTCGTCCCGATCAAGTACTGAACGTACGACACCTCCGCATTCAGCACACGTTCAACTCGATGACGTCCTCGCCTTCTCGATCCAGCAAGATGGGCGAAGTAGTAGATGAGTTCAGGCAGCACAACAACATGGTGATGGTTGGTGATGAAGAACAATCTCCGCAGGGCTTCGCCAAGCACTACAAAAAATAGACAAAGGATAAATTAGTGGGGACGGGGTTGCCAGCACACGGTTTGGTGAATCTTGATGTGTCCTAGGTGCTAGCCCTGCCCCTCTATTTATATGTTGAGCCTTGGTGTCGAAAATTGGAGTAAAAGCCTCCTCAAAGTCGATTTTGCCCGAAAGGCAGGAGTCCTACTCGGACTCCAGGACCAGACGCCAGGGTTCCCGGCGTCTGGACCCAGACGCCAGGGTCCATGGCGTCTGGCCCCTGGCCCCCGCAAAACTTCCTTTTGCACTTTCCAAAAACCTCGTGGGCTTTACCATTTGGCCCAATCTCATACCCAAACATTTCGGGAAACATCCGAAACCCCTGGTGAATTTTGGAACCTTTCCGGAAGACAAACACTATTCCCATATATCAATCTTTACCTCCGGACTATTCTGAAGCTCCTCGTCATGTCTGTGATCTCATTAGAGACTCCGAATAACATTCGGTTACAAACATGCATAACTCATATAATACTATACCGTCAACGAACGTTAAGCATGCGGACCCTACGGGTTCGAGAACTATGTAGACATGACCGAGACACCTCTCCGGTCAATAACCAATAGTGCAACCTGGATGCCCATATTGTCTCTTACATATTCTAGGAAGATCTTTATCAGTCGAACCTTATGACAACATACGTAATTCCCTTTGTCCATTGGTATGTTACTTGCCCGAAATTCGATCGTCGATATCTTCATACCTAGTTCAATCTCGTTACTGGAAACTCTCTTTACTCGTTCCATAATACATCATCCTACAACTAACTCATTAGTCACTTTGCTTGCAAGGCTTCTTATGATGTGTATTACCGAGAGGCCCCAGAGATACCTCTCCGCTACTCGGAGTGACAAATCCTAATCTCGATCTATGCCAACTCAACAAGCACATTCGAAGATACTTGTAGAGCATCTTTATGATCACCCAGTTACATTGTGACGTTTGATAGCACACAAGGTATTCCTTCGGTATCCGGGAGTTGCATAATCTCATAGTCAGAGGAATATGTATTTGACATGAAGAAAGCAATAGCAATAAACTGAACGATCAATATGTTAAGCTAATGTATGGGTCTTGTCCATCACATCATTCTCCTAATGATGTGATCCCATTATCAAATGACAACACATGTCTATGGTTAGGAAACCTTAACCATCTTTGATCAACGAGCTAGTCTAGTAGAGGCTTACTAGGGACAAAGTGTTTTGTTGATGTATTCACACATGTATTTAAGTTTTTGATCAATAAAATTCTAGCATGAATCATAAACCTTTATCATGAATAAGGAAATATAAAATAACAACTTTATTATTGCCTCTAGGGCATATTTCCTTCAGTCTCCCACTTGCACTAGAGTCAATAATCTAGATTACATTGTAATGAATCTAACACCCATGGAGTCTTGGTGCTGATCATGTTTTTCTTGCGGAAGAGGCTTAGTCAGAAGGTCTGCTACATTTAGATCCATATATATTTTGCAAAGTTCAATGTCTCCATCCTTGACCTTTTCACGAATGGAGTTGAAGCGTCTCGTGATGTGTTTAGTCTTCTTGTGAAACCTGGATTCCTTCGCCAAGGCAATTGCTCCAGTGTTGTCACAAAAGATTTTCATTGGACCCTATGCACTGAGTATTACACCCAAATCGGATATGAACTCCTTCATGAGCTGCTTCCAAAGCAGCTATGTACTCTGCTTCACACATAGATCGCGCCACGATGCTCTGCTTGGAACTGCACCAACTGATAGCTCCACCATTCAATATAAACACATATCCAGTTTGTGACTTAGAGTCATCCAGATCAGTGTCGAAGCTAGCATCGACGTAACCATTTACGACGAGCCCTTTGTCACCTCCATAAACGAGAAACGTATCCTTGGTCCTTTTCAGATACTTTAGGATGTTCTTGACCGCTGCCCAGTGATCCACTCCTGGATTACTTTGGTACCTCCCTGCCAAACTGATGGCAAGGCACACATCAGGTCTGGTACACAACATAGAATACATGATAGAACCTATGGCTAAGGCATAGGGAATGACTTTCATTTTCTCTCTATCTTCTGCAGTGGTCGGGCTTTGAGTCTGACTCAACTTGACACCTTGTAACACAGGCAAGAACCCTTTCTTTGACTGGTCCATTTTGAACTTCTTCAAAACTTTATCTAGGTACGTGCTTTGTGGAAGTCCTATTAAGCGTCTCGATCTCTCTCTATAGATCTTAATGCCCAATATATAAGCGGCTTCACCGAGGTCTTTTCTACCTCTTGAGCTTGCGTTGGTTTTTTCCTTGAAGAGGAAAGGGTGATGCAGCAAAGTAGAGTAAGTATTTCCCTCAGCTTTTGAGAACCAAGGTATCAATCCAGTAGGAGACAACGCACAAGTCACCGAATACTTGCACAAACAAACACCAACTTGCACCCAATGCTATAAAGGGGTTGTCAATCCCTTCACAGTTATTTGCAAAGTGAGATCTGATATAGAAGGATAAACGGTAAAGTAATATTTTTGGTATTTTTGGTTTATGGGACGAAAAGTAAAAGATTGCAAAGAAAGTAAATAGGAAACTAAAACTGTAGATCAGAAACTTATATGATGGAAAGTAGACCCAGGGGCCATATGTTTCACTAGAGGCTTCTCTCAAGATAGAAAATATTACGGTGGGTGAACAAATTACTGCCTAGCAATTGATAGAAAAGCGCAAAGTTATGACGATATCTAAGGCAATGATCATGAATATAGGCATCACGCCCGTGTCAAGTAGACCAGCTCCTGCCTGCATCTACTACTATTACTCCACACATCGACCGCTATTCAACATGCATCTAGAGTATTAAGTTCATAAAGAACAAAGTAACGCTTTAAGCAAGATGACATGATGTAGAGGAATTAACTCAAGCAATATGATGAAAACCCCATATGTTTATACTCGATGGCAATAATACAATATGTGTCGGTTCCCCTTTCGTCACTAGGATCGAGCACCGCAAGATTGAACCCAAAGCTAAGCACTTCTCCCATTGCAAGAAAAACCAATCTAGTTGGCCAAACCAAATCGATAGTTCAAAGAGACTTGCAAAGATATCAAATCATGCATATAAGAATTCAGAGAAGATTCAAATAATATTCATAGATAAGCTGATCATAAATCCACAATTCAACGGATCTCGGCAAACACACCGCAAAAGAGTACATGAGCGTGAGCCATGGATATAGCACTAAGGGTGGAATAGAATATGGTGGTTGTGGAGAAGACAAAAAGAAGGAGATAGTCTCACATCAACTAGGCGTATCAACGGGCTATGGAGATGCCCATCAATAGATATCAATGTGAGTGAGTAGGGATTGCCATGCAATGGATGCACTAGAGCTATAAGTGTATGAAAGCTAAAAAAGAAACTAAGTGAGTGTGCATTCAACTCGCTTGCTCATAAAGACCTAGGGCAATTTGAGGAAGCCCATCATTGGAATATACAAGCCAAGTTCTATAATGAAAAATTCCCACTAGTATATGAAAGTGACAAAATAGGAGACTCTCCATCATGAAGATAATGGTGCTACTTTGAAGCACAAGTGTGGTAAAAGGATAGTAGCATTCCCCCTTCTCTCTTTTCTCTCATTTTTTTATTTGGGCCTTTTCATTTTTTTTGGCCTTTTTTTTCTTTTTTTTTATATTCTTCCGGAGTCTCATCCCGACTTGTGGGGGAATCATAGTCTCCATCATCCTTTCCTCACATGGGACAATCCTCTAATAATGTAGATCATCACACTTTTATTTACTTACAACTCGATACTTAGAAAAAATATGACTCTATGTGAATGCCTCCGGCGGTGTACAGGGATGTGCGATGAATCAAGAGCGACAAGTATAAAAAATGATGAACGATGGCTTTGCCACAAATACGATGTCCACTACATGATCATGCAAAGCAACATGACAATGATGATGCGTGTCATAATAAACAGAATAGTGGAAAGTTGCATGGCAATATATCTCAGAATGGCTATGGAAATACCATAATAGGTAGGTATGGTGGCTGTTTTGAGGAAGTTATATGGTGGGTGTATAGCACCGGCGAAAGATGCGCGGCACAAGAGAGGCTAGCAATGTCGGAAAGGTGAGAGTGCATATAATTCATGGACTCAACATTAGTCATAAAGAACTCACATACTTATTGCAAAAATCTATTAGTCACCGAAACAAAGTAGTATGTGCATGCTCCTAGGGGGATAGATTGGTAGGAAAAGACCATGGCTCGTCCCCGACCGCCACTCATAAGGAGGACAATCAATAAATAAATCATGCTCCGACTTCATCACATAACGGTTCACCATACGGGCATGCTACGGGACTCACAAACTTTAACACAAGTATTTATCAAATTCACTACTTACTAGCATGACTTTAATATCACCATCTTCATATCTCAAAACAATCATAAGGAATCAAACTTCTCATAGTATTCAATGCACTTTATATGAAAGTTTTTATTATATCCCTCTCAGATGCCTATCATATTAGGACTATTTTTATAACCAAAGCAAATTACCATGCTGTTTTAAAGACTCTCAAAATAATATAAGTGAAGTGCGGGAGTTCATCAATTTCTGTAAAATAACATCACCGCCGTGCTCTAAAAATATATAAGTGAAGCAGTAGAGCAAAATTGCCTAGCTCAAAAGATATAAGTGAAGCACATAGAGTATTCTGATAAATCACGATTCATGCGTGTCTCTCCCAAAAGGTGTGTACATCAAGGATAATTGTGGCAAACTAAAAATCAAAGACTCAAATCATACAAGACGCTCCAAGCAAAACACATATCATGTGGTGAATAAAAATATAGCCTCAAGTAAAGTTACCGATAGACGAAGACGAAAGTGGGGATGCCTTGCCGGGGCATCCCCCAAGTTTAGGCTTTTGGTATCCTTGAATATTACCTTCGGGTTCCTTGGGCATCCCCAAGCTTAGGCTCTTGCCACTCCTTATTCCATAGTCCATCAAATCCTTACCCAAAACTTGAAAACTTCACAACACAAAACTCAATAGAAAATCTCATAAGCTTCATTAATATAAATAAATCACCACTTTTGGTACTATTGTGAACTCATTATTTATTTATATTGATTTAATATCTATTGTATTTCAAATTTTCCATGGTTCATAGCCCCCGATACTAGCCATAGATGCATCAAAATAAGCAAACAACACGCGAAAAACAGAATCTGTCAAAAAACAGAACAATCTGTAGCAATCTGGATATTTAAAATACTTCTGTAATTCCAAAAACCCTTAGAAATTAGGACGACCTAAGCAATTTGTTTATTAATATTCTACAAAAGGAATCAATATTTTATCGCGCTTCTGTTAAAAACAACAATTATTTTCCTGGCCACAAAAGTTTCTGTTTTTCAGCAAGATCAAATCAACTATTACCGTAAGCTATCCCAAAGGTCTTACTTGGCACAAACACTAACTAAAAAAACAAAACCACATCTAACCAGAGGCTAGATGAATTATTTAATGCAAAACAGAACCTAAAAAGCAAAAGAAAATTGGGTTGCCTCCCAACAAGCGCTATTGTTTAACGCCCTTAGCTAGGCATAAAACAAGAATAGATCTAGGTATAATCATAATAATGATAGGACAAATCTCGATAACTCATCTCATACTCCCTTCGTTTGTGGTAAGGAAAAATAATCAAAAGGGCTAAATTCAATAGGATAAGAATCGCCAAGCTCGATCTCGGTAGGAATTGGTTCCTCCTTTGGCCCTTCATATTGTATGACCAACTCATCATTATAAGCATTCTTTTGGCAAAAAGTCATGAGCTTGTTTCCAAGAGAGAAACCCAATCTTTTGTTTTGTATAGCAAAATCGTCATTAAGCTTAGAAATCTTATCAATTAAAACATCGGTAGGGATCCTCTTTCTTAAATTTTCGTTGTAAGCAACATGATCTATGGGTCGTAAACGCATTATGTCCTCTTGATTAAAGAGAATTCCCTCTATGGAAGGACGACCACCATCTACTTTATAATGAGCAAAAATTTCACTAGCTTCATTCATAATAAATCTAAATTCATGAGCTAGGAATATAGTGGCGGCGCGCTTAACAGAAGAATGCTCAATATTATAAAACTCTAGAAAAATCCTTTGTATGGAAGGATGCATGTGAAAAAATTGTCTTTCAAGTTCAACAATAAGCAAAGATATAGCATCCGCAAGACTACTAGTTCTATGGAGGATAGATCCACCCATGGTGGGGAGTGCATCGGCACAAGTAAAGACATCTTGAATAACCCCCTTTCCAATAATATTTCTGCTACCTATGCGGAATTTCTTAGCGTGCAAGACAGTAGTTTCTTCATGTGGACCAGAATTAGCAAAAGCATCAAAGTTTCCCCCATCCTTACTACTAATTTTTTCAGCGATAACCTCCCCAGTTTCAGACATGGTGGTGGCAAACAAATCTAGCCAACGGGCAACCAAAAGGCAAGCGAAGAAGGCGAACGGAAGAGGAGGGAAGAAAAGGTGAATCTTTTCGAAAATTGTTTTAGAAGTGGGGAAGAGAAAAATGAGAGACGAATGGCAAATAATGTAATGCAAGGGATGAGAGTTTATGATGGGTACTTGGTATGTCTTGGCTTGGCATAGATCTCCCCGGCAACGGCGCCAAAAATTCTTCCTGCAACCTCTTGAGCTTGCGCTGGTTTTTCCCTTGAAGGGGAAAGGGTGATGCAGCAGAGTAGAGTAAGTGTTTCCCTCAGCTTTTGAGAACCACTACAAGAAATATGTCAACTAGTGACCTTCTGTCAGTGACCCTGGAAGAATTGGTCATAGATCTATGACCATTTCAGACCAATTGGTCAAAAGCTGTTCAGGGGCTCCAAACCCTAAACCATTGCGACCATTTTGGTCGAAGGTCGTAATTTCCTTACACGAAATGGTCACAAAGCAAACAAAGCTAGTCCGCTACCTTATTTCTAGTTGTTAATGACCAATATAAATGGTCATAGCCTTGTAGATTGTAGGGTTGTGATGACTAGGCGTCATCTCATCAGTTTTCCTATGTGTCATGTCCATGTGGCAGTTTTGCCCTAGGTTGTGAAGCAACCTATATTTCTGTTATTCCAAAATTCCGAAAAATTCTCATAAATGTTTTGGATCATATCTTCATCAAATGTGTCAAAAACATTCCTTGCCTAGTTCAAAAATAATTCAAAATATTCATTTTCCTATTCTGCTCGAGCAAAGACTTTGTGAAGGAAGTACCACTTTGGCATGTCCAAATGGTATCCATTTTCTACAGTGCTTTCCTATGCTCAAATAACCATCCTCCACCAAATGCCAGCTCAATCCATTCATTATTTTGAGCCCAGCTTCAACATTTGTATTTATGTCCAGTGTGGTACTTTGTAAAGCAAGTACCACCTAGGCTCCTCCTTTTGAGGTGAAAATTTGTGAAGACGGTCTTCTTAGTAACTCATCATCCTCAGCCAAAACTCACGCCCATTAGCCATGTGCATTTCCCGTACCGCAAATCAAACACTTGGCTGCTTATTCATGTTTGAGCATCGATCGGTCTCCTCGTGAGAATCTTATGTTGTGATTTTCTTCCTAGCACCTAACTGGGGAGTGCCCAACCCACTAGACATGCCTAGGCCACCCAGAACACATGGCAATGCCACGGTCATGCGGTGACCACGCGGCGTGCATGCGAGCTTACGCGCTCTAGAGTTGGGGCCCTCTGCTACCGTCCAAACGTCGATGTCTCGCCATAAAACCATGTATTTCTGATTAAATAGTTACTTATTTACCTAGAAATGATTTTTGTAAAAAATAAATAGCAAACTATGAGGCAACTGCAGTTCAAATTTGACCCGCTTCCAACTGAATTGGCGACAATTTGTCTTTTTCACCAGAGGTGGATCTAAACTTTTTACACCCAACCATTTTGTCAATTGTACATTAAACATGTCCTAGTATTTTATAAAATTGATTTGGTCCATTTTTGCAACAATTATTTGGTTGTTCCTTCACAAAAAAACCTCATTTCGGGCACTCGGAAAATGGAAAATGAATTTTCCGTGCAAAGAAAATGAAAACTCCTTAGGCAACATTGTTTGAATTCCAAGATGCACCCTTGTGCAAATATGAGATCATTTGAACAAACTATGCCATGAATGTGGCCATAAGATTGATCATTTGGCTTGAAAGCCATGAATCTTCACGCATGATAGCTCATTTCGAGAACACTTTTTAAAATAATTACCGACACAAGTTTATTATTTTTCCTGGAAACTTGGTCACATGTAATGACACAATGCGAAGGTTTTCCAATTTTTGATTTTTTGAATTTTTATGCCTGTTTCAAAATGCGGTCAAAACGGCGGGCTTGACCGTTCCTAGCTAGTGGTTGAATCTTGGAAAACTTTTGGTGTTTCTATGATAAAATATAAACTTATGTACCTAGAAATGATTTTTGTAAAAAATAAATAGCAAACTATGAGGCAGCTGCAGTTCAAATTTGACCCGCTTCCAGCTGAATCGGCGACAATTTGTCTTTTTCACCAGAGGTGGATCAAAACTTTTTACACCCAACAATTTTTTCAATTGTGCATTAAACATGGCCTAGTATTTTATAAAATTGATTTGGTCCAGTTTTGCAACAATTATTTGGTAGTTCCTTCACAAAAAACCTCATTTCAGGCACTCGGAAAATGGAAAATGAATTTTCCGTGCAAAGAAAATGAAAACTCCCTTAGGAAACATTGTTTGGAATTCCAAGATGCACCCTTGTGCACAATATGAGATCATTTGAACAAACTATGCCATTAATGTGGCCATATTATTGATCATTTGGCTTGAAAGCCATGAATCTTCACGCATGATAGCTCATTTCTGAGAACACTTTTTTAAAATAATTACCGTATTACAAGTTTATTATTTTTCCTGGAAACTTGGTCACATATAATGACACAATGCGAAGGTTTACCAATTTTTTTGATTTTTTTTGAATTTTTTATGCCCGTTTCAAAATGCGGTCAAACCGGCGGGCTTGACCGTTCCTAGCTAGTGGTTGAATCTTGGAAAACTTTTGGTGTTTCTATGATAAAATAGATACTTATGTACCTAGAAATGATTTTTGTAAAAAAAAATAGCAAACTATGAGGCAGCTGCAGTTCAAATTTGACCCGCTTCCAACTGAATCGGCGACAATTTGTATTTTTCACCAGAGGTGGATCAAAACTTTTTACACCCAACCATTTTGTCAATTGTGCATTAAACATGGCCTAGTATTTTATAAAATTGATTTGGTCCATTTTTGCAACAATTATTTGGTAGTTCCTTCACAAAAAAACCTCATTTCGGGCACTCGGAAAATGGAAAATGAATTTTCCGTGCAAAGAAAATGAAAACTCCCTTAGGCAACATTGTTTGTAATTCCAAGATGCACCCTTGTGCACAGTATGAGATCATTTGAACAAACTATGCCATGAATGTGGCCACGAATCTTCACACTTGATAGCTCATTTCTGAGAACACTTTTTTACAATAATTACCGTATTACAAGTTTATTATCTTTCCTGGAAACTTGGTCACATACAAATTATTTTTCCTGGAAATTTTTTGATTTTTTTATGCCCGTTTCAAAATGCGGTCAAAAAGGCGGGCTTGACCGTTCCTAGCTAGTGGTTGAATCTTGAAATTTTGTCTATGATGAAATAGCTACTTTTGTATCTAAAAATGTGATCAAATTTGCCCGCATGACCCTTCTTAGTTAGGTTGTTAATAATGCAAAACTATTGGTTTGTCTATGATGAAATAGCTACTTTTGTATCTAAAAATGATTTTTTTAGAAAATAAATAGCAAACTATAAGATACCTGTAGTACAAATTTGACTCGTTTCTTGCCGATTTGGCTGTTTCTCAAAATACCTAGAAAGATAGGAAATGCAATCAAATTGATGATCATCGATGAAAGGTGGTCTAACTTAAGTGAAAATTTTAGTGATGCCATTTTGCAAAATATTTTTGGTAGCTGCCTCACAAACCTCCCTTGTTTTTAATACTAAGAAGAGGAAATTTTAATAGCTCATTTTCAAACCAATCAGGACGCAACACACGGATCACCCCACTGTATTCGATCTGAGCCATCCGCCTCCTACTGATCCAGCGTCTCTCCCTTCCTCCCTCGACCCCCTCCTTCCCGAGAAACCCTAGGTCAAGCGCTGCCATCTCCCTCTCCCCAATCCAGACCCCTCCCCCGCCGCCCCTCTCCTCGATCCAAATCCGTCTCTGCCTGCTGCTCTTCTCCCCCAAATCCAGCCCCGCCACCGAGCACCTCCGCCCCAACGCCAGCGACTCTTCCCACTACCCATCGCCGGACCCCTCGCGGCCTCCGCCCTCTACCCCAACACCGGCGACCCCCACCATCTGCATCTCCCCTCCCCTTCTCTCCAGCAAAATCCGCCGGATCTCGACCCACACGGGCCGCGCCCAGATCCGCCGTCGCCGCCCCGTCCTCCCTCCCCTGCGCCGCAAAAAGGAAAACCCTATAATCCACCCACGAAATAGACGGGACTCCCCTGCGCCGCCGCCCCAGCCGCTCCTCCCCCCATCCCTCCGCGCTGCTCGCTCAAGCCCACCGCCACGCGCGCGCCGCCGCCACACCCACCCTCCCGGCAAGGTCAGTCCCCCTCCTCCTCCCACACTCCTTCCCGTGAATCGCGAGCTCAAATCGGGCGCCCCGCCGCAGGGACGGAGATCTCACGGGTTGTTTCTTTGGTCCCTGGTTCCGCAGATGAACAAGGAGAGGGTCATGAAGATGGTCGACACCGTCCGCATCGGCGGCAAGGGCACCGTGCGCCGGTAGGTCCTCCGCCTCGACTGCAAGCCCATCCAGCGCAACGCCGCCTGCTTCGCCTCGGACACCGTCAAGGCGCACTACTCCTACACCGTCAACAACTACTACCAGCGCAGCGGCCAGAACCCTATCGCCTGCGTCTTCTCCAGCACCGCCGTGGTCTCCTCCACCGACCCAAGTACCCACCTACTCATCCATTCACTCACCGTTTCTTTGCCTGACTGCCCCCAATCGCAAAGTTCTAGATTTCTAATGATGCTCCTTTTTCTTGCAGGCACCAACGGCTGCAAGTACCCTGCGACCCCAAGGTAATGCACCTCCTTCTGAGTTCATCGTCCTCTCTTTTTTCCTTGAGAGAATAGACAAGGACATCTAAGAACAACTAGTAGATGTAGGAGGATTGTTGACCATTATTTCAGTTTCATCTAAGATGCCATTGCAGCCCAGCTATGGTTGTCATTGCCTTGCCTCATTAGGTCATTGACCAGCAATAATCAGAGGATATATTTGGTGGCTGCTGCCATGTGATGGCATCTGCTGTGGGGCGGTGTGTCTGTTACTTGGCTGGGGAAACCTCATGTGCATGGGGTTCCCCTCTTTTCCCACATTTGGCTGCATCATTTTCCTTAATAATGATGATGGCCTCTAATTTGGACATGCCAGGAACTTCAGACTTAAGAAACAACATATTAGTGCATCTTTACACACTATCGCTTAGTTTCGATTGTTATGGCTCACAACCCAGTTACGTATGTTGATTGTTCAAAATGTTCCGATATATCATGCGTAACCTGTGTAGTAAATGTGGTAATTCCAGTCATCTATTAAATGTAACTAGTATACCTTTTCAGTTTCAGTTCAATTAATTAATTGTGCTTGTAAACTCCACCCATTATAAATGCTCTTATTAGCCTTCTATGCCTCTCTCTAGACCAAGAAGACCAACTGATCCCAGCTTTCTCAAGTAATTAGTAACCGACATGCACACCCTGTGATCCGGATTATAGGGTTTTCCTTTTGCCGCGCCCAAATATTTATTGTTGCCATCCGATGCATATTGTTGTGATCCGTAGCTTCTCGCTTTGCTCGCAGTGTCGTCTCATGCGACGGGTTCGGGCGCCGGATCGAAGGTGGCCGAGCACCGCACGAGGTCTACAAGATGGACAAGCAGGGGGCCAACCTCACTCTCATGTAGGAAGCAGAAAGGGGTGAGTCCTTTTGTGGATCGTGACTTGCCTCACTCTCATGTTACACATTTGGCATCGAAAAGGTTGATAGATGCATCCACCGATCCACGCATACATCTGCACTTAGTTTCGCTTATAGAGACCGAACTATGTTGGAAGAAAATACTGTAGGATAGTTTGTAAAGTGTGTGTTCTTAAGATTTGTAGCAGCAACTACAGTCCTGTTCATGCTGATTGGTCCCTGTTATGCACCTGCTTGATTATCAGCATATGCATATGGTTTTGTTTTATATTTGAATTTTGTGCCCTATTTAGTTAGTCCTAATGGTCTCATCTCTTAGGAAGATTCTAGATAACTGAAAGGGCCTTAATCTCTTCAGTTACTTTTTTCTTTTCTGAAAAGAAATCTCTTCAGTTAATGCTTTTGATCTTGTTGCACAGATGTTGGTCTGCTTCTGAATATGGTTGAGTTGGGTTCTCAGTTTCTCTTGTAATTTGGCACCGTTGGATTTGTTGAGTTGTTCCATTCTAATGCTCCATGTGCAGCAGATGGCGAATTCAAATTCCGTGAATTGCTTTTGCTGCCTGAACTAGTTAGTGCTGTGCAGTGCTAGTAGAATCCAGGATCACTGCACAGCCTACATGATTGACGTCCATGTGTTTATGTACACTTGTATGCTGCACCTGATTGAGACTCTGTTTACATAAGATAAGACTACTCTGTTTTACTTACTGAATTTTGGACAGCTGATCAAAACTCAGTATACGTACATGTGTGTGTGTGTGTGTGTGTGTGTTTACTCATTTGACGTTTCTTTTTTATTTCTGCCCTGATTTCTTCTAGCTCGATATAGGTTGCGGTCACGCTACATACTACACATCACATCACAAAACACAATAGACCATCATTATGCACAAGTTTTCGGGATAATTCGCAATCGCATTAAAAATTCTAGTCGGAGTTATACATGTTTTCTCATGATAGATTGATCTAGACTGAAACATGATTTTGCATCCGCTTTCCGTCGACAAATATACAAGTTATACAAGTTATATCGCAAGTTATTGTATGTGTTAGAGAAATCGGTGTTGATTTATTTGTTGTTCTTTTTCTTTCTAATTTTTGCATGAGAGCAAACTGCTGTAGCTAGCTGGACTATGCAACCATGAATCGTGAAGTAGCATATTTAGTTTTGCTAATAGAAAATAAATGTATTAAAAACTTTAAAAACTGCATAATAAGTGCTTGTTCATGTTTGGTTTTCTCTAAACTTTGTTTGTATGATTGAGGGCAAATTTACTTGGTTCTTTTCTCTAAACTGTGCTTGGAACATTTGTTTTATGATCTAAAATTGCCTTCTGTGATGATGCAGTGCCAGCTTGTGCTCGCTACAAGGAGCTCCATGTTGAAGAAGATTGAAGACACTTGTAGAGCTACTGTGGTTAACACTGTGGCAACTTGTAGAGCTTGTAGAGCTTGTATATGTATAGAGCTTGTAAATGTATCACGTGTAGAGCTTGTAGAGCTTGTATATGTTAGAGCTTATTATGTGTAGAGCTTGTAAAGTATATGTTATTTGTACAATAAGAGCTCAGATCGAATCTGGTGATAATATTTGGAGTATTATGTGTGTGTTTTGTTTGTGCCAATTTAAATACTGGTTATTTATTTACTGTTAAATTGAAATATGAAGAATATGAACTTGCTAGCTGGGACCCACGTACCTGACATCTGGGACCCATTTGACTAGTGGACCTTTTTTATATTACAAAGAAACTAAAACTTTCTAGCAGAAAAGGCCACGGCCCCAAAATGAGAAGGCTTAATTGTTGGGCTTGGCCCATCTACCTAGCCAAAATTAATATGAGAAAAAAACACAAATAGGCCGAATTGTTGGGATAGGCCCATGTAGAAAATTGAATTGGACCGGGCTGAATCTTGTGCCACATCAGATTGCCACGCTGGATGCCTACGTGGCCTGGGGAGGTTGCTAGTGACCAAAACGCCAGAGTAGACATATTTTGGTCATAAATGTCTTCGACCATTCCAGAAGAAATGTCGCTATAGTCAGTTTACGACCGCCAGCTTTTGACCTTATCTTTTTGGTCACAAAAAGGTCACAAATGAAAAACCATGACCTTTCAGTGACCAATAGTGGTGGTCACAAGTTGACATATTTATTGTAGTGAACCAAGGTATCAATCCAGTAGGAGACAATGCACAAGTCACCGAATATCTGCACAAACAGACACCAACTTGCACCCAACGCGATAAAGGGGTTGTCAATCCCTTCATGGTTATTTGCAAAGTGAGATCTGATATAGATGGATAAATGGTAAAGTAATATTTTTGGTATTTTTGGTTTATGGAACAGAAAGTAAAAGATTGCAAAGAAAGTAAATAGGAAAGTAAAATTGTAGACCAAAAACTTATATGATGGAATGTAGACCCAGGGGCCATAGGTTTCACTAGAGGCTTCTCTCAAGATATAAAATATTACAGTGGGTGAACAAATTACTGCCTAACAATTGATAGAAAAGTGCAAAGTTATGACGATATCTAAGGCAATGATCATGAATATAGGCATCACGCCCGTGTCAAGTAGACCGACTCCTGCCTGCATCTACTACTATTACTCCACACATCGACCGCTATCCAACATGCATCTAGAGTATTAAGTTCATAAAGAACAGAGTAACGCTTTAAGCAAGATGACATGATGTAGAGGAATTAACTCAAGCAATATGATGAAACCCCCATATTTTTATACTCAAAGGCAACAATACAATACGTGTCGATTCCCCTTCTGTCACTAGGATCGAGCACCACAAGATTGAACCCAAAGCTAAGCACTTCTCCCATTGCAAGAAAAAGCAATCTAGTTGGCCAAACCAAATCGATAGTTCGAAGAGACTTGCAAAGATATCAAATCATGCATATAAGAATTCAGAGAAGATTCAAATAATATTCATAGATAAGCTGATCATAAGTCCACAATTCATTAGATCTCGGCAAACACACCGCAAAAGAGTATTACATCGAATAGATCTCCAAGAACATCGAGGAGAACTTTGTATTGAGAATCAAAGAGAGAGAAGAAACCATCTAGCTACTAGCTATGGACCGGTAGGTCTGTGATAAACTACGCATGCTTCATCGGAGAGGCAATGGTGTTGATGTAGAAGCCCTCCATGATCGAATCCCCCTCCGGGAGGACGCCGGAAAATGCCCCTAGATGGGATCTCATGGGTATAGAAGGTTGCGGCGGTGGAAAAGTGGTTTCGTGGCTCTCCTGAAAGTTTTGGTATATTTGAGAATATATAGGCGGAAGAAATAGGTCGGTGGAGTCATGAGGGACCCACAAGGGTGGGGGGCGCGCCCTACCCCCTGGGCGCGCCTCCCAACCTTGTGGCCGCCTCGTGGCTTTCCTGATGTGCACTCCAAGCCCTCTGGATGTCTTCTGGTCTAAGAAGAATCATCGCGAAAGTTTCATTCCGTTTGAACTCCGTTTGGTATTCCTTTTCTACGAAACTCAAAACAAGGAAAAAACAGGAACTAGCACTGGGCTCTATGTTAATAGGTTAGTCCCAAAAATCATATAAAATAGCATATTAATGCATATAAAACATCCAAAACTGATAATATAATAGCATGGAACAATAAAAAATTATAGATACGTTGGAGACGTATCAGTCTTTCATTGAAAAATTCTTATTCAAATATCCTTTTATGCTATCCAGAAATTCTATATCATTTCCAATCAATAATATGTCACCACATATAATATCAGAAATGCTACAAAGCTCCCACTCACTTTCTTGTAAATACAGGCTTCACCATAAGTCTGTATAAAACCATATGCTTTGATCACCTCATCAAAGCGTATATTCCAACTCCGAGCTGCTTGCACCAGTCCATACATGGATCGCTAGAGTTTGCACACTTTGTTAGCATCTTTAGGATCGACAAAACCTTCTAGTTGCATCATATACAACTCTTCTTTACGAAATCCATTAAGGAATGCAGTTTTGACGTCCATCTGCCAAATATCATAATTATAAAATGCGACAATTGATAACATGATTCAGATTGACTAAAGCATCGCTACGGGTGAGGAGGTCTCATCATAGCCAACCCCTTGAACTTGTCGAAAACCTTTTGCGACAAGTCAAGCTTTGTAGATGGTGACATCACCATCAGCGTATGTCTTCTTCTTGAAGATCTTCGGGCAAGTCCACCAAAGTCCACACTTTATTCTCATACATGGATCCTGTCTCAGATTTCATGGCCTCAAGCCATTTATCGGAATCTGGGCTCATCATAGCTTCTTCATAGTTCATAGGTTCGTCATGGTCTACTAACATGACTTCTAGGACAGGATTACCGTACCACTCCGGTGCGGAATGTGCTCTGTTCCCTATGAGGTCCAGTAGTAACTTGATCTGAAGTTTCATGATCATCATCATTAGCTTCCTCTCTAGTTGGTGTAGGCATCACGGGAACGGATTTCTCTATGTGCTAATTTCCAAATTGAGAGAAGGTACAATTACCTCATCACGTTCTATTTTCCTCCCACTCACTTCTTTCGAGAGAAACTCCTTCTCTAGAAATGTTCCATTCTTAGCAACAAAAATCTTGCCTTCGAATCTGTGGTAGAAGGTGTACCCATTTGTTTCCTTAGGGTATCCTATGAAGACGCACTTCTATGATTTGGGTTCGAGCTTATCAGGCTGAATCCTTTTGATATAAGTGTCGCAACCCCAAACTTTGAGAAACGACATCTTAGGTTTCTTGCCAAACCATAGTTCATACAGTGTCGTCTCAACGGATTTAGACGGTGCCCTATTTAATGTGAATGCGGCTGTCTCTAATGCATAACCCCAAAATGGTAGTGGTAAATCGGTAAGAGACATCAACGCACCATATCCAATAAAGTACGGTGTCGACGTTCGTACACACCATTACGTTGTGGTGTTCCAGGTGGCGTGAGTTGTGAAACAATTCCACATTGTTTAAAATGAATGCCAAACTCGTAACTCAAATATTCGCCTCCACGATCAAATCGGAGAAACTTTATTTTCTTGTTACAATGATTCTCCACTTCACTCTGAAATTCTTTGAACTTATCAAATGTTTCGGACTTGTGTTTCATCAAGTAGATATACCCATACCTACTCAAATCATCTGTGAAGGTCAGAAAATAACGATACCCGCCGCGTGCCTCAACACTCATCGGACCGCATACATCGGTATTTATTATTTCCAATAAGTCATTAGCTCGCTCCATTGTTAATGAGAACGGAGTTTTAGTCATCTTGCCCATGAGGCATGGTTTGCAAGTATCAAATGATTCATAATCAAGTGATTCCAAAAGTCCATCTGCATGGAGTTTCTTCATGCGCTTTACACCAATATGACCTAAACGGAAGTGCCACAAATATGTTGTACTATCATTATCAACTTTGCATCTTTTGGAATCAATATTATGAATATGTGTATCACTACGATCGATATTCAACAAGAATAGAACATTCATCAAGGGTGCATGACCATAAAAGATATTACTCATATAAATAGAACAACCAGTATTATCAGATTTAAATGAATAACCATCTCGCATTAAACAAGATCCAAATATCATGTTCACGCTCAACGCTGGCACCAAATAACAATTATTCAGATCTAAGACTAATCCTGAAGGTAGATGTAGACGTAGCGTGCCGACGACGATCACATCGACCTTAGAACTATTCGTGACGCGCATCGTTACCTCGTCCTTAGCAAATCTTTGTTTAATCCATAGCTCCTGTTTCGAGTTACAAATATGAGCAACTGGGACAGTATCAAATACCTAGGCACTACTACGAGCATTAGTAAGGTACACATCAATGACATGTATATCAAATATACCTTTGTTCACTTTGCCATCCTTCTTACCCGCCAAGTATTTGGGGCAGTTCCGCTTCTAGTGACCAGCCCCTTTGTAGTAGAAGCACTCAGTTTCAGGCTTGGGTCTAGCTTTGGGCTTCTTCCCGGGAGTGGCAACTTGCTTGCCATTCTTCTTGAAGTTCCCTTTCTTTCCCTTGCCCTTTTTCTTGAAACTAGTGGTCTTGTTAACCATCAACACTTGATGCTCTTTCTTGATTTCTACCTCCGCGGCCATAAGCATTGTGAAGAGCTCATGTATCATTTTATTCATCCCTTGCATATTACAGTTCATCACGAAGCCTTTGTAGCTTGGTGGCAGTGATTGAAGAACTTTGTCAATAACATTATCCACTAGAAGTTCAACTTCCAGCTGAGTCAAGTGGTTATGATACCCAGACATTTTGAGTATGTGTTCACTGACAGTACTATTCTCCTCCATCTGGCAGCTACAGAACTTGTTTGAGACTTCATATCTCTCAACCCGGGCATTTGCTTGAAATATTAACTTCAACTCTTGGAACATCTCATATGCTCCATGACGTTCAAAACGTCTTTGAAGTCCCGGTTCTATGCCATAAAGCATGGTACACTAAACTATTGAGTAGTCATCAGATCGAGCTTGCCAGACGTTCATAACATCAGCTTCAGCTCCTGCAGCAGGCGTTTCACCTAGCGGTGCATCAAGGACATAATTCTTCTATGCAGCAATGAGGATAATCCTCAAGTTACGGACCTAGTCTGTGTAGTTGCTACCATCATCTTTGAACTTAGCTTTCTCTAGGAACGCATTAAAATTCAGGGAAACGGTAGCTCGGGCCATTGATCTACAACATAGATATGCAAAACTATAAGACTAAGTTCATGATAAATAAAGTTCAATTAATAAATTTACTTAAGAACTCCCACTTGAATAAACATCCCTCAAGTTATCTAAGTGATACATGATCCAAATCAACTAACCCATGTCCAATCATCACGTGAGATGGGGTAGTCATCAATGGTGAACATTTCTATGTTGAACATATCTACTATATGACTCATGTTCGACCTTTCGGTCTCCAGTGTTCCGAGACCATGTCTCTACATGCTAGGCTCGTCAAGTTTAACCCAAGTATTCTGCATGTGCAAAACTTCCTTACGCTCGTTGTATGTGAACGTAGAGTCTATCACACCCGATCATCACGTGGTGTCTTGAAACGACGAAGTGTAGCAACGTGCATACTCAGGGAGAACACTTTTATCTTGAAATTTAGTGAAGGGATCATCTTATAATGCTACCGCCGTTCTAATCAAAATAAGATGCATAAAGGATAAACATCACACGCAATCAAAATATGTGACATGACATGGCCATTATCATCTTGTGCTTTTGGTCTCCATCTTCAAAGCATTTTCATGATCTCCATCGTCACCGGCTTGACACCTTGATCTCCATCGTAGCGTTGTTGCGTCGAGGTCGTCACACCAACTATTGCTTCTACAACTACCACTAACGCATAGTGATAAAGTAAAGCAATTACATGCACTACAAAAAAAATACACTTCCGTGATGATACGTGTTTGTCACAGTAGGTCATGTTTTTTGTCATGCATGTACATCCATGACGATTTTATGACAGAATCAAGATAGTCATACCTGTGCTGTCGTAGAAGTGTTCCATGACATTACCAAAATTATCATCACGGAGGTGTCCACTTCCATGAAGATAAATGGCGCGTCATGGAAGTGTTTTCGTCAAGGGTAAACGACATGTGGCATCCACCATAACAGGTCATCATTAAGCTATCGAGTCTAGTTTTGGATCTGATAACCCGTTAACAGCCCAGACCAATGGGAATTTTCCACATGTAAAATTCTCATTGGCCGGAGGAAACACGTGTTGGCTCACTGTTGGGACAGATGTCATCCACTCATTGGACAGGAGGCGCCTATGATACGTCGACACATGGCACGACCCAACAAAGGACCATTCCGGTGAAAAGGCCGGCCCGTCTGACTTGGTCAAAAGGTAACGGGCTGGCCCACGGAAAGACTGTTAACGGCCTATTCGTATATAGCCCATTTACGACCTGCTAACTCCCGGCCTGTTACGGACTATCGGAACTAAGCCCATTAGCTTCATCTGGGCCGTCCAATATGATTCCAGCCCATTGTAACTTCTGGCCCATGTATGGCCCGTGATGTCTTTCGGCCCATTTGAGGCCCTTTGTAATTCTGGGCCCATTAAAGGCCCGAGATGAAACTAGCCCATAATGAACAGTGTATCGCTTTATACCCATTAAAGACCCATTATTCCGTCGGCCATTTCCAGCCCGTGTTAACTTTTGTCCTTCTAAGGGCCCATTTATTCTTGGGCTCATTTCTAGAATTCGGTTAGTTACGGTCCGTTACTGGCCTGTTCGGTTTGTGGGCCAAATTTAGCCCGTGGTTACATTCGGCCCGTTAACCCGTTGGGATGTTTTCATAGCGTTATCAAATACGACCTATTAACGGCCTGTTATGGTCCACGAATAGTATGACCCATGTTTGGCGAAACGATTATATGCCCCGTAGAAGGCCCATGGATCCTACGGCCCGTAGAAGCCCCATGGATCCTACGGCCCGTAGAAGGCCAATGGATCCTACGACCCATAGAAAGGCCATGGAACCTAATGGCCCGTAAAAGGCCCGTGGATCCTATGGCCCACAGGAGGCCCATGGTTACAACAGTCCGTGTGTTGCCATGGTTATTGTGGCCTAGTTACCAAAAATAGGTTATTGTGGCCACTACAAAAACGCGGAAAAGAACTGCAGTGACTACAAGCAAACAACTAAACAAGACAATAAGGAAATCAATAAGCAAGCAACTAACGCTAGCCTATTATAGCTATTACACATATTACATCCACTGGGCACCGAAGTTTGCCACCAGTGCAAATATAGGGAACAACGCAGCATATTACATACACTGGCCATTAAAATTGGCCACCAGTGCAAATAAACGCGGCAGCAAAACAAGTCCATAACTAAAAAAACTTTGAAAGAGCTCAAGAAATGTTATCTTGGGTATCCACCATGCTGGCAATAAGCTTAGCAAGCTTATTAGCTTTGTCCTGTTTGGCGCTAAAATCCTCCAACGCTTGTCATTGCACCGTAAAGTATGCATCCAATGCTCCAGGACTTCAGCGGTCCTTCCGCTTCTTGTCGCATCACAACTGATCGATGTCTTTCAGCTTGTAGTTGAGACTCAAGAAACCGAACTGATTCACACAGTGAGTTTGAATAGCTTGTGCAAGCGGTAGTGGCCAGTAACTCAAACAGTAAACCAAGACATGACTTTGGGGTTGTCTCACTATCTTCAAGATAGTTTTCCTTAGCTATTTTATCAGCTTTGTTGGAGACCAACAAGGATGTCTCACTATCCTGAACCTTATCTGCATTACTTCCTTTACCATTGCTTAATAAGGCACTCTTCCCCAATATTCTGTCAGCATTCTAAAAGAAGAAACAAGCAGACACATAACAGGTTTAGCATGTACTAGTATATGAAACTCATTTCGGTGAACCAGTTTATTAGTAAGGTGGACAAGATTAAACTACCAAGTCTTCTATTGCCAAGTAGTACATTATAAAAGCATCAAACAAACATATATCTATGTCCTATGGTCACTGCATTGTCTTGCCAAATCAAAATAGAGACACGGTTCAAATCATATCAGTTCAAGAGAAAGCAACACTGAAATAATACAAAGCATGGGAAACTACACGGCACAACAAGATTTCAGATGGGTACCACAGGTCTACATGTACAACAACACTTTTGACTCTGTTGTGATGCTAGTAATGTGCATGATATGAGAAGTCAACTGTATACACAATTGAGATTGAAATCAACAGAGCTATTTATAAGAGCAAACCCGTTAAAGAAACATGCGTAAACATACCTGTTGTGCCATTGGAGTTTCAATTGGATCGTTCAATTTAAAAATAAGTTTGTATGAGTAAATACAGTGATACAAGAGCAAAGCAGTATGCACGATAGCAATGGAATCTTAAATGAGAATAGTTATTCTTCAGGTTTAAGCACTTGTTCTACATGAACAGAGTACAGTAAGACGCAAGCATATAGTACTTAAAAAATGAGCTCATAGACCTTACCACATTCTTGGTTCGGAACCAAGATGTAACAAGGAGTTCCCACCATCGCCCGATAGATGTGTCTCGGGAGAACGTAAGGGAATTTGATGAGTTTCTTTGCCGGTGAAGCACGCTTTTCTTGAGTAATTCCGACATCGCCACCAAGCATTCTTGAAGTTAGCAGAGGTATTAGCACAGGTTACCTCATCCTGAGTTTCCAAATTGGTCCTTCTCTATAGAGAAAAATGAGAAAATTTGATGTATTATAACCATCATGGAGGTAGAATGTATGGGACAAAGCAAAGTAATTGCCATGAATAACATTACTTACACATAACTCCTGGAAAAACACCTGTAACTGGCATTTTCCTTCATATTCAGTATAATATTTCCATGATGGGAAGATACGCACATAGGATTTAACAACATAAAATGCGATAGATGCTAAACTATGAATGACAGGTTGTGCTTCCTCCACAGGAATAGGTGTACTAACTGGTGGAGTTAGGGTTTGCCATGGTAGTACTGGCGCTTTGGGCACTAGAGCTGCCTTACTATCTGCTCTTGTTTGGGAGATCTTTGGTGGAGATGGTGTTGTGTCAACAGGAACTGCGTTACTATCTGCTGGGGTTGGGGTTAGATTGGGTGAAGCTGGTTCTCTGTCCATCGCAGTAGGGGTACAATCTGCGAGAGTCTGGGTTATGTGTGGTAGGGCTGGTTCTCGTGCATGTACAACCGGGGTGCTATCTCCACCAAGAGGTAGCACTATTTTATTTGAAGACTGTGTTTTTACTCCGCTAGATATTGTATTCCATCACCCGCTCCAATTCAAATGGCTGATAAACAGGAAACATAGTTGAATGTACATACATTGTATGTGTCGGCATTTAGGGAACGGGGGTCCCTAGACTTGCTCGCTCAGGCTCCACGCGCGTGCCGCTTCATGCCCAAGGCGCCCATCTTCACCAAAGAATCACTCAAGACCCTCGCGAGGGGCCAAGCCTTGCAAGGCGGACGACACAAGACCTCCTCAGGAGTGGCCTCACCAGGCTGGCTCACGAGGGGCGGACAGATCAAGGCAAGACGAACCTCGCGAGGTTCCAATGACGTAAGCCATGACGACCGAGACCAGGCGGGCGACAGGCGGGCGCCAACGCGCACAGTGTCCTCGCTTCCTCTTTGGTGCTAAGGCGGCAAGCACAAGCGATGAGTACCGAGGTATCAGGCAAAGGTTTCCATATCAGTGCAACGAGACCAAGACCAGTAGGACAGCAGGATGGAGGTCACCATGGAGCCCAAGACGGCGTCACCACCAGAGCCTTTGGCAGGCGAAGACCAACTTTAGTCAGGATAGCTTGTACTAGCTGTCCCCCTTCAAATTGGCCGTTGTTGGCTCCCTTCCCGCTCAATATTTGGGAAGAGGACCAGGGCCTCTATAAATAGGACTAGCCACCACAGTAGGAGGCAACTGATCTCGAACTCATTCAGTTCATCCTCACACCCACCAAGCCCAAGAACACCTCTCCTCAGGAGGCTGTTCTTCCCCTTGTATTGTTCATCCTCAGCCCGAGAGGCAATCCACCACACCACACTAGAGTAGGGTATTTCACCACAATGGTGGCCCGAACCAGTATTTTATCTCGTGTCTCTTGTGTTGCGAGTTCGTCGAGCTAAGCTTTGAGATCGCGGTGAGGCTGAGGGTGTGATTTGGTAGGGGGAAATCTTCGTGCGCACCCCAGTGTTCGAACCTCAAGGGTTTTGCGAGAACCCGAAATCTGGCATTTGGCGCGCCAGGTAGGGGTGCACCGAAGCTTTCCTTCCGTCGATCTGCGCTTCGCCACCACCGCGCTTCGCCCCCATGGCAGGCGCCGCGTTTCCCGCTCCGCCAACTGATGCCAGCGGTAGGGCCAGGGGGCTCCAAGCCTTGTTCCCCGCCTTGTGGCAGGTGCAGTGGCCGCCCAAGTTCAAGCCGGAGATGCCACCGTGCTACGACGGCGCGGAGGACCCGGTGGCTTTCCTGCTGGCGTACGAGGAAGCCCTACTTAAAGCCGGGGGCGACGACAAGGTCATGGCCAACTGCCTTACCATGGCCCTCACTGGCGTGCCGCGCGCCTGGCTGCTCAACCTCCTCAGATCCATGGTGGCATCCTGGGAGGAGTTGCACGGTCTCTTCGCAGCGCGATTCGCGGCACCGGCGCCCCTTGCAGTCGCGGCCCTCCTCGGCAGCTCACAGGCGCCGCCCTCGGGCCGCCACGCAAAGCCGTTCTTTCGCCAGATCGGTGCCGCTTCCGCGCAGCAGGGGGCTCCCCTGGGTTGGGCGGCGCCCAAGGCCGACAGATACGTCTCCAACGTATCTATAATTTTTGATTGTTCCATGCTATTATATTGTGTGTTTTGGATGTTTATGGGCTTTATTAAACACTTTTATATTACTTTTGGGACTAACCTATTGACCCAGAGCCCAGTGCCAGTTCCTGTTTTTTCCCTTGTTTCAGTGTTTCGAAGAAAAGGAATATCAAACGGAGTCGAAACAAAATGAAACCAACTGGAGAAGTTATTTTTGGAAGGAAAGCAACCGAAAAAACTTGGAGTGCACGACAGGAAAGAAACGAGGGAGCCACGAGACAGGGGGCACGCCCACCCCCCTAGGGCGTGCCCTCCACCCTCGTGGGCCCCTCGTGGCTCCCCTGACGTACTTCTTCTGCCTATATATATCCATATACCCTAAAAACTTCGAAGAAAAGAATAGATCGGGAGTTCCGCTGCCGCAAGCCTCTGTAGCCACCAAAAGTCAATCGGGACCCTGTTCCGGCACCCTGCCAGAGGTGGGAACCCTCACCGGTGGCCATCTTCATCATCCCGACGCTCTCCATGACGAGGAGGGAGTAGTTCACCCTCGGGGCTGAGGGTATGTACTAGTAGCTCTGTGTTTGATCTCTATCTCTCTCGTGTTCTTGATTTGGCACGATCTTGATGTATCGCGAGCTTTGCTATTATAGTTGGATCTTATGTTGCTTCTCCCCCACTCTTGCCTTGTAATGGATTGAGTTTTCCTTTGAAGTAATCTTATCGGATTGAGTCTTTAATGATTTGAGAACACTTGATGTATGTCTTGCCGTGCGTGATCTGTGGTGACAATGGGATATCACGTGATTCACTTGATGTATGTTTTGGTGATCAACTTGCGGGTTCCGCCATGAACCTATGCATAGGGGTTGGCACACGTTTTCGCCTTGACTCTCCGTAGAAACTTTGGGGCACTCTTTGAGGTTCTATGTGTTGGTTGAATAGATGAATCTGAGATTGTGTGATGCATATCGTATAATCATACCCACGATACTTGAGGTGACATTGGAGTATCTAGGTGACATTAGGGTTTTGGTTGATTTGTGTCTTAAGGTGTTATTCTAGTACGAACTCTAGGGCTGTTTGTGACACTTATAGGAATAGCCCAACGGATTGATTGGAAAGAATAACTTTGAGGTGGTTTCGTACCCTACCATAATCTCTTCATTTGTTCTCCGCTATTAGTTACTTTGGAGTGACTCTTTGTTGCATGTTGAGGGATAGTTAAATGTTCCAACTATGTTATTATTGTTGAGAGAACTCGCACTAGTGAAAGTATGAACCCTAGGCCTTGTTTCCAAGCATTGCAATGCCGTTTACGCTCACTTTTATCATTAGTTACCTTGCTGTTTTTATATTTTCAGATTACAAAAACCTATATCTACCATCCATATTGCACTTGTATCACCATATCTTCACCGAACTAGTGCACCTATACAATTTACCATTGTATTGGGTGTGTTGGGGACACAAGAGACTCTTTGTTATTTGGTTGCAGGGTTGTTTGAGAGAGACCATCTTCATCCTATGCCTCCCACAGATTGATAAACCTTAGGTCATCCACTTGAGGGAAATTTTCTACTGTCCTACAAACCTCTGCACTTGGAGGCCCAACAACGTCTACAAGAAGAAGGTTGCGTAGTAGACATCAAGCTCTTTTCTCAAGCGCCGCTGTCGGGAGGTGAGTGCTTGAAGGTATATCTTTAGATCTTGCTATCGAATCTTTTTGTTTCTTGTTTTAGCACTAGTTTAGTTTATAAAAGAAAACTACAAAAAAATGGAATTGAGTTTGCCTCATACGCTTCATCTTTTTAATATCTTTCGTGAGTATGATGGAAAGGAAAATTGTGCCAAAGTATTAGAAGAAGAATGCATTAAAATGTTTGGTACTAGATCTTTGTATGATGAGCATGATTGCAATTTTGTTAGTATGAATTCCTTGAATATCCATGATGCTAATGATATGCAAAGCCACAAGCTTGGGGAAGCTATGTTTGATGAAGATGATATTTTTTGTTCCCCAAGCTTTGATGAGCAAATTTACTATGATGAAAACATGCCTCCTATCTATGATGATTATTGTGACGACACGTATGCTTTAAAGAATAATGATAACCATGAAACTTTTCATCTCGATCTTAATTTTCAATCATATGATAGTTATTTTGTTGAGTTTGCTCCCACTACTATTCAAGAGAAGAATTTTGCTTATGTGGAGAGTAGTAAAATTTCTATGCAAGTAGATCATGAAAAGAATGCTTTAGGTGCTGGTTATATTGTTGAATTTATTCATGATGCTACTGAAAATTATTATGAGGGAGGATCATATGCTTCTACATATCGCAATAATATCAAGTTTCCTCTCTATGTGCTTAAAATCTTGAAGTTATGCTTGTTTTACCTTCCTATGCAAGTCGATTCTTGTTCCCATAAGTTGTTTGCTCACAAAATCCCTATGCATAGGAAGTGGGTTAGACTTAATGTGCTAGTAATATTATTCATGATGCTCTCTTTATGTTTCAATTCTTATCTTTTTGCGAGCATCATTGAAATCAGCATGCCTAGCTAGGGGCATTAAACGATAGCGCTTGTTGGGAGGCAACCCAATTTTATTTTACTTTCTTGCTTTTTGGTTCTGTTTAGGAATAAATAATCCATCTAGCTTCTGTTTAGATGTGGTTTTATGTTTAATTTAGTGTTTGTGCCAAGTAGAACCTTTGGGAAGACTTGGGTGAAGTCTTTATGATCATGCTGTAAAAAACAGAAACTTTAGCGCTCACGAGATTAGCTAAACCTTTTTACTGGAGAGTGATATTTAGTTGATTCTTTTTGAAGATGATTACTAGACAAATTTCTCAGGTCCAACAATTTATTTTAGAATTTTTGGAGTTCCAGAAGTTTGCGTTAGTTACAGATTACTACAGACTGTTCTGTTCTTGACAGATTCTGTTTTCATTGTGTTGCTTGCTTATTTTGATGACTCTATGGCTAGTAAAATAGTTTATAAACCATAGATAAGTCGGAATACAGTAGTTTTAACACCAATATAAATAAATAATGAGTTCATTAGAGTACCATGAAGTGGTGTTTTGTTTTCTTTCGCTAACGGAGCTTACGAGTTTTCTGTTGAGTTTTGTGTTGTGAAGTTTTCAAGTTTTGGGTAAAGATTCGATGGACTATGGAATAAGGAGTGGCAAGAGCCTAAGCTTGGGGATGACCAAGGCACCCCAAGGTAATATTCAAGGATAACCAAGAGCCTAAGCTTGGGGATGCCCCGGAAGGCATCCCCTCTTTCGTCTTCGTTCATCGGTAACTTTACTTGGAGTTATATTTTTATTCACCACATGATATGTGTTTTGCTTGGAGCGTCATTTTATTTTGTTAGAATTTGCTTGATGTTTTTTATATTAATGTTTTGCATCTTTATTTTCAATAAAAATGTCAAGGATAGCCTTTACTATGCTTATTTTGCAAGTATACATGTTGCTGTTTGAAAACAGAAAGTTTACCGCTGTTGCAAAAATTCCTTAGAAAAGTCAGAATGTGATAAAATGTTGAAACCTTTTGCATATTAAGCTCTGATAAATTTACTATTTTCTTTCATAATTTTTGGAGTTAGGGAAGTATGATGAATCTTGCATTCTTTACAGACTATACAGTTTTGGCAGATTGTTGTTTTGTTTGCATTGCTTGCGTATGTTTGCTTGTTTAATGATTCTATTTGAGGATAGGAGTATTAAATATGCAGAGGAATTTAGTATTCAATGTTGAATAATAATTTTGGTGATTTGATACAGTAGAAGATGATAAGGTTTTGCATTGGTTTATACTAACTTATCTCACGAGTTCTTGTTGAGTTTGGTGTGGATGAAGCTTTTGAGATTTAGGAAACCGAGATATAAAAGGAATTAAGGAGACACAAAAGCTCAAGCTTGGGGATGCCCAAGGCATCCCAAGATATTATTTCAAGAATTATCAAGCATCCAAGCTTGGGGATGCCCTGGTAGGCATCCCACCTTTTCTCTTCAACAACTATCGGTTAGTATCGGTTGAACCCAAGTTTTTGCTTCTTCACATGAGTTGTGCTATCCTTGTAATGTAGTTTTATTTTGTTTTGCTTGCTGTTTGAATAAAATATTAAGATCTGAAATTATTAAATGGGAGAGTCTTCGCATAGTTGCATAATTATCTGACTACTCATTGATCTTCACTTATATCTTTCGGAGTAGTTTGTAGTTTGCTCTAGTGCTTCACTTATATCTTTTAGGGCATGGTGGTAGTTTTATTTTGAAGAAATAGATGAACTCTCATGCTTCACTTATATTATTTTGAGTCTTAAATAGCATGGTAATTTTCTTAAAAAATCCTAATATGCTAGCTATTCAAGATTAGTAAAAACTTTCTTATGAGTGTGTTCAATACTAAGAGAAGTTTGATGCTTGATGATTGTTTTGAGATATGGAGGTAGTGATATTAAAGTCGTGCTAGTTGAGTAGTTGTGAATTTGAGAAATGGTTGTGTTGAAGTTTGCAAGTCCCATAGCATGCACGTATGGTAATTGTTATGTAACAAATTTGAAACATGAGGTGTTCTTTGATTGTCCTCCTTATGAGTGGCGGTCGGGGACGAGCGATGGTCTTTTCCTACCAATCTATCCCCCTAGGAGCATGCGCGTAGTGCTTGGATTTTGATGACTTGTAGATTTTTGCAATAAGTATGTGAGTTCTTTATGACTAATGTTGAGTCCATGGATTATACGCACTCTCACCCTTCCATCATTGCTAGCCTCTTCGGTACCGTGCATTGCCCTTTCTCACATTGAGAGTTGGTGCAAACTTCGCCGGTGCATCCAAACCCGATGATATGATACGCTCTTTCACACATAAACCTCCTTATATCTTCCTCAAAACAGCCGCTATACCTACCTATTATGGCATTTCCATAGCCATTCCGAGATATATTGCCATGCAACCTTCCACCATCCAGTTATCATGACACATTCATCATTGTCATATTGCTAGCATGATCATGTAGTTGACATAGTATTTGTGGCAAAGCCACCGTTCATAATTCTTTCATACATGTCACTCTTGATTCATTGCATATCCCGTTACACCGCCGGAGGCATTCATATAGAGTGATACTTTGTTCTAGTATCGAGTTGTAATCATTGAGTTGTAAACAAATAGAAGTGTGATGATCATCATTTTCTAGAGCATTGTCCCAAGTGAGGTAAAAAAAGGCCATAAAAAAAGGAGAAGGCCCAAAAAAAAGAGAAAAAAGAGAAAGGCCACAAAAAAAGAAAAGGCCCAAAAATGAGAGAAAAAGAGAGAAGGGACAATGTTACTATCCTTTTACCACACATGTGCTTCAAAGTAGCACCATAATCTTCATGATAGAGAGTCTCTTGTTTTGTCACTTTCATATACTAGTGGGAATTTTTCATTATAGAACTTGGCTTGTATATTCCAACAATGGGCCTACTCAAGTGCCCTAGGTCTTCGTGAGCAAGCAAGTTGGATGCACACCCACTTAGTTTCTTTTGTTGAGCCTTCATACATTTATAGCTCTAGTGCATCCGTTGCATGGCAATCCCTACTCCTTGCATTGACATCAATCGATGGGCATCTCCATAGCTCATTGATTAGCCTCGTTGATGTGAGACTTTCTCCTTTTTTGTCTTCTCCACATAACCCCCATCATCATACTCTATTCCACCCATAGTGTTATATCCATGGCTCGCGCTCATGTATTGCGTGAAGGTTTATAAGTTTGAGATTACTAAAGTATGAAACAATTGCTTGGCTTGTCATCGGGGTTGTTCATGATGAGAGCATTCTTGTGTGACGAAAATGGAGCATGACTAAACTATATGATTTTGTAGGGATGAACTTTCTTTGGCCATGTTATTTTGAGAGGACATAATTGCTTAGTTAGTATGCTTGAAGTATTATTATTTTTATGTCAATATGAACTTTTGTCTTGAATCTTTCGGATCTGAATATTCATATCACAATTAAGAAGAATTACATTGAAATTATGCCAAGTAGCATTCCATATGAAAAATTCTGTTTTTATCATTTACCTACTCGAGGACGAGTAGAATTAAGCTTGGGGATGCTGATACGTCTCCAACGTATCTATAATTTTGATTGTTCCATGCTATAATATTGTGTGTTTTGGATGTTTATGGGCTTTATTAAACACTTTTATATTACTTTTGGGACTAACCTATTGATCCAGAGCCCAGTGCCAGTTCCTGTTTTTTTCCCTTGTTTCAGTGTTTCGAAGAAAAGGAATATAAAACGGAGTCGAAACGGAATGAAACCAACTGGAGAAGTTATTTTTGGAAGGAAAGCAACCCGAAAAACTTGGAGTGCACGATAGGAAAGAAACGAGGGAGCCACGAGGCAGGGGGGCGCGCCCACCCCCCTAGGGCACGCCCTCCACCCCCGTGGGCCCCTCGTGGCTCCCCTGACGTACTTCTTCCGCCTATATATATCCATATACCCTAAAAACTTCGAAGAACAGAATAGATCGGGAGTTCCGCCGCCGCAAGCCTTTGTAGCCACCAAAAGTCAATCGAGACCTGTTCCAAGACTCACCGAGGGGGGGGAACCCTCACCGTGGCCATCTTCATCATCCCGACGCTCTCCATGACGAGGAGGAGTAGTTCACCCTCGGGGCTGAGGGTATGTACCAAGAGCTATGTGTTTGATCTCTCTCTCTCTCGTGTTCTTGATTTGGCACGATCTTGATGTATTGCGAGCTTTGCTATTATAGTTGGATCTTATGTTGCTTCTCCCCCTCTACTCTCTTGTAATGGATTGAGTTTTCCCTTTGAAGTAATCTTATCGGATTGAGTCTTTAATGATTTGAGAACACTTGATGTATGTCTTGCCGTGCATATCTGTGGTGACAATGGGATATCACATTATTCACTCGATGTATGTTTTGGTGATCAACTTGCGGGTTCCGCCCATGAACCTATGCATAGGGGTTGGCACACGTTTTCGTCTTGACTCTCCGGTAGAAACTTTGGGGCACTCTTTGAGGTTCTATGTGTTGGTTGAATAGATGAATCTGAGATTGTGTGATGCATATCGTATAATCATACCCACGGATACTTGAGGTGACATTGGAGTATCTAGGTGACATTAGGGTTTTGGTTGATTTGTGTCTTAAGGTGTTATTCTAGTACGAACTCTAGGGCTGTTTGTGACACTTATAGGAATAGCCCAACGGATTGATTGGAAAGAATAACTTTGAGGTGGTTTCGTACCCTACCATAATCTCTTCATTTGTTCTCCGCTATTAGTTACTTTGGAGTGACTCTTTGTTGCATGTTGAGGGATAGTTATATGATCCAACTATGTTATTATTGTTGAGAGAACTCGCACTAGTGAAAGTATGAACCCTAGGCCTTGTTTCCAAGCATTGCAATACCGTTCACGCTCACTTTTATCATTAGTTACCTTGCTGTTTTTATATTTTCAGATTACAAAAGCCTATATCTACCATCCATATTGCACTTGTATCACCATCTCTTCGCCGAACTAGTGCACCTATACAATTTACCATTGTATTGGGTGTGTTGGGGACACAAGAGACTCTTTGTTATTTGGTTGCAGGGTTGTTTGAGAGAGACCATCTTCATCCTACGCCTCCCACGGATTGATAAACCTTAGGTCATCCACTTGAGGGAAATTTGCTACTGTCCTACAAACCTCTGCACTTGGAGGCCCAACAACGTCTACAAGAAGAAGGTTGCGTAGTAGACATCACCGACCCGACCTTCAGCTCGGAAGATCATCCCGTCACTGTCGGCTCGGGCGTGCTCCCTATTCTTTGCACACCCACCATCTGCCACGTAGCCGTCACCAAGGCCCTCATCAATGGCGGTGCCAGCCTCAACGTGCTCTCGGTAGAGGCCTTCAGCCTCCTTCACGTACCACTCAAGCGGCTCCGCCCCAGCAAGCCCTTCTCCGACGTCGGAGGCGGCTCCTCCAGCCCCCTGGGGCAGATCCGTCTTCCTGTGACCTTCGGTACCCGCGACAACTACTGCACCGAGCTGATCGACTTCGACGTCACCCACATCGGCCTCTCGTACAACGCTATCCTTGGGTACCCGGCTCTGGCTCAGCTCATGGCGGCAACCCATCGGGCCTACAACCTCATGAAGATGCCTGGGAGCAAGGACGTCCTCACCATAGTGGGGGATACCAAGGAGGCTCTGGCGGCACTCAAGCTTGCCCTCAAGACCGCCGCGGCAGCGCAACCGGCTGATGCGGGTACCTCCGGAGCCAAGGCGGCCGCACCGACCAAGAAGAAGCAGTTGTTCACTCAAGACCAGGAAGAAACCAAGCAGGTGCCGGTCGAGGAAGACGGGTCCTCAGGGGCCACCTTCACCATAGGCGCCAACCTCGACCCCGACCAAGAGGAGGCACTAGTGAAGTTCTTGCGCGCAAACAAGGAAGTATTCGCCTGGGAACCCGATCAGCTGGTAGGGGTCCCAAGAGGAGTGATTGAGCATCACTTGAAGGTGTGCCCCAACGTACGCCCTGTGAAGCAGAGGGCACGGCGGCAGTCCAAGGAGAAGCAGACCTTCGTCGTCCAAGAAATCCGCAAGCTGGAGGCGGCAGGCGTCATTCGCGAGGTTCGGTACCCTAAATGGTTGGCAAACCCCGTCGTTGTGCCCAAGAAAGGCGGGAAGGAGCGCATGTGTGACCTGTTGTGCTTCCTAGACGCATTCTCAGGCTACCACCAGATCAAGATGGCAGTTGAAGACGTCGAGAAGACGACCTTCCTGACCCCGTGCGGGGTATATTGCTACACTTGCATGCCGTTTGGGCTGTGCAACGCAGCCCGACCTTTCAACTGCTGATGCACATCGCCCTGGGCCGGCAGCTCGGGAGGAACGCTGAAGCCTACATCGCTGGTGAAGTCTCGGGAGGCGAGAACCTTGATTCAAGACCTGGAGGAGACCTTCGAAAGCCTGCGCCAGGTAGACTTGCGGCTTAACCCGGAGAAATGCGTGTTTGGCATCCCTTCCAGCAGGCAGCTGGGTTTCCTCATGTCCCACAGAGGGATCGAGGCGAACCCGGAGAAGGTCAAGGCAATCGAAGACATGAGTCCACCAGAAACCCTCAAGGAAATGTAGAAGCACGCCGGTCGCGTGACCGCGTTGGGTAGTTTCATCTCCAAGATGGGAGAGCGCGCCCTGCCGTTCTTCAAGCTGAAGAAGAAGAAGGGCCCATTCGAGTGGACTCCGGAGGCCGACCAAGCATTTCAAGACCTCAAGAGATACCTGAACAACCCTCCGATGATGGTGGCGCCCCAACCTCTCGAGCCTCTGGTGTTGTACCTTGCCGCCACCCCTTACTCCGCCGGTGTAGCTCTGGTGGTGGTCCGGGAGGAGTGCTAAGCCAAGGATGCGTCGCGCCAAGCCACTTCCTCAGCCGGAGCGGCGCAAGACCCAGAGGGATCTACTGGAGCTGCGGGGACGCCAGCGAAGGACCAGGCTCAACGAGATGGCACACTTGGGCCTGCGGAAGCCCCAACGGTAGACCATGCTTTGGGGGCTTCGTCGCCTTAGGAGGCGCCCCAACCTCCGGAAGCCGACGACATCGCCAGGAGAGCATCCAAGTGGCTACCCCAAGAGCCTGGCGTCTTCGAGGAGTGGCTCTTCAAGCCATCGGCAACACCGCCACTTTCAAGAACAGCACTGCCTCGGGAGGAACTCCCTCAACCACCTGCCTCGGGAGCCCCGGCCTGTGGCCCAACCTCAGGAGCACGTTTGCTCTTGGCGCTCAAGCCTCAGGAGGGGTGCTGGACCAAGGAATTCAAGGAATACCTGACGCAAGGGACGCTGCCAGAGAAGGGGGAGGACGCGGAGCGTGTGGCCCGACAGGCCACGGCATACTGCATCCGAACGGTGAGTTGTATAGGAAGCGGCCGAATGACATTTCCCTGCATTGCATCTCCAGGGAGCAAGGGAGAGAGCTGCTGGCCGACATACACGGCGGGGACTGCGGGCACCACTCGTCGTCACGGACCCTCGTCGGCAAGGTGTTCCACAGCGGATTCTACTGGCCTACGGCACTCAACGACGCGACTGAGCTGGTAAAATCCTGCGAGGCCCGCCAGTTCCACGCCAAGCAGATCCATCAGCCAGCTCAAGGCCTCTAGATCATCCCACTCTCGTGGCCATTTGCGGTCCGGGGGCTGGACATCTTGGGTCCGTTCCCTCGAGCGCCTGGGGGCTACCGCTACCTCTACGTCGCCATCGACAAGTTCACCAAGTGGGCGGAGGTAGAAGCCGTTGATACGTCTCCAACGTATCTATAATTTTTGATTGCTCCATGCTATTATATATTATGTTTTGGATGTTTAATGGGCTTATTTATACACTTTTATATTATTTTTAGGACTAACCTATTAACCCAAGGCCCAGTGCAAATTGCTGTTTTTGCCTATTTCAGTGTTTCGCAGAAAAGGAATATCAAACGGAGTCCAAACAGAATGAAACCTTCGGGAGAGTTATTTTTGGAACAAACGTGATCCAGAGGACTTGGAGTGGACGTCAAGCAATCAACGAGGAAGCCACGAGGCAGGGGGCGTGCCTACCCCCCTGGGCACGCCCTCCACCCTCGTGGGCCCCTTGTTGCTCCACCGACCTACTTCTTCCTCCTATATATACCTACGTACCCCCAAACCATCGGGGAGCACCACGAAAACCTAATTCCACTGCCACAACCTTCTGTACCCATGAGATCCCATCCTGGGGCCTTTTCCGGTGTCCTGCCGGAGGGGGCATTGATCACAGAGGGCTTCTACATCAACACCATAGCCTCTCCGATGATGTGTGAGTAGTTTACCTCAGACCTTCGGGTCCATAGTTATTAGCTAGATGGCTTATTCTCTCTCTTTGGATCTCAATACAAAGTTCTCCTCGATTCTCTTGGAGATCTATTCGATGTAATCTTCTTTTGCGGTGTGTTTCTCGAGATCCGATGAATTGTGGGTTTATGATCAAGATTATCTATGAACAATATTTGAATCTTCTCTGAATTCTTTTATGTATGACTGATTATCTTTGCAAGTCTCTTCGAATTATCAGTTTGGTTTGGACTACTAGATTGATCTTTCTTGCAATGGGAGAAGTGCTTAGCTTTGGGTTCAATCTTGCGGTGATCGATCCCAGTGACAGTAGGGGAAACGACACATTTGTATTGTTGCCATCGAGGATAAAAAGATGGGGTTTATATCATATTGCATGAGTTTATCCCTCTACATCATGTCATCTTGCTTAAAGCGTTACTCCATTCTTATGAACTTAATACTCTAGATGCATGCTGGATAGCGGTCGATGTGTGGAGTAATAGTAGTAGATGCAGGCAGGAGTCGGTCTACTTTTCAAGGACATGATGCCTATATACATGATCATACCTAGATATTCTCATAACTATGCTCAATTGTATCAATTGCTCGACAGTAATTTGTTTACCCACCGTAATACTTATGCTATCTTGAGAGAAGCCACTAGTGAAACCTATGGCCCCCGGGTCTATTTTCCATCGTATTAATCTTCCGTCAACAAGCTATTTCTTTCACTGATTATTTTGCTTTCTTTACTTTTAGTCTTTATCATAAAAATACCAAAAATATTATCTTATTATCTCTATCAGATCTCACTTTTGCAAGTGGCCGTGAAGGGATTGACAACCCCTTTATCACGTTGGTTGCAAGGTTCTTATTTGTTTGTGTGGGTACGAGCGACTTGCGTGTGGCCTCCTACTGGATTGATACCTTGGTTCTCAAAAACCGAGGGAAATACTTACGCTACTTTGCTGCATCACCCTTTCCTGTTCAAGGGAAAACAACGCATGCTCAAGAGGTAGCAGCCGTCCGCACCATCCCGGCCGGTTCCGCGGTCAATTTCATCAAAGGTCTTGTGAGCCGGTTTGGGGTCCCCAACCGCATCATCACCGACAACGGCTCGCTGTTCACTAGTAACCTCTTCAAGATATATTGTGCTAACCTTGGAACGCAGATTTGCTACGCTTCGGTGGCGCAGCCCCGGAGCAATGGCCAGGCCGAACGCGCCAACGCAGAGGCCTCAAGACCAGGACCTTCAAGAAGAAGCTCGAGGCCTGCGGCAGGGGCTGGCACCACGAGCTCCAGTCCATGTTGTGGTCCATCCGCACCACCGCCACCAAGCGAACGGGCGAGACCCATTCTTCCTCGTCTACGGAGCTGAAGCGGTTCTCTCTCACGAGGTCAAGCATCGCTCCGTGCGGGTCCTGGCGTTTGATGAGGCGCAGCAGGACGCCATGCGGGGGATGGACCTCGTGCTGGGGGAGGAACACCGCCGTGAAGCCACGCTGCGGGCTGCAAGATATCAGCAGGGCTGCGGCGGTACCACTGTCGCAGCGTCCGCTCCAGGATGCTCGAGGTGGGTGACCTCGTCCTAAGGCGGGCGCTCTCCAGGGAAGGGCCGCACAAGCTCTCACCAATGCGGGAGGGCCCGTTTAGGGTCGCCCACGTCTCCAGGCCTGGCACCGCGTGCCTGGGGACGCAGGACGGGGTACCCATCCAGAACGCCTGGAACATCCAGCACCTCCGGAAGCTCTACCCATGAAGAAAGGCCCAGCGCCTGTGAAGAAGGCCCCGTGCCTGTGTAGGTCTCCGCTCATGACACTCTCACGTAATAATGAGTCGGGCTGTACATGCCCTGGAGTCTCAGGAGTGGCGCCCTCGGGCCTCTGGGGCTCCCTCCCACATCCTAGTGGCAGCACTTAGCTCCGCTCTGGTGAGAAGACAAGAAGACTAGACTAGGTGCCGGACACGGCTTTTCATTTGCTTCCCGTAGTTGGCTTGCCCCTTTTTTAATCAAAAATCGCTTTCTGGTGTTACTCGCTGATCTTGTTCCATCAACTTCTGCCTCTATTTCTGTCTTCGGTTCTTTGTTTGACCTGAGATCTCTCTCGCGTCCCTCGTGAGGGGGCTGGATAGGCGCCCTCGTGCCCCCATGGGCGTCTTGTCTGTTTTTCACGAGGCACCCTCATTTGAGCCACAAGTTGGCGCACCTCTCTCAATCCGTGCCCCTCGGGTACCGTGATACGAGGCACTGGATCATGGCCAGAGGCGCGTGCGACCAAGGCTCGGATCTCCTAACAAATTTTTGCAGATCTTCCTCACCAGGTACTGAGAAGCGCGCACCTCGTAAGGCGTAAAACTACTTCAAGCGCGTCAAGCTAAGTTTTTCCTACGTGCCTATATAAAACATTGATATCGCGACGCGGCATGGGAGTGATAAACACAACATAACAACTTGGAAATCATAGTTTGTTGCACGCCCCCATAGGGCCCCATATTTGTCTCTCTCAATGCAGGAAGGAAAAGAAGAACGAAACAAAAGCGGTGCGTTCCCCCACAATAGCTCGTGAGGACAGGCCCATGGCGCTCTCCCGAGCTCAGTCGGACCCTTTCTCGCGCTTCACTGGGGTGCGGCGGCGAGACGACCCTTTGCCACCTTCGAAGCGGGCGCGGCGGCTGTCATAGCCGCCGCCGCTGGAGCTGTCGCCGGAGGGAGAACCGTCGTAGCTGGGCGCAAGGTCGTCCTCACCCTCATCCCGACCATCGCCAAGGCCAAGCAGCTCGTCGTCGTCGTTGTCCTCGGGGCAGCACCCGGCGCAGCGGCCGTCTTCTCCGAACACCCTCACGTAGAGGGTCGCGTTGCCGTTGTACCTGAAGTGGAGAGTGCACCGCCTGCCCAGGTCGCGCGCGCGGGCGAATGTTTGCCAGCCGCGAGCCAGAGCCACATTGCCAGCAACAGAGGTCTCGACCGCGACCCATGAAGCTTTGCTGCAACAGCCGTCCGCCTGCAGCCAGAGCCCGCCTGGACCCGTGGCCTGCAGTTCACCAGCGAAGAAGCACGAGAGCTGAAGCCAGGAGCCGGCAGGGTTCTCCGACCACACCACGAACTCCGGCAGCACCTCCGCCGAGTGGAAGCACGGCCGGGGAGGCCGCGCGACCATGGCACGCCTCCCTTCATCGACGGGGCTGCCTTGACATGGGCGGCTCCCACCACGCGAAGGAGCACCGCCGCGGCCGCGGGGGCCGCGACGGGGGTCACGGAGTGCTTGCGAGGACGACCGTGTCCACGCTTGGGCGGCGGAGAGCCGGGCTCCTCCCGGCGGGCCTTCCCCTTCTCCGCGGCCGAAAACCTCTTCGCAGGCGCCATGGGAGTCGCTACTGGCAATGGAGCAATGGAGGAGAAGCGAGCAGAATGGGAAGAGATGGGCAACGGGGGCTCTACCCCCTCCTCATTTATAGCAGGAGAAGGCTAACCAGCGCCCCCCACGATCACAGGTAATGATGGTTTTTCCTTGCATGCAGCGGGGAGTCGTCAAATCAAGCAGTTGCCGAGGCAGTGTGGGGAAGTGGAGACGGCCACGTTCAATCAATCGCCACGCGTCGACCAAGGCCGCAGGCTGTTGGGGCCCGCGGTGCTCCGCACTTGCCCTTTGGCTTCGCCCCAAAGCCAAGTTCGAGCGCGCCTTGGGCCCTGGGGCTATTGTCGGCATTCTGGGAACGGGGGTCCCCAGACTTACCTGCCTGCGGCCCACGGCATGGCTTCGCTCGCGGCCCAGTGCGGCCCGTCTTCACCAGCAATCACCCAAGACCCTCACGAGGGGCCAAGCCTCGCGAGGCGGACGACACAAGACCTCCTCGGGATTGGCCTCACCAGGCTCGCTCACGAGGGGCAGAGAGATCAAGGCAAGACGAACCTCGCGAGGTTCCAATGATGTAAGCCATGACGACCAAGACCAGGGGGCGTGTAAGGACCCCGATTCCAAATCACATCGATCTAGCCGGTAAAACCTCATATCACTTTGCGGCCTCACGCACGGTATTCCCACGGGTGTCGCCTTACCATGGCCCGGGACCGTTTGCGCCTTTTGGCTCACGTATATGATAGTGTCTCTAGCATCCATATGACAGAGAACCCGGGCCGACATGACTAGTCGTGAACCCAAAGTGGCACTAACTTATAGGGACAAGCATACATGAGTCAACATCGAGCATGTCGATTGAGAGCGTCGAATCCGGGCTATAGCACTGGGCTAACAGACTCGGGAACCCGGCTGTAGCAGAGCTAGGCAGACTCGGATGTCACCAGCGACATTTCCCGAAGGGACGTACACATGAACAAACTGAATCACATGCCGCCACCAAGTGTTCCGAGCAATAGTGTTTGGGCTAGCAGGACTTGATGAACCGGGCTGTAGCGGACTACTATGGCTCATGGAAGCACAATACTACATTTCCCCATAAGAGAGGCTACCAAGGACAAACAACTAGGTTGTCGGATTCCACACATACCAAGCATTTCAATCACACACACAATATGCTCGATATGTGTAAATACAACATGGCATCACAGCATAACTCTACGACTCAAGTATTTATCCAATAGGCTCCAAGGAGCGAGATATTACAAACATGGGTCTCATGACCCAATATTCAGAGCATACAAATCAAAGCACATGCAAAAGCTTAACATGTTTGAGTACAGACATCTACAAATGAAAAAGGCTTAGAAGCCTGACTATCTACGAGATCCTGCCGAGGGCACAAGATCGTAGTTGAGGTATCAAGCTAAACGTCGAAGTCCACACGGAACTACTAGTGAGACTGACATCTCTCTGCAAAACATAAAGTAGGCAAACATGAGTACAAATGTACCCAGCAAGACTTACATCAGAACTAACTACATATGCATCATTATCAACAAAGGGGATGGTGGGGTTTAACTGCAGCAAGCCAGCTTTGACTCGGTGGCTATCCTAAACTATGACTGCAAGTAACTCTTTTGAGGTGGCACACACGAGTCCACATATTCACCATATCAATACACCACTATGGATCTTCTCCCGTCTCCCTACGAGAACGCCATCCATAGCACTCACGCTTATCTTGCGTATTTTAGAGTATCCACTTTCACTTGTCTATGAACTGTTATAGGCAACCTGAGGTCCTTTACCACGGACACGACTATTGAATAGATGATGTTAACCCTGCGGGTGTACTTCTCCACACACGCCTCGCCACTTACCACCATGTACACGTCGTGTATCTCGGCAACCTTCAAGCGGAAGCTCGGCGAGGGAGTCGGCCATGACCTGACTAACCACACAAGTCTCTAGTCCAGGTTTATCGCCTATTCGGGTTCCATCCGCGAGGAGATCCGGTCGGGGTGTCGCTCACGGCCCCAAACGATGAGAGCAGGGCTCCCGAGGCACCAAACGGGCGTCCCGGTACACCGTGCCTCGTGTCTCTACCACAACATAGCCCACCCCTAGGGTCAGCGCTACGCACGGCCCCCAACACATATCCTACAAACACCAGAAACTAGTTGCAACTCCTGGACAGAGATCGAGGCGATTAATAAGCCGAGAGGGGTCAAGTTACCGGAACCCAATGTGTGGTAGTAACTGTTCATGGATCATAAACACAGAACTCAGTTCCTAAGGACGGCTGCAATGAGACAACCCACCATGTACTCCTGCATGGCCTGTCACCGCTACCTTTACCAAATCGTGTTCACACACTTAGCTCTCAACAGTAGGACATGTTCACCACGTTCCAATTCATTCCCAATGAATCGGACTGACTCAACTCTAAGCGATGGCGAGCATGACAACAAGCATGAATGAGTAGGCACATCAGGGCTCAAAAAACTCCTACTCATGCTAGTGGGTTTCATCTATTTACTGTGGGAATGACAGGTCATGCAGAGGATAAAGGGGTTCAGCTACCGCAGCAAGTAACACATGAGTCGTTGTTGCCCTAATGCAGTAAAAGAGAGTAGGAGCGAGAGAGTAGGATTGTATCGGAATGAACAAGGGGGTTTTGCTTTCTTGGCACTTCTGAAGATAGCATTGAGTCTTCATCAGTGTCAACGATCACAACGTCGGTACAACGTCTACCGAGGGGGAACAACACCGGCAAACAGAGAAGAAACACGATAAATGCGATGCACAATATGATGCATGCTATGACATGGCAATATGAATGTGTTTTGGGCTAATGCAAGCTAGAACAGATTGAGATGAGTCCATTTGAACCAAAGATTCAAATGCAAACCCATTTTAAGAGGTCATATTAGTGCATTACTAGTTTCACCTAAACATCAAGGTTAAAGTGTTCTAACATGCATGAAACTAGTACAGATGGATAGATTGGATTTTTCTGATCATTTTTCATATATAATTTGTTTCATTTGGAGTTACGGTTGATTTTATATGATTATTAGAAGTTTATACAAATTTCTGGAATTTCTGAATTATTTTTCATCCAGAAAATGATTTACTGCGTCAGCCTAACATTAGTCTGACGTCAGCATGTCAACGGAGCCGGTCCAGGTCAAACTGACCAGTGGGACCGACGTGTCAGTGGCTAACTAACTAACCTAGTTTAATTAGCAATAACCTAGGTTAGACTAACTAAGTTTAAACCTAAACTAGTTTAATTAGCCGGGTGGGGCCCGCATGTCATTGACCCAGGGAAGGTCAAATCCCCTGGTCAACCGGGGCTAAACCTGTAACGCCCCGGATTCGATGCGCCAGGTGTCCTTCAGTTATTCGCCGTCTTTGCCATGTCTTTTGCTTGCGTGTTGCACTTTGCCATGTCATCATCTGCATTTCATATCATGTCATCATGTGTATTTCATTTTGCATACGTGTTCTTCTCATGCATCCGAGCATTTTCCCCGTTGTCCGTTTTGCAATCCGGCACTCCTATGTCTCCCGGTGCCCCCTTTTGCCTCTTTTCATGTGCGGGTGTTAAACGCTCTCGGAATGGACCGAGGTTTGCCAAGCGGCCTTGGTATACCACCGGTTGACCGCCTGTCAAGTTTCGTGCCATTTGGAGGTCGTTTGATACTCCAACGGTTAACCGGGTAACCGTAAAGCCTCCTTCTCCTTGCAGCCCAACACCCCTCCAAAGTGGCCCAAAACCCATCCTAACCCCCTCCATGCTCTCGGTCGTTCGATCACGATCGTGTGGGCAAAAACCGCTCCTCATTTGGACTCTCCTAGCTCCCTCTACCTATAAATTAGTCCCCCCCTCCGAAATTCGTGGATGAATCCCGCAGATCAAACCCTAGCCCCGCTCCCCTCGCGCGCCGGACATGTCCAACCCCGCCGGACACGTCCAGCCGCCACCTCGCTCCGGCCAATCGCCTCCTGCCACATCACCCCGCCGCCGCTCCCCTCCACTCGCGTCGCTCCGTCACCGCCGCTTAGCGCCCCATCACCGCCGCCGCTGGGGCCAGATCCGGCCCGCCCGGCCGAGCGGCCTCGCCGGGCCCGTAGCCGCTGTCGCCTCCAACCGCCCGTCGCCGGAGCCGCCTTGCCCGCCGTTGCCGTGCCGCCCGCCGAGCCGCCCAGCCGGCGCGCCTGCGCCATGGCCCCCACAGAGGAGCCCGCCGCCGCCTCTCTCTGCGGGCGCCCTCCAGCCTCTCTGTCGCGCTTGCCGCCCGCGCCGCCTCCCGCCCGCCGGCGACCTCGCCTCGCCGCCCCTTGAGCGCCGCCGCTGGATCGGGCGGATCCCAAGCGCCGCCCGCCAGGCCGCGCCTCCGAGGCCGCGCGCCTCCCTCGCCGCCCGGCCTCCTCCCCTCACGGATCCGGCTCCGCCGTGCTTGGCGAGCCCCCCGACGCCGCCGTTCCCATAAATCCGCGATGTCTCCGGCGAGATCCGCTGCCTCCCTCGCCCGTTGACTTTTACCCCGCGAGGTCGAAATATTTCTAAGTCCCTGTTTTTTTCCTTATTTTGTTGCATTTTCATCATACCATAACTCTGCATCCGTAGCTCCGTTTCATGCATGTAATATGTCAAATTGTTCGTCGCGACGAGTGCATCATTTCATCTCATTGCATCATTTTCATTTGAGCTCATATTGGTGCCCGAATTGCTGTTAGAAGAGGGCTATGTGATGTTAGTTTCAGATTCTTATCAGAACATGCACTTTTGTCATTTTTGCCATGATTGATGTGTGCACCCTATGATCTTGAGTCCTACATGTGTTTTGTAATATGCCATTCCATCTTTACAGGGGTGTATGCCATGTATTTTTGTGATCTCTGTGGTGACTAGCACAAGCATGCAAACTAGGCTTCATGATGTTGCTGATTTCAGCCCCTGTTCTGCTGATATTTTTATGCCATGTAAACTTGATGCTACCGAGAGATCCATGCTTATTTTGAGATACTTAAGTAAGGATGTTTTGAACATATGGTTGTTCTCTATCCATACATGCCCTTGTTTGCAATTATGGAGTGCCATAGCTTGAGTCAATCGAGCTCTACTTTTGTTATAAAATGTTTCCTGGCAGGTTGTTTACATGTTATTCAATTTTGCCAAGGTTGTTGTAGTTGATCCGTGTATGCTATGATGTTGTTCTTGCCATGTATAGCTTCTATGCCATGTCTTCTTACTGTGAATTGCCTTGCCATGCCATGTATTGCTCTGTGGTGAGTGGTTCAAGCTCACCAACATGCCTACTTATTGTTGTTCCTGCCATGTATAAATCTGTAATATAACTTGCTATGTTTACGTGGGTGCTATCATATTTTATGATCCTTTTTGGCTTATGGTCAGTAAGGGACTTTTGATCTATGCATTTAGTAGATCCATTCCATGCCTTTGTTTGCCATGATAAGTTCCTGTAACATGTTGTTTGATAGCTCTAAACATTGCAACCTGATGTTATTTCTGCTAAAGTCCGAAACTGTTATTATTTGCAATCTTGCCATGTGTTTTTGAGCATGTTCTAGTGATTTATGGAGTTAGCTCAGTGTTCATGTTTTGTTGTGATTTACCTGTACTTCATGCCCATGCCTTTTGTTTTCATATTGAGGTGCTGTAGCATAGTGTTTTGATGCTTGCAATATGTCTAGTTACTGTTTTGGACAGATTGTTGTTATGCCTTGTATAGTGTGTATGTGTTGCACCGTTGCTCCGTTTTGAGTGTGCTCTATATGAAACTTGCTTGATTTTGCATGTAGCTTCATATTATCATGTTGCATCCTTGTTTTGAGGTGTTTTCTTGATGTTTGGATGCATTTTGTATCAATGCCATGCTTATCTTGTTTTGCTCATATCTTCTAGGCCGTAGCTCCGAATGTAATGAACTTTATATGTAACTTGACTAGAATTTCGTGTAGATCATCGTGGTTCATCTTAACTTGCTGTTTAACAACTTGAACATAAGGTTTATTCAGATCTGGACCAATTTCGAAATTTGCATATGAGGACTTACCGGAATTGTTATATGTTGTTTCCGGCCTCATTTAAACTTGCTTTGATGTGTTGTTCTTATTTGCATCATATTTTGCCATGAGTAGCTTCATGTAGCCTTGTCATGCATCATGCTTGTTGTGCATCATGCCTTGTTCATGTGTGGTGTGTTTACCATGTTGTGTGCTTCTTCTCGATAGTTCCCGTTTCGTTGCGATCGTGAGGATTCGTTCGTCTACGCTTGGTTCGGCTTCATCCGTTCGTCTTCTTCATGGACTCGTTCTTCTTCCTAGCGGGATTTCAAGCAAGATGACCGCTACCCTGGATCTCACTACTATCATTGCTATGCTAGTTGTTTCGTTCTATCGCTATGCTGCGCTACCTATCATTTGTTTCTCAAGCCTCCCAAATTGCCATGTCAGCCTCTAACCTTTTGCACCCTTCCTAGCAAACCGTTGTTTGGCTATGTTACCGCTTTGCTCAGCCCCTCTTATAGCGTTGTTAGTTGCAGGTGAAGATGTAGTTTGTTCCTTGTTGGAACATGGAGATGTTGTTCCTTGTTGGAACATGTTTACTTGTTGGGATATCACAATATATCTTATATTATTAATGCATCTATATACTTGGCAAAGGGTGGAAGGCTCGGCCTTATGCCTGGTGTTTTGTCCCACTCTTGCCGCCCTAGTTTCCGTCATATCGGTGTTATGTTCCCGGATTTTGCGTCCCTAACGCGGTCGGGTGATTTATGGGACCCCCTTGACAGTTCGCTTTGAATAAGACTCCTCCAGCAAGGCCCAACATTGGTTTTACCATTTGCCTCACCTAGCCCTTATTCCCTTGGGTTTCCGGAGCCCGAGGGTCATCTTTATTTTACCCCCCCGGGCCAGTGCTCCTTCGAGTGTTGGTCCGAACCGAGCAGCCTGCGGGGCCACCACGGGGCAACTCGAGGGTTGGTTTTACTCGTAGCTTGACTTATCCAAAGTGCCACGAGAACGAGGTACGTCGACTCTATCGGGATTTGTCGGCACATCCGGGCGGCTTTGCTGGTCTTGTTTTATTGCTGTCGAAATGTCTTGTAGCCGGATTCCAGACTGATCGGGTCTTCCCGGGAGAAGGAATATCCTTCGTTGATCGCGAGAGCTTATCATGGGCTAAGTTGGGACACCCACAGTAGGGTATAAACTTTCGAGAGCCGTGCCTGCGGTTATGTGGCGATGGGAATTTGTTAATATCCGGTTGTAGTAAACTTGAAGCAAACCCTTCTAAAATACACCCACCGTAATGCGTAACCGTGAGTGTCTCTTTTCGGGTTGATCGAGAGGAGAACACGGTTTCGGGTTATGTCGGCGTAAGTAGGAGTTCAGGATCACTTCTTGATCATTACTAGTTGACGACCGTTCCTTTGTTTCTCTTCTCGCTCTCATTTGCGTATGTTAGCCACCATATATGCTTAGTCCCTGCTGCAACCTCACCACTTTACCCCTTCCTTTCCCATTTAAGCTTTGCTAGTCTTGATACCCATGGTAATGGGATTGCCGAGTCCTCGTGGCTCACAGATTACTACACCACCAGTTGCAGGTACAGGTTTGCGTTGATCATGACGTGAGAGCGATGCTTGCTTGCGTTGAGTTCTTCTTCTGCTTCTTCGATCAGGGGATAGGTTCCAGGTCGGCAGCCTGGGCTAGCAGGGTGGATATTGTTTGAGTTTCTGTTTATGTTCCATCCGTAGTCGGATGTTGATCTCTTGTATATGATGTTGATGTATTCTTGTGGCATTTGTGCCTTATGTATGTATCCCCATCTATTATGTAATGTTGATGTAATGATATCCACCTTGCAAAAGCGTTTCAATATGCGGGTCTATCCTTGGTGGGACCGTCGAGTTCCTTTTGGATAGGGTCGCATATTGGGCGTGACAAAACCACCGGCGGTCAAAGCGGTCAACCCGCTGGCGTTTAGCCGCCGGCGAGGCTGAACGCGGAGGAGGGCTCGGGATTGCTCCTCCGGTGCCCAAATGGACAGCGGAGAGCGGCTACAGGGAGCTGAAGCTCACCCGCGCCCGTTGCGGCAAGCAGTAGTAGCTAGGACCGCCGGAGACGACAGCCACGAGATCATCAGCGGCGGCCGGAGCTCGGGCGTGCCCGGTTCGGCGGTAGGATGCACGGCAGGGGATGCGGAGAGGTGCTGCAGGCTCCTGGGGGTGTGGCTAATGCGGTGACGCGCTCGGGTTCGAGCCCGTGTGGCTGTGGCCACGACGGTGGCGTGCAGAGGCGGCGGCGCGTGCGGGTGCGGGTGGCGCGGCGGCTACGGCGAGTGGCAGAGAGAACGAAGAGGGTGGGGGCGGTCAGTGGCTTACAGTGAGCACGAAGAGCGGGTCGACGAGCTCGGGGAGGGGCTGATGGAGACGGAAGGTCGCCGACGATCTCGGCGGCCGAACGATGAAGACGAGGTCGGGGACGATGTTGCAGAGCTCCTGCAGTCGAACGGGTTGGCGTAGACGATGCAGGAGTCGATGGCGGTTCTTCTGGGCGCATCGACAGGGCGAGGGGTGGCCGGTGGCCACGATGATTCTCGTCGGCGGCGGCGGGCGTGTTCGGTGAGGAGAACAGAGGAGGGGGAGAGCGCTCGGGGGAGAGAGGGGATAGGTGCAGAGGGTCCAGGGGGTGCGTAGCGACGTCCTGGGCGTCGAGGCAGCGACGCGAAGCAGGAGGTGGCCAGGCGCGTCGACGCGCACGGCAGGCACACGCCTCTCTTCCTTCTGGCGAGAGGAAGGGGACAATTGGCATCGGCCAGCTGGGTTGGGCCGTGCTGGGCCAGGCCAGGTGAGCGCCAGGTAAAAACCCTCTCTCTCTCTATTTTCTATCTGTTTTCTGTTCTGTTTGTTTTTTTATTTTATCTTTGCCACTGGTTTTGAAATTCAAAACAGTTTCAGAAACAGTGCCAAATATCCTTTAATAATTTTATGTTGCAAAATGGACTTTTCCAAATGCACATAAAATATATCAGAGGTATTTGGAGATATATCCCATATATATTTGGGTATATTTCCAAATTCAAATAGGATAGTCATTTAAATTTAGTGCCCAAAATATTCCACATAAATGTTCACTATTTTTGGTTTGGTCTTCAAAGCCTTGCCAAAATTATCAAACATTTATGAAGGCATGTTGGAAACAATGAATGCAATTTAGAGGGTTCTTGTCCTTCTTTTAAATTGATTTCTGAGGCTTTCACTTTCCTCATTTCAAGTTTCTTGAAATTAAGAGTATGCATGATGCTCACTGATGCAACTATCTGCAAACAATTCTAGGGCTGTGACAACTCACCCCCACTAAACAAGAATCTCGCCCCGAGATTCAGGACGTGAGGTGAGAAGACAAAGGGGATGCAAGGCTTAACACAATCTTCATGATCCAACTGCCTTCCCGGAGTTGTTGATTCATTGACTCCAATTGACTTTGACGTCTTTGCTCTAAGAACTCCAACCCACATGGTAACAAGAGGAAAAGGAAAACTCTAGAAGGATCGATCTTCTCGAAGATCGAACAACTCAGGATCAACTCACGGAGTGATACATTGAAACGTCTCTCGAGCTGAGACACGAAGCATACATCCTGAGGGATGGAGTGAAACAGATGACGAAGGTTCACTAGGTAGGCAACAATTCCATGCTTGAGAGATGGTGGATGGTGTCAAGGTGGCGAGGAAATAATTGCCATGATCCCATAGCGGGGCACCTTAGGAAAAATGACTCATAGAATTATTCTTTGAAGTGGCAAAAGAATTACTTTTTATTTAGAAATCATTGAGACTCTTTATACTAGCTTAAAGCAATCACAATTGATCATTTGAAGGAGTTCGAAGGAATGGCATACCCGGACTAGAATGGATGATGTGGACTACCTTGTTGAAGACAACGCAAGGAAAGATTTGCTTGTCATCGGAAATGGGTGGGACCCATGGTAGGACCACTTCTGAAGATGATCCTGAACAACAATTGCTGAGAAGGCAGTCTAAGGAAGATTGGCACAAGGCGGTGCAAGCTGGGAACAAAATGCAACTGTTGGGAATGTTCCAACCGTCATATCTGCCTGAGATTCAGATCCGATTGGTGATAGGATACTTCAGACTCAGCATGTCTGAAAAGAAGGTTTGCAACACAAATCGACAAGATGACGTTGCGAGATTCTCGGGAAATGAACTATGATAGCAAGCTCCAAAACAGGGGCTGGTTCTGCTACATACATGTGAGCATGTTGTCCAAGACAAGAATGACCACATAGTAGTCTTATAATAAAACACTATCGAGTTCACGTGGGGAACCATCGTCGAGGATATCAAAGTCCTTGTATAAGCCCCGGGTCTTAAGAAGGAGCTTCTTTCCTTGAACAAACAATCAGTGGCTTGGTGTGATAGGGAATACATATGGAGTGGAGGTAATTAATCTACCAAACCATGGAATACATTCGCACATGCATAACTGACTTGGGATGGTACCAGAGGAAACAAAAACAATCCTTCTCGAACTCACGGCGGCAACTTGCACCAAATGCACATGAATTAGAGAAAGTCACTTCTTCCATCCAAGCATAAGCTTCATGAACGGAACACGAAGGCATTGCTTACAAAGTTCTCAACACTAGGTTGATGTTCAACATGAATCATGGGGGAGACAAAATGCTGCTGATGGGCCCAACAGCAACTCATCGGAATTTCCATATCACTGGACTTCCACCATCATGTGAACACGGTGATAGCATTGGTCAGACCAAAAGATGTAATGGTGTATGCTCGAGGGATCAACCACGAGTAAGACAACATTATGAACATCGTTGGTTCTGATTTGACATGACGATAGCCCATACTCAAGTCAACGTTTTGACAAGGCAATAGATCCAACAACTGATCACGAGGACCATTCGATGGAGATATCATCTTTCTTCAACACACACACACACACACACACACACACAAAGATATCCTTTAACATGAACTTAGTCAGACAAGCTTTTATCTTCCAACTCTCCATGTTGTTGTTTGGCTTAACCAACTAACTCAAGGATATCCCACACAGATTCTTGGAGAATGGGTGGTTTGGAGGAAAACCAACATGATCACGAACTCAACATAGCGGTCAGGTGACAACCTGGTAATACTTCCAAGAAGATATTCAGAACATCACGAACCACCGATATGTTACTAAGCTCGAGAACAATCTTGCTTTTCAGGGCAAGCCGACAAGAACAGAAGAGCAAGGAATTCAATCCTAACTCAAAGATCGAAGAGTGCACCAGGAAAAATGGACTAGGTAGCATGATCAGTCTTAGAATGATGATTCAATAACCAACACGCTAAGAGTGATATTAATGTCCATTAACTACCAAGCAAGGGTTGCTAGGAGTATTGATATCACACATCATGATTCACTCGTCGGTATTTCGGTTACAATAACACAGAAACCGAGGAATGAACAACGATGGCGAGAGGTATCACTGTATCAAGAATTCATAAGATGGTGTGCAGTTCCCATGACATTCTTGACATAAGACGGTAATACTTCAGGGTAGAACATAATCAAAAGCTGGATTGGCATTTTGATCTGCGAAATACAACTACTTTGACCCAATCCTGGATATGGATGAGGTACTGGAGTTTGTTTCTCCTAGTCATTCCAGAATAGAATGGCTTGACAGACCTCAAGAATAATAGGCATCGATGAACGAATGCACGCATACTCTTGATTATCAATTGATAGATGGAGGTCAGAGAACAACTAAAGAGGGACAACTCAAAGGAACATATGTTTTTTTTGGAGTTGTGGATGGATAGATTAGAAAGTCGAGCGAAGCTCAACATTTCTTCCGGATAACCCATGCAGAAAGGTAGAACTGGAAGATTCACAATTATGAATGGAGAACTCCTCAAGAGTACTCTGATTGTGATCCTTCGGTTCAGCGAGGAACTTCTGCCATAAGCGGTTCATAGTATTTGGAAGAAGGAAATACCACGGACCTCGAGGACTATCGCAAAGTTACTAATATCCTAAAGGAACTAGCAAACACTATCAACAGGAGGTAAGTAGGGTGAATCTCGGGTTCAAGAACCCAGGAATAGAATACCTACTAACTAAATGGCATCACGGGATGCTTTCGACAATAATGGCCAGAATCATCACACCGGGAACACAAAACATGGCTAGATTACTAGGTGACTCCCTAAAACATCTAGGTTCATAATAATAGCTCCAACATATATGCCGAGGCAGCGGAGTACCTCAATACACTAATTTGTGTGATTAATCTGGCCCAAATGAACATTAGAAACGGAGAGAAGGGATTTGCAAATGCATCAGACTATTTAGAAATCTGGGATGACTCGGACAGCATAACGGCTGTAAATGCTCAAAATGATTTGAGACATCCTGCAAAATAGTGGCATGACCACTCAACATCACAATATCAAGGTTCTGAGACCAGCTATGAACATACGGAAGTAGTAAAAACTGAACTGAGATTTGAAACTATCAATTCTATAAGTCTATGGATTAGTAACACGTCATCCTGATAGATAGATGAGAAGGCCTAGTTCTTAATCCCCGTAGAAGAGAAGAGGATGACTTAGATCAGAAGGCCATGAGGTATAAGGAGTAAAAAGAGCCTTACGTTCCCTTCCACAATCAATTCCCTTACATAACTAAAGCATTTCTAGACACAACTTCGACCGGTTTGGCTTGGTAATCCTACATGCATTCATGCTCTGATACCTAAGCTGTCAGGACCCCGATTCAAAATCACATCGATCTAGCCGGTAACACCTCATATCACTTTGCGGCCTCACGCACGGTATTCCCACGGTGTCGCCTTACCATGGCCGGGACCGTTTAGCCTTTTGGCTCACGTATATGATAGTGTCGCTAGCATCCATATGACAGAGAACCGGGCCGACATGACTAGTCGTGAACCCAAAGTGGCACTAACTTATAGAGACATGCATACATGAGTCAACATCGAGCATGTCGATTGAGACGTCTTGAATCCGGCAGTAGCACTGGGCTAACAGGACTCAGGAACCCGAGCTGTAGCAGGCTTGGCAGGACTCGGATGTCACCGCGTGACATTTCCCGAAGGACAGAACACGAGAACAAAGTGAATCACATGCCGGCCCGACCAAGTGTTCCGAGCAATAGTCTTTGGGCTAGCAGGACTCGGTGAACTGGCAGAAGGACTACTATGGCTCATGGAAGCACAAAACTACATTTCCCCATAAGAGAGGCTACCAAGAATAAACAACTAGGTTGTCGGATCCCACACATACCAAGCATTTCAATCACACACACAATATGCTCGATATGTGTAAATACAACATGGCATCACAGCATAACTCTACGACTCAAGTATTTATCCAATAGGCTCCAAGGAGCGAGATATTACAAACATGGGTCTCATTACCCAACATTCAGAGCATACAAATCAAAGCACATGCAGAAGCTTAACATGTGTGAGTACAGACATCTACAAATGAAAAAGGCTTAGAAGCCTGACTATCTACGAGATCCTGCCGAGGGCACAAGATCGTAGTTGAGGTATCAAGCTAAACGTCGAAGTCCACACGGAACTACTAGCAAGACTGACATCTCTCTGCAAAACATAAAGTAGGCAAACGTGAGTATAAATGTACCCAGCAAGACTTACATCAGAACTAACTACATATACATCATTATCAACAAAGGGGATGGTGGGGTTTAACTGCAGCAAGCCAGCTTTGACTCGGTGGCTATCCTAAACTATGACTGCAAGTAACTCTTTTGAGGTGGCACACACGAGTCCACATATTCACCATATCAATACACCACTATGGATCTTCTCCCGTCTCCTTACGAGAACGCCATCCATAGCACTCACGCTTATCTTGCGTATTTTAGAGTATCCACTTTCACTTGTCTATGAACTGTTATAGGCAACCCAGAGGTCCTTTACCACGGACACGACTATTCAAATAGATGATGTTAACCCTGCAGGGGTGTACTTCTTCACACACGCTCTCGCCACTTACCACCATGTACACGTCGTGTATCTCGGCAACCTTCAAGCGGAAGCCTGGCGAGGGAGTCGGCCATGACCTGACTAACCACACAAGTCTCTAGTCCAGGTTTATCGCCTATTCGGGTTCCATCCGCGAGGAGATCCGGCCGGGGTGTCGCTCACGGCCCCAAACGATGAGAGCAGGGTTCCCGAGGCACCAAACGGGCGTCCCGGTACACCGTGCCTCGTGTCTCTACCGCAACATAGCCCACCCCTAGGGTCAGCGCTACGCACGGCCCCCAACACATATCCTACAAACACCAGAAACTAGTTCCAACTCCTGGACAGAGATCGAGGCGATTAATAAGCCGAGAGGGGTCGAGTTACCGGAACCCAATGTGTGGTAGTAACTGTTCATGGATCATAAACACAGAACTCAATTCTTGAGGACGGCTGCAATGAGACAACCCACCATGTACTCCTGCATGGCCTCTCACCGCTACCTTTACCAAATCGTGTTCACACACTTAGCTCTCAACAGTAGGACATGTTCACCACATTTCAATTCATTCCCGATGAATCAGACCTAACTCAACTCTAAGCAGTAGCAGGCATGACAACAAGCATGAATGAGTAGGCACATCAGGGCTCATAAAACTCCTACTCATGCTAGTGGGTTTCATCTATTTACTGTGGGAATGACAGGTCATGCAGAGGATAAAGGGGTTCAGCTACCGCAACAAGTAACACATGAGTCGTTGTTGCCCTAATGCAGTAAAAGAGAGCAGGAGCGAGAGAGTAGGATTGTATCGGAATGAACAAGGGGGTTTGGCTTGCCTGGCACTTCTGAAGATAGCATTGAGTCTTCATCAGTGTCATCGATCACAACGTCGGTACAACGTCTACCGAGGGGGAACAACACCGGCAAACAGAGAAGAAACACGATCAATGCAATGCACAATATGATGCATGCTATGACATGGCAATACGAATGTGTTTTGGGCTAATGCAAGCTAGAACAGATTGAGATGAGTCCATTTGAACCAAAGATTCAAATGCAAACCCATTTTAAGAGGTCATATTAGTGCATTAACTTGTTTCACCTAAACAGCAAGGTTAAAATGTTCTAACATGCATGAAACCAGTACAGATGGATAGATTGGATTTTTCTGATCATATTTCATATATAATTTGTTTCATTTGGAGTTACGGTTGATTTTATATGATTTTTAGAAGTTTATACAAATTTCTGGAATTTCTGAATTATTTTTAATCTAGAAAATGATTTACTGCGTCAGCCTGACATCAGTCTGACGTCAGCAGGTCAACGGAGCCGGTCCAGGTCAAACTGACCAGTGGGACCGACGTGTCAGTGGCTATCTAACTAACCTAGTTTAATTAGAACTAACCTAGGTTAGACTAACTAAGTTTAAACCTAAACTAGTTTAATTAGCCGGGCGGGCCCGCATGTCATTGACCCAGGGAAGGTCAAATCCCCTGGTCAACCAGGGCTAAACCACCGGCGGTCAAAGCGGTCAACCCGCCGGCGTTTAGCCGCCTGCGAGGCTGAACGCGGCGGAGGGCTCGGGATTGCTCCTCCGACGCCCAAATGGACAGCGGAGAGCGGCTACGGGGAGCTGAAGCTCACCCGCGGCCGTTGCGGCAAGCAGCAGTAGCTAGGGCCGCCGGAGACGACAGCCACGAGCTCAGCAGCGGCGGTCGGAGCTCGGGCGTGCCCGGTTCGGCGGTAGGATGCACGGCAGGGGCGGAGAGGTGCTGCAGGCTCCTGGGGGTGTGGCGAATGCGGTGACGCGCTCGGGTTCGAGCCCGCATGGCTGTGGCCATGACGGCGGCGTGCAGAGGCGGCGGCGCGTGCGGGTGCGGGTGGCATGGCGGTTACGGCGAATGGCAGAGAGAACGAAGAGGGTGGGGATGGTCAGTGGCTTACAGTGAGCACGAAGAGCGGGTCGACGAGCTCGGGGAGGGGCCGATGGAGACGGAAGGTCGCCGGCGATCTCGGCGGCCGAACGACGAAGACGAGGTCGGGGACGATGTTGCAGAGCTCCCATAGTCAAACGGGTTGGCATAGACGATGCAGGAGTCGATGGCGGTTCTTCTGGGCGCATCGACAGGGCGAGGGGTGGCTGGTGGCCACGATGGTTCTCGTCGGGCGGGCGGCGTTGGTGAGGAGAAAGAGAGGAGGAGAGCGCTCGAGGAGAGAGGGAGAGGTGCAGAGGTCCGAGGGGGTGCGTGGCGGCGTCCCGGCGTCGAGGCAGCAAGGAAGCGAGGAGGTGGCGGCGCGTGGCGCAGGGGCGGGCACACGCCTCTCGTCCTTCTAGCGAGAGGAAGGGGACGATTGGCATCGGCCAGCTGGGTTGGGCCGTCTTTGGCCAGGCAGTGAGCGCCAGTAAACCCCTCTCTCTCTCTCTCTCTCTCTCTCTCTCTCTCTCTCTCTTTCTATCTGTTTTCTGTTGTTTTTTTATATTTATTTTATCTTTGCCATTGGTTTTGAAATTCAAAACAGTTTCAGAAACAGTGCCAAATATCCTTTAATAATTTTATGTTGCAAAATGGACTTTTCCAAATGCACATAAAATATATCAGAGGTATTTGGAGATATATCCCATATATATTTGGGTATATTTCCAAATTCAAATAGGATAGTCATTTAAATTCAGTGCCCAAAATATTCCACATAAATGTTCACTATTTTTGGTTTGGTCTTCAAAGCCTTGCCAAAATTATCAAACATTTATGAAGGCATGTTGGAAACAATGAATGCAATTTAGAGGGTTCTTGCCCTTCTTTTAAATTGATTTCTGAGGCTTTCACTTTCCTCATTTCAAGTTTCTTGAAATTAAGAGGATGCATGATGCTCACTGATGCAACTATCTGCAAACAATTCTAGGGCTGTGACAGGGCGCCAGGCGGGCGCCAGCGCGCACAGTGTCCTCGCTTCCTCTTTGGTGCTAAGGCGGCAAGCGCAGGCGATGAGTACCGAGGCATGAGGCAAAGCTTTGCATATCGGTGCAATGAGACCAAGACCAGCAGGACGGCAGGACGGAGGTCACCGTGGAGCCCAAGACAGCGTCACCACCAGAGCCTTTGGCAGGCGAAGACCAACTTTAGTCAGGATAGCTTGTACTAGCTGTCCCCCTTCAAATTGGCTGTTGTTGGCTCCCTTCCCGCTCAATATTTGGGAAGAGAACCAGGGCCTCTATAAATAGGACTAGCCACCACAGTAGGAGGAAACTGATCTCGAACTCATTCAGTTCATCCTCACACCCACCAAGCACAAGAACACCTCTCCTCAGGAGGTTGTTCCTGCCCTTGTACTGTTCATTCTCAGCCCGAGAGGCAATACACCACACCACACTGGAGTAGAGTATTACACCACAACGGTGGCCCGAACCAGTATAAATCTCGTGTCTCTTGTGTTGCGAGTTCGTCGAGCTAAGCTTTGAGATCGCCGTGAGGCTGAGGGCGTGATTTGGTAGGGGGGAATCTTCGTGCGCACCCCAGTGTTCGAACCTCAAGGGTTTTGCCGGAACCCGAAATCCGATAGTATGAGAGACAGATGCAATAGATAGTGTGGAAAAAATAGGGCATGAAATAGTTGACATGTATACTGTTTAACTAAAATGGTTTGCATGACATAATTTCACATATATGATGTCTATCTAAACTGGATAGCATAGCATAACATAATTCAAAGATATGATGACGAACTAAATAGGATCACATGACATAATTCACATACACGTTATCTAAGTAATCAGGATTGCATGATTTAATTCACATATGTGATTTATATGCTAAGCAGATGGCATTCACATATATGGTGTCTGAACTAAGAACATGGTGTTGAATATTGGGTATATGATGTCTAGACTATGCAATGCAAGACACCATATGCATGATATGAGCAGTATAACCGTGCCAAGTTAGAGCATACACCTTGGCGGGGGAATATGACTGCTCATCTGTCTCTGGATACATCTCTGAGGAGCTATCGGGACCCAGCAAGAGATCTACTTTGACAGGTAGCGCTGTCTGCTCTGAAGGCCTTGTTTTTACTCCAGATTTTTCCATCACCCACTCAGATGACTGATTCACAGGAAGAGTAGTTTAATGTACAAACATTGTTGACAAATGGAAATGTAATGAAGAAAAGGATGGGCAAGATATCATTCAAATATATGATGCCTGGTTAAACAGGATGGCATTGCACATTTCACATATATTATGGCTGGCTAAAAGACATGAGACTGCATAATTCCCATATATGATATTGAAACTAAACAGGTGGCATTACAGAACATGTCTAAACTAAGCGGGTGACATATATGATGTCGAAAGTAGGCACCGCAAGGCAACATATGCATGATATGACTAACATTATCATACCAAGTTAGAGCAAACACCTTGGGGGGTAAATAGGAGTGGTCAGCTATGTCTGAATCTGCCTCAAAACAGATATCTTCCTCTGGATTACAATCTGGAGAGGGGGCGGAGGGTTTGCCATTGAACCCACCATGGAGCGTTGTCTGCACGACATTGTATTACCGTGCAAAACTCTTCTCTTTTTCTCTACATGTTCAGCATGACTGTGTACAATATCTGACATGCATACAAAAAAGATATAATGAGATTATGTAAGGAGATCATGCAGAAATCTAGAGGGATGGTAACAACCAGTGGATGGATCCAAAAATAATGATAGCAGGCTGATGATTGCTTTTCCCACCCAAGATGAACAACATAGGCATACCCTAGGTGAACCAGATATTAGACAGAGATACTATTCATTGCTGCCTCGATATGTGCCCCACAACTAATTTAGAACTCAAGTTTGAACATTAATTTGGACCTGACTTGGAGTCTAAGAGGTGAACAGAATGATAAAGTAGCAGGTAATATTAAGCAATGCCTAACATAAGCGGAAACAAAAGGGTGCGACATCTCATGTGGACTCGTGTACTCCTCAGGTTCATATGTTGAGTCGATGATGGTGATGCTGTTGCGGTGGGTGCTGGCGGCAGGGAAGGAGATCTGAGGTGGCGAAAGACGGTCATGAGTCATGATGTCTGGTTTGGTGGATGCTTCTGTCGATGGAGCAGCTCAGGTGAGGTGGACGATGTCGCGGCAGGAGCAGGACAAACCACACAAAGTTTTCTTCGACACCTACCTGTAACTGAAGTACTTCTGTAAGGGCTCATTTGGCTTCCATGATTCTAAAAACGTTGGGATAGGAAAACATCGAAATAGGATAGGAATGCACATGGGAAACAGAGCATTTGTGAACACAGGATTTCTGTCAACTTGGGTGTTCGGTTCACATGAATTGGAAGAGCAGAGGAACGCAAAGAAACATGGCCAAAATAAAGTGAAACCATATGAAAGCATGTACAGTTAGAATGTTATTCTGCCACTAATGCACTTGGTCTTGTTTTCATGAATAGGATTTTTAAAAGTTGGTCCAGGCGGATGTTTTGCTCCATTCCTTTCAACAAAATGCATGAAAAATTGAATAGTAGTGCCATAGGAAAATTTCCTATTGCTATGTTTTTCTGTTGAACCAAATTTGCCTTAATGGATCGACATGAATGTAGACTAATAAGTGATGTGACAAGTGTACAGCCTCTTTGCCATAGCCGTGTCGACCTCAGCATCATTGGGTTGGTCACTAAAGAAGTTGAGGCAGAGGTGGCTATCGGAGGCGTGGAGGAAGATCTAAGGAATCTATAGACTGCGTCTAGGGCACTGCTCTGTTGTGATGGATAGTTCCGTCGTTGGAGCAGCTCCGGCGAGCCGTAAGATGTCGAGGCTGAAGCAGCACAAGACAGACATCATTAATCTCAAGTGAGAATATTGATCTTACCTTTAGCTCCTTGTGGGTTCGACACTCCATACTTATCACTTCCACCTTTGGAAATTGCTATGATGATTCCCTCCACTTGGGGATTATCATGCGGCCATGGGCCATGTGCGTCCCTACTGTCAGCCAATCCACGTACATGCCTCATCTGAGTCGCCCCCCTGATCCAACGGTTGGCTGGCCACCAGTTACGCCATGCCTTGTTGTGGGCAAGGTACTGGATCTCTGTCCCCAATGGCTGTCATTTGTTGACAAAGTTGACCACGCTGAGAGAACCAACGCAGTGAACGATGGCGAGTATTACAAAGGGAACGGCCCGGAGCCAGCGAAGGCATAGCAGTGGATACCAACACGGAGGGGAGTACGAGGGTTCACTGGTTCGGCTGCGGTGTGAGGCTGTCGTTTCCGGTGAAGAACATGAGGTGTTGGTGAGTAGAGGAATGGCCTGGACGGCGTTTGGGACTAGAGTGGGCGAACTGTGGCAACCTGACAAAGAAACCGAGAGGCGGTAGCAGGCGGTACCGCCGGCGGTGGTTTGGGCGACTGAAGCAAGTATATCTGAGATTGAAGAAGCCCTATAGCCGTTGGATGGACATCCAACAACCACTTCTGCTAGAATCGTGTCTTGACTATAAGTTTACAAAGCCTTTCGTACGCCTTAGTAGGCCCACTAGCCTTCCGTACGCGTCACTGACTATAATTCTCAAAAAAATAGTAGGCTCATAAGTGAGCATCACATCTGTGGCAGAGAACATATAGCCCATTTGCGATTTGTAATAGTGTACGGCCCATTTTTGAATTCTAATGGAATTTACTACAACCCATTTACAGTCTGTTAAAATTACAGCCCATTTTCTAGCCACGACAACGATTAATAATTTAAACCAGCCTCTCAAAACAAAATTCAACCAAAAATCTCACATTTTGATGGGATCTGAAAAAATTATCCCGAAATTTTGAGTCTGATTAAATATAATTTTAAAATGAATTTGTATTAGGTAAAAATCTAAAAAAAATATTGCGCGCGCAATAAGTAATGAAATGAAAATTTCCAAATTCAAACAATAATATTTTTGAAACTAATTACATGCTTGGTGCTTTTTTGTATATTTATAGCCCAGTTTTTATAATTACATCCCATTTATTATTTCTTAAAGCCCATTTTCTTGTTAGGCCTAATAGGAAATATTTACAGCCCAGCGGGGCGGAGAATAACAAGTTGACCTGGGTTGGGTATTCCACAAAAAAAGTATAGCTGTGCTAGCCATTTTCACCTTGAAAAAATAATGTCTTGTCTGGATATTTGGTCGACATAAAATAATAGTCTGGGCTAGACAGGCACAGCCCGCCCAGTTGATACCCTACTCCTCTAAACAACAACAAAAACATCGCTCAAGAAAAACTCCGCTTACACCTAAAAAAATACTGCTCGAGCTACTGGGTCCCAACTATCAGTCGCTCCTTGTGCAATTCTCTTGTTTATTGACTATATAGGTTGAAGATGGTGTGGGACCGTGATGGCAGGAAATCAGGATGAAGCAAAAAAATTATAGTTGTATATAATAAGGAGGAACTTGCGTACGTGCGGCTATGGCCCTAGTGGGTCCCTACTGTCATCCAGTCAAAATAAGGTCATCTTCTGAATCCTCATGTTCGTTGACCATCTTGACAATGCTCGGCTCCACGGCGAGCGCAACAACTAGAAGGACAATGAAGAGGGCCTCGCGGGCCCTACGGATGGTCTGATGCAGTGCCTGCTGCTCATTCAGGAAGCCAGGATCATCAGACACCTATGAGCACCTTTGAGAGACTGAGACGACATGAAACGGTAAGGCCGCGCTTGGGAGCTCTGGTTTATTTCACACATGTATTAAGATACAAGTGTAATTTACTCGTCATCGGAAACAACGCATAAAATACAGGCGTAATGGCCGAGGGCTCGAGTGCATGCTTTAAAACCGGCGAGTTACGCGTGTAATTTGAGAGACCAGTGTATATTTTACTAGTCAAAATCGCCAAACCAAGCGCTTCGCCCAAGACCATCTGCTTTTATTTACAAGCGTCAGTTTTACAAGCGATTTTGGTTGGAAAACGACGATCCAATTACGACCTAAGATGATGAGTTGGTCGGAAGATCATATGGTTTCACCTCTAACCTACCCGAGTTGTCGCATAGGCTATGAATGAAACAAAAGACAATGAACTTCTTAAGCACAAAAACAACAGAAGAGGATGATCTTCTTAACATGCAAATCACAGGCATTAGATCAACATGCAAAACAATATGAAGCATTGATACGTCTCCAACGTATCTACTTTTTCTCACGCTTTTCCTCTTGTTTTGGATTCTAATTTGCATGATTTGGATGAAACTAACCCCGGACTGACACTGTTTTCAGCAGAACTACCATGGTGTTATTTTTGTGCAGAAATAATAGTTCTCGGAATGGAACGAAACTTTGCGAGGATTTTTTATGGAATAAATAAGGATTTTTGGAGCCAAGACCCACGAGAGAGGGGCCCCTGGTTGGGCACAACCCACCGGTATGCCGCCCTCTCCTAGCACCTGTGTGGGTTGTACCCACCGTGGCCCCGCTGACGACCCCCGTGATACTATAAAATCACATATTTCTAGAAAAAAAATCAGGGAGAAAGAATTATCGCGATCCACGAGACGGAGCCCCAGCAAGCCATGTTCTTCCTCGGGAGGGCAGATCTGGAGTCAGTTTGGGGCTCCGGAGAGGGGGATCTTCGTTCTTTGTCATCACCAACCCTTCTGCATCGCCAATTCCATGATGCTCCCCACCGGGAGAGTAATTCCTTCGTAGGCTTGCTGGTCGGTGAGGAGTTGGATGAGATTCATCATGTAACCGAGTTAGTTTTGTTAGGGCTTGATCCCTAGTATCCACTATGTTCTTAGATTGATGTTGCTATGACTTTGCTATGCTTAATGCTTGTCACTTTGGGCCCGGGTGCCATGAACTCAAATCTGAACCGTTTATGAATTCATCATTATATCCATGTTTTCGATCCGATCTTGCAAGTTATAGTCACCTGCTACGTGTTATGATCCGGCAACCCTAGAGTGACAACAACCGGGCCCACTCCCGGTGATGACCGTAGTTTGAGGATCTCATGTATTCACTATGTGTTAATGCTTTGTTCTGATATCCCTTAGTTTCCAATATGGACCCCGCTGCCACGGGAGGGTAGGACAAAAGATGTCATGCAAGTTTTTTAATAAAGCATGTATGACTATTTACGGAATACATGCCTACATTATATCGATGAACTGGAGCTAGTGCCGTATCGCCCTAGGTTATAACTGTCACATGATGAATATCATCCAACAAGTCATCGATCCAATGCCTACGAATTTATTTATATTGATCTTGCTGCGTTACTATTGCTATCATCACTGTTACACTTGCTACAAATACTGCTATCATCATTCTTTATTACCGTTCTTTCTTGTCACTACTATCAAAACTATCAAACTACTTTACTATTGATCACTTTGCTGTAGATAATTAATCTCCAGGTGTGGTTGAATTGACAACTCAGCTGCTAATACCTTCAAATATTATTTGGCTCCCCTTGTGTCGAATCTATAAATTTGGGTTAAATACTTTACCCTCGAAAACTGTTGCGATCCCCTATACTTGTGGGTTATCAAGCATTATTCTCAGGAGGCACGCTGAACAGCTCGTGATGCCGCATGCCACAGCATTCCAATCTCAACTTTGCAATCAAACTCACAAAGCCTGGCATTACATAGAAAACATTCAGAACAAACTCTTAAAATACCTTACATAAGTCAACATTCATGTGACTATGCATCTTAGCAGAGTAAATATTTACTTCTGAACTGAAGACAGGATAGGAAAAAACGATCGACATTGCTCACAGCAAAGGGCGTCCCACTCAAAAATATCAAATGCATGTCTTCTGGCTAACATCAATGAGCAAAAATTGACAAGGTTTTCCAATTCCAATATATTAAACTAATGTCTTCTTGCTAACATCAATGATTAAACTTTGACAAGCTCTTCACATTCAAAATATGCAATGCCTATGATTGTGGAACGGGCAGGGTTGGTCATCTGATAGTCTGTGGCTCAAGGTGATGACGAATGATTAGATAACCATTCGATGTATTGTGCATGATGAAGTATTATGGAGGCACGAACCATCTGAACATTTTGTGCAGTTCCACTAAAATCAATCTGAGCATCCCTGTGGATTTCATATTTATATGCTTGCAAGAAAAAAAAGACACATCAGCACACCCATGAATATTGTCCCCCGTTTCAACCCACCAATCGGTGGACTAACAAACTGAAAGTACGGTAAACAAATTACCATACCCAGATGCCCCATCATTGTTGCTTAGAGTGACATTGACAGACTTCGAGTCCTGTCCTGGCTTCTTGTACTTGTTTGGGCACTTGTTTGCCCAGTGTTCCTCCAAACCACAAGTAAAGCAGCCATCTCTCCTTTTGTCTTTTTTCTTACCCTTCTTAATGGCCAACTTGGCAGCTCCATTCAAACAGATAGTCCGGTGGCTCAAGGTGACGACGAATGATTAGAGATCCATTCTATGTATTGTGCATGATGAAGTATTATGGAGGACACGAACCATCTGAACATTTTGTGCAGTTCCACTAAAATCAAGCTCAGCATCCATGTCTACATAAATACATAAAAAGCGTGATGAATATAATAGTGGTACTAGTTGATTAAACATACGCTTACAACTATAATCATCTTGATTATCCTTAACAGGAAAAGATAGCAATACAATAGCTTGAATTAAACATTTATTCAAAACAATACAACAATATAAGTAGCACAACATAACAAAGCACAATCATGTGGATGAAGGCCGATACTGACCTCGTTTGTTACAGATGCGTTGGTAGCTGACTTGGTCATTGTCGGTGTCAAAACCGGCGGATCTCGGGTAGGGGTCCCGAACTGTGCGTCTAAGGTCGACGGTAACAGGAGACTGGGGACCCGAGGTTTACCCAGGTTCGGGCCCTCTTAATGGAGGTAATACCCTACTTCCTGCTTGATTGATCTTGATGAATATGAGGATTACAAGAGTTGATCTACCACGAGATCGTAATGGCTAAACCCTAGATGTCTAGCCTGTATGATTGTGCACTACAAAAAAAAGACACATCTGTGACGTTTTGGGCCGAACGAAATTTTTTCTATCATACTTATGACACCTCTATGACAATAATTGTGACAAAACCCGGTATCATCATAGATGTGGTGGGGTCCTACTTCTATGACAAAAAATCATGACAGAAAATGGGCTTTTCGTCACAGGCGTCTTGAGACGCGATTGCATGACATTCTTTGGGTCGTCCATGACGGAAAAACCGTGGTAGAAGCAAGGGTGAGGAAAATATCGGGGTGTTCCCGGTTATGGTGGGTGGTCGGGGCCGAGCGATGCGCGTTTCTCTCGTACACGCACGTGCATGGGTGCGGCGTTGGGCTCTAATCAACCGGCGATTGACAGACCGCAGCTACGCGTTCTCGAACCCGGCGATCGATCGATGGCTATTAATGGCGAACTCGACGGCGGTTCGCCGCTCTCGCTGCTAACAAGCCGATCAATGCCGCCTCTGGATGAGCAAAGTGGCGTTCTTTGGGGGTGGATGAACAGGGACCACGTGGTGTTGCCTCTAGATGGGCGGGACCCCGATCGTCGAGCGGTTGGGGCTGGATGAACAGGACCCGTGGAGGCTGGATGAACAGGACCACCCGTGGAGGGCTGGATGAGCAGAGACTTTGGAGGGCTAGATGAACAGTAGCCCGTGGAGGGGTGGTTGAACACGAGCCCATGGAGAGGGCTGGTTGAACAGTAGCCGGTGGAGTAGCGCGCGGTGGAGGCTCGATGAACAGGAGTCCGTGGATGAACAGTCGCAGGTGGAGGCTGGAGGAGGTCGACGGTTGATGAACAGTAGCCCGTGGAAGCTGGAAGGTGTCGACGATGGAGATGAACAGTATCTCGTGGAGTCCCGTTTTGCGGTACGCCACACCCCTCCCGATGAACAGGACCCCCGTTTCGACCATAGCGCTCCAACACAAGTCGGTTTCCTCCGTTTTGCGGTACGCCACACCCCTCCCGATCAATAGGACACCCATTTTAACCGTAGGTGGTCCATTTCCTCCGTTTTGCGGTACGCCAGACCCCTCCTGATGAACAGGATCCCGTTTCGAACGTGGCCGGTCGAACACAAGGCCGTTTCCTCCGTTCTGCGATACGCTAGGCCCCGTTTCCATCTGCTGTTCCGTCCAAGCCAGTTGGCTCCCACGCGTTCCCTTGCCTCCCGATGAACACGACGCATTCCGTTGCCTCCCCATGAACACGACGACGATGCAGTTTCTCCGTTTCGACCCAGCCATGTACACGAGCCCTGGCCATACATATGCGTGAGTAGGCGTTCGAGACCTACTACCTCTTGAGCACTGCGTTGGTTTTCCCTTGAAGAGGAAAGGGTGATGCAGTAAAGTAGCGTAAGTATTTCCCTCAGTTTTTGAGAACCAAGGTATCAATCCAGTAGGAGGCCACACGCAAGTCCCTCGTACCTACACAAACAAATAAGAACCTTGCAACCAACGCGATAAAGGGGTTGTCAATCCCTTCACGGCCACTTGCAAAAGTGAGATCTGATAGAGATGATAATATAATATTTTTGGTATTTTTATGATAAAGATTAAAAGTAAATAAAGCAAAATAAACGACACCAGAAATAGCTCGTTGATGAGAGATTAATATGATGGAGAATAGACCCGAGGACCATAGGTTTCACTAGTGGCTTCTCTTAAGATAGCATAAGTATTACGGTGGGTAAACAAATTACTGTCGAGCAATTGATAGAATTGAGCATAGTTATGAGAATATCTAGGTATGATCATGTATATAGGCATCACGTCCGTGACAAGTAGACCGAATCCTGCCTGCATCTACTACTATTACTCCACACATCGACCGCTATCCAGCATGCATCTACAGTATTAAGTTCATAAGAACGGAACACTTTAAGCAAGATGACATGATGTAGAGGGATAAACTCATGCAATATGATATAAACCCCATCTTTTTTATCCTCGATGGCAACAAAGACAATACGTGTCGTTTCCCCTCATCATTTGGGATCGAGCACGCAAGATTGAACCCAAAGCTAAGCACTTCTCCCATTGCAAGAAAGATCAATCTAGTAGGCCAAATCAAACTGATAATTTGAAGAGACTTGCAAAGATAACCAATCATACATAAAAGAATTCAGAGAAGATTCAAATATTTTTCATAGATAATCTTGATCATAAAACCACAATTCATCGGATCTCGACAAGAACACCGCAAAAGAAGATTACATCGAATAGATCTCCAAGAGAATCGAGGAGAACTTTGTATTGAGATCAAAAGAGAGATAACAAGCCATCTAGCTAATAACTATGGACCCGAAGGTCTGAGGTAAACTACTCACACATCATCGGAGAGGCTATGGTGTTGATGTAGAAGCCCTCCGTGATCAATGCCCCCTCAGTCGGAGCGCCGGAAAAGGCCCCAAAATGGGATCTCACAGGTACAGAAGGTTGCGGCAGTGGAATTAGGTTTTCGTGGTGCTCCTCGATGGTTTGGGGGTACGTAGGTATATATAGGAGGAAGAAGTAGGTCGGTGGAGCCACGAGGGGCCCACGAGGGTGGAGGGCGCGCCCCCTGCCTCGAGGCCTCCTCGGTGATTTCTTGACGTCCACTCCAAGTCCTCTGGATCACGTTTGTTCCAAAAATCACGCTCCCGAAGGTTTCATTCCGTTTGGACTCCGTTTGATATTCTTTTTCTACGAAACACTGAAATAGGCAAAAAAACAGCAATTTGGGCTGGGCCTCCGGTTAATAGGTTAGTCCCAAAAATAATATAAAAGTGTATAAATAAGCCCATTAAACATCCAAAACAGAATATAGTATAGCATGGAGCAATCAAAAATTATAGATACGTTGGAGACGTATCAAGACCCTGCCCGTATGTACGTACGTGGCTGTATTTTTTCTTTCTTGCACACCGGCCGCTGTATGTACGTGTACATGCTATGTGCGCGCCTCTACTACGAGACGTGTGCGCCTCTACATCGACCAGTATGTACGTACACGTTCGCGACCAGAATGACAACGCTACGTACGCTTCGACCAGGTGGGTCCTGACTGTTAGGCACTTCCTTGTGTGCGAAGATGTAGCTGGTGGGTCCCAACAGTCAGGGGGCGTATCGTTTTTTCCCGGACGCACTTCCTTGCGTGCGAATATGTAGCTGGTGGGTCCCATCTGTCAGGGGGAAATATTTTTTCGTGAAATACGGTGGCCCGTCCGGTGGGTCCCTGCTGTTAGGTGGAGGAATAATTATTTTGCACGTAATAAGGTGGCACTTCCTTGCTGCGGCCGTGGACCCAGCTGTCAGCCTCTCCACGTACAGTACTCTTCCGATGGAAGTTGTTCCTTGACCATGTTAACCACGTCGCGCCGAGAGCACCAGGGCGGTGGACGACGGTGAGGCCTAGGAAGGTGACGACGGGCCGGGAAGATCTTGATAGTGGAAGCCAGCGGAGAGGAGTACTGAGGTTCACTTGGTTCCGCTGCGGTGTGAGGCTGTCATCGCCGCAGGCCTGGCCAGCAGTGGGAATAGTAGGGGTGGTGAGGCCTCATGCGGCAAAGACAGGCCACAGGAGGCAGGAGCATGCGGCATGACCGGCGCTGCTTTGGGCGGCTGGAGCAAGAAGACCAGAGGTTGAAGAAGCACTACAGCCGTTGGATGGACATCGTACAGTCACTGGAGCTATAATCGTTCATATTGACTAAGTTGACAAAGCACTCTGTCCCCGTCAACTTAGTAGGCCCACAAGTCAGCCTCCCACCAAGGCGGGTCCCAACTAGCAAGGGGAGTATTCTTTTTTTGTGCATAATAAGGAGGCACTTCCGGCGGGTCCCAGCTGACAGCAGGGGGAATGTTTTTTTTCACGAAATACGGTGGCCCGTCCGGTGGGTCCCAGCAGTCAGGGGGGAAACGTTTTTTCGCCAAATACGGTGGCCCGTCCGGCAGGTCCCTGCTATCAGGTGGAGGAATAATTATTTTCCGCGTAAAAAGGAGGCACTTCCTTGCGGCTGCCGTGGACCCAGCTGCCAGCCTCTCCATGTACAGTACTCTTCCGATGGAAGTCGTTCCTTGACCACGTTGACCACGCTGCGCCGAGAGCACCAAGGCGGTGGACGATGGTGAGGCATAGGAAGGGGACAACACGGAGCCGGGAAAATCTTGCAGCGAAGCCAGCGGAGGAGTATCTGAGGTTCACTTGGTTCGGCTGCGGTGTGAGGTTGTCGTCGCCCGCAGGCTGGGCCAGCGGTGGGAATAGTAAGGGGCGGTGAGGCCTCCCCGGCAGCACAGCCGGCCACGGGAGGCAGGAGCATGCGGCACGACCGGCGCTGCTTTGGGCGGCTGGAGCAAGAAGACCAGAAGTTGAAGAAGCACTACGGGCGTTGGATGGAAATTGTACGGTCACTGGAGCTAGAATCGTTCATATTGACTAAGTTGACAAAGCACTCCGTCCCCGTCAACTTAGTAGGACCACAAGTCAGCCACCCACCAAGGCGGGTCCCAACTAGCAGGGGGAGTATTCATTTTTGTGTGCGTAATAAGGAGGCACTTCCGATGGGTCCGAGCTGACAGCGGGGGGAAATTTTTTTCGCGAAATACGGTGACCCATCCGGTGGGTCCTAGTAGTCAGGGGGGAAACGTTTTTTTCACAAAATACGGTGGCCCGTCCGGTGGGTCCCCGCTGCTAGGTGGAGGAATCATTATTTTCCGCATATTAAGGAGACACTTCCTTGCTGCGGCTTTGGACCCAGCTGTCAGACTCTCCAGGTACAGTACACTTCCGATGGAAGTCGTTCCTTGACCACATTGACCACACCGCATTTCGTTGCATCCATGCGTCCATGGGCGTGGTGCGTCCCCACTGTCAGCCTCTCATGTACAGTCATCTTCCGATGACTCTCGGTTGTTGACCATGTTGACCACACCGTGCGGAGCGCACCAAAGGCCGGTAGACGACGCGAGGGCCCAGACTGGAACGACCCAGAGATGGGGAAGATGGGGCAGTGAAGTCGCAGATGGAGAGGAGTGGGAAACTAGACTGGTTGGTCTTGGCGGCAGCAAAGCAGCAAAGTGCCACCCACGGAGGCAGGGAGCAAAACAGAGAGTTGAAGAAGGAGCATGGCTGTTGGATTAACATCCAACGGTCCAGCTCCTAGAATCATTTGTTGATTAAGTTGACAAAGCCCCGCATACACATCCGCTTAGTAGGCCCACAAGTCAGCCACCAAATCTAACGGGTCCCAGCTGTCAACGGGAGGAATAATTTTTTTCGCATAACAAGGAGGTACTTCCTTCTGTGCGAAGATACAGCCGGTGGGTCCCAGCTGTCAGGTGGAGGAAACATTTTTTTCAGCTTAATAAGTAGGAACTTTCCTTGCGTGTGACCATGGACCTCATGGGTCCCAGCCGTCAGTCTCTCCACGTACAGACCTCTTCCGATGACTCTCGTTTGTTGACCATGCCGCACCGACCGCAGCAAAGGCGGTGGGCGGCAGCGAGGCCCAGGCGGAACGACTTCGGAGATGGGAAGGCAGCGGCGGTGGAGTCGCAAATTGAGTGGAGGAGAAGGGTTATAACTGGTTACAGTGCGGTGTGGGGCTGCGATCGGTGGAGAATAACAGGAGGTGTGGAGGGTGGAGGGATAGCTTGGCGGCGGTGGGGTAGCGCTCGCAACGATGCGTGCTAAGCGAGCCGCTAGTCGCGGAGGCGGACCAAGCGGTCTGGCGGCGCTGGAGGAAGAAGACGAGAGATTGAAGGTGCATGCCGACCAAGTTGACAGCGCCTGCGTAGGCTTCGAGCTATTGGCCCACATGTCAGCCTGCAAAAATGTGGCGTATATTTAACCCATGTTTTCTAGAATGTACAGTCCATTTGTTGAGTTGGGTGAACAAATAATTTCGCGTCAATGCGGCCCATTTATATTATCTAAGAAAACCCAGCCCATTTGCACTTCCTTCAAATACATGGATTAGCTGGGCTTGTTATATATATATAATGTTATGTTGGAAGGAGCAATTAATATCAAAAATAAACCGGAGAGGCACATTTTTTATATACATAATTAACAAATTAGCGAGTTATTGCTAAAAAAATGAGCGTGTTATTATTACATTGGTCCTTAAAATCTTCGCAAGCTTTTGTACGCAATCACCAGGATTTTCCTTGCCTGTGAGTCAAAAACAACCAGGATTTTCCTTGCCAACTTCTGTTAAACATTTACTTTTATAAGTTAATAACACGTGAGATGTTTTTATAATGTATATATAAGTCTCTATAAAATATACAATAATAGTAATAATATAAATATATAATGTGGTTAAAAAAATACATTGGGCTGCCGATCTTTAAGAAAAAGCCCATAGGCCGGTATGGACCTCAAAATATAAGTTGAAACCACTATCACCGTATGTCGTGGGCTATGGATGTTAAAATACAAAAACTAGGCCTAGCTGATACTTGTTCACCCTCTGGAAAAAAATGATACCAGATCCCCGAGAGAACTGGATTATAGAGGGGGCTGGCGGCACGACTGAAGAAGCACATCAGGAGCGATTTTTTCTCCAGTGGATGGCTCTCGATGGCGTTGTTTTACTTGCCTCTGCACCATACAACTTGTATTTTTAGCATCCCAGTCCGTGGTGGACCAGCAGCCCATTTGCTGGGCGGGCCAACCTACAGAAACCAGCACTCGATTTTTCATCAAGCCCCAAAAACAACACAGTACTCTGTTTGTTTTGAGGCCGAAAACATTACGGCAGGGGTTGAGCGGGGGAGGGGGCAAGACAGAGCAAAAAGATTAAAAAGAGCTGATGTGCCATTGCGACCCTAACAAAGCAGGTGCAATTATTCTCGGGAAGAAGGTGTGCCGTTGACACCCACGCGTCACATACCCCACAATAGGCATACTAACAAGTTCACACACAAGCACACCAAAAAAGGTAAACATTCGTATGAAACTCAGGTTCACAGGACACGTTCATATTCATAGCCAACATTCACTATCAACAACTCAAAAGAATCATATATACACAAGTTCAGCATTTCTATGGATCCAAATGATTGATAGATCACACAACAATATTCATAGATAATTCACAAAAAGATTCAGATATACACATGTTCAGTATGTTTATGCATCCAAATGATTGAGATCACAGCCAATATGATCCATGGACGAACTTTAATTACCTAGGGTACAGACTGGTAAATGGTGTTTAGTCGGAGGTACTTCTTGCTAAATTTAATGCTTGTACGAGTAAACGTTCGAGTACATAAGAGGCAGCACAGACAATCTGAACTTTGATTGTAGGTTTATCTTCAAATAGTGGCCTCGTGCCGGGGGAGGTTTGAGCAACTTGGCCACTAATTTCATCCAACTAGTTTACTGGCTCATCTTGGTCCTGTAGCTCGCCAAAATTCTACATTGCAGACTGGTAAATGGTGTTCAGTCGGAGGTACTTCTTGCTAAAATTAATACTTGTACGAGTAAACTTTCGAGTACATAAGAGGCAGCACAGACAATCTGAACTTTGCTTGTAGGTTTATCCTCAAATAGTGGCCTCTTGCCGAGGGAGGTTTGAGCAACTTGGCCACTACTTTCATCCAACTAGTTTACTGGCTCATCTTGGTCATGTATCTCGCCAAAATTCTACATTGCATACGAGAAGGGAGACGGTTGAGAAAATGAACCACCCAATTTTTTTGTGCAGTTCAAGCTGAAATGGAGCATCCTGGCGTGCGAGACCGATTAAGTGCCGATGAATATCTGCGTCAACCAACATGCGGAATCTTTAGACTCCATGCCATACAGATTCGCTACCATATGTGCCGATAACCAAAAGGCACAAGTTGGGACCAAAGATCGGACTGCGTTTTCTGGGCTATGCGCCAAGCAATATTTTTGGCACTCACTCTCCTAATACTTGGAGTTTGACATGGTTGACGCTGGTTGATACTCGAATGAATATAGACACTTCTTCTTGTCAACATCGATGCTTGTCTGAGTGAACTTTTGAGTACATAGCAGCAGCATAAGTACCAGTCCATCTGATCTTTTTGTGCAGTTCTACTGAAATCACCCGATGTAATGATTTGCCTGCGAGTTCAGTCTCCAAGTTACTCCTTTATGAAATCGGCAAATAGTAGCACAATACCAAATTAGCAATACATATGACAAGCACAATAATCAGGATAAAGACCAGTACCAACCTGTGTGAGGTAGCATATCAATTACTATTTCCTTTAACTTGAAGCCGAGATAAGCCAAGCGACTGATAGCAAAGGAAGGATGCAAGCCGAGATTAGCGACTAACAGGAAAGGAAGGAAGCTGTCGAGGCAATGAAGCACCCAAATTTTTTGTGCAGTTCCACCAAAATCGAGCATCCTTGTTGGGACATATATTGAGAGAGTGAGATTACTGTAATAGTGGGACTAGTTGATGAAACATACACTAACAAATAGAAGCACCCTCATTATCTTAATGGGTAAAGTTAGCATTCCCTCCCTGCTCCACCACATGATTCACCTCCATAGACAAACATACACATGTACATGATTCAGCATAGGGTGCTACTAAAGATTTGTTTAACTCCGACAGGAAAATTAGGCAGCAATAAATTAGTGGTACTTAAGTACTCCTAATTAATTAAGTGAGACAGCAGAAGTGGAAGGGCTCCCTAGATGATCGTCTCACATGTAAGGTAGTCGTTGCCGGAGCCCTTGAATGGCCTCGACTGAGGCCTTTGGCTTCAGCAAGATCACCTTGGCACTGTTTACTCTTCTTCTTCCTCCTCTTCATGCTCTGTTTCTTATTCTCCCCACCAGTTGGTGAAACCAAGTACATGATTGGCCTTCTATTTCAGAATTGGTTTTGTCAGTGAGGGAATACAAGTGTACTAGTAAAAATAGCATTATTTTCTCACGGCAGTCGCAAAATAGAGATGAACACATGCATTAAATATCATTCTTACCTAAAGGAAGGTTATGGTGCCAATATGGATGATGAGGATTGGAACACAGATCTCCCTTTGTGCAGTTCCACCGAAATGAACCAACTGTTCCATTCTAACATTCCAGTTAAACAACACAAAACTCACTTCTTTTAAGAAGAGTTTTGTGCAAAGCCTAAAAAGGTCACAACAACAACTGGTGAAATGGATATCCTGTTTGCACAAAAAGCTCTGAGGAAACAGTTAGAGTCTCAAACAATTACAAGCAAAAACATTTGGCTAAACTTGTCATGGCTTATAATAGTGGCATGGCTTCATTTTTACCAGGGGCATTAGATTAAGAACAACTAAATATTTGGTATAAGGGCATGGGACAGTGGGTGCACCAGCAGTCTAGCACCATGTACCTAAACAGGGGCATAAAGTGGTGATTCATAGTTTGTTGCCCCGAGAAACAAACATCCAAGAAACATATCTGGGTTGGTCCCATTTTTGTTCACTCTAGCCACCTACTCCTATGTGTGGATAGCAAATCTAGTCCTGGTCATACCACTGTGTACATCGTTACCCCAATATTTCCCTTTTCGACCAAGAGGCCGGTTGGATGACCAGTCTGTACTACTTTCACCCCCTTTCCTTCCTATTTGTACCAAGTCCGGTGTACTACATACTAAATTCCCCCACTGTCACATCCCTAACTTCTGGCATTGCACTAGGCTAACCTCATGTGTGCATCATGTTTAATCTTGAAAGAATCTTGAAATGGGGATTGCCTAAACCCCTAGCATCAAAGGAATTCACTAGGTTCACCTAAAATATTTTCAGTAAATCCAAACGGCTTTTAAAAATGTTCATCATTTATGGGAAATGCTGTAAACAGTAACCAGAGGTGATGCACATTTTTCCATGACATATTTGGGCTCTGAATTAAATCATATGGTATTTTTCATTTGGGCATTTAAATACTATAAAATATTTTAAATGCTCAAATAATCATAAACTTAAATGTTTGCTGTTGGATATTTTCCAAACAGTGGGCTTGAGCAAGTTTCATGATTTTGGGATAGTATTAGTATTTTTAATAAAGCCCTAAAGACTACGAATAATAGAAAAAAACAATTAGAAGAGAGGAGAGAAGGACTTACAGGCGCCAAACAACCGCCCAGCTCTGTCTGGCCCACCTGCGCCCATCCACCACCACCTCCCTGTCGTCTTCCTCCCTGCCAGAGGAGGGCCAGGCGCGTGTCGCTACATCACCGCCGTCTGCCACCTCCACCACTTGCACTGCGTCCTCGGCGCTGGGCGTCTCAACGCCGCCACGCACGCCTGGAACCCCTCGCACTCTCCTCGTCCCATCTCCTCCTCTCTCTCTCTCTCTCCCGTGATCGCCGTGACCGCCCGAGAACGCCGACGAGCACCCCCGTGACCACCGGCCACCCCTCGCCCTGTCGTTGAGCCCAGAGGCTCAGCCGCAACCTCTTCTCCCTCCTCGCCGAGCTACACGAGCCAGGACGGCCCCAAGACGACGCCTATGGCCTTCTTCCCCGACCACGGCCGCCGGATGCCGCCGTCCGATTCGCCGTCTCCGCCGCCTCCCCGAGTCTGCCGAGCTCCGCTTCAACCTCGTCGTGAGCTCCTCTACCGAACCCCTCTCTCCCAGCCGTAGATCCCCTTCTCTAGCTCCGCTGACCACCGCGGCTGAAGCTCGCCGCCGCCGTGCCTCGTCGCCAGCGTGGCTAGAGCCTCAATAGCTCAAAGCCGAGCACACCACTGTGCCCAGCGCGGCTCCAGGAGCCCGTAGCGCCCACTAGCTCCTCCTGCCTTGCACCGTAGCGCCGAACCCGTCGTTGCCCGAACTCCTGCCGCCGCCACGAGCTCGACTCCGGCGAGTTCGCTCCACCCCAGCTCCTCCCACTTGCACTACGAGATGCGCGCGAACCCCAGCTACGCGTAGCACCAATCCGTCGTCCAAATGATCGCATGTGGGCGAAACCCGACGCGCTCTGCCGCCACTGACCTCGCCGGTGACGAGCCGTCGGCCTAATCCCGGTTTAGTTAGCCACTAATGACCCAGCTAAACCACCCCTAGTGCCACTGCCATGTGGGCAATGTGCCTGTTTAGTTTAATTTAATTTTCTGTTTAGATTAGTTCATAACCCACTGGGACCCACACGTCAGCATTGACTTTCTTGTGTGACGTTGACTGGTCCCACATGTCATCCACCCAAACCAGCCCTATTACACTGACCCGTGGGTCCCAGCCGTCAGGTTTGACCTGGGCTGGCGCCTTTAACCTGCTGACGTCACCCTGACGCAATGCTGACGCATTAATTCAATTACTGGAATTATTCTTACACAGGAAATTCCAGAAAATAGTACAAACTTCTAAAAATCATAGAAAATCAACCGTAACTCCAAACGAAACAAATTATATATTAAAAATGATCAGAAAAATCCAATCTATCCATCTGTACTGGTTTCATGCATGATAGAACACTTTAACCTTGCTGTTTAGGTGAAACAATTTAATGCACTAATATGACCTCTTAAAATGGGTTTGCATTTGAATCTTTGGTTCAAATGGACTCATCTCAATCTGTTCTAGCTTGCATTAGCCCAAAACACATTCATATTGCCATGTCATAGCATGCATCATATTTTGCATTGCATTGATCGTGTTTCTTCTCTGTTTGTCGGTGTTGTTCCCCCTCGGTAGACATTGTACCGACGTTGTGATCGTTGACACTGATGAAGACTCAATGCTATCTTCAGAAGTGCCAGGCAAGCAAAACCCCCTTGTTCATTCCGATACAATCCTAATCTCTCGCTCCTACTCTCTTTTACTGCATTAGGGCAACAACGACTCATGTGTTACTTGCTGCGGTAGCTGAACCCCTTTATCCTCTGCATGACCTGTCATTGCCACAGTAAATAGATGAAACCCACTAGCATGAGTAGGAGTTGTTTGAGCCCTGATGTGCCTACTCATTCATGCTTGTTGTCATGCCTCCTACTGCTTAGAGTTGAGTCAGGTCTGATTCATCGGGAATGAATTGGAACATGGTGAACATGTCCTATTATTGGGAGCAAAGTGTGTGAACATGATTTGGTAAAGGTAGAGGTGAGAGGCCATGTAGGAGTACATGGTGGGTTGTCTCATTGCAGCCGTCCTCAGGAACTGAGTTCTGTGTTTGTGATCCATGAACAGTTACTACCACACATTGGGTTCCGGTAACTCGACCCCTCTCGGCTTATTAATCGCCTCGATCTCTGTCCAGGAGTTGCAACTAGTTTCTGGTGTTTGTAGGATATGTGTTGGGGGCCGTGCGTAGCGCTGACCCTAGGGATGGGCTATGTTGCGGTAGAGACACGAGGCACGGTGTACCGGGACGCCCGTTTGGTGCCTCGGGAACCCTGCTCTCATCGTTTGGGGCCGTGAGCGACACCCCGGCCGGATCTCCTCGCTGATGGAACCTGAATAGGCGATAAACCTTGACTAGAGACTTGTGTGGTTAGTCAGGTCGTGGCCGACTCCCTCGCCAGGCTTCCGCTTGAAGGTTGTCGAGATACACGACATGTACATGGTGGTAAGTGGCGAGAGCGTGTGTGAAGAAATACGCCCTGCAGGGTTAACATCATCTATTCGAATAGCCGTGTCTACGGTAAAGGACTTCTGGGTTACCTATATCAGTTCATAGACAAGTGAAAGTGGATACTCTAAAATGCGCAAGATAAGTGTGAGTGCTATGGATGGCGTTCTCGTAGGAAGACGGGAGCGGATCCATAGTGGTGTATTGATATGGTGAATACGTGGACTCGTGTGCGCCACCTCAAAGAGTTATTTGCAGTCGTAGTTCAGGATAGCCACCAGTCAAAGCTGGCTTGCTGTAGTTAAACCCCACCACCCCATTATTGATACCGATGCATATGTAGCTAGTTCTGATGTAAGTCTTGCTGGGTACATTTGTACTCACGTTTGCCTATTTTATGTTTTGCAGAGAGATGTCAGTCTCGCTAGTAGTTCCATGTGGACTTCGATGTTTAGCTTGATACCTCAGCTACGATCTTGTGCCCTCGGTAGGATCTGGTAGATAGTCAGGCTCCTTAGCCTTTTTCATTTGTAGATGTTTGTACTCAGACATGTTAGCTTCTACTTGTGCTTTGACTTATATGCTCTGAATGTTGGGTCATGAGACCCATGTTTGTAATATCTCGCTCCTCGGAGCCTAATGAATAAATACTTGAGTCGTAGAGTTATGTTGTGATGCCATGTTGTATTTACACGTATCGAGCATATTGTGTGTATGGTTGAAATGCTTGGTATGTGTGGGATCCGACAACCTAGTTGTTTATCCTTGGTAGCCTCTCTTATGGGGAAATGTAGTCTTGTGCTTCCATGAGCCATAGTAGTCCGCTCTGCCCGGTTCACCGAGTCACCTGCTAGCCCACACTCTTGCTCCGGAACACTTGGTGGCGGCATGTGATTCGCCGTTCTGTATGCATCGCCGGGAAATGTCACGCGGTGACATCCGGAGTCTGCCTAACTGCTACAACCGGGTTCCTGAGTCTGTTAGCCAGTGCTACAGCCGGATTCATGCGTCTGGCGGCCGACATGCTCGATGTTGATTCATGTATGCCTGTCCCTATAAGTTAGTGCTACTTTGGGTTCACGACTAGTCATGTCGGCCCGGGTTCTCTGTCATATGGATGTTAGCGACACTATCATATACATGAGCCAAAAGGCACAAATGGTCCCGGGCCATGGTAAGGCGACACCCGTGGGAATACCGTGCGTGAGGCCGCAAAGTGATATGAGGTGTTACCGGCTAGATCGATGTGACTTGGAATCGGGGTCCTGACACCCACCCCCACTTTATTTCTTGTTTGAACCAAGTACAAGATTCGACTCCATGAAGTAGCTTTACCTCTAACAATAGAAGAAAAAAATAGGTGACGTTGGACCATCCGATCGAGAGGGGCTGAGAGGTAGAAAATGATGCACATGCAGCGACTTAGCGAGCTGGGGAAGTAGAGCTAAGGTGGTTTTGAAGGAAGATATACCTGAAGGTCGTCGGGATGTGGATAGGTGGGCGGCGGGAGGCCGGATCTGCCCACAATAGGGCAACGACGAAGGGATCGGAGGACCTCCCGCGCCGGTGCTCGGCCAGAGATAACGGTGCGGCCGGCCGTGGGTCTCCTCCCTCGCTGTCGACGTCGGCCTAAATGCTGCCCCTCCTCCCCTTCACCGGAGGAGGGGGATACGTCCGGATCTGTAACCAGCGTTGAGGATAGAAAGACAGTGTTTTTTGAAGGGAGAAAGACAGTGTTACCACCCCTATATTGTTTAGATCTAGAGAGGATGAGAGTGTGTGAATAGAGAAACACTAGCAAGCAAGCGCGGAGGCTTCGGCCTATATATACATAGTGGGGTAGTTTTCCTTTTTCACTCCATCACAACAATCGTTTAAAATTGTGTACTACGTGCCAGGTCATCGTTTTTATAGTTGTTGATTGTTTTTTGAGATAGCTACCTGAAGGAGTCCTGGACTAAGGGGTCCTCGGGCGTCCGGCCTGTTATCCATGGGCCGGACTGATGGGCTGTGAAGACACGAAGGCCGAAGACTATACCCGTGTCCGAATTGGACTCTACTTGGCGTGGAAGGCAAGCTAGGCGACCTATTATGAAGATTTCCTCCTATGTAACCGACCTAATGTAACCCTAGATCTCTCCGGTGTCTATATAAATAGGAGAGCATAGTCCGGATAGGGCAGATTCATTACCATATACTCATAGGCTAGACTTCTAGGGTTTAGCCATTACGATCTCGTGGTAGATCAACTCTTGTAACACTCATATTCATCAAGATCAATCAAGCAGGAAGTAGGGTATTTGTCGGCGTTAAGGGCAGGGGTCCCAGACTTGCTCGCTGCTGACTGTGGCGTGGCTCAAGTGGGGGCCCAGCGCCAGCCTATCTTCATCAGCTCAAGCTCAAGACCCTCGCGAGGGGTCAAGCCTCGCGGGGCGGACGACAAGAAGCTTCCTTAGGGGCAGGCTCGTTAGGCAGGCTCGCGAGGAGGCGGAGAGATCAAGGCAGGGGTACCTCGCGAGGAGCCCATGACGCAAGCCATGACGATCAAGACCGAGGCGCCAGGCGCCCGGCCTACCTGATGTCCTTGTTTCCCCTTGGTGCAAAGGAGCAAGCACAGGCCAAGGCATCGGGCAAAGGTTACCATTCGGTGCTGCGAGACCAAGACCAGCAGAGCGGCGGGGCGGAGGTCACAGTGGAGCCCAAGGCAGCATCATCACCAAGTGCTTTTGGCGGCCAAGACCACCTTTGGTCGGGATAACATGTACTAGATGTTCCCCTTCAAAATGGCCAATTGTTGGCGCCCTTCCGCTCATTATTTGGGAAGAGGCCTGGGGCCTCTATAAATAGAGCTACCCACCACAGTAGAGAGGCGAGATCGGTTAGAGCCCTAGAAAGAGAGAGAGAGAGAACTAACCCAAACAGTTCATTGCATCAGTTCAAGAACACCTCTCGCGAGGTTGTTCTTCCCCTATACTGTTCATCATCAGCCCCTGAGGCAATCCACCACGCCACACACCGGAGTAAGGTATTACACCTAGCAGTGGCGAACGATATAAATCTCGTGTCCCTTGTGTTGTTCGTCATTTCCAGCTTAGATAAATGCGAGGAGATCGGACGTAGATCGATGGGGAGAGATCTCCGCGCGCGCAGTTCAAACCTTAAGGGCTGCGGAACCCGAAATCCGACATTTGGCGCGCCCGGTAGAGGCGCCGAATCCTTCTTCCTCGCATCGCGTTTAATCGCCTCGCCGTTCGGATGTCAAGTGACCGGCTGCCAGCGTCGACGGCTGGGCGGCGTGGCCCGCTGCCGTGTCGCGGATCAGGCGACCTCAACCTTCGCCTCGGGCAGCCCGCGCTCCATGGCGCTGCGAAGCGCGGGTGACGCGACGAGCGCCGCTGCCCTCACACCACGGCGGTGCGGGCGCGGCAAAGGACCTCAAACCACGCCACGGCGCGGCGCCATACACCCGGCAGGGAGGCGGTGAACTCGGGGGCGTGCTCACGGTGGCCGAAGCTTCTTCGGTGCGGTTCTTTGGGCGGCGCGGCGTGTTGTTGGAAGCGAGTGGCGATCTCTGGGCGCGCCGCCTAAGGAGCACCTCCTTTCTGCGTCCAACTGCCACCCCAGATCCAGGGCGGGCCGTATGGCGGCATTATACGTGTTCACGCAACTTCAAGCGGACTCCAGGGCCTGTCCAGCACCTCCGTCGGCACCGGGCGACAAGTCACGCCGGCCCCTTCTCAGGCCAGCGAAGGGGTGCATGCCGCGGCCTTCGGCTTTGGCGGACCATCGCGCCATCACCCCCAAGACGGCGCTCCAAGCCAGACTGCGTGGCATGCGGGGCGCTACGGCGAGGCCCACGGGGCGGAAGCCCCAGAAGCTTATGTGCCCCGCATTAGGGATCAGGGGTGCGCACTGGAAGAAGATCATGGCTCATTCCTCGGGCCAGGCTCGGGCGAGGAGGCGCCAGAAGCTGAGCTCTTTTAGGAACCCCAAGAGAGCCACGACAACCGCACCGGCAGCAGCAACTATCGGGTACCACTCATCCCTCAGGAGCAAGCTTGTGCTAACCATGGGTCGCAGGAGGTACAGGTCGCCGCAGCAGATGGCTGCCCCAGTGCTGCAGCCTCCTATCCCTCGGGAGGGGCGCGAGGGGCTGCGGGGAGAGGGCCGAGATCGGGTTTGCCCATGGCGGTCGGAGCAAAGCGCTCTCGGGAGGTAGGCCCTCTGCCGGGGAGGTGCCCAGGCGTGCCCGGCGGAGGACCCGTGGTCGTCGGGGAACGTGGCGACCGCTCTACCCCATTGGCGTCGTCCTTGGTTTCGATCGCCGTCAATGGCGGTAAAGCGAGGCATAAGCGAGCCCTAAATCTAGCGATATAAACAAGGCGGTACACTGTGAAGAAGGCCTAGTGCCTGTGAAGCTCCCCGTCCGTGACACTCTCACGTAATAATGAGTGGGGCTGTACACGCCCCGGAGTCTCCGGAGAGCCACCCTCGGGCCTCAGGGGCTCCCGTCCTTGCCCGATGGCAGCACTTAGCTCATGTTGGTGAGAAGGCGTCAAAGACTAGACTAGGTGCGGGCCTTGACCTTTTGCTTTGCTTCTTCCTTGTTGACAAGGTTCTTCGGTTTGGATTTAAGTTGGATTTGAGTTCGAGACTTGCGTGCATTTGGGGAAGGGGTATTTAGTCTCGTTCAAGCAATCTCGTGTTACGGTTTGACTTCGTCCAAAGTTAAGCGTCGGCTGCCCCCCCCTCACGAGCCCCTCGTGGGCAGGCGGGCCGAACACGTCTACAGCCGGGACAGCTGTCGCCCACCATCTCCGGAGGTTCTCATCGCAGGATCAACAGGTTAATTAGAAGACACCACAGGCGGGCGGCCCATGAGCCCTTCGGGAGGACTTCGTCGGGGGTCGAAAGGTAAACAAATCAGCTGAACCGTCACCAGGCTAGCGGCTAAGCTCACACGCAATGTTATGTTTACCAGGGTGCTGATCAGCAACCTTTACATGAGGGGCCTCCCCTCCCAAAATGCTCTTACATTCTTCAGGGTTGAGCCCGAACCTTCTTCGTGCAGGATAAACAGCAGTGACATACGGTCAGTCGGACATATCACTCACCGCGTCTTCTGGGGCACCCCCGGAAGCGTCACTAGCGTCGCTGACGTCGTCGCCGCCACCGCCAGCATCTCCGTCAGCGCTAGGCTCATCCACAACGCCGCCTTCATCGGCGGCCACGATCACGCCGTCATCATCAGACGCAAAGGCCCTGACGAGGGCGTCCACATTGTCCTCCACCAATTGCGCCAGGTCACCCCGGACGGCTATGGGCACGGGTGCGATGGCAACATCGAAGTCGAGTGGGGGTCCCTTCCCTGCAGATAGCTGAAGACACGGGAGAAGGCGCGCCCGAGCAAGGCTCGGCTCCTCTCTTCAACAAGCCAGCGATTAGCCGGATTTGAGTTCGGCAGACCCTTGAGGTTCGAACAACTGGGTGCGTAGCGAAGATCAACCCTCCACCATCTAGCACCTCGCCCGAATCGCTGGGACCTAAACTACTAAGCGGAACAGCACAAGAGACCACGAGATTTATCTTTGGTTCGAGGCCACCATTGTGGTGTAATACCCTACTCCGGTGTGGTGTGGTGGATTGCCTCTTGGGCTGATGAGGAACAATACAAGGGAGAACAGCCTCGCGAGTGTTCTTGGCAGTCTGATGAACTGCTAGGTGGTGTTGATCGCTCTAGCTCTGGTTTCTGATGAGGATTCGGATCTCTCTCGGCTCTCTCTAGCTCTCCCCTTCCGGATGCCTCTAGCTCTGGTGTGGCTACTCCCTATTTATAGGCGAAGGCCACAGGCCTCTTCCCAAATATTGGCGGGAAGAGGCGCCAACAATTAGCCATTCGAAGGGAACCATGGTACACTTATCTGACTAAAGTTGGTCCTCGCTTGCCAAAGGCTCACAGTGATGGCGCTTGCACAGGCTCCCGCGATGACTCCTTCCTGCCGTTAGGCTGGTCTTGGTCTTATTGCACCAAAGCGGATGCCTTTGCTTGATGCTCTCGCTGCGCTTGCTCCTTGCACCCAAAGAGGAAAGGAGGGCGCCTGCTGCGGACTAAGCGCCCCGTGGCGCCCTTAGTAAATCATGGCTTGCGTCATGGGCACCTCGCGAGTACCACCTTGAATTCTCCGCCTCCTCATGAGCCAGCAGCGAGGCCGTGCAGAAGCTCCTTGTCGTCACTTGCCCAATCTGGCTCCTCGCGAGGTCTTGAGCTTGTGTTGATGAAGATGGGCGTCTTGGGCCTCCTTGAGCCACGCCGCAGGCATGAGCGAGCAAGTCACAGGGACCCCGTTCCCGAACACCGGCAGTAGCCCGGGCCCATGGCGCGCCCGAACTTGGCGGCGAGGCGAAAGGGCAAGTCGCGAAGCGTCGCGAGCCCTAATCTCCTGACCTTAGGCGCCGCTGGCGGTTGATTGGGCCGTCTTTTCGCTACGATGCCTCGATAACCACGGATCCGACCAGTCCACGCATGCGAGTCGGTCATGATTACCGGTGATCGTGGAGCCGGCGGTTGGCCGGCTGGCTATAAATGCGGATCGGCGCGCGCCCTTCGATCTATCATACCTTCTCCTCCTCCTCGTTTAAATGCGGTTGCCATGGCTCCGATCCGCTGGTTCTCGAGGAAGAAGGGAAGGCTCCTCAAGAGATCTGACCTGCTCCCCCAAAGCGGCTTGCCTTCAGTGTCGAGGCAAGGCGCTCGCCGAGGCGCCCGTGCCCTGGTGCGGCGGCCGCCACCAGGTTCCCTCTTCCTTATGCGTGCACATTAGCGGCTCACGAAGGCGCGGCGAAGCGCCCTGGCGCCGCCGCCGCCGGCCGCCGTGAATCCGCAGTGTGCGTCTTCCCCACAGGTCCACGCCGAGGCTCTGCCGGGAGTTCGTGCTTCATGCCGCCACGCCTCCTAAATCTTGGATTCGTCTTCCTTCTTTCTTCGCCTCCATCGTCCGTGAAGGAACCCCACAGGACTCACAGCTCTGACCGCCCGGCTGCGGCACCCTCGCGATTAGGGCGGAGGTCGCGGTAGTTGCCTCGGGCGAGGTCTTCATGACTTCGAGTGGGCGAGTCGCCGGTCTGCGGGCGAGGCGCCCTCACGATCCACAGGTCGATGGTGCTTGGTGGTGTCCTTCAAGGTCTTGACGCGGTGGGCGTCGGTTTGAGTGCTGCCGGGAGAGGTGGTCGAGGTCTGCTGCGGTGAGATATAGTCGACCGACCGCCCCTTGGCGCTCCTCGGCGGCAAGGCGCCGGAGGATCAGCGACTCCGCCCGAGCTCTTGGCGGCCCAGAGAGCGGCGGCAACGATTCTGAACCTCCGAGCTGCGCGCTCCGGGCAGGGCGGGCTCGTCGGTCGTCGCCGCCCTGACTTTGGATGGGGTTGGCGGCGGTGGGTGGCCCACTATTGATGATGGCATCGCGCGATGCCCTGTAGTTAGGATTCCTTAGGGTCGCGCCTTTTGTTCTGCGAGGCCAGAATATACCCACGGGGCTTGTAAGATGTTTGTAACCGTTTGTCAATGTGATCCTTATTGTGAACCAGCGCGAGATGCTCATTCCGTTCTAGCTCAGTTTCCTCCTTTCAGACCTCGTGAGGCTTGATGCTCTATGAAGCGGTCGATCCCAAAGCGGCTTCGTAGTCGCTGGTATGCCAGTCGCGATGTCGTGGTCAAGGCGAGGAGGTGGCGGCCCGAGTCGAGTAGAGCCAAGGTCTTGACGCGGTGGGCCGTCGGCTGGAGTGCTGCCGGGAGAGGTGGTCGGAGTCTGCTGCGGTGAGGCGAGAACCGGCCGCCGCCCCTTGACCCGCTCCTCGGCGGCAGAAAGCGCCGGAGGATCAGCGACTCCGCCGAGCTCTTGGCGGCGCTGGAGGCGGCGGCAGCGATTCACGAGCCTCGAGCTGCGCGCTCCGGAGCGGGCGGGCTCGTCGGTCGTCGCCGCCCTGACCTAGATGGGGTTGGCGCGGTTGGGTGGCCTTTGTTGATGATGGCATCTGCCGCGATGCCCTGGTTAGGATTCCTTAGGGTCGCGCCTTTTGTTCCTGCGAGGGCCAGAATATACCCACGGGGGCTTGTAAGATGTTTGTAACCGTTTGTCAATGTGATCCTTATTGTGAACGGTAGCGAGATGCTCATTCCGTTCTAGCTCGGTTTCCTCCTTTCGGACCTCGTGAGGCTTGATGCTCTGTGCAGACAGGTCCAGTCCCAAAAGCGGCTTCAGCCGTCGCTGGTATGCCAGGTCGCGATGTAGTGGTCAAGGCCGGAGGTGGCGGCCGAGTCAGTAAAGCCAAGGTCTTTGTGCCAGTGGGCCGTCGGCTGGAGTGCTGCCGGGAGAGGTGGTCGAGGTCCTGCTGCGGTGAGGCAGAGCGGCCGGCCGCCCCTTGGCACGCTCCTCGAGGCGGCAAAGCGCGGAGGATCAGCGACTCCGCCAGAGCTCTTGGCAGCCAGCGGCGGCAGGCGGCAGCGATTCTGAGCCTCGAGCCTGCGCGCTCGGGCGAGGCGGGCTCGTCGGTCGTCGCCGCCCTGACCTGGATGGGGTTGGCGGCTGGACTGGGTATTTTGTTGATGATGGCATCTGCCGCGATGCCCCTGTAGTTAGGGTTCCTTAGGTGCGCGCCTTTGTTCTGCGAGGGCCAGAATATACCCAGGGGGCTTGTAAGATGTTTGTAGCTTCGTTTGTCAATGTGATCATTATTGTGAACCAGCGCGAGATGCTCATTCCGTTCTAGCTCAGTTTCCTCCTTCCGGACCTCGTGAGGCTTGATGCTCTCTTGCCAGCGGGTCCCGTCCCAAAGCGGCTTCCCGTCGTTGGTATCACCGGTCGCGATGTCGTGGTCAAGGCGGGAGGTGGCGGCCCAAGGTCCGGTAGAGCCCTGATCGCGATGCTCGAGGTCCCCTGGCGCTCAAGCAGCCATCATTCGGTGAAAAGGAGGCGGCGTTGCTAACCTTTGGGTTGCATTGAGTGTGGGGATGGTGTTGAGATAACTAGTGTGTCGGGAGGTGACTTATCTCGAGGTCGAGGACAATGCCTCCTGCTGCTGCGCTAGATGCATGCCTTGGTGGCGAGATTGCGTGGCGAGTCGTTTCATGCTCCTTGGGGGCCCTGAGGTTCACCACAAAGGAACAAGAGCTCGTCGTGGCGTCGTTAGTCCTGCCATTAGTTGCCTTGGAGAAGGCGAGAGGCCTCGCGAGGTGTGTTGGGGCACCCGTGAGCGATCTGGGACTCACGGGCCCTACCTCAAAGCGGGTTGCGCTGGCTCTGAGCCTTATCTTGAGTGTGTTCCTGCAAATTTGGCGGATCTTGGTGCTCTCGTCTTGGTCCGGCTCTCGGGCTGGTCTCGGCCGTCGTTGGCAAGCAGGTCGCGATGCCATGGACAAGACCAGAGGTGAGGGCGGAGGCGGTGGGAGCCACAGTCGCGATGCTCAGGCACCCCCCCTTTAATCATAAGCTGAGTTAGATAATGAAACTCTCGTCCTCGGGTCTGGCTCTCGGGCTGGTCTCGGCCGTCGGCGGCAAGCCGGTCAGCGATGCCATGGACAAGACCGGAGGTGAGGCGGAGGCGGTAGGAGCCACAGTCGCGATGCTCGGGCACCCCCCTTTAGCAGCAAGTGGTTTAGATAATGAAACTCGTCCTCGGGTCCGGCTCTCGGGCTGGTCTCGGCCGTCGTTGGCAAGCCAGTCGCGATGCCACGGACAAGACCCGAGGTGATGGCGGAGGCGGTAGGAGCCACAGTCGCGATGCTCGGGCACCCCCTTTAGCGTGCAAGATTCCGTCACCCGGAAAAGGCACCAAATAACAAGCATGGTGGGCGAGAGCATAATCCTAAGGAAAATGTAAGAAGGATACATGCATTGGGGACAGGCCCGAGCGGCAGGGATGATGCAGCCAGAGCGCCCCAGAGAGATAGGCTAATGACATGAAATAAAAGGATACATGCGCGAGGGCGGACCTGGCGGCACAGGAATATCTGACCTGAGGCGCTCCCGGTAGAATAAAACTTAAATATGTCACTGGTGATGTTGAGGGCGAAGGGGTGTTGGTGTAGCGGACTCGGTGGGCTGCGGGGCCGATCCTCCACGAGTCCCGAGCCGAGGCCTCGGGAGGCTCGGGCTGGCGGCTCCTCGAGGCCATCTCCATCTCTGCCGGGGCTGTGGCGTGCACGACCTCTCGAGCCTCGGGATGGCCCTCAAGAGATCTTTGGTGCTTGGCGGCCAGCGTTTAGCGAGCCGTGAGGCATGCGCCGCGTAGGCGTAGGCGGGCCTGCAGCGTCCCACTCGCGAGGCAGAGGCACTCTTGAGATGCGGCTCGCAGAGCCTGGTATGTCGATCTTGGGCGCAGCCCACCATCCTCGCCTCGATGGGGGCCACGGCGGGAAGTGGCGGCTGCCCCTCATGACCCTTGACTCTTGTAGCTCTGAATGGCCTGGCGATGAACTCCACGAGGTTTTGGCCCTCCTTGCCTTGCTCCCTTGCGGGAAGCGTGCTTCGAAGCACGCCTCCACGTGGTGCCCAAGTGCCTCCCTCGTGACCTTGGCAAGGTCGGCGGCCCTCGAGGAGAGCCCGAGCCGGTCGAGGAGGCGCCGGGTGTGCTTTCCTATCACGATGGAAGGAGGCTCCCCCTGGCCGGTCACGGGCCTGAGGAACTGCCTCTTGAGGCCAGGGCGGTCGATGTCTTCTTCTTCTTGGGTGCGGCCTCGGGAGGCCTCCTGCTTCTTGTGGTGCAGGTCTTCTAGCGTCACGACTGAAAGGCTCGCTCTAGGGATCTGCTGCGTCTCTCTCTTCCACGGGGCACCATGATGACCCGCCGCTTCACGACATCTTGTGGGCGTTATGGCCGTGGTGGAGTTCTGGCCATGAATTTGGCCGCGACAGGTGCAGGATGGCGTTATCTGACGGCGAATGTGGCGGCGTCGAAGTCGATGAGCTCTGTCTTGGTAGTTATCGCGAGCCCGAAGGTAGCGGGAAGCGGACCTGCCCGATCGGGACCGTGGAGCCGTCGGTGACTCCGGAGAAAGGGTTGGTTGGCTGAAGGTGGTATAAGGCACGAAGATTGTTGAATGTTCCCACGGACGGGGCGTTGAGTCCCTGCCCGCCGTCGATGAGGTCTTGGTGACCAACCGTTGCTAATGATTGGGGAACAAAGCATCGGGAGAACTCCGGCTGTGGCGCGCGCTTGAGCTGATCGGCTGAGCTGAGCGTGATGGCGCCGCCGACCACGAGAGAGGCGCGTGGCCTCGAGCTTGGGAGGACTGCATTCGCCAGCGGCGAACTGCTTGAAGATCTTGAGAGGCTGGGGCTTGAGCTCCGCCCGGGATCTGGCGATCGCCGCGGTTCTGAAGCCCCAGCCCCTCGTCGATGGCGGTCCTCATTTCTCCTTGGTGGCGGCGGCGGTGGAGGAGGCATCGTTCCCTGCGGGCAATCCTCGAGAGCTGATCCCTCGGCCTCCCTCGCATGGCCAGGTCTTATAGCAGTCCTCGCGAGGTTGGTCGCGCCACCCTTGGCGCGGGCATGATCTTCAGCGTCTGCATTCCTTCCTCCTCCTCGGTGTAGCCCGGTCGCTGCGCTTCGGGCGTCTGCCGACCCTTCCTTCCAGCGTCTGGCCGGAGCTCTTGGCATTCATTGGTGTTGTGGGTGTGGAGGTCGTGGTACATGCGATGCAAACTGCCCTTGGAGGACTCGGGCTGATCTCGCCTCGCTTGGTGTGCAGTTGACGCATGCGGCAGCCCTGCGCTTCCGTCCTTGGCCTTGGACTTCTTCTCTTGGATCGCGACGAGGCAGCTCAAGGAGGAGGCACCCTCCTCAGCCTGGCGCGCCAGGTTGCCAAGTTGAACAGCTCAAGGAGGTGCCTGAGATCTTCATGCATCGCGGCTCCTCCTTCATCTTGGCGTCCATGCCGTCGGAGAAGGAAGAGATGATGGCCTCCTCCGTTACCACAGGGATCTTGGCGTGTGTTGTTGAAGCGCTGGATGTACTTTTGCAGGGTTTCCACAGCTCTTGCTTGATTCGGCGCATGTCGCTCCGGCGGGTGGCGATCGCGAGTACCCTAGAAGTTGGCGATGAAGCGGGTGCGCATCTCGGCCAGGAAGAGATCGTGCACAGGGCTAGATTCGAGGAGCCAAGTGCGGGCTCCGTCCTTGTTAGCCATGACCTTTTCATCCCGTTGGCAGCCTCGATGCCCAGCTCGTGAAAGCTGGAGGAACCCGTAAGGTCAGCTGTCTTGCGTCGTGGCGAGGAGGCGAGTGCGGCTTGAACTTGGCGGGCCACGCGGCGCTGCGCAGCTTCCGGAGGTGGCGCGGCAGCCCGCCGTGTACGCAGGGGCCTCGGACGACGAGCTTGGTCTTGTGGGCCTCCTGCGCCACAGGTGGGGGCAGCGCGAGGGTCTGACGTCTTTGGAGGCGGGGCGCTTCGGGCAGCTTCTCATGGGCGAGAACTTCTTGACAGCTCTGCTCTTGCAGCCGTGGCGCTGGCGGCGAGGTTTCGCCCGAGACGCGCGCCTTAGGGCAGGCGCCTTCTTGAGAGGCGGTGGCGCCAGGGCTTCATCGCCCGCCGCAGGCGAAGTGCGGTCTGCGAGCAGACGGTGCGGGCGCCTCTGCAGCCTTGAGCGAGCTTCAGCGACTTCGGTGAGCCATTCGCCGTAAACGTCGTCGGCAAGCGTATGCGAGGCTCGTTGCCGTGATGAAGTGCAGCTCGGGCCTCCATGGCTGCGTGGGGCGCGCGTGGCGAAGAACCACGAGGGGCGAAGCATGGCGGTGCGGCCGTCCGCCTCATGGGCCGAGTCTTTGGGGCGATGCTTGCTACTCGTTCCCCGCCCGGGCGATGGCGGCGTTGGCGGCGGTGACGAAACGGCGAAGCGCCCGCCGGCAGGGAGCTGTCTGGCGACATGGGGCGAAGCGGCTCGGCGCTTCGCTTCAGCGGCAGCAGACCTCGAACATAATTGCGGTGGTGAGGAAGAACGAAGGCGGCGAAAGGCAGATTCCGGCACACCTACAGCGCGCCAAATGTCGGTTCGGGTTCCAGCAGACCCTTGAGGTTCGAACAACTGGGGTGCTGCGAGATCCAACCCTCCACCGTCTACACCTCGCCAAATCGCTGGGACCTAAACTACTAAGCGGAACAGCACAAGACCCACGAAATTTATCTTGGTTCGAGGCCACCATTGTGGTGTAATACCCTACTCCGGTGTGTGGTGTGGTGGATTGCCTCTTGGGCTGATGAGGAACAATACAAGGAGAATAGCCTCAGATGCATTCTTGGCGGGTGCGATGTTGCTAGGTGGTGTTCGATCGCTCTAGCTCTTGGTTTCTTGATGAGGATTGGGATCTCTCTCGGCTCTCTCTAGCTCTCCCCTTCCAGATGCCTCTAGCTCAGGTGTGGCTACTCTATTTATGGCGAGGCCCTAGGCCTCTTCCCAAATATTGGCGGGAAGGCGCCAACAATTAGCCATTTGAAGGGAGCAATGGTACACTTATCTGACTAAAGTTGGTCCTCGCTTTTGCCAAAGGCTCTGGTGATGGCCTTTGCACAGGCTCCACGATGACTCCCTTCCTGCCGTTGGGCTAGTCTTGGTCTTGTTGCACGAAGCAGATGCCTTTGCTTGATGCTCTGCTGCGCTTGCTCCTTTGCACCAAGAGGAAAGGAGGGCGCTGCTGGCGATGGCGCCCAATGGCGCCCTTGAGTCGTCATGGCTTGCGTCATGGGCACCTCGCGAGTACCCTGCCTTGAATTCTCCGCCTCCTCATGAGCCAGCTGGCGAGGCCGTGCAGAAGCTCCTTGTCGTCCCCAGTAATCAGCCCCTCGCGAGGTCTTGAGCTTGTGTTCATGAAGATGGGCGTCTTGGGCCTCCTTGAGCCACGCCGCAGGAGCCTTGAGGCGAGCAAGTCACAGGACCCCGTTCCCGAGAATGCCGACAAGCAGGACATCTCGGGCGGTTCTCTAAGCGTCACCATGTCGATTGAAAAACTGAAGGTTCTTTGGCGTAGCTGGCCTCATCACGGCTCCTTAGCGGCAGCCTGTAAATGTTGCCCAAAGCTGAGTTGGCCCTTCCTGGCGTTGAAGCATGGGAGCATGCTCATGCTCCAAACCCTCGGCCAGCGGATCTCGTCCTCGTTCCGCTTGCTGCGATGGCCTCGGTGTCATCAACCCTCTGTTGGAGAAAAAGCGGCTCAGCACGGGAGAGCCAGCTCCGCTGTGTTGCGCCAAAGCGGTTGTGGAGGAATCACACACGCGTCACTTCAGCCAGTTTGGCCACGAGGGCGCGGTCCTGCCCTCGGACTCGGCCCGATCAGCCCCAACCTCGCCGTATTCGGCTCGAAGGCCGGCGAGCTTGACCCGCGGCGGTCGACCTCTTCACAGACCGGGCTTGGCGCGGCAACGCCGTCCTCACTTTGGGCCACGAGCGCTCCCTCGTCTCCAGCCGCCCAAGGTCAAGGTTGTGCTCGGCGGCCTCCAGCGTCAGCGCCTCCTTGCTTCATAAGCTCCTCCCGATCAACGGAGGCCCCCTGCATCGACTCAAGGGCCGCCTGGCGCAGTTCCACTTGCTGCTCGAGGGAGTTGCTCCAGGCTTGAAGCTCCCATGCGCGCTCCTCCGCATCTTTGCGTCGTCGGTGCTTCCGAGCCTCCTCGGCGGCACAGGAGCAGGCCTCCGGTAACCACCAGGCGATGCTTCAGCCTTCGCATTATCGAGATCACGTTGGTGGCCAGCGAGGCGATGGCTACCTTCAGCTTGTGCCTCTCCTCGGCAAAGCGCCAAACCTTGACCTCGGTAGCGCATCGCCAATGACAAGCTGCCCGATCGGCTCACGCATCCGCTGCCCCTGGAGGAACTCTTCGCGAAGGCGCGGCGGCTCCCGGCGCCCTTGAGCACGTCTTCCGCATCACCCTCTGCCGCCGGTGTATGCGGAGGGCCCCGAGGCGGCACTCCCCCTCCCGGCAAGGGGCTGGGGGCTGGCGCCCTAGCCATCACCGAATGGACCCCTCCTGGGATCCAGCCTGGGGTCGGTCCACCCACAGAGGAGGAACTAAGGACGGACTTCAACCATTCACCATCTATGATCAAAGGAGGAACGCGGGGCAAGACGGATGTACCCCAGGAGGACTCGCGAAGAAAGGATAGCGGGCGCGCATGCTCGAGGTGCCCGGTGGAACGGACCATTCCACCAACCGGTCTAGCGGCAGGGGAGCCGTTCGAGCTCTGCGAGCCCGGAGCCAGCGGAGAAAGAAAGCTTTGGGGCTGGCTCCGGGCCGACTTCGGCAATTGGCGGGGCCAGGCCTGAAAGGCCACAATCATCCACCGGGATAGAAAAGTAAATGAGCAGAGAAAGAAGAAGACTTACTCATCTATGGCGAAGTACTTCCTGCGCTTCAACAAGCGGCAAGGGCGGTCGCTACCACTCAAGGCCTCCTTCCTCTTGCGGAGGGCCTCAAAGTCTATCTTGGAACCGACCTAAGCTGCTTGCGCAGAGGTCGGCTGTGTGGAAGGAAGAAGCGTCAAGATGATCGGCGCCGGAGGAGTCTGCACTGGGGGCGCGTCGAGCGTCGCCTCGCGAAAGAATGGCTGGGGCCTCGAGGGCCCCGACCTCAAGTCCGTGAAGCCATAACTCTGCACTGCCGCCCGCTCAGGCGGGCCTCGGGAGACGCCGCCTTCGAGGCTTCTCGCGCCGTCGGCACCTCGACATCAGTCGCCTCATCTCCCGCCGGTTCTCGTCTCCCCGCCCTATCGCCCGAGGAAGCACCGCTGTGGGCAGTAGGGGGAGCAACCACAGCGTCTGGGTTCTCGCGGGGCCCCGTGAAGCCAGCCGGGTGCAGCCCCCACTCATCGAAGCTAGGCATCTGCCTCACAAAATCGGCCCTGCCAGAGCAAAGATACAAGAGGGCACCATCGCGCCGAAGGCTGCTTGGGAAAGGTGCGCCCGATCAAGACCACGAGCATCGTCCAGACACTTGGGCACCAAGTCCTCCTCCTGAAGTCGCATGCGGTCTCTGTGCCCCGCAAAGTCCCACATCCGGCGAGAGTGGCGCTGGAGAGGAGCAATGCGACATTGGAGGAACTCATTCACCACCTTGGGCGCTGACACATTGAGCGCCCTCAAACTCTGGAAGCGGCGCCAGACAAAGGCGAGCCGGGGGCTCGCGAGCACCTCATGATCCCAGCCTGGGTTGGGAACAGCAGGCGAGGTCGGGTGCGAGAGAAGGGGTTGGGCACTCCGACGTCCACGTACAGCCACCGCTCTCTGAACCCAGCCTTAGGAGGAGGAAGGCGAAATCGATCCACTGGCGGCCGTCTACAGCTGCGAAAAGCTCACACACCACGAGCAGGTGGGGTCGCTCGGTATAAAGAAAAGAAATGGCGCAACAAAGCAACGGAAGGAGGAATGCCTATCATCGCCTCGCAAACAAAAGCAAAGACAGCCAAAAGGGTAATGGACTCTGGCCCGAGGTGCATCATGCGAGATCGATAATGGGAAGCACCGCATTGAAGAAAGCGGAAAAGGGGAACCAGACCGCCCATAGGGCATCGGCCAAAATCGGACCTCCGTGACAATCCCTATCGGAGGAGGCATGGGATGCGAGCCAAGCTGTGGTCCTCCGCACTCATTGAAGATAGTGGCAAGGCGGGCGGACCTTCTTCAAAGCTTGGATTGAGTATGATCGGCCGATCAGCGGCGGGGCCGCCACCGGAGGTGTGCGAGAGCGGCGGGCTTCTTTCCATTTCCTTTCTTCGTCGGTGCCATGGCGGTGGAGAGGGAAGAACTTCGAGCGGATTAGCGGCGGAGGTTGGGCTTCGAAGAAGAAGGAAAGGTAGGAGGCGGCGCAGCGGAAGGAGGAACAACTGTGTGCAACTACTGGGTCCGCTTAGCGGTAGCGTAACAAAGGCGTCGTGGGGAAACACGAGGCATAGCGTCCAATAAATCGCCATCGGGCGCCCGAAACCCTGAGGCTATTGGGGCCCTTGGCGCTCCCTGCCCTGCCGGCTTCTCTGCTAAGCCAAGCCAGGCGCGCCTTGGGCGGGGGCTCTTGTCGGCGTTTTGGGAGCAGGGGTCCCAGACTTGCCTGCTGCGGCTGCGGGCGTGGCTCAAGTGGGGGCCCAGCGCGACCATCTTCATCGGCTCAAGCTCAAGACCCTCGCGAGGCCAAGCCTCATGGGCGGACGACAAGCTTCCTTAGGGCAGCCTCGTCGAGCAGGCTCGCGAGGCGGAGAGATCAAGGCAGGGTACCACGAGGCCCATGGCGCAAGCCATGACGATCAAGACCCGAGGCGGGCGCCCGGTGAGGCGCCGACCTGCTTGTGATGTCCTTGTTTCCCCTTGGTGCAAAGGGATCAAGCACAGGCCAAGGCATCGGGCAAAGGTTACCATTTGATTATAACAGAGACCAAGACCAGCGAGGCGGCGGGGCGAAGGTCACCGTGGAGCCAAAGGCAGTGTCATCACTAGTGCTTTTGGCAGCGGAAGACCACCTTTGGCGGATAACTTGTACTAGATGTTCCCCTTCAAAATGGCCAATTGTTGGCGCCTTCCCTCATTATTTGGGAAGAGGCCGGGGCCTCTATAAATAGAGCTAGCCACCACAGTAGAAAAGGCGAGATCGGATAGAGCCCTAGAAAGAGAGAGAGAGAGAGAGCGTCGAATGACCCAAATAGTTCATCGCATCAGTTCAAGAACACCTCTCATGAGGCTGTTCTACCCGTCTTGTTCATCATCAGCCCTGAGGCAATCCACCGCCACACCTTTGGGTAGGGTATTACACCACAGCGGTGGCCCGAACCAGTGTAAATCTCGTGTCCCTTGTGTTGTTCGTCATTTCCAGCTTAGATCCTGCGAGGGAGATCGGACGTAGATCGGTAGGGGAGAGATCTCCGCGCGCACCCCAAAGTTTGAACCTTAAGGGTCTGCCGGAACCCGAAATCCGACAGGATAGCCCTGTTTGCAAAAAAGAGGTAGAAAGGAAACAATTACTGGCCAATAATAGTTGATGACACATACATGACAAAAAAGAAGCATATTCCTTGTCCTAAGGGAAGATAACAACACGGTTGTGTTTGTCTAAAATGGTGTGAGGACGAGATTGCAATATAGAAAGTACGTCGGACGAGCTAAGTTTTGGGCAAAGAACTATGGAAGATCCACATGCAATATTTTCCACATGCAGTGACGTGGGAAGACGGGCAGTGGAGAAAGGCCGGAAGGGATACCTAGGGGTCGTCGGGATGTAACTAGGAGAGTGGCGGTAGGTGGGATCTTCCCATACTGCGGCAGCGAGCAGGTGGCGTAGGCCCTACTGCGCCGAAGCTTGGTCAGAGCGAACGGCCGGTACCACATATCGGGACGTGCTGCCTCGGCATCGTCGAACAGAGAAACGATGCACATCCTCCCTTTTCGCCGGCAGACGGGATGCGGCCAGATCAGTGACCAACGGTGAGAGAGTGAGGCCATCGCCGCCTTGTGTGAGATACTCTAAAGAGAGTCAAACCCCGCCAGGAAGGCTCCATAGTATATAGTGGAGCGGACTACCTTTTTCTCCATAAAAATCATTTTATATTCTGTGTACGTGCCATTGAGCGATATAACTTTATTTAAAAATAACGCGCCAACACATCAAGTCAAACTTTATTTCGTGCACCCGTGGTACACGACCTCCGTAGGTAAACAACCGCTACACGCGCTCAAATTAGCACATGGGCTGCCATTTAAATGCGAAATGAGCTCCACCGATGTACCAGCGTGGGTGTGGCTAAACGCAAGCGTGATCGTGCACCTATTCTCTTCGTGTCGTACACCACCTATGTGGGGTTGTGTGAGAGAGATACAAGCATAGAGAGATATAGTGTGTGGGTTCGTGAGTGTTTTGGGGGGGGGGGGGTGTTGAGAAATAGACAAGCAATATGTTTGGATGATATTTCAATCAAAAAATGTAACATATGCAATGTGTGTGAAATAGAGTCTGGATATATCATATATATAGAGGCGATCCATGAGAAGAGAGTGGAGGTATCATCGGCTTGAGGTATCCACAGAATCGAAGAGAGGGATGATGTGTGTGTGTGCGTGCGCGCGCGATTGATAAAGAGTGCCATCGAATTTGTGTGTGCCCGCGCCAAAGATATAGGGTGTCTGGCCTACTGGAACGTGAGAGGGGACAGGTGCAGTTTGTCTCTATGGCATGGATACCTACCTACACCGCTCGACTATCAGTGTGTGGTGGGGGGATGGGGGAGACCTAATTAACCATAGAGGTACAATGGCTGGTATATGTGTGGAGGAGGATGTCGGATTTCGGGTTCCGGCAGACCCTCTAGGTTCGAACTCTAGGGTGCGCGCAGAGATCACACCTCCTACCTACCTACACCTCGTCGCCTCGCAGGGATCTAGAACTACACGAAGAGCAACACAAGGGACACAAGGTTTATACTAGTTCGGGCCACCATTGTGGTGTAATACCCTACTCTAGTTTGTGGCGTGGTGGATTGCCTCTGGGGCCGATGATGAACAATACAAGGAAGAACAGCCTCATGAGTGCATTCTTGGCTGGTGCGATGAGCTGCTAGGGGAGTTCGATGGCTTCTCTCTCTCTCTGATTGATCTCTCGATGCCTCTACCACATGGGTGGCTAGTCCTATTTATAGGCGGAGGCCTGGGCCTCTTCCCAAAAATTGAGCGGGAAGGGCACCAACAATTGGCCATTTAAAGGGAACATCTAGTACACTTATCTGACTAAAGTTGGTCCTCGCTTGCCAAAGGCTCACAGTGGTGGCCTTGGCTTGGGCTCCATGATGACTTCCTTCCTGCCGTTGCAGGTCTTGGTCTTGTTGCAAGCAGGGTGCCTTTGCTTGATGCTCTCGCCTGCGCTTGCCCCCTTTGCACCAAAGAGGAAATGAGGACACTCTGGCGGGCTAAGCGCCCGCCTGGCGCCCTTAGTGCGTCATGGCTTGCGTCATGGGCACCTTGTGAGGTACCCGCCTTGATCTCTCCGCCTCCTCGCGAGCCAGCTGAGAGGCCGTGCACGAGAAGCTTCACGTCGTCCGCCGCAATCTCAGCCCCTCGCGAGGTCTTGAGCTTGTGCTAATGAAGATGGGCGTCTTGGGCCACCCTTGAAACCACGCCGCGGGCGCAGCGCAGAGCAAGTCTGGGTACCCCGTTCCCGAAACGCCGTGAGTAGCCCGGGCCCAAAGCGGCCCGGGACTTGGCTGAGCGAGGAAAGCGAAGGGCAAATCTGAAGCGCCGCGGAGCCCTAATAGCCTGCGTCCTCGGGCGCCGTGTGGCGGTTGATTGGGCGTGGGCGTCCTGTTCCCCACGCCTCCTTATTTTGCGCCCGGCTAAGCGGACCCGTGGTTGCACACAGTCATCCCTCTTTTAACGCTTTCGACCGTCTCCTGCTCTTCCTCCTCTCGAGCTCCGGTCTCCGCTTCAATCAATCTCGAATCCTCCCCTTTTACTGTTGTCATGGCTCCGACGAAGAAGGGAAAGGAAAAAACCGTGCCTCCGCCTCGCTTCGCCGTCGTCGGCGGCTCCTGCTTGTCGATCGGTCGATCATACTCAGCAAGAAGGCTTGGACAAGGTCAGCTCTGCTCTTGCTACTATCTTCAACGAGTGCGGGAGGGACGGCACAGCCCTCGTCTACGCTTCTCCATTGTGAGAATAGTCACGAGTGCGGTATTTATTTGGCGCTTTCGTGGCGGGACTAGTTCCCCCTTTTCCAATTTCTTCAACGTTGTGCTTTCCCATTACCAGATCCATATGATGCATTTGGGTCATGAATCCATTACACTTCTTGTCGTTTTCGCCTTTGTCTGTGAGGCGATGATGGGCATCCCTCCTTCAGTTGCCTTACTGCGTCACTTCTTCTCTCTGCGCCTCATCGACCCCACCCAATGCTCGGGTGCGTGAGCTTCGTCGCCGCACCAGAAACAGCGGCTTCAGGGATTGATTTCAGCCTTCCTCCGCCCGCGTCTGGGTTTCGCGAGCGGTGGCTGTACGTGGATGTCGGGGTGCCCAGCCCCCTGCTTTCAGAGCCAACATCTCCCGCTATCCCCAATTCGGGCTGGGACCATGAGACGCTGACAAGCTCCCGACTTCGTCTTAAATGCAGGCGTCGCTTCGCGTTCTGAGGCGCTTCGGCGTGTGGCGCCCAAGGTGGTGAAGGAGTTCTGTTATGCCACATTGCCCCTCTCCGGCGCCATTCCGCGGATGTGGGCCTTGGTAGGCGTGGAGACCGCATGAGGCTCGAGGAGGAGGACTGGCGCTGAAGTGTTGAGAAGGTGCTCTGGTCTGGCGGGGACCCTTCCTGGCAGCATCCGGCAAGGGGTGCTGTTGTACTTTTGCTCGAGCAGGGGTGACTTTGTGAAGCAGATGCCCAGCTTCGACGAATGGGGGCTGCGCCCCACAGGCCTCATGGGGCCTCGCGAGAACCCAGTGGTGGTGACTGCCCTTCCCGATCGCCCACGGCAGTCCTTCCTCGAGTGGTGGAGCAGGGAGGCATGGGCCACCGGAGGCAGAGGGGGCCTCCGTCGGGATGACGACGCCAGGCGGTGCCCCTGAGGTGGCAGCTCCTGAGGCCCGCACTGCTGAGGCTGAAGGCGCTGAGCCGCGGCCCGTGGCTCCCGTGGTCGAGGCCCCTGAGGCCCCAGCTACCCCTCTTGGTGAGGCGACCGGTGGCATGCGCCAGGATGACGCCCCTGACGCTGGTCACCTTGGTGCTTCATCCTCGTCATGAGCCGACCCTGCTGCTGAACTCTGGGCCGCTTCGCGTGGACTTGAGCTCTCCGGAAGAAGGAGGCCTTGGGTGGCGACTACCCTTGCCGCTGTTGAGCGCAGGAAGTGCCGCCATTGATGAGTAAGCCTTCCCTTTCCTAGTTCCTTATCTTCCCGCTGCTTTGGCTGATCCTTGCTCTGCGGGGCCCTTCTGCCGAGCTCACGTGGATGGTGAGAGCCATCCCCGAGCTTGCCCTCTCCACCGTCTTGGCGCTCGAGCTCAAGCGGGGCCCTTGTGGTGAGGCGGTCGAAGAGGTGAGCCATCTGTGGCGCGCCAGCGGCTTGCGCACCTCATGACCCTCCTTCTTTGAGCCTTCTCGGGGCATAGCCAGCCTGCCTTGGGATTCTCGTCTTGTTGTGGATGGCAATTGGCTGAGGTCAGCCCTACTGTCGGTGTCAAAACCGGCGGATCTCGGGTAGGGGGTCCCGAACTGTGCGTCTAGGCGGATGGTAACAGGAGACAAGGGACACGATGTTTTTACCCAGATTCGGGCCTTCTCGATGGAGGTAATACCCTACTCCTGCTTGATTAATATTGATGATATGGGTAGTACAAGAGTAGATCTACCACGAGATCAGAGAGGCTAAACCCTAGAAGCTAGCCTATGGTATGATTGTTGTTAGTCCTACGGACTAAAACCCTCCGGTTTATATAGACATCGGATAGGGTTAGGGTTACAGTCGGTTACAATGGTAGGAGATCTACATATCCGTGTCGCCAAGCTTGCCTTCCGCCAAGGAAAGTCCCATCCGGACACGGGGCGAAGTCTTCAATCTTGTATCTTCATAGTCTAGGAGTCGGCCAAGATGATAGTTCAGCTATCCGGACAACCCCTAGTCCGGGACTCCCTCGGTAGCCCTGAACCGGGCTTCAATGGCCAGCGAGTCCGTAGCGCATATTGTCTTGGCATTGCAAGGCGGGTTCCTCTTCGAATACTTAGAAGGTTTTGAACACAAGGATAGTGTCGACTCTGCAAAACAAGTTCCACATACCACCGTAGAGAATAACTTTTGCCGCAGATATCTTGGCGTATCCAGCGTGACATCACACCACGGCCAGGCCTTCATATGAATCGTTTTCTTTGTTCCACCTTAGCGTGTTTAGCGGTTTCCTTGCACGTCTTATCAAAGCGGAGATCGTGCCCCCTTATTCAGGATTCCCATCAATACGGACGTGGGTAACCCATCGCGCCATTGATTCTGGCGCTTGGGAGATAAGCAAGTTTTACCCGGTGGCGGGGGCGCATAACCGTCCATCCATATAAGGGATAAAGATCCACCTTTTCACCTCGCCTTCTTCCTCCTTTGCTCATCCATTTCCACTTTCGAGCTCCAGCGCCCGATCCGCACATCCCACCTCAACCTTCTCCAACTATGTCCGGGCGGGAGGCGGTGGATGGCCTCCTCCATCACGGAGGGCACATCAGCTGCGGGAGGCGGATACTTGTCCAGCAACATCAGCGCACCGGCTGCCCGGCCTGGGGCAGCTCATTCCAACCCCCAGGCCCCATGAGAGGTGGTGTTTCTCCCCCACTTCCTCCAGCGGACTAGGTTTTCCACTTCACCCATTTGTCAGGGGCTCATGTTCTACTACGGCACAGACTTCCACGATCTGGCTCAATTTCATCCTCAACATCTCGGCGTTCATCGTGGTGTGCGAAACCTTCCTCTGCATCAACCCCACTTGACTTATGGCTGAAGATCTTGAATGTCTGGCGAAGGTAGTGGGCGGCCGTAAGCAGTCTTGGGCGCCATGGTTAACAAGATGGCCAAAGTTCCATGGCTCGAGGGCTCCTTTGTGGAGACCATAAAGGGGTGGCAATCGGGGTGGTTCTACATCACCAAGCAGCGCGACTCTCAATGGGCGCGGCCCCAATTCGATCTGGCTTCCCACGGCTCTCATCATGGAAAGAGATGGGCTGGCGTGGGGAATTGAACGAGCTATCCGGACTCAAACCTGCGTCCGAAACCTGGTGGACAAGAATCTCGGGCTTGTCAGCGTAATCGAGTGATGCTCATCCGCGGATTCTCCCATGCCAACAACGGGCCTTCAAATTGTAGGAGTTCGATCCGGCCTGACACCCAACTCTGAAAAGGCTCTTCGACTGTAACACCCCGAGACCGACGATCCAGAAGACTTCCATATTTTTGTGACCTCCATGTGTTTTCATTTGTGCCTGCCCTTTTATTTTTGCATTGCATCATGTCATCATGCCATCATCTCATAAATCTTTTGCAACTCAACTAAATAAATTGCATAGATCTTTTGATCTATTTAAATCGAGGAAGGTGACTTCTCTTTATAACATAACGTCCCAATATTAGGGAGCTATATTAAATATTTCTTTAATTTGGATTTACCGCAAACACACTTACAAATTATCCCAATGCCTTTGTTATCTCACTTCTTGACCTCAAACTTTGTCTAATAAATTGTTTCATCATTTTCCGGAGCTCCACCAAAAATCTGAACATTTTTGGACCTTCCTTTTATCAAGTCCTAGTTCAAACCCATTTGAATTAAATTCAAATGAGTTTGAATTTAAATCTTTCAATCATGGCCTTTCTATTTTCTCGGAACAAGCACATTTTTGTGAGTTGGGAAAACTATCTGCGTGTCAACTTCTTCCCTAACCCCTCTTTCTTTTCTTTCTTAATCTCTGTTTCTTTTCTCTTCTTTTAGTAGTGAGAGAGCCCAGCAGCCTTGCAGCCCAGCCGGCCACTTAGGCCCGGCCATCGAGCCAGCCCATTTGCCCAGGAGGCCCAGCCGCCCCTCTAACCCCTAGCCGCGAGGAGGCATCGCTCGATCCCCCTTTCCCTCGTTCCCCATCGTGCGCCCGCCCGCCTCCAAGCCCCTCTCCCTCTCCTCGGCTCGATCCCTCCCTTGTTCCTTGGCCTTGAGCCCCTTGGCGCTCTATGTTGCCCGTCGCCCCTCCGGTGGCTAGTCCGAGACCACGCCGCCTGCGGCCTCCTCCCTCATCTCCCTCGCAGCCTCTCTTCCTCCCAGCGCCAGCCCCCATCTCCTCCTGCGTGCGATCCCTCGCTGCCCGTCTCCTTGCACGGCACCCGCGCCTCGTCGGCCAACTCGCGGCCCTCCATCGCCGCCCAAGCCCCCCTCCGCTCGCCGCATCTGCCTCTCCACCTTGCTCTGTCGCCCGCCTCCCTTGCGACCTCGCGTCATCCGCTGCGGTCCTCGCCCGGCCTTGCGACCAGCGTCCCCGCTTGGTTCCGTCGCCCTGCAGTCCAGCCCCTTTGCGAGGCAGCCCCTTTGCCGTCCTCGCATCTCCGACCTCATCACCATCGACCGGCGGGAGCTCTACCTCCACTTCACGTCAAGGCCGAAGACCCGTGGGCGTCAAGACCAAAGTACCCGCCGTTTCGTCAATACCGGCAAGTTCGAGAAGATGCCAAGTACCACTCGACCCGTGTACCACGGCGAACATGTGCGGCTACATGGCGACCCGGCGACCCGGACATCTACGTGCGTGTACAACTACCGTCGCCGTGTACCACTACTTCCACTATGAGATGTACCACTACCGTCGCCAAGATCGCGAGTACCTCTACCGGCGCCGTGTCGACTACTTCCCGACGACCGTGAGCGTCTACTTCCACTACCGTCGCGAGAACAACTACTTCCACTCGACCCACAGTACCACTACTTCCCTCGGCGACTCGAACCGCTCGAAAATGCATGCTTTGAAGGTATAATCCCGAGATGATCACCTGTGGACCGAATGCATGTGTTGTATGAGATGCACCCTATGTTTGCACCATGCCCGTTTGTCCTTGCAAGTTCCTCCTCGTTTGCCATGCCGTCGACCCGTGGGAACCCGGACTTCGGGATCACCCCACCATCTTGCATGACTCGTCACACTTCCTTTTGCACCGGTACCTCCATGAGTTACCGAGACCAGAATGTTGCCGTGGCACCATTTCCGTTTCATCGCCGTGGCACCTTTTTCCTTCCGCCATGGCGACAAATGCTTCATAACATGCTCATGTCAACATTTTCATAAAATTGCATAAAACTTGTATATGTCATCCGCATCATGATTTACAACATTTAAAATGTTTATATTTGTTGTTTCCATTAATTTGCTAAATGCATATGGGGATTTACCGGATTTGTTGTTTGTTATATCCGGCCCCATTTAAATTGTTTAGATGGTATAGTTTTGTTATGCTTCACCTCTTGCCATGTTTAACAACATTTAATATTGTTGTGTTCCTAAGCGAGAGAACTAAATAATTGATGTGGTGTTTCGTTAATATGCAACTCGTTGCATATTGAGCTCCACTAACTTGTCTTGTTGTTTGTGCATATTGCCATGCCATGCCTCATTAAACGGACATGCATCATACTTGTTTGTGCATCATGACATGTTTATGCTTGTGTGTTTACCATGTTGTTTGTTTCTTTCGGGTTGCTTCTCTCGTTAGCTTCATTTCGTTCGGAGTTGTGAGGATTCGTTCAACTACGTCCGTTTGTCTTCTTCATGGACTCGTTCTTCTTCCTTGCGGGATTTCAGGCAAGATGACCATACCCTCGAAATCACTTCTATCTTTGCTTGCTAGTTGCTCGCTCTTTTGCTATGCCTATGCTCGATGCCTACCACGTGCTATATCATGCCTCCCATGTTGCCATGTCAAGCCTCTAACCATCCTTTCCTAGCAAACCGTTGTTTGGATATGTTACCGCTTTGCTCAGCCCCTCTTATAGCGTTGTTAGTTGCGGTGAAGATGAAGTTTGTTCCTTGTTGGAACATGGAGATGTTGTTCCTTGTTGGAACATGTTTACTTGTTGGGATATCACAATATATCTTATTTAATTAATGCATCTATATACTTGGTAAAGGGTGGAAGGCTCGGCCTTATGCCTGGTGTTTTGTTCCACTCTTGCCGCCCTAGTTTCCGTCCTATCGGTATTATGTTCCCGGATTTTGCGTCCCTAACGCGGTTGGGTGATTTATGGGACCCCCTTGACAGTTCGCTTTGAATAAGACTCCTCCAGCAAGGCCCAACCTTGGATTTACCATTTGCCACCTAAGCCTTTTTCCCTTGGGTTCTGCAGACTCAAGGGTCATCTTTATTTTAAACCCCCGGGCCAATTCTCCTTCGATTGCTGGCCCAACCTGGGCGATGTCTGGCGCCCCCTGGGCAATCCAGGGTCTATGCCAACCCGACGTCTGGCCCATCCGGTGTGCCCTGAGAACGAGATATGTGCAGCTCCTATCGGGATTTGTCGGCACATTCGGGCGGCTTTGCTGGTCTTGTTTTACCATTGTCGAGATGTCTTGTAGTCCGGGATTCCGAGTCTGATCGGGTCTTCTCGGTAGAAGGAATATTCTTCGTTGACCGTGAGAGCTTATAGTGGGCTAAGTTGGGACACCCTGCGGTATTATCTTTGAAAGCCGTGCCGCGGTTATGAGTCGGATGGGAATTTGTTAATGTCGGTTGTGGAAAACCGAAGTTGATCTTAATTAAAATACATCAACGCGTGTGTAACCGTGATGGTCTCTTCTCGTGGTCAGGGAAGTGAACTGATGTTGGAGTTATGTTTGGCGTAAGTAGTTTCAAGATCACTTCTTGATCGCTACTAGCTTCACGACCGTGCCTTGCTTCTCTTCTCGCTCTCTTTTGCGAATGTAGCCCCCATATATGCTGAGTAAACTTGCTGTAGCTCCACCTCACAACTCTGTCCTACCTATAAGCTTAAATAGTCTTGATCTCGCGGGTGTGAGATTGCTGAGTCCCGTGACTCATAGATACTTCCAAAACCAGTTTGCAGGTGCCGATGAAACCGTGCAGGTGACGCATCCGAGCTCAAGGAGGAGCTCAATGAAGATCTTGTTCATTGTGTTGTTCGTTTCAGTTGATCGGTAGTGGAGCCAGTTGGGACGATCGGGGATCATGTAGCATTTGGGGTAGTCTTCTTTTATTTTGGTTCCGTAGTCGGACCTTGATTGTATCTGTATGATGTAATGCTTTACTCATGTATTGTGCGAAGTGGCGATTGTAAGCCAACTATGTATCTCTTTCCCTTATGTATTACATGGGTTGTGTGAAGATTACCTCACTTGCGACATTGCTTTCAATGCGGTTATGCCTCTAAGTCGTGCTTGACACGTGGGAGATATAGCCGCATCGAGGCGTTACAAGTTGGTAATCGAGCCATCCCGACTTAAGGCCCCTGCAGATTGAATCGCTGACTTTGTTGAGTCTAGAAAAAATGTTTTGAGTCTTAGGATTATATATATCGAGAGTAGGATTCTTTTTACTCCCGGTCCCTTCGTCGCTCTGGTGAGATCTCCCGGCGTAGATGTTTTGACTCTCCTTTCCTCAAATTTCACTATTTTTTTTTAGGATCACGCGGGTATCTTGGAATCGTTCGATGGTTTTGTGGCGAGAACATTGTTCTTGGTGCCTCGACATTTAGGGGTTGTGGCGGTGTCCGGGGAGTTGAGCTCCGAGGTGTTGTCGTCACAATTTTATCGTTGCGATTCTGGAATACGAGCTTTGCCGACATCGAAAATCTCTTTTATGCGGTTGTTGGTGAGATAACCTCGATAACCTAATCTTGGGCGAGCTCGAGTATTGCCATAACTTCGTATAACGGATGCTTTTGAAGGTCGAGGTAAGCGATTTCGGAGTTTCTTGGTTATGTGTTGAAGGATGGATCAATGGATCTAGGTATTGTTAGTTTGGGTGATATATTTTGTGTCCCTGTATCCCCAACACCTGATTGCATAACCAGAAAGTTTCGGGAGTTTATAAGTGGGAATTCAAGTAGCTCCTAGATTATCTTTCCAACAGACACATGATACGATATGGGATCTATCATATGTTTGTTTGCGGCTTATTCTGCATGCCAAATCCTTTGTTTTGTTTTGTTTTGTGGTATTGAGTTGCTTGAAGTCAAGTGTTGATTCCATACCTATTCTAGCGGTGTTCTCATGTTTCTATGGGAGTGATAATCCTTCATGATAATCGAGATTGTCATGTCAATCCTTTTCAACAGGTGTGCTTCTCTTCAAGTAAATCCGATCATTGCAACATTCGCAAGATCAATTCTAATTTTTTTTCTCAACGGTGTTCGTTTCATCCGTTCCAAGTTGTCTTTGTTTTCCCACCCTCCCACCCTTTTCTTCAAGGACTCAGATTTCTTAATCAAGTATCCTTTTTGTTGATGCGAAGTCTCTTCATTCTTTTCTTTCAATGTTCTTATCCGGTGATTTCCCATGAAGATACTAACGGAGCTTCAAGTTTATTATTCTTCGTTCTTTTTCTTCTCCCGTGGATTCAATTCAAGCCTTGCCGATCATATCTTTTCCTCGTTTCAAATGTTTTTCTCGTACCGGTGCACCTCTTAATCATCCACTTCTAGCTATTCAATTGTTCCGGAGTGTTGAAGATATCTCAGAAGATTCAAGTTTCCATTCTCAATTCACTCAAGTTCTTTTGAGGTTGTTATCTCATTCAAGCCATTTAATTCTACCGGTGCAATCTTTATTTCAAGCAATCGCTCAATGGTGTTTCTTTTGAGTGGGTCCTAACCCACGGGTCTTTTTCCAGGATCTTACCTGACTCTTTTAATTTTCTTGGAGCTATTCTCAAATTCTTTTCGAAGTTTGACGTAAGAATGAATTGTCATCAGTCATATGTCTTTCTCCAAGATCTTTCACATTCTTTTCAGCGTTGGTTCAATCTTTCTATTCTTCATTATTCCGGAGTGTCTCAACAATTCATGGTGATGTTTCTCATCGTCATTCTCAACATGTGAAGACCGAAGAAGAGTTCCTCCTAATCCTTAACCGTTCTTCCAAAGATACGTAGTTCTAGCTTGATGCCATCCTCTCATAAGTGTTTCCGATTGTGAGAATTCTTTTCACCCATCCGGAGAAATTCGGGAGTATTTTCAGTTTGATTCTCTGGAGCCCATCATCTCAGAATTATTCATTCCAGCTTTCAGCTCTTGTTCCCCAAATCTTACCGGTGCATCATTCAAGTATTCACTAATTAGTTCATGATCTCCCCGTTCTCATGTATCTAAATCCCCTCAAGTATCTTCGTTCATTTTCTAATTCTTCCCAAGGTTTCGCTATCTTTTCTTCGTTCATTTTCAATTCTTACGGTGGTTCGTTCAAGAGTTCTCTTCCTTCGTTATCATATAAATTCATTCGTTCTTCCCAAATCCTACCGGCGGATCATTGAAGACCTTCCCAAGTTGAGCAATATCTCTCTTCAATCCTTTTTCAACGCGAATAAGTAGTATGCCTAATCCGTTGCTTGTCATCAATCTAAATTGGTGAAGGATACGCATAACATAATTCTTGTTCTTGTTTCATCCAAGTGATTGATTCATTCTTCGGAGTTAAGTAATGGTATCAATTTCTCAGTTCTAAGTTGTTCATCTCTTCTTTCCGGAGTTTGTTCATCATATCACATTCTCGGTCCGAGATGCTTCATCTTTTCTTTCCGGAGTTCAAAGTTTTCTCGGTTATATCATTTCAAAGCTCCATCTTATCACTGCAAGGCTTCACCTTGTGTTTTCAACTTCTCTTTCTTTGATCATCCTTTTCTTACTGGAGTTCTTCATGGAGGCTCTACATGGTGCTTCGTCAAGGATTCTTTTCATTCTTCAATTGTTCATCAAGATTTCTCGCGGAGTTAAGATCCGTCAAGCCATACTTCAAAATAAACATGGTGTTCAACACATGTTTTGTTTTGAGGAGTTCAAGTATTCTTCTTCTTGCATTTCGAAGTGCAATTCTTTCTACCTTATCTCTTGAGATGGTGTTATGTCACTCTTGGCAATTTCCCTTCGTGTTTCTTGATTCACAAGTTGTCAGGAATGAGATATTTAAATCCATCATTTCTCTTCGTTCACGAGATCTTTTCAACCCAACAATTTATTCGTTGGTGTTATCTTAGTATAGATTTCACTAAAGCCTTCCCTAAGGAATGTTGCTATTATGGTGCTTATCAATGATCCAAGTTTTCCTCCTATCCTCTCAATGAAAGAAGTTTTCATCTTCTTGTTGATCTTAATCCAATCAACTGTTTCGGTTAGTGGCGGGTTGTCACCTCATAATTTTGAGATGTGTTCCATAAGCCCACAACAAGCTTGTTCCTTTCGTTGTTGATAATCCAACAACTCCGTTCTAGCATTTCTTGTAAGCGTGCTCTTTCAAGATCTTGTTTCCCTTCGTCCATTCCATTCCATTCTTTCATTTCTTCTGGAGGCATTGTGATGTTGCTCTCTTCGACCCATCATCTTGTTTTGTCAAGATCATGTTCTTCTCCTTGCTTCTCCGTTTAGCCGGAGTGTCATGTTTTCATTCGAGCAAGTTTTGCCTGCTTCCTCAACCGGAGAGCTGTCTGAAATCTTTCTTACCCCTTGTGCCATTCTTTCAATAGTTCCGGAGGCAGTGTGTTGTTTATTTCATCAGTATCATCCCATCTTCTCAAGTTCATGATTCTAATTCCTTCCATTTTCAATTGAGTGCTGCCAAAATTATATCATTCTTATTCATTCTTATCTCGTTTCAACAGTGGTTCCAATCCTTCTTGTCCATTGTACTCGTCATTCATAGCTTTGCAACCCCCAAGGTTCACATGGTGTTCCTTGTTTCTATTTTCTACTGGAATGCTCTCAATTTCGTTCAACTCTATTGTGTTATTCTTTCAAGTTTTCAACCTCTCGAGGTTCATTGGTTTCACTCGTTTGTCAAAGAAGCAACTTTGTCTTACCTCTTTCTCTTCCGCTTCTCTCCGGCGCCATCCTAGATCTCGGGACGAGATCCTTTTGTAGTGGTGGAGTGTTGTAATACCCCGAGACCGACGATCCAGAAGACTTCCATATTTTTGTGACCTCCGTGTGTTTTCATTTGTGCCTGCCCTTTTATTTTTGCATTGCATCATGTCATCATGCCATCATCTCATAAATCTTTTGCAACTCAACTAAATAAATTGCATAGATCTTTTGATCTATTTAAATCGAGGGAAGGGTGACTTCTCTTTATAACATAACGTCCCAATATTAGGGAGCTATATTAAATATTTCTTTAATTTGGATTTACCGCAAACACACTTACAAATTATCCCAATGCCTTTGTTATCTCACTTCTTGACCTCAAACTTTGTCTAATAAATTGTTTCATCATTTTCCGGAGCTCCACCAAAAATCCGAACATTTTTGGACCTTCCTTTTATCAACTCCTAGTTCAAACCCATTTTAATTAAATTCAAATGAGTTTGAATTTAAATCTTTCAATCATGGCCTTTCTATTTTTCTCGGAACAAGCACATTTTTGTGAGTTAGGAAAACTATCTGCGTGTCAACTTATTCCCTAACCCTCTTTCTTTTCTTTCTTAATCTCTGTTTTTTCTCTTATTTTAGTAGTGAGAGAGCCCAGCAGCCTTGCAGCCCAGCCGCCACTTAGGCCCGGCCATCGAGCCAGCCCATTTGCCTGGAGGCCCAGCCGCCCCCTCTAACCCTAGCCGCGGGAGAGCATCGCTCGATCCCCCTTTCCTCATTCCCAGCGTGCGTCGCCAGGCCTTGACCCCCTCTCCCTCTCCTCGGCTCGATCCCTCCTTGTTCCTTGGCGTGAGCCCGTGGCGCTCTATGTTGCCCGTCGCCCCTCCGGTCGGCTAGTCCAGACCAGCGCCGCCTGCGGCCTCCTCCTCATCTCCCTCGCAGCCTCTCTTCCTCCCGGCGCGGGCCCCCATCTCCTCCTGCGCGCGATCCCCTCGCTACCCGTCTCCTTGCACGGCACCCGCGCACCTCGTCGGCCAACTCGGCCCTCCATCGCCGCCCGGCCCCCTCCGCTCGCCCGCATCTGCCTCTCCACCTTGCTCCGTCGCCCGCCTCCCTTGCGACCTTGCGTCATCCGCTGCGGTCCTCGCCCGGCCTTGTGACCAGCGTCCCCGGTTCCGTCGCCCTGCGGTCCAGCAGCCCCTTTGCGAGGAGCAGCCCCTTTGCCCGTCCTCGCATCTCCGACCTCATCACCATCGACCCGGCGGGAACTCTGCCTCCACTGCTTCACGTCAAGGCGAAGACCCGTGGGCGTCAAGACCAAAGTACCCTTCTTTTAAATCAATACCGACAAGTTGAAGATCCCAAGTACCACTCGACCCGTGTACCACAGCGAACATATGCGGCTACATGGCGACCTCGACTATGAGAAAGCCAAAGGCGTCGTGGCGGCCTCTCGGGAGCCCGTTCCGGGTCGTCGAGGAGGCCCGAGAGGCTGACCGGCGGCGTGAAAGCGGACGGAGGCGCGGCGCGGGAACTCGAGGCTGGTGCCATTCCTGGAGCAGCAGGTGGAGCTGCGCGAGACGGCCCTTGCATCAATGAAGGGGGCTTCGGTCGACCAGGCAGAGCTCCAGAGGCGTGGGGAGGCACTAACGCTGGAAGCTGCCGAGCACGCCCGCGAACTTGAGCGTCTGGAGACAAGTGAGTGCTTGGTGGCCTTGGCGGAGGATAGCGTTGCTGCTTGGGGAGGCCGAGTCTGGAAGAGGTTGAACGCCGGGTGGCGACGGCCCGCTTGAACCTTGAGCGTGAGTTCGAGGAGAGGCTGGGGTTGATTAGGGTCGAGGATGAAGGCAGGACCGCCGCCCTAAGGGCCAAGCTGGATGAAGTGACGCGGCGGGCCGACGCTTCCCGGGCCGCCCTCGGCGTGGCGCATGAGGAGCTGACTTCCTCCAGCGCGGCGCTTCTTCTGCGTCGTGCCAGTGGGCCTTGGTGAGGCCGTTCTTGGCGGCGAAACGAGGGCGAGATCGCCATCGGCGGATCTTGGAAACACGAGCATGGCCCCATGCTCTCCACGCTCGGGAAAAAGCTAACACGGCCTTGGGCAACATCGTGAGGTAGCCGTTGGGGAGCCTCACGCGGTTAACTATGTTGGTAACCTCCGGTTCTTCAGCGATGTGGTGGCGCGGTGGGCGTGGTGGCGAGCCAGCAGGTTGGTGGAGGAGAGGCAGCGCCTGCTCGGGCGTGCCTTTTCTCGCGTCTTCAGCCATCTTGAACATGGATCCCAACCGACTTTGGCGCCGCCATCGCCCTAGTACCCGGGCCGTGCAGGATGACACAGCACCTTGGGTGGAAGACAACGTGGATGCCCTCGTCGGGGCCTTAACCCGATAACGGCGGCATGGTCGTGGCGTGATGAAGGCGGTGTGGTGAACGACCTGGCGCGGCGGCGGCGATGCGGAGGCGATGGCGAGGCCAGCGATGCGGCGACGATTCGGGAGGTGCCCTTGAGGATGCATTGGGGATTTATCCGGTGATCGCGTGTTGTTCCTAATTCCTTACCCTCGCGAGATAGAGTTGGGCTTTGCCACGAAGGTTATAAAGCATTTTGGGAGGAGCCCTCATGTAAAACTTGCATTCAGCGTATTAGTAGATGCGATATCACCCGTCGCTGCGCCAAGTGGTGGCTTTGCGGCGAGCTGGCTGGCTTGTTTAACCGACCAGCGTGGGCCCGAGATAACTGCGGAGGGCTGTGGTGTCTCGAGTGTCTCTGAGCAGCCCATTGAACCTGTAATGAAAACCTCCACGAGAGGCGTGGTGGCGGCAATCCGGGCTGCACGCAAGCTAGGCTGACCCGACTCGTGAGGGGCTCACGAGGGAGGCAGGTGAGGCAAAGTGGTAACGAGCGAGAGATTGCTCGAGCGATACTAAACACCCCTTCCCGAACACACACAAATCTCAAGCTCAAATCAACTTAAATCAGCGGGGAAAACGACAGCCAAGGGAAAAGCAAGGAAAGCGAGAAAAAGGTCGCGTCCAGGCACCTAGTCTAGTCTTGGGCGTCTTCTCACCAGCGTGGAGCTAAGTGCTGCCCTTTGGCGTGGGAGGGAGCCCGGGGCTGAGGCGGCACCCTGAGACTACAGGGCGTGTACAGCCCCACTCATTGTGCGTGAGAGTGTCACGGGCGGCGAGCTTCACCTGGCTGGGCCTTCTTCATAAGTACCGGTCTTGCTTCATATCGCCCGAGCGAGGCCCGCCTTGCGCCACACTCTAGTGCCACCGGCAGCGGCCGAAACCAAGGGCGCCGCCGATGGGGTAGAGCGGTCGCCAGCCAGTTCCCCGATGACCACAGGTCCTCTGCCGAGGTAGGCCACGAGGCACCTCCCGGCGGAAGGCCTACCTCCCGAGGCGCCTTGCTCCGAGCCGCTGTGATGATGCCGGATCCCGGCCCCTCTCCTGCAGCCCACGACGCCCTCCTCCTGAGGGGTAGGAAACTGCGAGAGTGGGGCAGCCGTCCGCTGTGGCAACCTGTGCCTCCTGCGATCCATGGTTAGCGTATGCCTGCTCCTGAGGAATTAGCGGTACCCGATAATCGTTGCTTCAGTAGCGGCCGCAGGGGCTTTCGGGGCTCTGGAAGAGCTTAGTTCTGGTTCCTCGTCCCCCGGCTTGGGCGAGGAAGCGAGCCATGTTCATCCTCTGCGCGTGCCCTTGATCCATCGTGTAGAGCACGTACTCTTCGGGCCGCCATCACGAAGGCTGCGCCGTAGTGCTCCGTGTGCCGCGATTATGCTTGGCGCCCACACAGGGGTGGTAGCGCTTGATGCCCAGGGCCGTGGGTCATGGCGAGTCCTTCTTCGCTGGCGGGCGGCGCGGCCATGCTGGCTTGGCCAGTCTTGGCAACTGGTGGCGTTAGGGTGGCCTTGGAGTCGCTTGGAGCTGCGCGGCGTGCGTGGAGCCTCGCGTGGGCCACCACAGGCCCGAGGTGGGAGTTGGGTGCGAAGGGTGAGCCCCGTGGCGAAGCCAGGAGCTCGCCACCGCTCTAGCGACAAGTCGCGACCGCCTTCGGCCTGCATTCCGGTAGCTCTTGGGCCACCGTGGCGCTGCCCTTGAGTTCGCTGCTCCCGTCGGGTGTCTGGCGTCGTGGCATGGCGTAGTTGGAGGCCCTTGCCGCCGACCGCTTGCCACGGCATGAGAGCTGTCGTTACTGTCCGCGTCGCCCGCGTCCTTGGCGCCCTGCGGACCCTTGAGCTACACAGGGCATAAATCGCCGAGGCGAGCCGCTCTGCGTCGGCGGGCCGGGCCGCCCGAGGATCGAGGTTGCCCACCTGGTCGCGGACATGATGATGACGATCTGACGGGCGGAAGCGGCGGAAAAGCGGATTCGGCGCACCTACTGGCGCGCCAAATGTCAGATTTCGGGTTCTGGCAGACCCTCTAGGTTCGAACTCTGGGGTGCGCGCGGAGATCACACCTCCTACCTACCTACACCTCGTCGCCTCGCAGGGATCTAGAACTACATGAAGAGCAACACAAGGGACACAAGGTTTATACTAGTTCGGGCCACCATTGTGGTGTAATAACCTACTCTAGTTTGTGGTGTGGTGGATTGCCTCTGTGGCTAATGATGAACAATACAAGGAAGAACAGCCTCGCGAGGGTCTGTTCTTGGCTGGTGCGATGAACTGCTAGGGGGAGTTCAGTCGCTTCTCTCTCTCTCTCTCTCTCTCTCTCTCTCTCTCTCTCTCTCTCTCTCTCTCTCTCTCTCTCTGCGATTGATCTCTCGATGCCTCTACCCTGTGGGTGGCTAGTCCTATTTATAGGCAGAGGCCCTAGGCCTCTTCCCAAAAATTGAGTGGGAAGGGCGCCAAAATTGGCCATTTAAAGGGAACATCTAGTACACTTATCTGACTAAAGTTGGTCCTCGCTTTGCCAAAGGCTCTGGTGGTGACTCGGCTTGGGCTCCACGATGACTTCCTTCCTGCTGTTCTGACGGTCTTGGTCTTGTTGCACGAAGCAGGTGCCTTTGCTTGATGCTCTCGCTGCGCTTGCCCCTTTGCACCAAAGAGGAAATGAGGGACAACTGCTGGCGGCTGGCGCCTGCGCCAGCGCCTCTTGGTGCGTCATGGCTTGCGTCATGGGCACCTCGTGAGGTACCCGCCTTGATCTCTCCGCCTCCTCACGAGCCAGCCCTAGCGAGGCCGTGCACGAGGAAGCTTCACATCGTCCGCCCAGCAATCTCAGCCCCTCGCGAGGTCTTGAGCTTGTCTTGATGAAGATGGGCGTCTTGGGCCACCCTTGAGCCACGCCCGCGAGCCATGAGCGAGCAAGTCTGGTACCCCATTCCCGGAGCAGAAAGAGGAGAGTGTAACATCCCAAAATTCTAAATTTTGGAATGTTATAATAAATAGATAGATTTGATTGATTGTTTGATTGATTGTGTGAAATTGAGTGAAATTGAAACTTTTGAAAGTTAAATGAGAGGAATAAAGGACTTTCCCAAACTTTCATTTTGCATTCATGATCTCCGTGAATTCAAATTCTTTTCACCACAAAACCACGGAGAGAAGATGACATGACTTCTTCCATTTATTTAAATGACAAGGGGTGTTGAAAATATTTGAATTTCATTAGGAAAATATTTCCAACCAGGAACTTTATGCAACTCAATGATTTTCACGACGAAGATAAAATGACTTCTTCAAAACATATGAAATATGAGATGGGAGTTTCAAAATTAAATTCAAAGTTCTTTTGAATTTATTTTCAATTGGAGTTATTTGAGTTTTATTCAAATTATTTTTCTCCAAAAATAAAATTTATGCAAAATAGGGTAACATGATTCCCTACATCATAAAATTGGAGAGAAATAAATTTGAATTAATTTTGGTATTTTAAAATGATTTGTACTGGATTTTACTAGAGCAGAAGCACTCTTTATTTTATTGGAATTTGTGTGTATTTTATTTGACTCCAGAAAAATGTTCAACTTGCAGGAAATCTTTTTCTGAAAATTTTGATATATAATATGCCTATATAATTTTTTAATTTATTTTATTTATCCGGTTTCCTTCTGTTTTTATTTAAAAAAAACTGTACGTGCGGCCCATATTTATTTATCGCCTACATGCGTAGTATAGTAGCTTCAGGCGCCCCATTGTTTTTTCTCTCCTAAGTGGGCCAGGCCCAGCCGGCCATAATGCTTCCCCATTTTTTTTCTCTAGTTTTTTTTCAATTTCAAAAAAAGAAAAAGAAACTGCAGCGCCGTGTCGCGCGCAGCCGGCCCGTGGTGCTTTTAGCCTATGCGGTTCCCCGTTTATTTTATTTGTTCGTCTACGTTTAGTCCCATATTGCCTAGCCTTTAACCCCTAAACCTCTTTTCCACCTATAAATATAGACTCATAGTGCCTCCAAAAATTATTCATTGCGGATTAAATCAATATTTTGGTTTGACTAGCTAAAAATATTTTTCTCCTCCCCGGCGCGACTTCTGGAAATTGTCTCTCTCTCTGAAGTTGTCTGTTCTTTGCCTTACAAAGGTATCTTTCTTCGTTTTTTTCTTTTTTATACCTTTGTAATTTATTATTTTCTAGACTAGTATGATACAATAATTAGATTACTAATTTGTCTCTGAATTTATATATTAGACCTAAAATTCTTTTAGCCGTATCTATTTTTTCTTCCGTAAAACAGTTTGGCCCTGATTTTTCAAATAGCTATAACTTTTTGCTCGTTCATCCAAATTAGATAAAACCAGCGCCTATAGTTTCGTCTTGTTTTCACCTATCCAGTTAACCTGTCACGTCAACTTTTTGAAATTTTCAAATTTCGAAATTTGTTCAGATTTATATTCAAACTTCTTTTGTTCATAACTTGAGTTTCGTAACTCCGATTTAGTTGATTCTTTTTGCAAATCGAAGCTCTTGACCTAAACTTTCTGATAAGGCCAAATTCACATAATTTTGGTACTATTAGAAATTGTTTTATGTTGCAAGAGTTATTTGCTTGGTTTTGATGTTTTCCGAATTGTTTCCTTCGTTCTTTTCGATCTTTTGAGTGATTGCTTATGTGTGGTTACTATTGATTGCTTACGATAGATTGACCAGAGTGTGACGAGTAGAACTATCAAGAGTTTTGAGTGTGAACCATCTTCGTCAACATTGCAGGCAAGTTCACACTTTGATCATATCCCTTTTCATACCCAGTTTTTATGCATTAGTTTCAATCCTCAAACATTGCATGATTAGGATCTAATTAAATTGTGGGTTTTGGGAAGTAGATGACGTAGTGCCTATTACCTGTTTTATTATCAAACCCTTGGGAGTTACTTCTACGTTTGCTTATGATGTCATGCTATGCTAGTAGACGTGGATTGGGTGAGTGATTTTTCATGACAGATGTGAGGTTGTTAATTAATGGTTTATTTAAGGTGGCAACATTAATACACATCTGGGTGGATTGAGGTACCTGGTTATTCCAGGACTTGCCTGTTTTTTTTGGACCGCCACCCAGGCCCAAAGGGACCATGAGATTATTCATACTAGAAACTTCCGTGTGCAGCCACAAGCCATTATGGGCTCTGGCATAGTTGATTAAGTTGTGCGAACTCTTACGGGTAGACTAGCAGATGTAGGGGAAAGTAGGTGTACCGGTCTACCCTTCGTAAGGAGCTAGCGCTCGAAAGACTATGTCTCGGTCATCCGTTTCTCAAACATCATGTAGTCACGAGAAATCCAGCGGAGGCGATCGAGTCTTGTGGGGAAAAGTCGCAAACCTCTGCAGAGTGTATAAACTAATCATGATTAGCCGTGTCCCCGGTTATGGACATCTTGAGTATCTAGTACTTGGATTTTCCTGTGAATCTCATCATGTTACTTTAAATTAATATTGTTAGGTTTTAATGATGATGATTAATTGGGATTGAGAATGTTGTCAACCATTCTCAATGTTTAACCACCACCATGATAGTTAAATAAATTTATTCCTTTGCAGTAGGGAAAAATTGGCTTTTCGCAAAAACATTATAACCACAGAGCTTTTCCACCAGCCAAATATGCATGTAGAGATAGCCATTATTCATCATTGCTCTATGGTGTGAATTTGCGAATACATTCAATGTACTGACCCTTTGTGGCTGCAACGTCTCATGTTGCAGGATCTTACGACGAGTTAGTGATACGTTAGGGTTACGATTTCTACACTCAACTTTGCCGTTGGTGTTGATGGGAATCCACAACCTTGTTACTTCCGCTATTTGGATTGAGGTAATAGTATTTACGTTATTTATACATGTGATTTACCTCTGTTATAAATCCTCGAGTACTGTGTGTGTCAGCATACCGATCCAGGGATGACACTTAAGCACAGAGACTTGACCGTCTGAGGTCGGGTCGCTACAGAGAGATACCTACCTTATGTATTGAGGGAGATCGGTCGGCATCCATGCATATGTGTAGGAGAGGAATAAGGTTGGGAGAGAGACAGAGCTAGAGTGTCGGAGGGGTTGGTGGTGGAGTTGCTTCTAACAAATCTTTGGGAGAGGCTTGCTAGACAAGCGGAGGGCACGCTGCAAAATCAATAAGAGAGGGATGGCTGCACATGCATGCATGTGCGTGTGAGAGACGGATCAGGAGGCATGCACGAGTGATGAGGGGGGACGATATGGCAGTGGTAAGCAGACATAAATACATAGGAATACCAATCGTCCTTTGTCAGAGAAAGGAGAGCCATAACTTGTGTCGGCGTCCTGGGAACGGGGGTCCCCAGACTTGCCTGCCTGCGGCCCACGGCGTGGCTCCACTAGCGGCCCTGTACGGCCCATCTTCACCATCAAACACCCAAGACCCCCGCGAGGGGCCAAGCCTCGCGAGGCGAACAACACAAGACCTCCTCGGGGGCGGCCTCACCAGGCTGGCTCGCGAGGGGCGGAGAGATCAAGGCAAGGGACACCTCGCGAGGTTCCCGTGACATAAGCCATAACGACTGTGGCCAGGCGGGCGCCAGTGCGCGTAGTGTCCTCGTTTCCTTTTTGGTGTTAAAGAGGCAAGCGCAGGCGAGGAGTCCCGAGGCATCAGGCAAAGGTTTCCATATCGGTGTAACGAGACCAAGACCAGTAGTTCATCGCATCAGTTCAAGAACACCTCTCGCGAGGCTGTTCTTCCTATCTTATTCATCATCATTACGAGGCAATCCACCATGCCACACCTTTGGGTAGGATATTACACCTCAACGGTGGCCCGAACCAGTATAAATCTCGTGTCCCTTGTGTTGTTCGTCATTTCCAGCTTAGGTCACACGAGGAGATCAGACGTAGATCGGTAGGGGAGAGATCTCCGCGCGCACCCCAGAGTTTGAACCTTAAGGGTCTGCCGGAACCCGAAATCCGACAGTATTACCTCCATAGAGAGGGGCCGAACCTGGGTAAACATTGTGTCCCCCGTCTCCTGTTACCATCGATCCTAGATGCACAGTTTGGGACCCCCTACCCTAGATCCGCCGGTTTTGACACCGACATTGGTGCTTTCATTGAGAGTTCCACTGTGTCGTCGGCAGAGGACTCGATGGCCCCTTCGATCGTCAGTAATGACGTGGTCCAGGGAGAAACCTTCCTCCCCGGACAGATCTTCGTATTCGGCGGCTTCGCACAGCGGGTCAACTCGCTTGGCCATCTGGAGCAGATCGATAGTTACACCCCTAGCCACCGGGTCAGGTTCGGAAGCTTAAACTCCGTCGCGAATATACGTGGAGACTTGATCTTCGAGGGATTTGAAACAGCGGCGATCGCTCCCCCTTTCTCTGAGGAACATGACTTAAATCTGTCATCGGAGCACACCCAGGAGATGGATCCTGTTGCTGCAACGGCCTCAGTACCAAAGCAGATCGCACCCTCCGAGACCATAAAGTCTGCGGCGTTGGGGCCATACACGGACTCGACATCCTACAATGCTTGCGTCAACGGAACCCCGGACTCGTCTCTGTCTGCATGTTCCAGACCGGATACACCTGCGGACACCGAGCTGAATCGGTTGTCAATTTTCGTATTTAGTGCCGCAGACATCTTCCAGCATTCGCCTTTGAGTGACGTACTAAATTCTTTGAAGAACTTGTCCTTGGAGGAATACTCATAGCCAAACTATGCTCGGTTCGAGCTAGAGGCGGACGACGAGGAATTTTGCTTCCCACCCGCCACCCACTTCATAGCCACCGTCGACGGCTTAACCGACGTGCTTGACTATGGCTCCGAAGACATCATCGTTATGGACGACGATGTCGACAATGAGCAAGGCCACGGCCCGCCATTCACTGGATATTGGACGGCCACCTCTTCGTACGACGTATACATGGTTGATACACCCAAGGGATCTGGCGACGACAAAGAAGAACCAGATAAGAATAAAACTTCTGAGACGCAGTCCAAACGCCGGCGCCCCAAACACCGGTCCAAGCCTCACCGCTCAAAGGATAGCAACACTGGTACCGGATAAAATAGCACTTCGTGCGATGCCGAAAACAATGAAGACTACGTTGGTGCTGCACCCGAACAGGAGGAACATGACGACAGGCAAGACAACCCTGATGAGCAGGCCATAGAAGATGACTCGAGGGACGATAGTTACCGTCCACCCTCCGAAGAGGAGACAAGCCTCGGCAACGAAGATTTCATCGTGCCTGAGGACCCTACGGAGTAGGAGCGCTTTAAGCTTCAACTCATAGCCACTCCAAGGAGCCTGAAAAAGAAGCAGCAGCAGCTTCAAGCTGAACAAGATCTGCTCGTCGACAGATGGACTGACGTCCTGACAGCGGAAGAATACGGCCTCAAGCACCCAGCTAAGAGCTACCCAAAACGCAGACTGCTACCTCAATTCGATGAGGAGGCACCAGAGCACACACCTCCCTCACGTAATGCGGAACGACCACCATGTGGTCGAGACAGGGTGGCCGACCGGCCACCACGCGGTCGGGATAAAGCGGCAACTCAGGCCGAACAGCAGCCTGCCCAACCGCCCCGCAAAAATAAAGACGAAAGAATTCGGGGTCACACGTATGACCTCTGGTAGACCCTGGATAGTAGAGCAAGACATACAAGATCAATCTACGGATCGCGAGAACGTGCCTCGAGGCACGAAGATGGCTACCTATTCGGACGTGACAAACCTAACCACGCCCGGTCCGAATGCATGCAGCGGACTCCATCGAGCTACGCGCGACACGGCACGATGCGGAGGTGCCGCACACCCTCTCTCGCTTCACGAGGGCGAGTCTTTGGATCACGAATTCCCGAGGATTCAAACCCGTCAATATCGAATCATCTGACGGCACAACCGATCCCGCGAAGTGGATCGAGGATTTCATCCTCCACATCCACATGGCTCGAGGAGATGATCTCCACACCATTAAATACCTCCCACTCAAGCTCAAAGGGCCAGCTTGGCATCGCTTAATAGCTGCTGAAAATTCTATCGGCAAATGGGAGGACTTGGAAGAAGCTTTCCTAGACAACTTCTAAGGAACTTATGTCCGGCCACCAGACGCCGATGACTTAAGCCACATAGTTCAACAACCTGGAGAATCAGCCAGAAAATTCTGGACTAGGTTCCTAACCAAAAAGAACCAGATCGTTGATTGTCCGGACGCCGAGGCCTTAGCAGCCTTCAAACACAGCATCCGTGACGAATGGCTAGCACGCCATCTCGGCCAAGAAAAGCCGAAGTCCATGGCAGCCCTCACGGCAATCATGACCCGCTTTTGCGCGGGAGAGGACAGTTGGCTGGCGCATAGTAACAACGCAGCCAGCGAGACAGGCCCCTCGGAGGCCAAGAATAGCACTGGCAAGTTTCAACGCAACAGACAAAAACGCCGAAGCAATGACAACAACACTGATGACGCCACAGTCAATGCCGGATTCACTGGCTCTAAGTCTGGCCAGCGGAAGAAGCCCTATAAAAGGAACAATGAAGGACCTTCCAGCCTGGACCGCATACTCTACCGTCCGTGCCAGATACATGGCACCCCGGACAAGCAAGCCAATCATACCAACAGGGATTGTTGGGTTTTCAAGCAGGCTGGCAAGTTAAATGCCGAAAACAAAGAAAAGGGATCACAAAGTGAGGACGAGGAAGAAGAGCCCCGACAGCCGAACACTGGGGGGCAAGAAATTTCCCCCTCAAGTCAAAATGGTGAACATGATATATGCTACACACATCCCCAAAAAGGAGCGCCAACGCGCACTCAGGGACGTCTACGCGGTAGAGCCCGTCACCCCGAAGTTTAATCCGAATCATTCCCGATCAACTTCGACCGTCGAGACCATCTGACTAGCATCCGGCATGGCGGTTCAGCCGCACTGGTCCTCGACCCAATCATCGATGGATTTCACCTGACTCGAGTCCTAATGGACGGTGGTAGCAGCCTCAACCTGCTCTATCAGGATACAGTACGTAAAATGAGCATTGACCCCTCACGAGTCAAGCTCACGAAGACTACCTTTAAAGGAGTCATACCAGGCATAGAGACCTGTTGTACGGGCTCAATAACGCTGGAGGTAGTGTTCGGTTCCCCGGATAACTTCCGAAGCGAAGAACTAATCTTTGATATCGTCCCATTTCGCAGTGGCTATCACGCACTGCTCGGACGAACCGCATTCGCTAGATTCAACGTGGTGCCGCACTATGCTTATCTCAAGCTCAAGATGCCCGGTCCACGTGGCGTCATTACGGTAAACGGAAAAACGGAACGCTCCCTCCGTACAGAGGAGCACACCGCCGCCCTAGCAGCAGAAGTACAGAGTGACCTTCTCAAGCAGCACCATAATCCGGCTGCCGAGCCCCTGGACATCATTACGAGGGTCCGGACTACACTGCAGCAGGACAACTAGGCTCGTCACAAGCCAAACTAGCAATTTGGCCCCCGTCCCAGCCCTGACGAGGCAATGGTGTTAGTACCACGCGCATTTAAAACTACACACTCGAAACCCCATGGGTACGGACGGAGGCACAACTCGCTCGCGATCCACAGTATAGCTTGATAGACCCTGGGATTCACACGCTCCTGCTTTTTCTTTTTACGGGTTTTTCTTTTCTTTTTCAAGGTCTATACGGACGACCCGTTCGCAGAACACACCAAGGAGGCAATGAGCTATGGCGTACAAGGGAACCCCCAGGTGGTCTCTAATAAACGATCAATATACTCCGCATGCAGCTCGCCCCTGGTTACGACATGTTAAATAGCCTTACTTGCTTATCGCATTACTAGTACAAAGTACGCCTCGACGTACTGATTACATCACAACGATGAATAAACGGTGGCGTCAGCCCATTACTCAATCTTTTCCGTTTCCTCACCTTAGTATCTATTACAAATTGCACATGTACATCATTGTACGTACTAGTACACCAGGGGCTTCATTATACCCGGCATCACGGTAATAAAAGTCCGAACACTTTTTTAGTATAGTTCGGCACCCCGAACTTATAGCATTATATGCATCAGCTCCGAATCATATCTTTGGTCAATAGTTGGGTTGTCCGGCTCCTGTGCTTACTACCTTACGTTCCGCTATATCAGCTAGGATAGTAAAGGGAGAACTACTTTGATTGTGTCCCGGTTCTTCCGGACGAGCACCTCAGTAGAGAAAGCCGAAAACAGACTGTCATGATGCAGCGAGAGCCGGTCGGTTGTTCGTGAGGTTCCAAATCGTTGGAGATTTTTTCCGCTTCTTGCGAAAAATCGGTTCTTCCGATTTGGCGTGTATAGCGCCCCTAATTCGGCCTTCCGAACACCAGGGGCTTCGCCAACTTTATTAATTGTCAAACTCCTATGGCTAAGTGGGGGCGGTAAAGGCTGCATAGTCTGATTGCCTTGTTCGCTGCGCTAAACACCTCCTTTAAGGACCAGAATGTGGAGTAAAGAGTGTTTAGATTTATCCCAAACACCCCCGTACTATCTACGTGGGGGCAGAAGCCGACGAGTGGTCATCCCCTAGATTAATAAACGGCCGCACAGGAGGTAAAATTTAAAATCATAAACATTATACTACATAACATCTTTGTTCCATATTACAGGGCAAGATAATAAACATGTTCTTATGGGAATATAATATCCTTCGAACATTGCTCCGCCGCAAGGCAGGACCCCTCAAGGACGCCATCAAAATAGTGCTCGGGTCGACGATGCTCCTTGCCCTCCGGCGGTCCTTCGGTCATTAGCTTCTTGGCATCCAGCTTCGCCCAATGCGTCTTGACGCGGGCAAAAGCCATACGCGCACCTTTAATGCAGACCGACCGCTTCACGGCTTCGAGCCGCGGACAGGCACTTACAAGCCGCTGCACAAGTCCGAAATAGCTGCCAGGTGTAGGATCAGCAGGCCACAGCCGGACTATCAGGTCCTTCATGGCCAGCTCTGCCAACCTGTGCAGCTCGACCAACTGCTTCAGCTGGTCGCTGAAGGGAACTGGATGTTCGGATCCCAGATATTGGGACCAGAACAGCTTCTCCATAGACATCCCTTCTTTGGCTCTATAATGCTCGGCCGCGACCGACACACAGAGCGGCAAACCTGCAAATGCCCCTGGAAAACCAAAATTCAGGACAAGTACAAGGGACGTTTTCTCTACATGCTTGCTCGGCATGGTGAAAGACTCACCCGCCGCAATTTTCTGGGCCACTTGAATCTCTTGGAGAGCGCTCCGGGCTTCGGCTCGTGCATCCTGTGCGCTCTGGCGAGCCTTCACCAATTCGGACTATTGCGCCTTAAAATCGCGCTCCAAGGACTCAAATTTCTCTATCACGCCCTGGAGCTGTTGCTGCACCTCGCCAACCCGGACCTCGTGCTCCTCGCGCAAAGCGCGTTCCTTGGACGCTTTGTCCTCGGCCTCGGCTAGCGCCTTCTTAAGGGTTGCCACCTCGGTCGTGGCCCCTAATAAAGTTTATGACACTTTCAGTCCGGTCAAACTATTCATTTTTTTGAAATGTACCCACGGGTTACTGCATACCTTGGCTATCCTCCAACTACTTCTTCACGCGGCCGAGCTCCTCCTCGGCCCGCTCCAATCTCTGCTTCAGTCCGGAGACCTCCGCAGCATGAGCAGTGGCAACCTGCAGCGGTACCTGCTTATTCACATAGACAACTCAGGTTAGACTCCTACGATTTTTTGATCCTCTGTTAGGCTTTTCTTCCCAAACACCAAACAGAGTATCAGGGGCTACTGTCTGTACTGTGATATTTTTCCTATAATCACATTACTTACCTCAAAGCCTGTTAGAAGGCTAGTGCAGGCTTCGGTCAGTCTGCTTTTAGCGAACTGAACCTTATCTATTACCGTGTCCATAAGGACACGATGTTCGTCCACGATAGAGGTGCCTCGCAGCGTCTCCAGCAGATTATCCGGTGCCTCTGGTTGGACAGAGGTCATCGGTGGAACAGGCACACTCCCTCCTTGGGGGAAATGCCGTTCGCCGGACCCTGGAGCCGTATAGATTTCTGGAATGGCATCTGACTGAGGTCCGAAGGGAACTCGGACCCCGTCACCAGTCTTCATGGGGGCTTTTTCCCCCGTGTGTCCGGCGTCCAAGGAGTCATCCTGGGGCATCACCCCGATGATCTCCGGAACCTCCCCCCGGCCTGGGAAGACCTTTTTGGACACCACCTCGTCATCACCCCTGAGTGAGACGGAATGAGCAGGTGGTGGAGATATGTTGGCCATCTCCTCTCTGTCCAGCGAATCCTCTGTCGAGGATCGCGGGGAGTCACCGCGCGCCGGACTGCAATGACAAAAGTTTACAATATGTGAATATTACAAACCAGGAAGGCCAGACTTTTGCAAATTCTGATACTTACGAAGCAGCCCGAGGCTTGGTCCGGCGAAGTCGTTCCGGACTGCTGTCGACGTCCCACACGGAGTTATCCACGAGGGAGCCTTTAACCCTTTTAGGCGCTTCCACCTCCAGGCTTGTGGGGGCCGCTCTCTTCTTCCTCCCCGCTTCAGGTGGGGAGTCGTTTTCTTATTCCTCTTCATCGCTGTCGTCAGCGGACGAAGAGGAAGTCTCGCTTTCGAACGTCTCGTCCGGAGTGCTTCCCACCGACGAAGGCCCTTCTTGGCCCCTTGGGCCGCCTTCTTAGCCGTCTTCTTCGGCACCTCATAGGGTGCAAGGAACATCATCTTCTCCAATAGTGGAAATTCTTGGTCCTCGGGCAGCGGAGCCGGACACCTGATCTCCTCGGCCAACTTAATTCAGGCCTGAAAATAGGGGGACGAAGCTTAAATTTCCTCTCAAAATATGCTAGTAGGGGATGCTCCTTGAAAACATTAAAGGAACTGACCGGGTTGGGCTGGCGCTTTAAACTAAGCCCGCGGTTTTCGGTCTTAGGCGGTGGCATCTCGCCGGCCTTGAAGAGAACCTTCCAAATTTCTTCGTGCATCGTGCCGAAGAGCTCCAGTAGCATCTGGTGCTTGGCCGGCTCGAACTCCCACAAATTACAAGATCGGCGTTGGCACGGAAGGACCCGAAGAACAAGCATGACCTGGACCGCGTTGACGAGATTGATTTTCCTTTCTATCATGTTCTGGATTCACGTCTGGAGCCCAGTCAGCTCGTCCGAGGGACCCCAGGTCAGGCCCCTCTCTTGCCAGGAGGTGAGACGCGCCGATTCGGATCGAATTCGTGGGTCGCCAACCGATCGAAGATCACGCGTCTCGGTGATGTAGAACCACTCCCATTGCCACCCCTTCACCGTCTCCGCAAACGAGCCTTCGGGCCAGGTGAAGTTGGGCATCTTGCACACCATAGCGCATCCGCATTCTGCTTGCAGGCCGCGCACAACCTTCGGCCTCACATTGAAGGTCTTCAGCCACAGGCCGAAGTGAGGCGGGATACGGAGAAAAGCCTCACAAACGACGATAAACGCCGCAATGTTGAGGATGAAGTTGGGGGCTAGGTCATGAAAATCCAGTCCATAGTAAAACATCAACCCGCGGACGAATGGGTGAAGAGGGAACCCAAGCTCGTGGACGAAATGTGTAAGGAACACAACCCTCTCATGGGGCTCGGGAGTGGAGACGATCTAGCCCTTGGCCGGGAGTCGGTGAGCAATCTCTTTGGCCAGATATTCGGCCTCCCGGAGCTCCTTGATGTCCTTTTTCTTGATGGAAGAGGCCATCCACTTACCTCCAGCTCCGGATCCAGACATCTTTGGAGTATTTTCTCAGACAAGAGAGAAGCTAAGGCTTGGGCGCTGGAGCTCAGGGACGGAAGGGCTGAGGAAGAGAAAGGGCGTGGGTGGAAGAAGGGAATCCTTACCCCCTTATAAAGGCCGCCAATGTCAAACGCCTCCCTGCACGCCTTAAACTCGCCTATTCCCAAGGGCCGTGTAGACGACACGGTCGGGTTACCCATGCCCGCAGTGATGAGAATCCTGCAATAAGGGGACACGATCTCTGCTTCAACAAGACGTGCCAGTAGCAACCGCGTTTTGAAACGTGGGATGGCAGAAGAAAAACGGTTCGAAATTGTGACCGGACGGTCGTGATATCACGTTGCAGGAAGCTGTCAGCGGATGGAACTCGTGTAAGATATATATATATATATATTCTATCTGCGGTTGTGCATGGTGTGTAACAGGTCCGGATACAATCATCATATCCGAAGACTATCTTGGAGTTCGGAAGGAGGGGAACCCGCCTTGCAATGCGGAAGACAATCTGCGCGCCGGACTCCTCGTCATTGAAGCCAGGTTCAGGGGCTACTGAGGGAGTCCTGGACTAAGGGGTCCTCGGGCGGCCGGCCTGTTATCCATGGGCCGGACTGATGGGCTATGAAGATACGAAGGCCGAAGACTATACCCGTGTCCAGATTGGACTCTACTTGGCGTGGAAGGCAAGCTAGGCGACCTATTATGAAGATTTCCTCCTATGTAACCGACCTCATATAACCCTAGATCTCTCCGGTGTCTATATAAACCGGAGAGCATAGTCCGAATAGGGCAGATTCATTACCATATACTCATAGGCTAGACTTCTAGGGTTTAGCCATTACGATCTCGTGGTAGATCAACTCTTGTAACACTCAGATTCATCAAGATCAATCAAGAAGGAAGTAGGGTATTACCTCCATAGAGAGGGCCTGAACCTGGGTAAACATTGTGTCCCCCGTCTCCTGTTACCATCGATCCTAGACGCACAGTTCGGGACCCCCTACACGAGATCCGCCGGTTTTGACACTGACACTACCCGCTTGTTCCAACTGGTGTTACGGTGTGCCAAGTCGCACTTTGTATCGTTCAAGTCTGATACAAGTCCCTCCATTAAATGAACAACCACCCCCTCGTAAAAATTGTGAACAAGCCCACGGCTAAAATTATCAGAAACGTGGGTTGCCCCAACATGCATTATTATTTATATTTTCTACTCCCTCCGTTCCTAAATATAAGCCTTTTTTATTAGCCACACCTAAGACAAGATTTTTTTTTATTAGCAGTGAACCCCACATGTCATAGACACAAAAAGTGTGTCAAGATTCCCTTAGGCAAGCCAAAGTGTGTCTAACAATTTTGGCAACTCAAGTTAGGCAAGTGTGGCAAGTGTGGGAAAAATAATGTGGCAACATAAGACAAACATAGTCACAATCCAAACAGCCCCGTAATTTTTTGTGACATGCATGGAAATTTGGTTAGTTAAATTTATAGTCAAAATTTGGCAAGGTGCATCAAATCAACACATGCAAGTATCAAAAGGGAAGTCACGGCATGCATGCATGCATTGTACTACCTCCGTTTCCAAATATAAGTCTTTTTAGAGATTGCAACAAGTGACTACATATGAAGCAAAATATGTCTACATACATCCGTATGTAGTAGTCCATTTGAAATGTGTAATAAGACTTATATCAAGTGCAGTGCTTTGATGTGTCATGTCAACTCGTACAAGACCGAGAAGTTTGATTACTACAACGCCCTCTCGCCTTAACCGTACAAGACCGAGAAACTGCCACATGATGGAGTACTACTGCAGTGGAGGAGTACTACAGTATGCTTCTGGCCATCTGACACCGATTGAACTATTGCATGTCCACCGCATACGGGAAGGGATAGCGTGTAGCGAATGAAAGCTTCTCCTAGTCCTACCAGCCACCACGCTCATGGGCGAGGGAAGGACACGGCTTCATTGACTTACTGCTCCTGCCGTTGCATCCATGACAGGTGGGCCCAACAGGTCGGTGGCCCACCTGTCATGCAGCCAAAGGCATGTGTGGTTAAGGCGAGAGGGTGTTGTAGTAATCAAACTTCTCGGTCTTGTACGAGTTGACGCGACACATCAAAGCACTGCACTTGATATATTTCAATAATTTGTGTTTGTCGATGCATTAATTACAACGCATGCATGCATGCGACGACTCTCCTTTTGATACTTGCATGTGTTGATTTAATGCAACTTGAAGTAGTATGAATATGTGACGGTAAAGCTTTGTAATGCCCCAGCCCTAATAAAGCGAGAGATGGTTGTGCACGAGGAGGGCGAGATCATGCAGACGGAACAGGACCCGACGATGGAGCTCTCTATGGTCTCGATGGACCTCACCTTGCTCCACTGCCCCTTGTGCCTCCGCCCCTTGAAGCCTCCAGTGTATGAGGTTCGAATACACCTCGTCCGTTCGGCTGATCGAGCAAGGTGCAGGTTTCTTGATTGATGTGTTGTTCGATTGATTTGTGTAGTGCAAGGGAGGGCACCAGGCTTGCACGGACTGCCGCATTGAGCGCCCCAGGAACCAGCGGCAGTGCCAGAAGTGCGAGCGCGGCGGTGGCTTCGACACGCGGAACACGGCGGTGGACGTCGTCCTCTCCTCGGTGAGGGTGGAGTGCCCGCACGAAGGCTGTGGGCTCTACGTCACTTACCACAAGCTCGCCGATCACCAGAGCGTGTGTCCGCTTGCGCCCTGCAAATGCCCCGTGCCCGTCTGCGGCTACGAAGGCCCGCCGCCGGTGCTCTCCCACCACATTAGCACCGTGCATCCCATGCCTGTGCACAGGATCCAGTACGGCAAGGCGCTCCAGCTGCAACTGCCACTGTCGGAGCCACGGCTCTTGTTGTTCACGGAGGAGGACGGCCGCACGTTTTTCTTGGTCGGCGGCCTGCTCAACATCGGCGTGCCTATCGCAGTGTCGGTTTTCTGCATCAGAGCGGGGGCGTCCCCACTGCCGCACTACACGGCCAAGCTGTGGGCGAACGGCCCACCGGGGGAGCCCAAAGGCAGGACTGACGCCGTCAAGGTGGAAATGGAGGTGACAAGCAGCAGGGATCCCGGTGACGTCGCCGTGCAGGAGCTGACCTTCTTCATAGTTCCACCCAAGCTGTTGGCCGGGGCTAAGTTGGTGTCCCTCCACATTCAGATTGACAAGCTCACGTCCTAAATGATTCTACAGTGCCTTCTGTTTATCTTAGTAATATGCTAATATAGGGGTTAGCTCGGACTACTTTATCTTAAGAGATGGTGGGTTTTGGTGGCGATGCAGCAATTACCTCGAGATCAGATCAGCAGTGAAAGTAATTTCGAACAGTCGAATGGATATTTTGTGTCTGTTGGATATAAAGATCCTTCGGGTAAGAAGTAACATCTTATATGCTTTTTTTAAAACGGAACAGCGATACTAGTATATTTTTTGTTGACATGCACTAATATTTTTGAAACGGACGTCGGGCTGTAGCTAGAAGGGCGGTTGAGACACTGACATCGCCCATACCGCCAGACCCCGATTGGGACCTTGTTGTGGATTTTCTCCTCGCCAATGTCGACGCGTCACGCAGAACATTGTTCCTTCCCCACCGGGATCAGGCGGATATGTGACCAGCGGTGTGGCCACCGTCGTTCTATGCTTGTGAAGAGAGCAACCCAAGCAAGCAGGCTTGTAGCTTAGGCTCCTGGTAGTGTGTATATAGTGGTTTTCTTTTTCTCTCCATATCAACCATTTTATATTGCGTACGTGTCATTGAAGAGTGAAACGATGGTTGCTTCTTCCAACTAACTTACTGTGTGATTTGACTACTCCTTTAGTGGCCCCTACACGTACTCCCCCTACGTGTATGCAACAGTCACACATACACATGGACACAAAAATGCGCGCGACGCCCTAATGCATGCATGTCCGAGCACACGACGGAACACACACGGTCACGCTCAAGTGCTCAACCTATACGTGCATGCACACACATACTCAGCCAGGGTGAGCTAGTGACCATATAAACACCGGAAGATGTATATATTGAGCGCAATGAGCGTATTATAAAGTCCACTGACCGTATTTTTACAAATATACAGTGACAGACAGTGTATTTATCTCATTTGAAATTAAGCCATGTTAACCGGAGAGGAGGCAGTATGGACTAGCATTACTTTGTTGTGTCCCATCAACTTGCCGAACAAGGAGAAGCTTGCAGGACGGGAGAAGCTTGCGCGCGGTGGCTCGCGGGACAAGGAGAAACTTTTGACTAATGCAAGCTCTCCTTCGCTCATGCGGTGGACGTGCAACAATTAATTCGGTGTCAGATTGCCAGAAGCATACACTATACTAGTACTATTATTGTTGCACTTCCCGAAGAGGTGAACAGCCAAGCGCAAAGTTTACTAGTACTACTACTACTACTATAGTCTATAGAGGTATGTACTATACTAGTACTAGGAACCGGATGGAGGAGCGTCTGCACTCTTATTATATTTTTAAAATGTGATAAAGCAATATTCAACACATTTGGTTCTCTTCGAGGGTTCTCGCATGTGATAATGGAAGTTGATTGCATGGAACACTCGCCACAATTATCACTTAATTCTGGCTCATATCTTGTTACAAATAGGAGCGCTCGGTAATATTTCCTCCTTGTTTTGTTATTCAGCATGTAAACAGGTCAGCAAACCTTACAGCGCATCTTTGTGTGAACCGTGCTTGCTGCACTTTGAATGTGGCCGAGAGCTGGCTTGATGAAACACCTCGCTTCCTACTTCTTTTTTTGCGGCGTACCTCACTTCCTAGTGACCAGTGTCTTGGCTGATCGTCCTAAGAATGCTTATATATGAATAAAGTTCTCTCATTTACCCACAAAAAAGATTAAGCCATATTAACCGAAAAGGAGGGAGTATGGACTAGCACTACTTGTTGGTGTGTCCCGTCAACTCGCAGAATGAGGAGAAGCTTGCAGGACAAGGTGAAGCTCGCTTACGCCTTTTTACTAATGCAACATACCCTCGCCCAGGTGGTGGACATGCATCAGTTCATTCGGTGTCAGATTGCCAGAGGCATACACTGTAGTAACGAACATGCGGAGTACCATCATTGTTCGACTTCACGAAGAGGCGAAGAGCCAAGCGCAAGGTTTAGTAGTACGAGTAGTACTACTACTAGAACTGCCTGGTGGAGCCTCTGTACTCTTATTTTTCTAATCTCTGATAAAGTACACATTTATTCCGGAGAAGGGCGGAAACGGCAGCCCAAGATGTAATGATGATATCGATCAACCATGCTCGAATATATCTTGGCCTGCGTGCGAGCCCGTCTGTGTGTTCTCGCTCCTCGTCTATCTCAAGGAACGGCGTGTTGGCCATTTTGCCATCAATTGAGATCGGTTTGCTCACACTCCGGTCCCACATGTCAGTGATATGCCAAGTGGAGGTGCATTAACCGACTGGCCATACGCGTACTTGGTTTTGCACCTTCATACTACTCCTCCCTCTGTCACAGTTTACAGGGCGCGCTTCATTATGATGCATTTCTCTCAATGCATTTCCACCACCAGAGAGACTTTAGACGCGTTTGGTTTAATGCTCAATTAATTAGGGCGTGGTAACCACAATTTTCTCTCGATGTAGTACTACGGAGTGGAGTAAGTGCATGTGTGTGTACCCGGGGTGGAAGCACTGCATGCATGTGTGTACGCATTATTTCCTCTAGTAATAGATGCCGTGCTATAACTAACAATGCTATTTTTCAGGCCGATCGCTAGTCGCCTTGGTCCCAGAGATTTTCTACTTTTCTGAAGCGCGCTCTATAAACAGTGATGGATGGAGTAGTATGAGCGGATTCAAAGAAGAGCGTATTGATGGTTGCTTCTTCTGAGCAATTTACAGTGGGGAAGGTGGGGCTTATGATTTGACTGCTCATTACTCACTATTAATGCGGCGTAACGACCGATCTGAGTCTCCCATGCGGCTGTGCACTACCCCCTCGGTTCTTAAATATACCTCGGAGTATTTGTCTTTCTAGAGATTTCAACGAGTGACTACTCAAATATTTGTCTTTTTAGAGATTCAAATGGACTACTACATATGGATGTATATAGAAATATTTTAGAGTGTAGATTCACTCATTTTGCTCCATATGTAGTCACTTGTTGAAATCTCTAGAAAGACAAATATTTAGGAACGGAGGGAGTACACATACGAAGCAAAATGAGTGAATCTACACTCTAAAATATGCCCATTTGAAATTTGTAAAAATACAAATATTGTTGATAACAGTTGCGACGACAAAAAATAAGCATATTCCTTGTCCTAAGGGAAGATAACAAAACGGTTGTGTTTGTCTAAAACGGTGTGAGGACGAGATTGCAATATGGAAAGTACGCCGGACGAACTACGTTTTGTGCAAAGAACTATGGAAGATCCACATGCAGCGACGTGGGAAGATGGGCAGTGGAGCAAGGCTGGAGGGGATACCTGGAGGTCGTAGGGATGTAATTAGGTGAGCGGCGGCGGGCGGAATCTGCCCATACTGCGGCAGCGAGCAGGTGGCGTAGGCCCTACCGCGCCGGAGCTTGGTCAGAGAGAACGGCGTGTACCGCAGATCATGACATGCTGCCTCGGTGCCGTCGAAAGGAGAAACGATGCACGTCCTCCCTTTCCGCCGGCGGACGGGATGCGGCCGGATCAATGACCAACGGTGAGAGAGAGAGAGAGAGAGAGAGAGAGGCCACCGCAGCCTTGTGTGAGATACTCTGAAGAGAGACAAACCAGGCAGGGAGGCTCCATTGTATATAGTGGAGCGGACTACCTTTTTCTCCATAAAAGTTGTTTTATATTCTGTGTACGTGCCATTGAGTGATATAACTTTATTTAAAAATAAAGCATCAAGTCGAACTTTGTTTCGTGCACGCGTGGTACACGACCTCCGTAGGTAAACAACCGCTACATGCGTTCAAATTAGCATGTGGGTTGCCATTTTCGTACAGAAATGAGCTCCACCGTGTACCCGCGCGGGTGTGGCTGGGCACGAAGCGTGAGTACATGCACGGTGCACCTATTCTCTTCTTGTATACGTACACCACCTACGTGGGGTTGTGTGAGAGAGATACAAACATAGAGAGATATAGTGTGCGGGTTCGTGAGAGTTTTGGGGGGGTCAATAAAAAATGTAACATATGCAATGTATGTGAAACAGAGTCATGGATATATCATATATATAGAGGGGGCGATCCACGAGAAGAGAGTGGAGGTATCATCGACTTGAGGTGTCCATAGAATCGAAGAGAGGGATGATGTGTGTGTGTGTGTGCGCGCACGGTCGATAAAGAGTGCCATCGAATTTGTGTATGACCACGTGTAAGGACCCCGATCCTAAGCCACATCGATCTAGCATGTAACACATCATATCGCTTTGCGGCCTCACACACGGTATTCCCACGGGTGCCACCTTACCTGGCCCGAGACCGTTTGCGCCTTTTGGCTCACGTATATGATAGTGTCGCTAGAATCCATATGACAGAGAACCTGGCCAACATTACTAGTCGTCAACCCAAAGTGGCACTAACTTACAGGGACAGGCATACATGACCCAGCAACGAACGTGTCGGTCATCAGCGAGTGAATTGGGGCTGTAGCAACTGGGCTAGCAGGACTCCGGGATTCTGGGCTGTAGCAGGCTAACAGGACTCCGAAAGACACCGCGTGACATTTCCCGAAGGGACAGACAGAAGATCGAAGAAGGACACATGCCGACCAGTCTAAGTGTTCCAGAGCAGTAGCAACTGGGCTAACAGGACTCCGGTAAACCGGGCTGTAGCATACTACCATGGCTTAGTGGAAGCACTAGACTACATTTCCCCATAAGAGAGGCTACCAAGGATAGACAACTAGGTTGAGGTGAGCTATGTCATAGCCTATTGCTACCCGATCTACAAGTCGGTCTACTTCTGGCTCTTGCCTTGATTGGAACGGCTTTCGAGTAAGAAAGGGTCGGATCCCACACATACCAAGCATTTCAAATCATACACACAATATGCTCGATATGTGCAAATACAACATGGCATCACAACAAAACTCTACAACTCAAAGTATTTATTCATTAGGCTCCGAGGAGCCAAGTATTACAAACATGGGTCTCATGACCCCACATATAGAGCATACAAGCAACAAGAACATGCGGAAGATTAACTTGTCTGAGTACACACAACTACAAATGAAAAAGGCTGAGAAGCCTGACTATCTACAAGATCCTGCCGAGGGCACAAGATCGTAGATGAGGTAACAAGCTAAACGTCGAAGTCCATGCGGAACTACTAGTGAGACTGAAGTCGCTCTGCAAAAACATAAATTAAGCAAACATGAGTACAAATGTACCCAGCAAGACTTACATCAGATCTAGCTACATATGCATCAGTATCAATAAAGGGGTGGTGGAGTTTGACTGCAGCAAGCCAGCTTTGACCCGGTGGCTATCCTGAACTACGACTGCAAGTAACTCTTTTGAGGTGGTGCACACGAGTCCACATATTCACTAATCAACACACTACTATGGATCGGCTCCCGTCTCCCTACGAGAAGGCCATCCATAGCACTCACGCTTATCTTGCGCATTTTAGAGTATCCACTTTCACTTGTTGGCGGCGGCGGCGTGCGGATGTGCTCGGGGTCAGCGTTATACTGCACGGCAGGGGCCACGAAGGGGTGCTACGGGCACCTGGTGATGCACTGAGCACTATGACGCGCTCAGTTGCGGCTCTAGCTGACGGTGGCCGCGGCGGCGGCATGGCCGGCGGAGCCAAGCTATCGGCCGCGACGGCGATGGCGTTAGCGGAAGCAAAAGAGCCAGAGGAGAGGGGGGATCGACGCGAAAGCTCACAACGGTTGCAGTGGAGCTAACGGCGAGCTCGGAGGTGGTCCGACACGGGCGGAACGGCGATGGAGATCTCGGGCGGCCAGCGATGAAGAAGGCAGCGGTGACGACTCCACAGGGCATTCGGCGTCTCGTAGCTTGACGGAGAGGTAGCAGGAGACATGGCGGCACTCGCAAGAACGACGGGCGGTCAAGGGGATGGCGGGGAGCACGTGGGCAGCAAACGGCGGCGACGGCGACGTTTGGTTTCGGGAAAGAGAGCGGCAGAGGCGGGAATGGACAAGGGGGAGAGTGCGAGGCGGTCGGGGAGGTTGCGTGGCATGCGCGGAGGCATCCGAGGCGTAGGGGACGCAGGCAGACGCCCTGGTGGCGTGGCGCTCTTGGGCGCGCGCGCGTGCTCGTCCTTCTGGCGCGAGGAGGAGGAGGATTGGCATGGCCAGTCGGCTGGGCCGGCTTGCTAGGCCAGAGCAGATGGGCCGCCAGGTAAGCTACAGGTAAGCTCTCTTTTCCTTTTGTTTCAGTTTTTCTATTTCTTTTATTCTGTTTAGAATCAGTAAAAATACTAATCCATTTTGTAAAATCCTGAAAATAATTGTGGCAGTGTTTGGATTATTTCCAACAACCCACAACTAGTTTCAGAATTATTAGAGCATTTAAAAATATTTATAGGATTTAAATGCCCCAATTCAAGTATGAGATGAGTTAATTCAAAAATCCAGAATGTCCTAGAAATATATTCATCATTTTTGGCAGAGGTTTTCACCTTTATCAGAAATCATGAACATTTTCAAAGGGCATTTTAGGTTCTTTGAAAAAGATTTTGTATTGAACCTAGTTGATTTGATCTGGTGCTAGGGTTTGCACAATCCCCATTTCAACTTTCAAAAATAAGTTTAGACATGATGCATGGATGTAAAAGCTAGCCTAGAGCACTACCAGACTAGGGATGTGACAACTCACCCCCACTAAACAAGAATCTTGTCCCGAGATTCAAGACTTGAGTTAAGAGGACAGAGGGGACACTAATCCCACAATCTTCATGATCAAAGTTGCACTTCATAAGAACGTTGATTTGTTCATCATCTTTGTCTCGACGTCTTGCTTTGAGAACCCATCCAACATGACAACGAGAAGAAAGGTAAACCTCTAGAAGAATCGATCTTCTTGAAGATCGAGCAACTCACGATCAACTCACGGAATGAGACGTTGAAACATCTCTTGAGCTAAGACACAAAACACACATCATGGGAAATGGAAAGAGGCAGATGACAAGGGTTCAATTTGCCAGGTAAAAATTCCACGCTTGAGTAAGATGGTGCATGGTTTCAAAGTAGCGAGGAGATAATTGCCGTGATTCCATAACGGGGCACCTTAGAAGAGGTGACTCGTAGAACTATTCCCTGAAGTGACAAAAAGAATTACTTTTGATATAGAGATCATTGAAACCCTCTATACCAGGCTAGGGTAATTTGCAATTGATCGTTTGAAGGGGTTCGAAAGGATGGCATACTCAGACTAGACTGGATGATGTGGACTACCTTGTTGAAGACAACGCAATGGGTGATTTTTTCTTATCATCGGAAATGGATGGGACCCATGGTAAGCCTACTTTTGAAGATGACCCTGAATAACAATTACTGAAAGTGCAGACCATATCACAATGGCACAATGGCAGGTGCAAGCTGGGAGCCAAATGCAAATGCTGGTAATGTTCCAACCATCATATCTGCCTGAGATTCATGTCTGAAAAGAAGAATTGCAACACAAACCGACGAGATAACTGTCACATCCCTAGCTTCTGGTGCTGCCTAGTGTTTGCATCTTGCTTGCATCATGTTTAACTTTCATGGAAATCTGAAATGGGGATCGCCTAAACCCCTAGCATCAAAGGAATTCACTAGGTTCACCTAAAATATTTTCAGTAATCCAAATGGCTTTCAAAAATGTTCATCATTTATGGAAAATGATGTAAACCAGTTAACCAGAGGTGATGCACATTTTCCATGACATATTGGGCTCTGGATTTAAATCATACCTTATTTGCATTTGGGCATTTAAATTTTATATATTATATTAAATGTCCAAATATTCATGAACTGAAATTCTGGTTATTGGAAATAATCCAAATAGTGGCCACAAGCAATCTCATGATTTTTGAAAGTGCATAGGTATTTTTAATAAAGCCCTAAAATTTTACATAATAATAGAAAACTGAAATAATTAAAAAAAAGAGAGAGAGGAAGGATCCAGCCACTTACCTGGCGCAGCCCACCTGACAGGCCAACCCACCCACGCGGCCCGCTACTGCGCAGCCCAGCTGCCAGTCATCTTCTCCACCGCGCCAGGAGGACGCGGGCGTGTGCCCGACGCGCGCCGGCCACCTCCTGCTTCGCCGTGTCGCGCTCTCCGTCAACCCAATCCCGCGCCTGGAGACGCCTCGAAGCCCCTCTCGCCTCTCCCTCACTCGCTGCACTCTCTCCCCCTCCTCTGCCTCTCCTGGGCGCAGCCACCGAACGGAGCCGCCGCCACCGTCGCCGTTCGCCGCTACCACCGGCCTCCCTATGCCCTAGACACGCCCCTGTGATCCGCGAAGACTCCCTCGTCCTCTCCACCGAGTCACGCAACGCAGGGTGCCCGGGAACGCCGCCACCACCGTCGTCCTCAACTCCGGTCTCCGAGATCGCCGGTAATGCCCCGACGTCGTCCGACCTTCCCCGAGCCCACTGAGACGCGTGCTGCAACCGCTATGAGCTCACGAACCGATCCCCCTCCTCCCCTGCTCGCGCTCATACTCTAGCTCCGTTCCCCACCTCCGCCAAAACTTGCCGCTGCCGCGAATGTCGCCGTCGTCGTTACGGTGGGCCAACGCCGCCTATGAGCACCCGGTTGAGTTCCTGCTGCCCCGTAGCCTCTGCCCGTGCTCTTCGTTCGCTCCAAATCAAGCTGCAGCCCCGCGCCCGTGCTGGCCCGAACTCCGGCCACCGCCGCGAGCTTGCCTCCAGCGAGCTCGGGCCACCCCAGCCCCTGCCGCTTGCACAGATGGATGCGAGTGAGCTCCAGCTCCCCGCGGGTGCCCTCCGCCGCTCGTTTGGGCGCTGGGAGAGCGAACTCGGGCCCTCCGTCGCGCCTGTTGCCACCGGCGACGAGCCGCCGGCTGGTTAGGCCCTGTTGACCAGGGGTTTGACCTCCCCAGGGTCGCTGGCAAGTGGGCCCAGGGCCCCAGCTAATCCTAGTTTAGTTTTTAATTAAGTCTAATTACTCCACTGACATTTTTAGTTAGTAGTAGTTTAACACTAATTAATTTAGATTAGTTAGTTAGTCAGCGACGTGTGGACCCGACACATCAGGTTTGACTGGACCCGCTCGTTGACCCGATGACGTCACACTAACGTCATCTTGATGCAATAATGCTTTTCCTGGATTTATTCTTATTCGAAAATTCCGAAAATAGTATAAACTTCAAAATTCATATAAATTCAACCGTAACTCGGATGAGATAAATTATATATGAAAATGATCGGAAAAATCCAATCTATCCATCTGTACCATTTTCATGCATGTTAGAACAACTTATGGCTACTGTCTAGGACAAATGAAATGAATGGCATTTAAATAACTACATGTGGAGTTTGAATTTGAATCTTGTATTCAAACCAACTTCATTTAAATCGTAGCTAGATGCACTAGCTCAAATCACAGCATATTGCCAGGTCATGATCATGCATCATATTGTGGCATTGCATTGATTTTGTTCTTTCTCAGTTGCCGGTGTTTGTCCCCTCTCGTTAGACGTGGTTCCGACGATAAGTTCGATGACACCGATGAAGAACTATAATATCTTCAGAAGTGCCAGGCAAGCAAAACCCCCTTGTTCATTCCGATATAATCCCACTCTCTCGCTCCTGCTCTATTTTACTGCATTAGGACAACAACGACTCATGTGTTACTTGTTGCGGTAGCTGAACCCCTTTATCCTCTGCATGACTGTCATTCCACAAGAATTAGATGAAACCCACTAGCATGAGTAGGAGTTGTTTGAGCCACGATGTGCCTACTCATTCATGCTTGGTTGTCATGCCTGCTATTGCTTAGAGTTGTGTCGGTCCGATTCATCGAAATGAATTGGAAAGTGGTGAACATGTCCCTCATGTGTGAGCTAAGTGTGTGAACACGATTTGGTAAAGGTAGCGGTGAGAGGCCATGTAGGAGTACATGGTGGGTTATCTCATTGCAGCCGTCCTCAGGAACTGAGTTCTGTGTTTGTGATCCATGAACAGTTACTACCACACATTGGGTTCCGGTAACTCGACCCCTTTCGACTTATTAATCAACATGATCTCTGTCCAGGAGTTGCAACTAGTTTCTAGTGTTTGTAGGTACTGTTAGTAGTCTACCAAGTGGCACCCGGTACAGGTGGGCTTGGGACAGACTAGGCACCATGGCACGGTGTACCAAGCATAGAACCACCCGTCGAGGTGGGCTTGGGAACCCTGCTCACATCGTTTGGGGCCGTGAGCGACACCCTGGCCGGATCTCCTTGCGGATGGAACCCGAATAGGCGATAAACCTGGACTAGAGACTTGTGTGGTTAATCAGGTCGTGGCCGACTCCCTCGCCAGGCTTCCGCTTGAAGGTTGCCGAGATACACGAGGTGTAAATGGCGGTAAGTGGCGAGAGTGTGTGTGAAGAAGTACACCCCTGCAGGGATAATATGATCTATTCGAATAGCCGTGTCCGCGGTAAAGGACTTCTGGGTTGCCTATAACAGTTCATAGACAAGTGAAAGTGGATACTCTAAAATGCGCAAGATAAGTGTGAGTGCTATGGATGGCGTTCTCGTAGGGAGACGGGAGTGGATCCATAGTGGTGTATTGATATGGTGAATATGTGGACTCGTGCGCCACCTCAAAAAAGTTACTTGCGATCGTAGTTCGGGATAGCCATGAGTCAAAGCTGGCTTCTGCAGTCAAACTCCACCACCCCTTTGTTGATCTTGATGCATATGTAGTTAGTTCGATGTAAGTCTTGCTGAGTATATTTGTACTCACGTTTGCCTATTTTATGTTTTTGCAGAGAGACTTCAGGTCTCGCTAGTAGTTCCGCGTGGACTTGACGTTTAGCTTGTTACCTCAGCTACGATCTTGTGCCCTCGGCAGGATCTGGTAGATAGTCAGGCTTCTCAGCCTTTTCATTTGTAGATGTCTATACTCAGACATGTTAAGCTTCCGGTTGTGCTTGTTGCTTGTATGCTCTGTTTATTGGGTCATGAGACCCATGTTTGTAATATCTCGCTCCTCGGAGCCTAATGAATAAATGCTTGAGTCGTAGAGTTATGTTGTGATGCCATGTTGTATTTACACATATTGAGCATATTGTGTGTATGTTTGAAATGCTTGGTATGTGTGGGATCCGACAATCTAGTTGTTTATCCTTGGCAGCCTCTCATATGGGGAAATGTAGTCTAGTGCTTCTGAGCGATAGTAGTCCGCTCTGACCGGTTCACCGGAGTCCTGCTAGCCCAAAGACTACTGCTCGGACACTTGACTGGCGGGCATATGTTTCACTTCGTTCTGTGTGCGTCCCTTGGCGGAAATGTCACGCGGTGACATCCGAGTCCTGCCTAGCTGCTACAGCCGGGTTACGAGTCCTGTTAGCCCATGCTACAGCCCGGATTCACAGCTGGCGACCGACATGCTCGATGTGATTCATGTATGTCTGTCCCCATGGGTTAGTGCCGCTTTGGGTTCACGACTAGCCATGTCGGCCCGGGTTCTCTGTCATGTGGATGCTAGCAACACTATCATATACGTGAGCCAAAAGGCGCAAACGGTCCCGGGCCATGGTAAGGCGACACCCGTGGGAATACCGTGCGTGAGGCCGCAAAGTGATATGAGGTGTTACCGGCTAGATCGATGTGACTTGGAATCGGGGTCCTGACAATAACGTTGCGAGATTCTCGGGAAATGAACTACGATAGCAAGCTCCAAGACATGAGCTAGTTCTGCTACACACATGTGAACATGTTGTCCCAGACAAGCATGACCACATAGTAGTCTTACAACAAAACACTACTGAGTTCTGGTGGGGAACCATCATCGAGGATATCGAGGTCTTGTGCATTACCATGGATTAGCACTTAATTCCTTTTCCTAGAACAAATCAGTCAGTGGCTTGTTGTGCTAGGGAATACATATGGAATGGAGATGATCAGTCTATGAAACCACATAATACTTTGCACGTGCTTGACTGACTTGGGATGATTCCAGAGGGAGCAAAACAAACTTTCTCAAATTCATGGTGGCAACTTGCTTCGAATGCACATGAGTTAGAGGAAGTCACTTCTTTCATCCAAACATATGCTTCATGAGCTAGCATGAAGAAATGCTTTCAAAAGTTTCCATCACTAGCTTAGTGTTCAACATGAATCATGGAGGAGATAAATTCCTGCTGATGGGCTCAACAACAAGTCATCGGAATGACCATATAATTGGAATTCCATAATTATGTGAACAAGGACATAGCATTGGTCAGACCAAAGGATGTACTGGTGTATGCTCGAGGGATCAACCACGAGTAAGACAACATTACGAACACCGTTGGTTCTGATTTGATTTGAGGATAGCCCACACTCAAATCAAAGTTTCGACAAGACAGTTGATCCAACAATTGATCACAAGGATCAATCAATGACGATATCATCTTTCTTAAACACACATATACAAAGAGATATCCCTTTGGAATGAACTAAGTCAGACAAGCTTCCATCTTCCAACTCTCCAAGTTGTTGTTTAGCCCAACCAACTAGTTTAGGGTATCCGACACAGATTCTTGGAGAAAGAGTGGTTTATAGGAAAACCATTTGATCACGAGCTCAACATAACGGTCAGGGGACAACCTGGTGATACTTCCAAGAAGATATTCGGAACATCACGGGCCATCGATATATTATGAAGCTCGAGAACAATCTTGCTTTTCAAGGCAAGACGATATGATCAAAAGAGCGAGGGATTGACACAATCCTAACTCATCGATCGAGGAGTGCACCAGGAAAAATGGACTAGGTAGCATAATCAATCTTAGGATGATGATTCAATAACCAACACGCTAAGAATGAAATTATTGTCCATTAGCTACCAAGCAACAGGGTTGCTAGTAGTATTGATTTCACACATCATAGTTCACTTGTCATCATTCCGGTTGCAACAACATGGAGACCAAGGAATGAAAAATGATGGCGAGAAGTACCACTGTATCAAGAGTTCATAGGACGTTGTGCAACTCCCATGATATTCTTGATATAAAGATGGTAATACTCCAAGGTAGAACAGAACAAAAACTGGATTGGCATTTTGATCTGTGGAATACAACTACTTTGACCCAATCCTAGAAATGGATGAGGTACTGGAGTTTGTTTCTCCTAGTCATTCCAAAATAGAATGGCTTGACGGACCACAAGAATAATAGGCATCGATGAACACGATCGCACACATACTCTTGACTATCAATTGATAGATGAAGGTCGGAATATAACTGAAGGGGGACAACTCAAAGGAACATACGATTTTCTGAGTTGTGGATGCACAGATTAGCATGTCGAACGAGTTCAACATATTTCTTCCGGATAACCCATGCAGAAAGGTAGAACTGGCAGGTTCACAAGGTAGAATGAAGAACTCATCAAGAGCACTCTGGTTGTGATCTTTTGGTTCAGAAGAACTTCTGCCTTAAGCATTTCATGGTATTTGGAAGAAGAAATACCACGGACCTCGAGGACTGTCGCAAAGGTTACTAATATCCTAAAGGTACGAGCAACACTATCAACACGAGGTAAGTAGAGTGAATCTTGGGTCAAGAACCCAGGAGTAGAATACCTACTACTAAATGGCATCATGGAATGCTTTCGAGAATGGTGGCCAGAATCATCACTCTAGGAACACAAGACATGGCTATAATACTAGGTGATCCTCTAAGACACCTAGGGTCATAATAATAGCTCCAACATATATGTTGAGGCAACAGAGTACCTCAACTCACCGATTAGTGTGGTTAAACTAGCCCAAAGGAACATCGGGAACAGGAAGGAAGATTTGCAAGTGCATCAGACTATGTAGAAACCTGGGATGACTCGGACAGCATAACGACTCTAAATGCTCAAAAATATTTGAGACGTCCTGCAAAATAGTGGCATGACCACTCAACATCACAATATCAAGGTTCTAAGGCCAGCTATGAACATAAGGAAATAATAGAAACTGAACTGAGACTTGATTCCATCAATCCTAAGAGTCTATGGATTAGTAACACGTGATCCTGATAGAAAGAAGAGAAGCCTAGTTCTTAATCCCCGTAGAAAAGAAGAGGTTGACTCAGATCAGAAGGGCATAAGGTAAAGGAGTAAAAAGAGCCTTACGTTCCCTCCCACAATCAATTCCCTTATATAACTAAAGCATTTGTAGACTCAACTTCGACCAGTTTGGCTTGGTAATCCTACAGGCAGTCAGGCTCTGATACCAAAGCTGTCACGACCCCGATCCTAAGCCACATCGATCTAGCATGTAACACATCATATCGCTTTGCAGCATCACGCACGGTATTCCCACAGGTGCCACCTTACCTGGCCCGGGACCGTTTGCGCCTTTTGGCTCGGAGGTGGTCCGACACGGGCGGAACGGCGATGGAGATCTCGGGCGGCCAGCGATGAAGAAGGCAGCGGTGACGGCTCCACAGGGCATTCGGCGTCTCGTAGCTTGACGTAGAGGTAGCAGGAGACATGGCGGCACTCGCAAGAACGACGGGCGGTCGAGGGGATGGCGGGGAGCACGTGGGCAGCAAACGGCGGCGACGGCGATGTTTGGTTTCGGGAAAGAGAGCGGCGGAGGGGAATGGACAAGGGAGAGTGTGAGGCGGTCGGGAGGTTGCGTGGCATGCGCGAGGCATCGAGGCGTCGGGGCGCAGCGAGCATACGGTGGCGTGGCGCTTTGGTAGGGCGTGCTCGTCCTTCTGGCGCGAGGAGGAGGAGGACTGGCCTGGCCAATCGGCTGCGCCGGCTTGCTGGGTCAGAGCAGATGGGCCGCCAGGTAAGCTACAGGTAAGCTCTCTTTTCCTTTTGTTTCAGTTTTTCTATTTATGTTATTCTGTTTTGAGTTAGTAAAAATACTAATCAATTTTGTAAAATCCTTAAAATATTTGTGGGCAGTGTTTGGATTATTTCCAACAACCCACAACTAGTTTCATAATTATTAGAGCATTTAAAAATATTTATAGGATTTAAATGCCCCAATTCAAGTACGATATGAGTTAATTCAAAAATCCAGAATGTCCTAGAAATATATTCATCATTTTGGCAGAGGTTTTCACCTTTATCAGAAATCATGAACATTTTCAAAGGGCATTTTAGGTTCTTTGAAAAAGATTTTGTATTGAACCTAGTTGATTTGATCTGGTGCTAGGGTTTGCACAATCACCATTTCAACTTTCAAAAATAAGTTTAGACATGATGCATGGATGCAAAAGCTAGCCTAGAGCACTACCAGACTAGGGATGTGACACCACGTCAAAGATATAGAATGGCTGGCCTACTAGAACGAGAGAGGGGACAGGTGCAGTTTGTCTCTGTGGCATGGATACCTATCTACAGCGCTCGACTATCGGTGTGTGGTGGTGGGGGAGGGAGGCATAATAAACTATAGAGGTAAAATGGCTGGTATATGTGTGGGGGAGGAGAGAGGCCTACCTCATGTATTAAGGGAGATCGATCTACCTCATGTATTAAGGGAGATCGATCGGCATCCATGCATATGTGTAGGAGAGGAATAAGGTTGGGAGAGAGATAGAGCTAGAGTGTTGGAGGGTTTGGTAGTGGAGTTGCTTCTAACAAATGGTGGGATAGGCTTGCTAGACAACCGGAGGGCACACCTGCAATATGAATAAGAGAGGGATGGCTGCACATGCGTACGCGTGCGTGTGAGAGGCGGGTCAGGGAGGCATGCACGAATGATGAGGGGGACGATATGGCTGTGGTAAGCAGACATAACTACATAGGAAGATCAATCGTCCTTTGTCAGAGAAAGAAGAGACATAACTTGTGAGGTACGTCGATCGATGGGGGCGGGAATAGTTAAATTCGACCTAGGTATATGTTGGGAGATCGATCGGTATACATGCATGTGTGTGTTAGAAGCAAATGAGGCACGGGGAGAAGGATAGAGAGAGATGGATGCATCTAGGAGGTAGTGCGAGAGTCATACTATATCAAAGGGGAAGGAGTGTGCGAGTACGAGATTGATGAAAAGAGTGGTGGGAGTGAGGCATGGATGGTGAAAAGAGAAGAGGGGAAGCTTGTGTTTGTGCTAGGCACACCTGGCTAGAGAGGCATATCGATCGATGTGTGCCGTAAAGAAGGAGCTAGGAGGGGCCTACACACACCGTGGGTGAACGACCTAAAGTGAAAAGACGAATTTGCGCGTTGGAGCTAGAGAATGCCGAGGGAGGGTGAGAGGGATGCGGGCGTGTGCATGCACGAGAGAAAGTTAGCGCTAGCTAGCTACAAAGATAAGAGGATTGTGTGGGTGTAAAAGACGAATAGAGATCATACTTCATTATAAAAAGCGAATTCAGATATTTGAAGAATTTATCATAGTGTTTTAAACCGACGCATGTGTGAATATATATAACGGTGATACACATGGTGTGGTTATGAACATGTTATACTACATATAATATATTTTATCTCTACTCTTATAAAAAACGGAGTTGTTGATGATGGTGTGCCTGCCATCCTGCAATATAGGTCGCCCGATTTATATCTAACGGATAGGAAGGAAACTATGTCAATTTTGAAAAAAATATACCCACACCCCTCTCCATATTTGCAAATTAGGCCTCCCCTTGATCATGTTGATGTTCTGTGAAACGCATGGGCATCTTGCTAGTACTACGTATAATATATAGAACATTGATCATAATTTGGGCTAATGTGTGGCTTTTACAGCTCATGTCTAAATACTTGTCATAATGTAGGGGGCGGGGCACGATACTATGTGTGATAAACATGGTGTACACATATGGAACATGGTTTAGATTATGAATATATAGTTAGTACATCGAATGTAGTATTATTTGGAATCAACATCAAGTGTATTCAAAAAATAGAATTCGAATTCATGTAGTACACATAGTTCATATCTATCTCTATAGTAATCATGTGGTGTGTTATTAAGGTAATACACGTATGATGATTGAAGTTGGCAACAATCATGATTGTAGATTCTTATTGAAATAGAGAAAAGAATTCAAATTCAGTTCGAATTGCAGCGGTAGTATAGACATTTGGAATGCACTAAAATGTTGGTATGAGTAGGTTACATGCATTATACAGCAAGCGGAAAAATTTAATTGGACATAACATGGATTCATACTCCTCCTTCCATCTATATAGGGCGTGTCGTTTTTAAGACCGCCTTTGACTATTGACAAGATTAATAGTACATGACATGCACAATGTGAAAATTATATCATTGAAAGAACCTTTCACAGACGAAGTTAATGGTGTGCTTTGTGTAAGTTGCATGTCATATATTATTGCTCTAATATTTGGTCAAAGTTAGCATCGAAAAATGCATTAGGCCCTATATAGATGGAAGGAGGGAGTAGCTTTGAATTGCATTTTTATAGTAAAACGGGGCAAACTCTCTCTTTGTGTGGTGTGAATAGTTTTATTTTTTCGTTTTCTTTTTGGTTGAGGGAAGTGCGAATTGATTTGGTACGTACAAGTACAATATTACATGTTAGGCTTGTCCCTAAAATTCAACCCGCACCTTGTTATATCCCAAAAATTTAGATATCGTGCTCCCAAAACTGGCGCCTTCACAACCCGCGCCTTGCTATCCCAAAATTACAACAGGCGCGAAAACTCCCTCTAGCTGCCAAATCCCGACACGCGAAATCCCCCTCCTAACCCTGAGCTGAAAGGGCCACTAATTCAAATCGGTGGGGGGTACTTTTGTAACACACCCTACATTTTGGACAAGCGTGTCCCTAAGTCATGGTTCACCCCCTCCCATCGCCTCCTTTTTGCCATTCGAAAACCCAGGCCGCCATAACCTCTCCGCTCCAGCCGCGAAACCCCACCCTCCTACGTCCGCCACCTCACTGCTGCCCAGCCGGAGCCTCTTCCCCGACGACGTCGTCCACCGCAACAGCTTGACGTCCCTCGTCCACCTCCCCGGATGAGGATTCGTCGTCCATCTCGTCGTCCCGCCGGTTCAGCCGCCCCGTCCTCCACCTCCAAGGAGCTGCTCTGACGATCGCCTCATCTATCGCGGCTGCTCCATCCCCACAACGCCGCCTTAACCTGCTCCACCGGAACCGCAGCATTCTCACCGACTCCTCGAACGAAGCCGAGGCCTACTCGGCGCCACCAAAGAGGTTGTACACTCATCGCATTGCACCTTCTCCTTAGCTCGACCTCCCGGCACCGACGGTGCTCCATCCCGCACCCCCATGGAGCGGCTACCTTGAAGCCGGAGCCACGGGCGACATCTCCAGTCGGCTCTCCCCCAGTGCGAGGCCCCTTCGGCGGTGGCGTCCATACCAGCTGGATCTGCTGCTGCTGCTCCGGCTCTCGCTCGCTCGCGCTGCTGCTGCTGCTGCTCGAGCTCTCGCTCAATCGCTCGCTCGCCCAGCTGTTGCTGCTCCGGCTCTCGCTCGCACTACTGTTGCTGCTCTCCCCCTCGCTCGTGATGCTGCTCTACTCCGATTTAGCTACACTTCAGTCGATTGAATCGACTTTTGGGTCAGTCGATTTTCAGGGGGTGGGGGGCTCGCCGGAGTTAAGGAAGAACCACCCGCTGCGGGGACGGGGGCTCGCCGGAGAGGTACCCCACTATCTATCTTAGGGTTCAGGGTGGGGGCGGGGGGCCTATAGGGCTGGCCAAGGTGGCAGTGAACCGGCGCTGGGGAGTTGTTTCGAGGCGGCGAGGCGGCCTGAGGCCGGCGGTTCGGCCGGCGGTGGTTGGCGGCTCGGGGGGTGCAGGTTGAAGATGAACTGCATACCCTCCCTAAACTACATGTCAAGTGCCTCTTTGCTACCATTGCATTCAGTTTCGAAAGTAACATTCAGATTCCACAGTAAATTTCAGTTTCGACAGTTAAATTCAGAGTCAATAGTTTTTACCTCATCTGTTGTAGTCAGGTGGTTTTTGGTGATGTAAATTTTACATCTATTTTACGTCATCTATTGGAGATGCTATTAGAATCCGACTTGAGATTGACGATGTACATCTTGTCTTTGCTTGACCTTGGCGTCTTCTGCTCACCGGGCTGCTCCAATGACAGAACGATCCATCACAACAGAGCAGTGCCCTGGACACCGTCTACAGATTCCTCAGATATTCCTCCATCCTATTCCGGTGTTTTCCCATCCCAGCATTTTTAGAATCATGCAAGCCAAATGAGCCCTTACAGAATTAGTTCGGTTACAGGTAGGTGTCGAAGGGAACTTTGTGTGGTTTGTCCTGCTCCTGCCGCGACGTCGTCCACGTCAACTGAGCTGCTCCATCGACAGAAACATCCACCAAACCATACATCACGACTCCTAACCGTCTTTCGCCACCTCAGATCTCCTTCCTTGCTGTCGGCACCCACTGCAACGGCATCACCATCATCGACTCAGCAGATGAACCTGAGGAGTACACGGGTCCACAAGAGAGGTCACACTCTTTTGTTTCTGCTTATGTTATACATTGCTTAAAATTACCTGCTACTTTATCGTCATGTTCACCTCTTGGACTCCAAGTCAGGTCCAAATTAATTTTCAAACTTGAGTTCTAAATTAGTTGTGGGGCACATATCGAGGAAGCAATGAATAGTATCTCTATCTAATATCTGGTTCACCTAGGGTATGCCTATGTTGTTCATCTTGGGTGTGAAACAAATAGTAAAGCAATCATCATCGGTCTTTTTATTAAATTAAAGCAATCATCAGCCTCCTATCATTATTTTTGGACCCATCCACTGGTTGTTACCATCACTCTAAATTTCTGCATGCTCTCCTTACATAATCTCACCATATTTTTTTCGTATGCATGTCGACATCTTGTACAGTCATGCTGAACATGTAGAGAAAAAGAGAAGAGTTTTGTGCGGCAATACAATATCATGCAGACATTGCTCCATGGTGGGTTCAATGGCAAACCCTCCCCACCCCTCTCCAAATTGTAATCTAGAGGAAGATATCATTACGAGGCGGATCAGAGCCGCCGACCACTCCTATTTACCCCCAAGGTGTTTGCTCTACCTTGGCATGATGATGTTTTCATATCATGCATATGTTGCCTTGCAGTTCCTACTTTTGACATCATAAATGTCATACCTTAGTTTAGACATGTTACGTAATGCCACTGTTTAGTTTCTATATCATATATGGGAATTATGCAGTCTCATGTCTTTTAGACAGCCATAATATACGTGAAATGTGCAATGCCATCTTGTTTTACTAAGCATCATATATTTGAATGATATCTTGCCCATCCTTTTCTTCATTACATTTCCATTTGTCGACAATGTTTGTACATTAAACTACTCTTCCTGTGAATCAGCCATTTGGGTGGGAGATTGAAAAATCTAGATTGAAAACAAGGCCTTCAGAGTAGACAGTGCTACATGTCGAAGCAGATCTCTTGTTGGGTCCCGATAGCTCCTCAAAAATGGATTCAGAGACAGATGACCAGTCCTATTCCCCCACCGAGGTGTATGCTCTAACTTGGCACGGTTATACTGCTCATATCATGCATATGGTGTCTTGCATTGCATAGTTTAGACATCATATACACAATATTCAACACCATGTTCTTAGTTCAGACATCATATCTAATGCCCTCTGTTTAGCATATAAATCACATATGTGAATTGAATGATGCGATCCTGATTACTTAGATAAGATGTAGGTGAATTATGTCATGCGATCCTGTTTAGTTATTCATCATATCTTTGAATTATGTTATGCTATGCTGTCCAGTTTAGATAGACATCATATATGTGAAATTATGTCATGCTATCTGTTTTAGTTAAACAATATACATGTCAACTATTACATGACCTCTTTTTACACACTATCTATTGCATCATCTCTCATACAATGTCTGTACATTCAACTATGTTTCTGTTTATCGACCATTTGAATTGGAGCGGGTGATGCCACATCTAGCGGACTAAAACACGGTCTTCAAATAAAACAGTGCTACCTCTTGGTGGAGATAGTACCCGGTTGTACATCCACGAGAACCAGCCCTACCACATTACCCAAACTCTACATGATTGTACCCCTCTGCGATGGACAGAAAACCAGCTTCACCCAATCTAACCCCAACCCCAGCAGATAGTAACCCAGTTCCTGTTGACACAGCACCATCTCCACCACAGAGCTCCCAAGCAAGAGAAGTTAGTAAAGCAGCTCCAGTGCCGAAAGGGCCAGTACTACCACGGCGAACCCAAACTCCACCAGTTAGTACACCCATTCCTATGGAGGAAGCACAACCAGCTAGTCATAGTTTAGCATCTATCGCATTTGATGTTGTTAAATCGTATGTGCGTATCTTCCCATCTTGGAAATATTATACTGAAGATGAAGGAAAATGCCAGTTGCAGGTGTTTGTCCAGGAGTTATGTGTAAGTAATGTTATTCATGGCAATTACTTTGCTTTGTCCCATACATCCTACCTCCATGATGGTTATAATACAACAAATTTTCCCATTTTTCTCTATAGAGAAGGACCGATTTGGATACTCAGGATGAGGTAACCTGTGTTAATACCTCTACTATCTTCAAGAATGCTTGGTGGTAGTATCGGAATTACCTGAAGAAAACGTACTTCACCGGCAAAGAAACTCATCAAATTAAACTACGTTCTCCCGAGACACATTCTTTGGACGATGGTAGGGAACGCCTTGTTACATCTTGGTCCCGAACCAAGAATGTGGTAAAGTCTATGAGCTCATTCTCTATTTTTAAGTACTATATTCTTGCGTCTTATTGTACTCTGTTCATGTAGAACAAGTGCCTAAACCTGAAGAACAATTGTTCTAATTTAAGATTCCATTGCTATCATACTTCAAAAAAGTGCTAGGCATTAATTGTGCGTTTTGCCACCGCCTTGCGCTTTACTGACCAAAGCGCATGCTTATGCGCAGTTATGCACACTGGAAAAGTTCAAATTAAAATAAAAGGAACAACTAAATATAATATTCAAATAGTATTTCCCCCTTTTTAAAATACTAGAAGTTCATTTTAAAATAACGAAATGGTTCGATGTTTATAAAAAAAATATAGGATTCTACTGTTTTTAAGAAACTCAAATATCCGTTATTATTAAAGTACCAACCATGAAGTTCAAATTAAAAATAGTCAAAATCTTTAAAAATCAAAAACAAATATTTACTCAAAATAAATAAATGTTAAGTTCAAATTAAAATAACACAAAAGTTCAGAGTTTATCAAAACCTAAGATACATGTTAAATAAACAAAAAAAATAGAATGCCATTTTATGTTTTTTTAGAAACAACTCATAAACGGAAAACAATGTTGCTAGAAGTTCAAGTGCTCGGCCCGAGAAAGTTCAAATATTCTTGTGAGAGAAGTTGAACAAAAATACGTGACAGAAGTTCAAGGTGTAAACAACGGGAAGTTCAACTACTACACGGAATGCGTTCAGATAAGAATATAAGAATAGAAGACTAAAAGCTTAAAAGATTTGTTGCAAGAAGTTCACGTGCTCCTCTTGGTGCAGTTCGAGATCTCTAGCGCGAGATGTCCAACCTTCAATTACATGCTAAAATACAAGGAAAAACGATGTTGTTTTTGCCATTTTTAATACTGCTCTCAAACGGCAATGAATTTGTAACGGTTGTCTTGATGAAAAAGTTGCTCCTATTCATAAGATTTCCAACCATATATTATATGCTACATTCTGATAAATGGTTTAAAAGTTTTATGTATACCATTAAAAACACATTTTTACGCATTCAGAAAAATATTTTGAACCGTCGCAGTATGAAAAAATGATCAACACGAAAAAGTTGCATGTTTTCAACAGCTTTCCATCGGTATACCATTTGCTCAATTCCGATAATTGGTTGGGGAGTTACGGGCAAAAAATAGCACGTCAAAAACAGAGTGAAGTTCAAACAGACATGTCCGAGAAGTCCAACTACTTCACGCAGTGCATTTCCTTTCGCGATGAAGGCATAAATCATGATCTCGCCATTTTCTAAAATACTTGAAAACGGTAGGAATATCATTTGTGTAAGTTCAAGTCCTCAGTCGAAGAAAGTTAAAAAATTATTGTGAGAGAGGTTTATACAAAAGGAATATCATTTGTGTAACACTTACAAAAATGGATGAGAAAATTACAAAAGAAAATACATCACAGAAGTTCAACGTGAAAACAACAGGAAGTTCAACTACTACACTGAATGAATTTCATATGAAAAACTTTTAAAACCGTCGGGAGTATGAAAAAATGATCAACACGGGAAAGTTGCGTGTTCATAGCAGCTTTCAGTTGGTATATCACTTGATCAATTCTGGTGAGTGGATGGAGAGCTACGAGTAAAAAAGCCCGTGAAAAACAGAGTGCAGTTCAACTACACACGTCGAGAAGTTCAAGTTCTTCACGCGGTGCATTTTCGAAGAATCTGTTTCGCGATAAAGGCAGAACGCATGATCTCGCCAAAATTACTTGAAAACAGCTAGGAATCAGAGAAAACCATCTAAATGAAAAAAATTCGCATTTTTCGTAGCTTTTCAACAGTATAATATTTTCCTCATTCTGATAAAGTTTGTAGAAGTTATGGCCAAAAAATATTTTTGGCCATTTTCAAAATTGACTTAAAAAACCTTCGGACGCACAATTAAATAATTAGCTCGAAAATATGAACTCGGTGCAACTTGTACCGTTTTCTAAATTACTTTTAAACCATTCAAAATTAGAAAAAACTTTGAACATGAAAAAGTAGAGCATTTTCATAAGCTTTCCAACACCATATCATTTGACTCAATTGGATTAGCCGTTTAGAAATGGCATCGAAAATACAAACTCGGCTATTTGGTTTGCGAAATTATACGATTTTACAATTTACTCTTTAACCATAAGGAATTAGAGAAAACTTTCAACATGTGGAAGGAGCAGTTTTGCAGTAGCTTTCCAACACCATATTATTTGCCTCATTCCGATAAACGGTTTAGAAATGCGATCAAAATTACGATTCACGTTTTTGTGTGAAGAAAAAAAGGTTTTCAAAACTGCTCTTAAACCGCTTACATTTTGCCAAAAATTTAACTTGGGTCATGATACTTGTGTCCATAGCTGTAAAAAGACTAATTAGTAAAAACATTTATGTATATACTCTATGTTGTGATCATATATATATTCATGTTGTGTTCATGAGATAGTATATACTCTATTTTTGCCGTAAAAAAATATACTCTATTTTTCTACAAGATAGTTTGTACTACATTTTTTTGAAGAAGGATATGCTTCTGTTTTATGAAAGTGTATATACCTCATCTTTTTTGAGGAAGTATATACTACACATGTTGTGAGTAAGTGCGTGCAGCTTCATTTGTGAGGAGTTATATACTTAATATCTTATGGGAGAGTATGCAACACATCTTTTGTGAGGGGGTATATACTTTCCAATTTTATGAGAGATCATATACTACATGGCTTATGGCGAATATACTTCTTTGACACTAGTATACTTTTTTTTAAGAAGTATATACTACATCATCTGTGAGGAAATATACGTCTTCGTTTTACAAGAGAGTATATACTCCAAAATTGTGATTGAGTATATATGTTATTTTTATATCCAAGAATACATACCACATTATTTATGAATTGTACTTTTTTATTAAATAGTATATACTGTGTTATTAAGAAAAAGAAAAATTAGTATGGTAAGCTCGCATAAGAATTTATTTCACCAAAAAAGAGTATATGTATACACGTAAGAAGAAGTTTTCCAGTACGAATATGAACCGTGAAAGCGTGCACGCGTTTGATCATCGGTAACAAAAAATGGCTTGTTTGCAAAAGTGCAAAGAAACCTGCTATAGTCGTTCCATTCATACAGTACATGATAAAGCATTTATGTATATGCATCACCGGTGGCCATATGAACACGTTCAAGTTTGCGTCACGACATGTGCATGATTACAGGAGATCAGATTGCCACCGACCGCTGTCATCTTTGCGCTGCACCCTTGGCCGTCGATGCTACTGCTTGGTAGATATAACATTCATCACTTCCACGGGTCACAAAAATGGCAAAAGGAAACCGCTTGCAGAAATCATGTAGGATAGATACAAAAAAATTTACTTCAGGTCAACACATAGAGGATTGTCGGTGACCAAGAACATCATGTGTACCGTGGCCTCTGCCCTCCGCCACTTACCCACGAGAAATATTGTTTGCTGTTGGGGAGATGGAGAAGTTGTAGTCAGAATCAAAGCTGGACCCCAATTGATAACACAAGAACCTACCTCTGGAATAAAACGGATCATGCTCCTCATGTATTACATCGGATCCTCTTTTGTATTTCTCAAAAGATCTGCAGCAGATTGAATACTAATTCTCGGAAGACTGGATCGAATCAATGGGAGGATGGACCATTGCCAATGGAGGCTGCTGCCGAGTGAGCTCCTTCTTTTAAAGGAGTCGCGCTTGATCAGCAGTTATGCCACCCACATGACCGTTTAATTTATGTCGCCGCCGCCATGCCATGGGCATAAATGAGACGATGGGATAGATGGATAAGGACTCAAATTGACAGGATGGTCCAACCACGCATATAAAAACGCCTAGAAAATCGGAGCAATGAGTTTGGTCGTTTCGGCTGAATTTTTTCCACGTGCATGGGAGTATGTACTCCTAGGAGTACTAACCCATTATATATATATATACATACATACATATATATATATATAGACACACACACATAAACACTATTCTGATCACGGGATGAGAATAATATTCTGATCATAACCTAACCTGCCCCGCTAGTAGTACGTTGAACTTCCCTGTGAACTAGGTTGAACTTCCGTCAACATTGCTCAAATGGGGCTTGCGATATACCGTTGGAAAGCTATGGACACTAGTATCATGACCCAACTTAAATGTTTGGCAAAATGTAAGCGGTTTAAGAGCAGTTTTGAAAACCGTTTTTTCTTCACACAGAAAACGTGAATCGTATTTTCGATCGCATTTCTAAACTGTTTATCGGAATGAGGCATATAATATGGCATTGGAAAGCTGCTGCAAAACCGCTACTTCCACATGTTGAAAGTTTTCTCTAATTCTCTGTGGTTAAAGAGTAATTTGAAAAAACGTAAAATTTCACAAACCGAACAACCGAGTTTGTATTTTCAACGTCATTTCTAAACAGCTAATCCAATTGAGGCATATGATATGGCGTTGGAAAGCTTATGAAAATGCGCTACTCTTTGATTTTGAAAGTGTTTTCTAATTTTAAACGGTTTAAAAGTAATTTAGAAAACGGTATGAGTCCTACCGAGTTCGTATTTTCAAGATAATTTTTTAACCATACGTCCGAATGGAGCAAATGATATGGCGTTGGAAAACTTGAACAAATGCTAAACTTTTTATTATGTATTATTTCTCCCAATTCTTTACGGTTTTAATTCAGTTTAAAAAAATGCGAAAAATGTATTTTCGCCCTATTTTCTACAAACTTTACCGGAATCATGCAAATAATATACTGCTGAAAAGCTACGGAAAATGTGGAACTTTTTCATGTTGACAGTTTTCTCTGATTCCTAGCCGTTTTTAAGTAATTTCAAAAACGGCGAGATCATTCGTTCTACCTTTATCGCGAAACAGATTCGCCAAAAATGCATCGCGTGAAGTACCTGAACTTCTCGGTATGAAACCTTGAACTTCACTCTGTTTTTCACGTGCTTTTTTTTCCTCGTATATCTCTATCCACTGCTCCTAGCTCTACATCCACTCACCGGAATTGAGCAAATGATATACCGATGGAAAGCTGCTGTAAACACCCAACTTTCCCGTGTTGATCATTTTTTCATAGTCGCAACAATTTTAAAAGTTTTTCATCTGAAATTCATTCAGCGTAGTAGTTGAACTTCATGGTATTTTCGCGTTGAACTTCTGTGACATATTTTTGTTTGTACACGCGCCTGAACTTCCCTCTGTAAGAACCCGACCTTCGGGCTATCTTTGCAACCGTGGCTTCCCCCGCGAATTATTCTGGTTAGTAGTGTTCTATATGATGTTAGTGTAATCTAGAAAGGTTTTTTAGCAACTAAATACCGGTTTTAAATAGAAATCTCGCTCGCTGACGGATTTTGCTCTCGGGTCGTGATGAAATTGCGTTTTTTGCAATTTTACTGCCTGATTTGTTCGACCTAAACTTCCCCTAGTGCTAGGTTGAACTTCCGTCAACATTGCCCAAATGGGGCTTGCGATATACCGTTGGAAAGCTATAGACACCAGTGTCATGACCCAACTTAAAATTTTGGCAAAATGTAAGTGGTTTAAGAGCAGTTTTGAAAACCGTTTTTTCTTCATACAAAAAACCTGAATCATATTTTCGATCGCATTTCTAAACCATTTATCGGAATGAGGCAAATAATATGGCATTGGAAAGCTGCTGTAAAACCGCTCCTTCCACATGCTCAAATTTCTTTCTAATTCCCTATGGTTAAAGACTAATGTGGAAAATCGTAAAATTTTGCAAATCGAACAACCGAATTCGTATGTTCGTTGCCATTTCTAAACGCCTAATCCAATTGAGAAAAATGATATTGCGTTGGAAAGCTTATGAAAATGCGTTTTTTTCTCATGTTGAAAGTTTTTTTCTAATTTTGAATGGTTTAAGAGTAATTTAGAAAACGGTACAAGTTCTACCAACTTTGTATTTTCGATATATTTTTTAATCGTACGTCCAACATAGCAAATGATATGGCGCTGGAAAGCCTGAACAAATGCGAAACTTTCTGGTATATATTGTTTCTCCAAATTCATTATGGTTTCGTTGATTTTGAAAATGGCTAAAACGTATTTTAGCCGTAATTTCTACAAACTTCATCGGACGGGCAAATAATATCTTGTTGAAAAGCTACGAAAATGCGAAACTTTTTCATGTTGATGGTTTCTCTTAATCCCAGCCATTTTCAAGTAATTTGAAGCAATGAGATCACTCGTTTTGCCTTTATCGCGAAAGCAGTTCGTCAAAATGCATAGCGTGAAGTACTTGAACTTACGTGGCGATTCTGCCTGAACTTCACTCTGTTTTTCACGTGCTTTTTTTTGCTCGTAGCTCTTCATTCACTCACCGGAATTAAGCAAGTTATATACCGATGGAAAGCTTCTATAAACATGCAACTTTTCCGTGTTGATCATTTTTTCATACTCGCGACGGTTTTTAAAGTTTTTCTTGTGAAATTCATTCAGTGTAGTAGTTGAACTTCCTGTTGTTTTCACGTTGGACTTCTGTGACATATTTTTTGTTTGTAATTTTCCCATCCATTTTCGGTAGTGTTACACAAATGATATTCTTTTTGTACAAACCTTTCTCACAATGTTTTTTTAACTTTCTCCGACCGAGGACTTGAACTTACACAAATGATATTCCTGTCGTTTTGAAGTAAATTAGAAAATGACAAGATCATGATTTCTGCCTTCATCGTGAATGGAAATGCACTGCGTGAAGTAGTTGAACTTCTCGGGCATGTCTGTTTGAACTTCACTCTGTTTTTGACATGCTATTTTTTGACATGCTGTTTTTCGCACTGCGTGAAGTAGTTGAACTTCTGGGGCATGTATGTTTGAACTTCACTCTGTTTCACTTTATTTGTATTTTTCTTGTATGAAATACACACCATGTAGTACGTGAACTTCCGGTTGTTATCACTTATGAACTTCTCTTTGGTTTGAGAGAATTATTTTAAAACACAAAAAAACATATTTGTAATGTATGTTGGACATCTAAATACATGGTGAACCTCTCTCACAAGAATTTTTTGAACTTTCCCTCGCTGAGCAATTGAACTTCTTTCAACCATTCTTTTCATTTATGAGTTGTTTTTAAACTCCGAACTTCTCTGTTATTTCAATTTGAACTTCACCTTTTTATATTTTGAGTAAAGAATTGTATTCGATTTCTATACGAAAAAAATTGAACATGGAAATAGAAGGTGAACCTCTCTCGCAAGAATTTTTGAACTTCCCCTGACAGAGCACTTGAACTTCTAGCAACAAACTGTTTAAGCTTTTATTTTTCTATACTTTTTATTCTGACCTGAAATGCATTCCTTGCGGTACTTGAACTTCTCATTGTTTTCACTATGAACTTCTATCACATTTTTCTGCATACATTGATTTACATGCAATTGAAGGTCGGACTTCATTTTTTGCTATTTTCAAACATGTAATTGGAGGTCGGATGTCCCGCAATATTAATTTTGCACCGTGCACGGAGGACCACGTGAACTTCTTGCAACAAACCTTTTAAGCTTTTGGTTTTCTATTCTTATATTCTTACCTGAAACGCATTCCGTGTAGTAGTTGAGCGTCCATTGTTTTCTCCTTGAACTTCATCACATATTTTGTTCAATCTCTCTCACAAGAATTTTGAACTTTTCTTGGGTGAGCACTTGAACTTCTAGCAACAAAACTTTTAGCCTTTGCTTTTTCATTCTTTTTTTCATACGAATGCACACGTGTAGTAGATGAACTTCCGATAGTTATCAATCTAAACTTCTCTTGGTTACGTGAAAATATATGAGTTTTTATGAATATTAATCTGAATTTCTTAATTCTTTTTAACAATAATATGAATTTAATGCCTTCACAATTAAAATCAATAATTCTTTTCTAACAATAATATGAATTCATATTAACAATAATATGAATTTAATGCCTTCATATATGAACTTTAATCCAATAAGTGCTTAACAATAATCGTCGAACTTCTCCATCTTTTCAATATGGACTTCATGGTTTTTTTTCTTAATTTTTTAATAAAATTTTGAAGTGCTCTATTTTTAAAAGTTGAACTTCTTTTTATTTAATTTTTGAACTTCTTGTTTTCATTATTTTAATAACGAGGAAAATCTGAGTTTTCTATAATCGTCGAACTTCTCCATCTTTTTAATATGGACTTCCTGTTTTTTTAGTAATGGAAAAAATCCTACTTTTTGATAGACATCGAGTCGCTCAGTTTTTAAATTTGAACTTCTAGGTTTATTTTAAGAGAGAAAAACTTTTTTATATAAATTGTTTGAGAAGCTATTTTTAGTAACCTTCTTTGGGTTTGCAACAAGCATTGAACTTCGTCGTCTTTTTAATAACGATGAAAATCCGATTTTTTTCAAATAAATATCAAACTGCTCCACTTTTCCAATTGAACTTCTTGGTTTTATTCTCTAGTAACGTGAAACCTTAGTTTTTTTTAGATACATTGAACTACTCGTTTCTTCACAATTGAACTTCTTGGTTTTAATATTTAGTATTGGGGAAAATCTGAGTTTTTATAAACATTAAACAACTTCATTTTTCTTTAATTTTGGACTTTTTGTGTTATTCATTAGTAACGAGAAAAGTCCTAGATATGTAATAAATATCGAACCGCTCAATTATTTAAAGTTGAACTTCTAGTTCTTATTTTTAAAAGAAGGAAAATCTTTTTTATAAACTTTTTGAACTGCTCGGTTTTTTCAATTTGACCTTCTAACATTGCACTTCTCCATTATTCAAATTTGAACCTCTAGGTTTTTTTTTGTAGAACGGGGAGCTGCTCTATTTCTTAATTTATTCAAAGTTTAAAATTTATTTAAATCTGAACTTTCGGAGTTACCATTTTTTAAGGTTTTCGTCTAGCTACATAAACATCGAACCTCTCGGTTAACTTAATCTAACCTTCTTTTGGTTTTATTTCTTTTTTTCGAGTACGTTTCAGTGTTATCCTTTTCCTTAAACGTTTCCTCAACACTCATGCACGAACTTCTCTGTTCGTGACCCCTGACCTTCTATATTTTCCTTTTTTTCATATACTTTAACTTTCATGGGAAGATCCTTGAACATTTGTTTTATTTCTCTTACTAAAAGACACATGCATTTTTTGTCATGTGTTCGCACAAAAGAATCTATTACTTGTGTCCCAATTAAAAAAGCTAGTGAATTTCTCCATTACACATGTTTTCCTGAACCTTACCACACATTTTCTAAACGTCGACCTCACCACCACACACACACGCTTACATGGTCCTTCTCCATTATATTTCTGACCTTTATGCGCACAAATTTACACAAACAACAGCGTCCTTTGTCAGATCATGAAAAGAGCATAACAAAGCTGCACTCTGCAGCGACATCGGACTGAAGCGGTTGTCCAGGCCAAACTTCTGTGTATACATATGGTATTTTTTTGAAAAATTGACTGAATGGAGCCTGTCCTCCATATGATGTTCTTCCCTGCATCAACTTTGTACGTGTACAGGAAGATGAGCACTATAGGAAAAACAGGAGTTTTATACATGTATCGGAAGATAAGTACTACAAGCAGTAACAACCAAATTTTCTATATAATGCACACAGGTTCACATTAGTATCTTTGCGTTCTGCTTTTTTTATGTTGGATTTGGTTAATACCAAGATGGTGCGTGTGTTTTCCCAACATGGTTCCTTCAGAATTTCAGATTTTCCAAACTGAAGAACAAAGGCATCCTCCATGTACAGAGGGTGCCGTTGGGTGATCAGCGGAGCATGGACACACACCGACTTCTAGTGACTGACAGCCGGTTCTAGGTGTGGCGGCAGGGGCACCACTGGGAGTAGAATGGTGGTGGCGAGGAATAGTTGAGGAGACAAGATTCAAATTTCAGAACACGCTACATCTGCACTGCCTGCTGCACCTGCACACAAAAAATCAAGGGACAATTACATTTGAGCCCCTAGTTGTGTCACACCCGTGTGTTTTACCCCTAAATTCAAAAAACCCTCGTTTCTGCCCGAGCTCGTTTGCTCTTCTTATGCTTTTGCCCTTTGACCATTTGACCATAACTTTAAAAACTTCATAATGAATTCATACTAACTCAGAAAAATGCATATAACATATCAAAATGTTCAGATAAACATCACCTATATGTTTTGAATATGTTTTAAATTTTTTCATCATTTACTATTCATGCTGACATCATATGAGCTCAAACTGAGATAGGAACTTTTCAGCACTTTCGTCATGAATGCAAATGACATGCACATATAGGTGATGTTTTTCTGATCATTTTGATATCTTATTTGCATTTTTATGAGTTAGTATGAATTCATTATGAAGTTTTCAAAGTTGCGGTCAAACGGTCAAAGGACAAAAGCATAAGAGGAGTAAACGAGCTTGGACAGAAACGATGGTTTTTTGAATTTAGGGGCAAAACACACGGGTGTGACACAACTAGGGGCTCAAATGTAATTGTCCCAAAAATCAAACACATGGATAGAGAGGATTCAGACCACATCGCTCCACTGCCAATAAAATCTAGTGTCTATTGGTAGGCTAAGATACGAGGAAGAAGGCGTAGGGGCGCTGCAGTTCAGATAAGTTGCGGGGGGAAGAATTCCATTGATAGAGGCGGATTCTGGCCCTCACCCTGCCTGCAGGCCGTCTCTTTTGTGCGTGCTTGATGGAGACCACGAGCAGCGCGAGAGGAGGCGAGTGTGGCCACCCGACCAACACCAGCTTCTGTTGCTGCTACCGCAGGCGATGCGGAGCAGTACGCAACAACGGCTAGGCGCAGTCCGCCATGATCCCAGTGTCTGCGAATGTCATCCCTGGCCCAGTCAGGTCGGGATCCTACTGGATCCATGCGCGCTGGTGCTCATGCGGGACAGCAGATCCGTCGGGGGTGCGCTGGATGGTGGGCGGCGAAGGCAACATCAGAGTTGGTGGTGAAGGGTTCTTGCTGGGTGGTGGAGATGGTGGCGTCTGGGGTTAGGTGGTCCGGCGACCTTGGCGGCTGGGGTGGGTGGTGACGATGAATCTGAATCGGTGGGTTCTTGGGCGGCGCGCTGCCAATTTTGTCGGGGCGGCGGCGCGAGGTCGTAGTCGGTGGGGGGCGGGCGGCGGGGGGTCGGGGCGGCGGCCATGGGAGGATCGGGGCCGGCGGCGGGTTGGTCGTGGGGTTCTGGGCGGTGTGGTGGGTCGGGATCGAGGGGAGATTGGGAGGTGCGGGAGGTGGGGGATCTTTGGGTGTGCTTTTCTGGTCGCTGCCGCTTCGGGGGTTCGAAAACATCCCATCGCGTCTATATAGGGAGCGTTGTGATCCGATATATATATATAAACATACATACATAAACACTATTCTGATCACGGGATCAGAATAATATTCTGATCACAAACTAACTGCCTGAGTAACGCGTCTGACTTTCCCCGAGTTCTAGGTTGAACTTCAGCTAAAAGGTGTCCAAATGGGGCTTGCGATATACCGTTGGAAAGCTATGGACACCAGTATCATGACCCAAGTTAAATTTTTGGCAAAATGTAAGCGGTTTAAGAGCAGTTTTGAAAACCGTTTTTTATTCGTACAAAAAACGTGAATCGTATTTTCGATTGCATTTCTAAACCGTTTATTGGAATGAGGTAAATAATATGGCGTTGGAAATCTGCTGCAAAACCGCTCCTTCCCGATGTTGAAAGTTTTCTCTAATTCCCTATGGATAAAGAGTAATTTGGAAAATCGTAGAATTTCGCAAACCGAACAGTCGAGTTTGTATTTTCAATGTAATTTCTCAACGGCTAATCCATTTCAGGCAAATGATATGGCGTTGGAAAGCTTATGAAAATGCGTTACTTTTTCATGTTTAAAGTTTTTTCTAATTTTGGACGGTTTAAAAGTAATTTAGAAAACGATACAAGTTCCACCGAGTTCATATTTTCGATCTTTTTTAATGGTATGTCCGAATGCAGCAAATGATATGCCGTTAGAAAGCTTGAGAAAATGCTAAACTTTTTGGTATATATTGTTTCTCCCAATTCCTGACGGTTTTAAGTCAGTTTTGAAAATGCCTAAAAACTTATTTTCAGCGTAATTTCTACAAACTTTATCGGAATGGGGCAAATAATACACCATTGAAAAGCTACGGAAAATGCGAAACTTTTTCATGTTGATGGTTTTCTATGATTCCTAGCCGTTTTCAAGTAATTTCGAAAATGGTGACATCATTTGTTCTGTCTTTATCGCGAAACAAATTCTTCGAAAATGCACCACGTGAAGAACCTGAACTTCTCGGCATGTCTACCTGAACTTCACTCTGTTTTTCACGTGCTTTTTTTGATCGCAGATCTCCATCCACTGCTCGTTGCTCTCCATCCACTCACCGAAATTGAGCAGGTGATATACCGATGGAAAGCTGTTGTAAACACGCAACTTTTCCGTGTTGATCATTTTTTCATACTCGCGACGATTTTAAAAGTTTTTCATCTGATATTCATTCAGTGTAGTAGGTGAACTTCCTGTTGTTTTCACGTTGAACTTCTGTGACGTATTTTTCATTTGTAATTTCCTCATCCATTCGTCAAGTGTTACACAAATGGTATTTCTTTTGTATAAACTTCTCTCATAATATTTTTTTTACCTTTCTCCGACGGAGGACTTGAACTTATAGCAACAAACTTTTAGTCTTTTCTTTTTTTATTATTTTTAATACAAAATGCACACCGTGTAGTACGTGAACTTCTGGCGGTTATCAAAATTGAACTTCTCTAAGTGCGTGAAAATATCGAGTTTTTATGAATATTAATATGAATTTCTTAATCTTTTTATGAAATTTTGAAGCGCTCTATTTTTAAAGTTGAACTTCTTGTTATTTAATTTTTGAACTTCTTGTTTCCATTCTTTAATAACGAGGAAAATCTGAGTTTTCTATAATCATCGAACTTCTCCATCTTTTAATTTGGACTTCTGGTTTTATTTCTTAATTTTTTATGAAATTTGTAGCGCTCTATTTTAAAAGTTGAACTTCTTGTTATTTTATTTTGAACTTCTTGTTTCCATTTCTTTAATAACGAGGAAAATTTGAGTTTTTATAATCATCGAACTTCTCCATCTTTTTAATATGGACTTCTGGTTTTATTTCTTTAATCTTTTTATGAATATAAATATTTTAAGACACCAAAACAACATTTTGTGTGTGTTTTGCATTAGTTTGCACATCAAACCGCGTCATCTTTAGAAATTGAACTTACGCTTTTTCTTTTGTTTTCTTTCAACATTTTTTAGCACGTCAAACCACGTCATCTTTAGAAATTGAACTTCTCCTTTCTTTTTGTTTTCTTTCAACATTGGTTTATTCGAACTTAACTTCTTGGTTTATTCGTGTTTTTATTGTTTTATAAATGAGATTTTTTCTTTTTTTATGAACATCAAACCGCTCTATTAATTTAATTTGAACTTCTCTGGTTTTTTTGCAAAATGGAAAAACAATTCCATTTGTAAAAGTTCATAATTAATTAATACAAAACTTCTCCACGACAGGTTAGAAATGCTCAGTGTAGAGCCATTTACATAAGGAAGAATTGCCGAAACAATAGAACACATTTTCTAGAATGTGAATACAGAGTGAAGAAGACCAACACATTGGACTGGACACGTACAAATCACTACAGAAATTTGTTGTCTTTAAAATTTTCAATTACTGGGTAGTTCTTCTACATGACCTATCCACATAATAATATATGAACTTCTCAAGAACTTATTTTCCATTAAGCACATTTAAGTACATAATATACAGGAAGGAGGTCGAAGATGTGAGCGCGGATGCATCTACATGTAGGAAAGTTTTTGGGTGCTCTTTTTTTAATGTAGGGTGCTCTTTTTTTAAGAGTGCAAGGTCAAAACAAGTCTCATATCCATTGAACATCTACAATATTAACTCTCAAACACCAGCAAAATAACTTGAAGAAAAACAGTACCGGTTCTCATTTGGCATATCAACAAGCATATGCAAAGCACGTAATCAGAACCTTCTCTCGGCATAAATTCACCATCGATGTTTTATTGCGTCCTGGCATGTTCTCCTGGAGCACAAGACAGAGGAGAGGCGAGACTGTGTGCATGCTGCCCAACCAATACTTTTTGAACTTCCATATTTTTTTGGAACCATGATCATGGGGAAGTTCAATGAAATTTGTCGAGGAAGGTCGCTGAGAGAAGCGACAACAGGTAACACACGAGCGATGGCGACCATATGGCCAGCTTGCGGCGAACCGGCAACCTGTACTCGAGGAAGGAAGCTGCACTGCAGTTGAAAGTCCAAGAACCGGTGTCGCGATATGCCGAGCGTGGGGAAGATGACCGGAGCTGGTGCAAGGGGGGAGCAGGAGGCCGCCCCATGCACGCCGCTTCCCATGCCTTGCCGGGGGTCGTGGCCGGCTGGATCCAGCCGCCCCCTCGACTGGATCGGCGATGAGGTTTGCGGGGGCGGCGTGATCCGCGCGGTGGCTAGGTCCGCTGCACGGCGAAGGGATGGCGGCGCTTGGAGGTGAGGATGAGGGCGCGGCGGCGGGGTTCTCCGGGGAGGGCGTGCGCCGGCGTGGGGATCGGGGATCCGGGGAGGTGGCTCGGCTGCGGGGGGAAGCGGGGGTGTGGCGGGTGCGCGGGCCGGGGAAGGAGGCGGCGGTGGCTGCGCGGGCCGGGGAGGGAGGCGGCGGTGGCTGCGCGGGCGGAGGGAGGTGGGGGCCGCGCCGGCCAGGGAGGGAGGCGGCGGTGGCCGCGCCGGTCAGGGAGGGAGGCGGTGGTGTCGGTGTGGTGCGGTTCGTAGCAGAGGGCAGATGGGATCGGGGAGGGGATCGTGGGGATGGTGGGGTGGGTGAAGATCTTTTTCCTTTGTTACCGATTCGGGAGTTTGGAAGGATCCCGTCACTCCATATATAAGCTTTTTTAGCAAGAAAAAAATACCCATGCATGGCATCCTTCTTTGTGAGAGACGTTAATAGTACAAATTGGAGAGAGAAAATGTCCTTGGGTACACGTACATTTTTTCATATTTCTATAATCTGACCTACTCCCTCCGTTCCTAAATAGTTGTCTTTCTAGAGATTTCAACAAGTGACTACATACGGAGCAAAATGAGTGAATCTACACTCTAAAACATGTCTACATACATCCGTATGTTGTAGTCCATTTGAGATGGTTAGAAAGACAATTATTTGGGAACGGAGGGAGTATGTTGCATGGTTGGCTGGACACAAACAACATTTTTATTAATTTAAGATAGTATTTTCTTTCTTACGATTTCATCACTTTGGGTATTAGATGCCTATGGATGCCATATTTCACGTACCGAGGTATATACGCAACCAGATTTTTACTTTCTACATGTTAACGGGATACTTACAATATTTTCCTATCATTTTTCACATAGGTATATACACGCGCATACACATTGGGTATACTATTTTATTTTTAAGTTTGCTGGGTATATACAAGGAGATTTGTGAGTATGTCGTATACCCCTAATAAAGGTAACAAATCATGTGTCGGTATCAGCTTGCATCGTACATTCCTAATAAAAGTAAAAAAAACTAGGATCCTAATTTTTTTAATTATATACATACTCATGATATTTTCAAATTATTCGTGAAAAAGTGTCACCCGACATAATTTCTCTCATGATATACTCATGACTAATTCATTTAAGTATATACATACCAGATTTACATACATACTCATAATATTTTCGAGGTATCTACATACTCATGATATCTCTGGATATATTCATTACGACTTATTAGTAGGTATTTGAGATACCCAAGGTATATCCACATATAATTTTATTTGGTATATTCTTAGTACATATAATACTACAGGTATATGTATATATTTCATTAAACAATACTTATGGTACGTGTATATTTTTATTAGATATAATAACCCGTGTATAGGTATATTTTCATTAGGTATAATACATCACCATAATATTTGGAAAGGGATTATTGCTAGGAAATCAACATAATGTCTTTTTAAAAAGCAATTATTGATAGCAGTGCATGCAAATGAAAAATGGAAAGTGTTGTTTCATTGATTGCACGCCATGCACTAACAAAAATGGCTTACCATAAACGGCCTAGGTGCCTATGCACCTAGGTGTCCCAAACATTTTACCATATATATATATTAGCAGAATAACTATTCTGCACATCACTTCCGCACTGCACGCTGAACGCAAGTGCACGTCATTCTTTGAACAAGTGTGTTGCAGTACTCACACGAGTGAACTTCTCGTCAAAAAAATTGCAAGCGTTATTTTTTCGGTACTGTTTTTGCTTTAATTTTTTAACCGTTTATCGAAATGTGGCATGTAATATACCGTTGAAAAGTTATGAATTAGACGCAACTTCGACATGTTGAACACTTTTCGAGATTCCACACGGTTTAAGAGCAGTTTTGAAATTGACGCGTCCCATGACGAGTGACAGCGAGCGTTTTTTTTGTGATTTCTTCTAAACCGCTCGCCGGAATGAAGCAAACAATACGCCGTTGGATAGATATCGTCGAGGCGCATCTTTTTCATATATAAATTTTTCTCTAATTCGTTACGGTTTAAGAGCAGTTTCAAATTTACTTAATCGCGAAACTCTGTTTTTCAAATTTTTTGAAAGTTTCGGTACTGTTTTTGCTCCAGTTTTCTAACCATTTGTCGGAACGAGACGTATGATACGCCGTTGGAAAGCTATGGACAAGGCGCAACTTTCATATGTTGAAATGGTTTTGAGATTCCTTACGGTTTTTAGTTAATTTTGAAAATCGTGCGGCTGACTTCGAGAGGCAGCGGCTGCTTTTTCGCGAAATTTTTATGAATGGCTGGTCGGAATAATTCAAATCATACGCCGTTGGAAAGATATCGACGAGATGCAACTTTTTCATGTAGAACACTCTCTCTAATTCCTTACGGTTTAAGAGCGGTTTCGATTTTACCAAAAAACGGACACTCTATTCTTTGCGAGACCAAAATCGTCGTATTTACTGCATCAGACAGAAGAACGCGTTGCTTCAGACAAAATACCGCACTGCATCAGATGGGCAAGTGAACTGCATGGTTTCTTTTTGTTTAGACGTATTTTTTCTCGGACGAGGAAAGAGGAACGCACTACTTCAGACGAAATACCGCACTTCATTAGATGGGCAAGTGCACTGCATGGTTTTTTTTGTTTAGACGTATTTTTTCTTGGGCGGGAAAGAAGAACGCCTTTGCTTGATTTAAATACCGCACTTCATTAGATGGGCAAGTGCACTGCATGGTTTTTTTTGTGGGACGTAAATTTTCCCAAACGAGGTGGAATGCACTTCATGTCAAGCGTTGGCGAACCGCAATACTACGAAAAGTAAACCACGAGACTAGCGTAAAAGGGCCGCGACACTACCAAAAGTGAACCGCATGACTTTTTTGTTGGCCTTTTTCATACTTAATATTTTTCTATGAGCGTAGACCAAACGAGTGGACCGTATGGATTGAGTGAGTGAATCGCACTGCATCAAGAAGCGAACCACATTAATTTTCATGCCCTTCACATTTGGAGTAAGTGAATCACACTGCAATGTCGACCAAATAAAAAACAACATATCACACGCACTGCTTCAAATCAAAAACCACACTGCAATGTCGACCAAGTAACTACACATGGATTAGACGACGTGTCCCAGTGCACTTCTCTGGAAACATGATGCTTGGTGTTATTGACTGCTTTGGTGACCTGCCAAACTGCATCAGGAGCACTACACACTGATCGCACATGAGCAGAATTCACATATTTCTTTTCCTTTTTTTGATGTTCTTACCTCTCCTCCAAGAAATTGGCAAACCGCAAGAACATGAATAGCAAACTGCAGTGCGCTTAATTTTTAGTATCAAAAATAACAAAAGTAAATTGTAACAACAAACAAACAAATTGAGGTTTGGGCATTTTTTTTCAAGTAACATACTGCAAGCGAGATCATGAAAAACCAAAGGAAGTGCACACAAGTGCACGATGGCAGCGAACCAAGTGAGTAAAATGCATGCCACAAGCATCCACACTGCAGCATCGCACAAACGGAACTGCATGCCCATCGTCCTCTCAAGTCCCTATGTACTGCACCGAGGACCCAACCGAGCTGAAGTGAAAAGCAATCACTGCTGCGTAAGGCGCCGGTGTCGTCGCCGACAATGGCGTGGACAACTACCGTGGTCAAGAAATGGGGTGGCGATCGCTATGCGGCAAGGTGTGCCTGCACGCAAGAGGAGGCACGATGGACTTGACTCGGGGGGCTCGTTGCCGTGATGACCGCCAGCCTTGGCCTTCTGGCGGTGGGAGGCGATGAGTGCACCGCTGCCTCCAGCGGAGTGCTGCGCAGCTCAAAACTCCACCATCTGTTGCTCCCCTTGTTTTTGGGATGCATCCTGCAACAAAGCGGTCGCCAGGCACGGGGTGTGTCTTTGCGGCCAAACCAACGAGTCACACAGATCAGCCATGGCCGCGACCACCTCGAAGGACAAAAAAACCAACCGCACGCCCGTGCTGCTCCAACCGCTAGCAGCTCGCCGGCGTACTGCATGTCCACACTGAAGTAGGATTTTTTGTTGGCGCTGAACTGAAGTGGACGCTAGCGGTGGCTCGCCGTCGACCTCTGTGGCGCTTGGCGCGTCTTTGGTGTGGGCGGGGGCCGTTGAGGAGGAAGATGGGGTGGAGGAGGTGTCGTCGGCCAGGAAGCATCCGTGGTCAGGGGGTGTGCCCGGACTTTTCCCATTCGTGCTCGATCCCATCGCCTAGCGGCGCGGCATGGTCGGATTCGCCCAGATCCCTCGCCATGGAGGTGCGAGGCGGGGCGGGGCACATCTGCCACGGAGTGCAGGAAGGATGCTGCCGGGAGGGTGAGAAAGGCGGGGAGCAGGGGAGGCAGCTCGGGGAGAAGGTGGGGCGGCGGCGGGGCCGTCGCGCCTTCTCCGGCAGCGGGGCATCGTGGGGCCCGCCTGCCTGATCCGCGCCGGGGCGTTCTGGGGCCCCGAGGCCTGGACCCGGCGCCGGTTAGTGCTGGGAAGCGGTCGGGGGAGGGGTGGCTCGCCGGTGATTGGAGGAAGGCCACCGACAAGGTGGGGCGGGGTGGTTAGGCGGCGCGCCGGCCGTGGGAGGTAGGTGGGGGAGGAAGGTGGAAGGCGTGGTGGCGCGCGACTGGGTAGGAGGAAGCGGGCGACGGGGGAGGATGGAGGTGGTTCTACGCGGGGGAAGGGGGAAGGTGGAGAGAAGTGAGGTCGTGGGAGGAGAGTAAGAGTGGGTGGGGTGGGCTGGTGAGGTGGGGTGTTATTAGAATAAGAAACTGGTGTGCAAAATAAGTCTTAGGGGGTGTTATCATAATAGACATATCCTATAACAAGCCGGCTTTCGAGGCACGACATAAAGACCGGCTTTCGAGGCTCGAGTCTGATTTGCTTCTGTGAAGCAGGCCTTGTAGCCTCTTTTGGTTTATCCTAGCTCTCTGAAAGCGGGCTCTCACGTGACTTAAGCCGGTGTTTAACTTTGATATGTCCAGGTTCAACAAAGTCCATGATAGGTGTCAGTGTGATTGACTTATCAAAAGTACAACTTGGTCACCTTTTCGGAGTAGCATCAATCTAACAGGCAGGTTTAACCAAGTATTGTGGTGACATATGCCGGGCCAAGAGGGATGTTATTAGCTAAACTTGATTAGTTGGAAGCCCTCAAGTGACTATATGATCATGGAAAACCTCAGCATAGGATATACAGGAGACAATGCTAATACTGCAAAACATCTGGGGTCCAGATAAGCCGGCTTTATTCCATTGATCATAATATGATGAGTCAATAAGGCAGGATACCCATGTTTGAACTGTGCATCGTGGCAACTAGTTCTCTTTGGCAACCTTTACTTTTTCGCCAATAAGGCAGGATACCCATGTTTGAACAGCGCATCATGGCAGCTAGTCCTCTCTGACAACCTCGGCGTTTGATGATGCCGTATAAGCCAGCGAAGATTTGCTGACTTGAGACTTTGAGGTTGTAAATGACCCAGTAGGAGTCGCAAGTCCATAACCCAGTTGGATGTTTGGGCCGGCGGCGGAAGCCAGAATCTGACGGCGGAGCCAGAACTTTGTCGGACAAGTTAGAATACAAGTCTGAATTTTTCTGAGAGCCGGATTTTCATCACAAGCCGGATTTTGGTCACAAGACGGATTTGGTGACAAGTCAAATTTCTTGTCACAAGATGGATTTTGATCGCAAGCCGGTTTTTGGTGACAAGGCAGATTTTTCTGACAAGCCGGATTTTGGTTGCAAGCTGGACTTTATTGACAAGCAGGATTTTGGTCACAAGCCGGACTTTGGTCTCAAGCCGGATTTTCCTTAGAAGGATTTTTCTGAGTAGATTTTCCTGAGCTAGATTTCCTTGAGCTGGATTTTAAGCCGGAATTTGAGTTGGACTTTCCTTGAGCTGTATTTTGAGCTGGAATCTGAGTTGCACTTTCCTTGAGATGGAATTTCCTTGAGCTGGATTGATGGACTTTTCATGAGCTGGACTTTCCTTGAGCCGGATTTTGAGCTGGAATTTCCTTGAGCCGGATTTTGAGCTGGACTTTCCTTGAGCCGGATTTTGAGCTGGACTTTTCTTGAGCCGAATTTTGAACTGAATCTTTGAGTTGGACTTTCCTTGCCTGGCCGACCGTGAATTTTCTCGATCCCTCGGAGAGCTCCCTCCAAGAACACAACATGTTTGAGTGCAGGCTCCACGATGGGTGCCAACTGTCGTGGTTTTGTCACGGCAGATGTCCTCGAAAACGGACTTAGTCGTGAGACCATCACAACTAGGTCATAACTTGGATGGGGTTGATCGGAAATAAGAAGACGCGAGTTTTACCCAGGTTCAACCCCTCAAGGTGGAGGTAAAAGCCTACATTCTGCTTGATTTCTATTGATCCTCGTGGTCTCGATTACAAGGGCGCTATTTCACTGCCTCTGTCTTGAGAGCTATCAAAACATTTGTCTCGAGACCTACCAAAACATCTGTCTCCAAACTTGTTTGTCTAAAACCTTATCCTTTTGATGACTCGGGGACTCCCTTTATATAATAGATGAGTCCCTCGGGTTACAAGAGATTCCGGGTTATACCGTAGTCGGAGTCCTACTCTAAGTCCTCTGTCCTCCGTGTCATCCAAGTCGGGGTTCTCCGTCTTGTATTTAGACTCCTGGAAACTAGGACTTGTCTCTCCAGGTTGGGACTCATCCTCAAGCTGGGTCTCGTCTCCAGAGTCGGCTCATCTTCCTGAGCTGCCTTATCTCCAGAGTCGGGTTATCTGCAGAGCATGCTTATCTACGTGAGGCCGATTATCTCCGCGAGCCGGCTTATCCATGAGCCAACTCATCTCCGAGTGCCTGCTTAGCTCTGTGAGCCAGCTTACCCATGAGCCCGCTTATTCATGAGTCGGCTCATCTCCGTGAGCCTGCTTAGCTCTGCGGGTCAACTTATCCATGAGCCTACTTATCCATGAGTCGGCTTATCCATGATTCGGCTCTCCTCTATGAGCCAGCTTATCCATGGGCCTGCTTATCCATGAGCCTTCTTATCTCTTTGAGCCACCTTATCCGTGAGCCTACTTATCCATGAGCCGGCTCATCTCTATGAGCCGGCTTATTCATGAGCCTGCTTAGCTCTGTGAGCTAGCTTATCCATGAGCCGGCTCATCTATGCGAGCCTTGTTATCTCTGCGAGCCAGCTTATCTATGAGCCTTCTTATCTATGTGATCCAGCTTCTCCATGAGCTGGCTTATCTTCAGAGTCAGAAAACTTGTCTTGTAATAGGTCAGGTCAAGATTGTAACCGGGTCAATATTGTAGCCGGTGGACTTAACTCCAGAGATGACTTACCCTCAGAGCTGGGTTTAGCCACGGGTAACTCCCCCGACACATTCAATGATCCGTGTTAGAGATGCCCTTATCCAGATGTTTTGTGCTATACAAAAACATAGACGTCTTTGAACAAGAGTGCAAAGTCTCAAAACACTGTGTGGATAGCAGTGCAAAGTCTCAAAACACTGTGTGGATAGCATGCGCCTTCCACGAAAATTACTACTACCTCCAATTTATAATAAGTGTTGCAGTTTTAAACTAACAGCTGTTAAAAAATGCAACCCCTATTTTGGATCGGAGGGAGCAGGAAATAGGTGCATCAAATATCTCATGCACATGCTCCCAGGTGAAATCGAGAACTGAAAGTTTGCATGCCCAAATATCCTGGGAAAATTACAGCCCGAGTACTTTGAAAGCTTGTAGAATTTCATGCTCCCTCCGAGACAATCAAAATTGTAATTTGCTCAGTACGGCAAGAGCACTCATTTCTGATGTGCCCCTTTGTTTTTACCGTTGCCATCTTCCACCATTTTGTAGACACGCCAAGTAAACTAGTGATATCTGAATGAAAACATAATCAAAATTGGCACTAGAGAAAATTGATTATAGTGGATACACTAGAAGCATTTACAGGAATAGAAGCTCATGCTTTCGAGCTGACTAAACTTATTCCTAGAGACTAGAGTGAAAAAAAATTGGGGCGTAGGAGGGAACAAGGTAATATATACCACTTATCACCAATGAACCAAGAAAATGCTAAGGCAAAAAAAAACCCTATGACAATGCCCATTGACATCTACTCTAACCTAATTCATGAATTTCCGACAGTCAGCAGTCTGGCACAGGCAAGGAACTTTGCAATCATCAGCCTCATCAGGGTCAAACAGGTAATCATACCTAGAAATTACACACAACATAAAAACATGTTTAGTCTCCTTGCATCCTTGCAGAAACACAAAGATTATCATGATGGAGTTTAACATAATTTGCTGAGAACATCTGCAAAGAAAAAGAAAAGGAAATCATATACGACATACGTTAGCTCTTCACCGGCACAAACATTTCTCTTGGCAATTAGAACAATGCGGCTCTGATCATGCCCCACGCTCATAATCCTCGCATAAAAGTTTGGCGTGCACTGCAGCAAAAATAACAATACATCAGGCACATATTATTTAGAATCTTAAGCAGATTTGAAGTTCATTATATGATCCTTACAGAATGATTAATCAGGCGTGCCACGTTTCCTTTGTCTGTGGCATCAACAACCACTTCCTCGCTGATTTTGAAAAGCTGGGCAGAAAAAAGGACAGCATAAATGTAGTTAACGTTAGAGTATTATCAGAGGCTATTAAAATAATACATCATAAATCCATATAATGCATACAACACGTGATTTCCAGTAGTTGGGATGGCCAAATAGCATGTGTGTTGTAGATATAATGTTATTTCACAGAAAAAAATGCACTCATAGATACACCACATAACAGGTGAACTGGTATGGAAGATGACTCACATAACAATCTTTTCCCTGTACACGATATTGTGCTTCCCGTAAGTCCGCAACACTTCGTCTGACCTGTTCACCGCGGTACTCTAGAACCTGGAAAAAAAAGTTAACCATGAGCAATTTCTTGAATGAGGGCAGCAGCGCATTAATGAAGACCACATGTAGGATAGCGGAATGCCGGCTTAATAATGGAAAGTAGGGCGCATATATGGGAACAGAAATTACCACGAGTGGTTACAAAGCAACCATGTAAGAGAAGTATAAATGGACCTTTAAAAAAATATCAATGGAGCGTAACGTATAAAGTAGAAAGAAAACTGTGTCATTACAACCAAGCATTTCTACTGTTCAAGCGCCCCCAATTGTGAAAAATATTTCCATGGCATATAATAGTGTTTGAGGGAATACCATTTCTCCTTCTTGAATGTCCCTACGAGCAAAAAGTCCCCACCTATGAATTCCTGACCTACCAAAGCATACTCTACTATGTTCCGTTTTCTGAAATAAAGAAAAATTAATTAGTTTCATACTACAAATATATAAGTACAAGGGAAAGCCAACAGACATATAGTAACCTGAAGATAACGTAGACGCTCCTTAAAAGTAGAAAAGGATTCCGGATCCCTCTCTTCCTGCAGAGTACAGAGTTTTCCTTCATAAGAAAATTTGACTAAAAGATGGGAAAAGATATCTAATAAGCATGCATACATTACAGAATTAATCAAATTACCCTTCGTGGATTCAGACTGTCAATTTCATCCCAGCGGTGTTGACAATATCCCCTTACTCGGTGTGCCATTGCTGCCTCCCGGGATCTCTGCATGCAACAAAATTCCAATCAGGTGTGCACCAATGGGTTATCAATACAAGATACCAACCGGCAACAGTACTTATATTTTTGGAACAAGTGGCAGGAACACGGACACGCACGTTTGGCTCTCGGGTGTAATTACACCCAATTTTTTTTAAATAGTAATTTGGAAGGAAGTCAAAAAATCTGAAACTTTTTGCGAACAAAGTAGATTTATTGTTGCACTCGTATAAAAACTTTCGCAAAGAAAAGACTTTCATGTTGTTCTGGACATAAAAAACAAATTTGTCGCTATATACGCCGTACTGTTCACGCTTTTGTCAGAGAGTATTTGTCATTTTTGTCAGAGAATATTTCGTTGCAGATTATTTTTGTACACTAGAAATGACAGCTCAAGTTTGTTGGGGAAAAAGTTTTGGAACGTTTTGACTTTTTCTAAAAATAATAAAAAAAATACATAACCAGGTGTAATTACCACCATGTTCCAAAGGGTATTTTCCCAGGAACACTGCCTATTGAGCAACACCATATGAGTAAATCATAATGAACATCACAAAAAGGAATTAAAACAGATAATGATCCTTGTTGAATTGAAGTTGATGTGACAAAGGTTATCAGCAAGTGGTGAACTAGGGTGCAAGCGCATTAACCAGCAACCAGGAACCTGCATTACGGTTAGACTGGGCACTGTTGTGGGCTCCTTTTGGGGTCGCATGTATTGATTTCACTGCGGCCTTAGTCCTGGATTCCCAGTTTATAGAAACAGCGAAGATGCAGTGAGAGCTGCAGAAGAAGCCCCAACAGAGGAACAGTGTGCCAGGTAGAGAAGCAGCAGGCACATGATGACATGACTGGGAGTCCTAGACCGAAGTGGGTCCAGAGAATCTGGCCAGTGGGAGGCGTTGGGATTAGGAAAATAAACAGCAAATAAAGGTTGAATGCCTTGCAGTAATGTGCTCCATATGGTCACAACTAATGAAAAGAAGAGGAATCAGGGTAGGATAGCAAGGAGTCGAAGTTCAGCCAAGCAATTACAAAAGGCTGTTGCATGTGCTCTTTGAAAAAGCGTTTTCTTCTTCGCTTAAATCAGGCACAGCTCAGAGTGTCTTCACCACCTGGAGAATGAGGATGAGCGACTTATGGTGCTACCCGATCCACTCTTAAGCCTTAAAAGTCAGAATCTGCTTCGTCCCACTATGACATTTCACAAAAACCCAACTGCTAACAGCTACAAACTCCAGATCTGATCAAACATTGTCTTTCATAACCGTCTGGATAAATCACCACACTGGTTTCTAACTAGTACCTATGCTAGCTAAATGAATTAAATGTCCCAGCCTCCAAGGTATCTTGCAAGTTCACACAAGCTTACGAAACATGTTTAGCCCTATTTTCGGATGTAACGGTTAGCTGAAAGATTTTTTTTTTCTGAGACATAACACTTGGTTGGAAGTAGTAAAAATCCCTCCAACTAACTAGATTCCATAGTGCAGCACAACAGAGAGTAGAAACGACAGACTATTTGCTAGTAACACAGGGGTAACTTTAGCTACTATCCTAGTTACCCATTCTCATGTAGCACGCATCAAAAGATAATGGCCACATCCTTAGAATTAACAAGTACTTCCCCGAACTTTATTATTAAGAGCTGCTATAATGGTTATATTACCATGCTAGACGTGCGTTTTGTGGCTTACGTTGTAGCTAGCATAAAGATGCATTCATTATTCTTTCAACTTTAAAGCAAGGCATACCTTCAGTTCTTTCCTAACATAAACTCGACATCTTGCAGAACATAAATTCTCTATAGTTTCAACTTCTGATGCTGAATCCTTGGGAAGATCTTTCCTAATCAGTCTTGAAGCAGCTATTGTGCCACTACTCTGAACAAGCCTTTTTGAAGAGAAAGTTCCAGCAGGAGTTTGAATTATCAAAACATTATCAGGATTAGGTCTCCTGCACATAAATAAATAATCCAAGACAATCCAACTGTCAGTATTGCACAAAAAGATGTGAACAAATTATAGCTTTACTCGTGCTTCCACTTCATAAATCTTACCGATGATGAGCACAATATGAAATCATCTTTGTTGTCTGTTTGCCGTTTTTTTCCAAGCAGTGCAGCTGCATACATGGAAAACATAGTAAAGTTCAGATGTGCTAAAAAAACATGAGATTCAAGCAAAAGAAATGAAATTACACACTTTTCTTCATTGATAAATAGTGTAAGCAACATGTTCTTGCAGCGATCAGTATCAGCTATACCTCCATTCGATAGCCTGCCCTTGATGCACAGGTGGCATGGTAATAAGTCGAGCACCTGTAGCATTGTGTGCAAGCACCATGTATTTGCCTACAAATGACGCACATCTGGAGCAATGGGCAAGAATGGAACATAATTAGGTCAACGTAGTCAAACATACGAGATACGTAGCACTCGTTCAGGATCAATCATCGTAAGCCACTCAAGCTATTGCACCAGCATATGTATTCAACCTTCATAAATAGCAGAGGTGCCATGCTCAATATCCCAATAGCAGGTTCCATGAGCTCATCACTAGCAAAAGCCACCTGTGGCTGAAACCACGCACATGCGACATGTACCCACAAGTTATCAACATTTGTTGGCTTCAGCGCTCCACCTAAAATAAGTGTTGAAGCCAGTAAGAACCAGGTTAATGATTACAAAAATGCTCAATAAAACAGAATGTCACAATTTGATTTTCCGGTATCAGATTTGACAACTTAATTTAGTTGCTGTGGTGCTGTCACTATCGTTATTTAGAAAGAGACCTAGGTTCGACATTAATAGCAGTACTGATGAATTATCCTGTTATGGAATCTATTTCGTCCAGTTACCACTGAAAGGATAGCAGGTACATACCTTTCACAGGGCAAAGGCAGCAATCCCTCTTTTGTTCAGGCGTTTCACAAGCCCTACAAATCCACGAGGTGAAATCTTGCTTACCGCTCACACCATAGCATTCCTGATGAACAGCTATCTGGCATCTGAACATGAATGTGATCAATTGCAAACTTTATTCCATATCTCAAAATGATTCGCACCAAAGAAAAACATTGCGAGCAACACGAGCTTAATACCTGTTACAAATCACAATCTTATTGTAATCCCAATCTTCAACCCATCTACAGACTGCACACCTTTCGGTTGTCCATTTCACTTGTACATGATCATAAGGTTCTGTACATAAATGCAAAGTCCGTCACTTCAAATTCCTGGGAACCAGATCTTCTAATACTATAGGCTACAAAATAAATGCTCAGTTACCATTTAACAAATCAAGTAACTGCTGTTTTTTCAGTTTCTGAGAGGAGCGCTTTGAAGGATATGTGGAACACACGCTTGGTTGATGTTGATCTATCTGTAAAGAGAAATGTGGGACGATCATAACCCTAGCAAACAGAACTACAAACCAACAAAGGAACAGAAATAAAAACTACAACACTACTATACAGTTGCACAAGAACTAACAGCATCTATATATGCAGTGGAAAAGATTGAAACGAAAGCATGCTGTCATTACTGTACGAACCCATTTTCCAAATGGCATAAGTGTTTCCTTCATTTTAATACTAGATTTCCAATTTTTACTTCTGCAGCCAGCGTGCCTTTCCCATTCATTGAACAGAAACTTTTGTCCCTTACAAGGGGCACAGTGGCAAGAAATCCTGCAAAAAAAGATAATTTTGAAGTCATAAGTAGGTCCAGATATATATGAAAAATATCAGAGTTACATGCAGATGAATGGAAACCACCTAAACAATGAACGAGGGCAAGCAGAAAGATAAGTTCAAGCCAAAAAACAGGAATCAATAATCTCACTAAGTGTACATAATTGTGAGCAAACTGAAATTAAGCTATGGTGGTGCGGGCATGCCAATGATGCCATGCCAGTCACAAGTAGGAATAACTTTACTACAATCTAATGTAATTCAGATAAGTGGTTCTTACAGTTCGAGATTTGGTAGGTAAGTTCCTTCCATGTCAAAACAGATGACCCCTACTCTGTCAGGCTTCCTTCCTTTCTGTGCAGAATTATCTTTACTGTTTCACAAATGGATTGTACATGTTACTCTTAAGACCCATAAATTAGAACCTTGAAATATGAAAATGTAGCATAAACAAGTGGTTCTAGCCTTCTAACTCACCTATCATCAGGAGAGTTTGTCTTCTTGCTGGACAGATTTGAGTTACGTTTAACCCTACAGTAAAGGCAGAAATAACTTTTGTCTCGTAGATCCTATAGCATCAAAATGAGCATGTTAGCAATGGTAAATTACTAAAGCACCAAAGATATTATGACGAGATAAACCTTTAGGTTGCTGCACTTTTTGTCACATTCTGCGTGAATCCAACTTTCACAACCATGACAGCAAACCTGGTTAATCACCTCCCATCTTCAGAATTTGCACGGTTGGAAACATAAGATAAATTTATATTGCGCTAATGGCTACACTATGTCTTACCCATCTTCGGTCACATTTATGTTGCCAACTTTTCAAGCATATCCCACAGTACTCTTTTGATCTCAAGATCTGCACATACAGGAAGGTAGTGTAAGCCGTAAGGACAAGACACTCAGAGTGAAGTAGGTTCACCAAAACATACCCTAGCACAGTGTTTGCAAGCAAGTTGCTCCATCACATAAACCAACTTGTTTGACTCTTTGTTTGGAAAGCAATTTCCACAACTTTCACACTGCAATTCACTTGTATAATGCTGTGTGCAGAGAATAAGCAAAAATCTAATTAGTCTATTGGGGAAATATATGACAGTTGAAGAAGCAGTTCCATTTTGTGATAAATAGTACAAGAAAAGCACTGAAGTGTAATGGCGTTACTAACTATGGTCGGCCATTGACTGACCCAGAAGGCGAGCTATATAATGCCAATAAGTTGAATAACCATTGGTACTCCACAATACATAAAGATGCTGAATTTTATCATTCTGCTTATACACACACAGTACTATGTCTGCTAGATAATGTTTCTCAGAAGATTTTTCTGCAGTCATGCATCAATGCACTTTTCAGGCGTTCGGCCCCCATCTAAAGTTTAGGTTTGAAGAAAAATCATATGAATGTAGATAAACCTAAACCGTATACCTAATATTAATGCATAGATAGATCACCAAAAACTTAGAAAGCCAGCAGGCAGGATTGAATACAAAGCCACGGAAGGTTGGACCAAAAATATTGATAAATTTCCTGTGAATACATGTCTTCTTAGTTGTGAAAAAATGGTCAGCTTGCCTTAATCTGTGCCTGGCACTCCAGCTCGTTTGAGCCAGTCACTTCTTCTAATTCGTCTGGACAAGGTTGACACACAACAGGCTGCCCTGCTGTGCTGTCATCCATTGGCACTTCAGAGAACCCCTGATCGGCCAAAAAGGCCTCTTCTAGTGCCCTCTGGAAATCACCAGGTTTGAGACTGCTCAAATCCGTTTGCCCTTGGAATCTGAAATGGAAATACATCTATTTCTTAGCACATGTGTGGGTGCTATTCTATAGCTCGGCACAATTACTTCTCCTTCTTGCCAATAAAAAGGCCTTCCTGATATGCTTTTGCAGCACTTTAAATGCAATAACTGACAAGTTATTTTTAGTGAATTACTAGTAACTTACTGGTCAATGTAGTCCACAAAAGGAAAAATCCCTCCTTGCCTCACCCAGACATACTTCTGCAACACACGGGCGTCATCAAATGGTCATTCAGAAAGAAAGAAAGAAAAAAGCTCAAAAGCAAAAGAGGAAGTAGCAGCAATTCAAGTCAGTCAGCCCTAACGAAACAGTAATTAATGTACCTTCTCGTCGCTGAACTCTGCACGCCAGCCAAACAGCATCACACAAAGCACAGCACCACCACGCGGCTGGGGCGGCATTGCATCAGCAGCAGCCTGCCGAGCTGGGTCGACGACAACTCCCGGCCACGCTGGTTGCCGCTTACCCAGCCGTGCCCACACAATGTCACCATACAAAAACTCTGTGCTCCAATGAAGGTCCTCCTTCTGCGCCTGCAGGTCCTCTTCTTCCTCTTTGTCTTCGTCTTCCATCAACTCGTTTCTATGGTACGGTTCATCGTGCAAGGAGGTGAGTGCGCTCAGAGACATGGAGTACTTCCTGGAGGCAACAAAATTCTGGCACACTCGGTAACGATGTGCCTCCTCTTCCTCATCCACCTCTGACAATGCGGATGTCCTATCCAGGACTGCACCTTTACGGCAGAGCGGCTTGCTTTTGGGAACGAGCTGCTCGACCTTGGGCGGTGCAGGCGGCTTGGCCGGCTTCTCCCTCTTCCAGGGGTCGATGAGCACCGAGTCATTGAACCGCGAGGGCAGCACCTGGGCACGCCCGCGCGACGTCCGGACGACAGGCGGGCGCGTGGCGGCGGCGGCGGCGGGCGCCGGCGCAGCGCCGGCAGGTGATGCAACCTCGGGCTCCTCGCACCAGCGGAACCCGGCGGCGGCATACGGGATACCGGAGGCCGGCACGTGGCCGAGCAGCTCGACGGGGAAGAAGTCGTCACCCCTCTGCCTCTTTGGACGGCGCTCGCCGGCGCCGCCCTCGCCCTCGGCATTGCAACGCTTGAGGCTGAGGATCTCCGAGCGCTGGGTCCGCTTGAAGATCATCCCACGCGAACCCTTTGCCCCCCGCCCGAATTCACCGGCCCGGCGGCGAGATCACGGCGAATTCGGCGAGGGCTCCCCCGCAAACCCTAACCCTGCCCTCGCCGCGGCGAATTGGAGAGGAGGGGAATTCGTCCCCCGCCTCTCCCCACGAGCCGTCGCGGAGACGGCGGAAGGAGGAAGGGGGGCAAAGAAGAAATCTTTGACGGAGATGCGTGCGGAGAGAAAGAGAAATCGGGATTGGGGGAATTTTTCTTTTTTGTTTTTGGTGGCTGTTCTTTGTGTGTTCTAATGGGAGGGCTCGGGAAGAAGAAGTCCTACGAGAAACGAGGAGCGGAGCGCGACCCGGTTGTAAAAACGATCCTGGCCCTGATTTTTCTCTCTCGTGGGATCGGGTTGGTTTCGTGCGGGAGGATGGATGGATGGGATGGTGGTTACATGGATGGAAGCCGTCGTCGTCGTCGTCTTCGTCGTTGGTGCAGGTGGAGTTGCCGTGCCGACTCGCCGTTGGATTTTGGTGGTGGTGGTGACGGTGCGCGTCCATGGAGACGGAGGAGGCCGGTGGGCGTTACAAGGAGCTTGGAGTTGGCGTTTTGGCGTCGTGGTACGGGCATTTTCCTCGCCCGGACGGAATTTCGTTTGGATTCGTGTGGGTTCGAGCTTCGAATCCGGAATTTGGTCTGGGCTTGTGAGTTGTGTTTCTTTTGGGTTTGGATTTGGAGAAGATGGTTTCGACATGGACGGGAGGAGAGAGAGAGAGATGATCAAGGTGGCCATGAACGAGTTTTGTGCAGTGTGGGATGGGATGGGGAGCTGGCTAGGGCGACGTCACGACGAGTAGGTAGGTAGGCGCTGTACCTGTAGTGATGATTGATCATCCCTCCCGGGCGGAGAGACAGACAGGTTGATCCAGATGCGACTCACTGACTGTCTTCTCAAACTCGATGGAAAGACCAATGGTCGATGGCCGATTTCGCCACCCCGATGGAATGAAGAAATTTCCGATTTTTATTTCCTTGTTCTTGTTTTGAGCTCGTGCAGGTAGTGACTAGTGAGCGGTGTTTGATCTAGTCTTCTGTAGGTGGAGCTTCCGGTTGGATTTCTGCGAGTTTCCATGCCGTCCTTGTTGGGCGAATCGCGAAACGAAAATCGTGCACGGGCCAGGAGAGGTGAGCGCATGGTGGCCGCAGCGCGTAGATCCTGGCCGAGGCATCACCGGCGGGCGTTGATCCAAGCAGAGACGGACGATTAATCGGACTTCTTTTTCTCTTTTGATTTATCTATATAATCTATCTACTAGTAGTTGGAATCGCGGTCGCCGTGCTCGAATCTACGGTCGCAAAGGCGTGCAGCTTTGGCCGGCCGGATGACACTTCCGCCGTGCATTCGTGTCGCCTTGGCCACGATTCGCCGGAGTTGGAGGAACCTTTAGCACGCACGGGCACGGGCACGGCCACGGGCTTCTTTGTCGGTGGCCCGGTGGACTTTGATTGAGTGCGCCCGTCAGATTCATCTAGTCGTACCGTCGGAGTTGGCTGTTCCATGGCCATCGGAGCAAAAGAGCACGGGAGGGAGGCGTGTGTGTGTGGCAGTGCGTTCATGCTGTGTGTCAAAATTACAAGGGATGCCCGTCCATGGCCATGAGTGAGGCGTGAAGGAGCTGCTCCAGACGACGCAGCGACACAAGAATTAATTAGGGGTAGGTGTCAAGGTTTTCTTGGTTCCTGTGCGTGCAGCTTTTCTCATCCTCGCTTGTTTCTTCCTCCTTTTGTGCTTCACTGAAGAAATTCTCCTCCTTGAGATTCACAGATACTGCTAGTTGATCCGAAAATGAAAATGCTCCGGTGAGGCGAGCGTTGTGCCTGCACACATTAAAAACATGATTTTTCTCACGGGCATCGTTAGGGCGCCGTAGTCTAAGTGTCCAATCAACCCATCCGCGGAGCCGGCAAGAAATGTCAGATCAATTTTATTGTTCGGCTCATTGGGGACGCCCAAGTTGCCGATCCAGCCGTGTGGAGTGCCCCCGGCGCCGCCATGCTTCCTGCGTGACGCACCGCCATCGACCGGAGCAGCCGAGAGACGATCTCGTTCGCTCGTGCAGATGCCTCCATCTGATTTCCAAGTTCTAGCTACAAACGGCAGATGTTACATGTGATTTTCTCAATATAAGAGCATCTATGACACGACCGGACCCTCAAATACGTCTCAAAACACCCGGGTAGGCCGCTCGGTCACTGTCCGGTCACAATTTTTTGACCCAGATGGTCCTATCAAACGGCTCTCAAACGCTCGGGCTGACCGACACCCCTCATATATCCAGCTCAAATATGGAGCGGATATGGGGCGGCCGGGCACGCCCGCCACGTCAGACCTGACAGCCCGCCCCACCCTAAATTGCACCAAATCCATCAAAACCTTCCTCCTTCCCCCGCCGCCATCCAACCATTCCCGCACCCGGACCCTCGCCGGCCTCCACCCTTGCTTCCAATCCTCACCTCCGGTCCCGATACACCTCCGGAGATGGCGTCCAGCCCGACCCACGCCGCCGCGCCGGAGACGCAGTCCGCCTCGTCTGCGGGAGGCGTGGTGTCGGCGGCGGCGACTTGCAAGGCGGAGAACGTCGCCCGCAACTTGCGGCGACGCCGCAGCGAGAGAGGGAGGCGGCGGCGGCGGCGCAGGGAGGTTCGGACATTGTGGAGCAGTTGTCTCCTCCGCCGCGCCCGGATCCCCGCACCCCTTCCCTCCGAGCGCCTACGGGGATTACACTGTCCGCCCCCTTTGGGATACAGGATGATCCGAGCACCGGCTGGGCCATTTCGGAGAGCTTTCCACCCACGCAGATCCCGGCGGTCGACGTGTGTGACTCGCCGCAGCTCGTTCGGGCGCGGATGAGCACGGGCTCCGGCAGTGCCCGGGCTGCCCTCAACATGTTCGATGGAATGACTGAACAAGAGTCGGTACGTTTTCTTTACTCTTGTCCGATCATATTTTAGCATAGACCACTAGTTCATTTGCTTGTGATGAATGCTTGCAACTTTGAATCATGTAGGAGGCGTTCTTGTCGAACATGATCAATGACAATGAAGAATCTACCGAAATGGAGTATGAATTGGAGGCCACCACCGCATTTGAAGTTGGGACAACATCCGATCCCAATCCAAGCAAGAAGAAGAAGAAGACCAAGACACTAGACGGCAGTGGTGGCGGCTACTTTGTATCACGAGGTGGAGAAGAAGCCATCTGCTTTTAGCCATTATTGGGTCATACTGAATGGCAAGCCGAAGTGGAACCAAGTTGTGGTCGACCTCAAGTCCGGCAAGAAGAGGAATGATGGCTCAAGCTCCAACCAATCAATTGGTTGGACGATGAAGAGTACAACGTTGTCGTGGAGAATGGAGAAGCCACCGTGCCAAAGGACAACCGCCAAGTCATGGGAAACAAGTGGGAGAGGGCACGTGTCGCCCGTGACGTCGCGGCTACCAAAATGTCGTCAACATGGACGGTCATTTTTTGGTGAGGGAGAACAAGAAGGAGAGAGGTAGAAGCTCATGTTGGATGCGCAAAAGGAAAGGATGGAGTGGGACCGGAAGAGGGCGGAGAAGAAGCTCAAAATTGAGAGGGAGAAGATCGAGTTGGAGAAGCAACAAGTGGCGATCAAATGGGAGCTCGAGAAGGCCAGGACATTTGGCGACATAGAGCTTGAGAAGGAGAGGCTGCAACTCTCACGGGACGCGGAAGATGCGAGGATCATGTTGGCGGATGAGACCCTCTATGATGAGCATTCGAAGAAGTGGCTTGTGGACATGAAGATGGAGATCAACGATCGTAGGAAGTACGAGGCGGCGAGGGAAGCTGCGGCCCGGATGCAGGCGGAGCAGGCAGCCCGGATGTAGGCGGAGCATGACGGGCAAGACACATTCCGCCTGGAGCAGGACGCATTCCGCTCGGAGCAGGCGCCGAGCCAGTGATCCGGGGCCATCTGTCATGCTCGAACATTGATTTCATTTTGCCATGTCCGGTTTGTTGAATTAAGATTTGCTTTGCTTTGTTCTGAACTTTGGCATTCGAACAGTTTGTATTGTATAATCGACGTGTATGGATTGCATGAATTTGAGGATTGGAATTTGCGGTATGTGGATATGCGGCGCAACATTTGAGGGGTGCCGGGTCAGTTCTCACGGACACGTCCGGCGCGTCCGTGGGCGTTCGAGGGGATAGATTTGTCAAGCCTAGTTGTATTTGCTCTAAGCAATTTGATGTGTTATGGGCACCATCGTTATTATTGTTGCTGCATCCGCGGTGCTAGTGCTTCACTCTGGAACAAGAGCATTCACAACAACTCCATGTGCGTGTGAAATCTAGCGAGAAAATTTCACCGCACAAAAGATAAAACTATGCTCCTCTTCAAGCTGCATCGAGAAGGCTTTTGACTTTGTTGGATGGGATTATTTGTTAGAGACGTTGAATCATCATGGCTTTTCTGCCCGTTTTCGTGACTGGATCTCGACACTTTTATCCTTGGCATCCTCGAGAGTTTTGCTAAATGGTATTGTTGGCGATCCAATCAAGCATGGTCGAGGTCTCAAGTAGGGAGACCCGCTATCATCGTTATTTTTCATGCTCGCCATCGACCCATTACACCACATCTTCGGCAAATCCACAACCCAAGGAAAGCTCCATCCCTTCCCCGGGAGGCATACAGGGATTCATGCCTCTCTTTATTCCAACTACACCGATGTTTTTTGTGCCCCCGTCAAGGAGGGCGTTCAATTCCTTCCCACCATGCTCGCTTCCTTCGGTTATTTCATCGGCCTCTCCACAAACCGCACAAAGAGTATTATTGCCCCCATTAGATGTGCCAGACCTCGATGATGTTCTTCAGTCCTTTTCAGCATGTCGATCCACCTGCCCTGTTCGTTACCTTGATCTCCCCCTTGCGGTCAGTAGATTAAGGAGGATTCATCTCCAACTCCTGGAAGACAAGGCTGCTGGCAAATTGGTGCCTTGGAAAGACAAGCATGTTACTATCTCGGGTCGCATTCCCTTGGCCGAGTCGGTTCTTACGGCGATGGCCATTTACCACATTACACCGCTTGACCTTTTGGTGAAGGTTCTCAAGGCGATTTACAGGCTGCGGTGTGCCTTTCTTTGGGCTGGAACTGGCAAGGTGACTAGTGAAGACCTACAAGTGGACAGGGTTGTTGTAGCACTTTCGTGATAAATAAAGTGTCGAACACATAGGGAGCAAATAGGAAGGAATTACAAACCCCGCGACTACGCTATCACTTACGTAGGTATCTACGCACCCAAACTGTAGTTTGGAAATAGCATATCACAGTAGGCTGCTAGAAAGACAAATAAATGGGTTGTGTTTATCTAAACTACAAACAAGAAATAAAAGGCAGAAAAATAAAGGGACTAAATTAAGGGAAATGGTGTTTGAGTAGTAAACGTTCTCGAGGGAATCAGAGTCATCACCACAAGTATGATGCTAACAACACATGGTAGACATGGCTCTCTAATTGTATCAACAATTCACTTGCATATGATCTAGCATGGGCGGAGGCAATAAAGTACGCATCCACACACCGGTTATTGCGTAGACTTGCGCCACCATCGTGATTCACCACTCCGGTTATCACAACGACGATTAAGGGGAGTGAACTTCCCGTGGACATGACATCAAGTTCGGGGGTTCTCCACTAATCCCTATTGAAATGACTACGGACGAAGGGAGAATAGGACTGTCACCACCTACCCTCCACAACCAGCTTGCTCACCAACATAAATCACCTCAAGTCCATAAGTGGGTAATGTTGTGTGGGCGCCCTTCACAACACCATAAGACAAATCAACGCAATACGTATAAAAAGAATGATTGGATTGCTTATTCAACATCAAAGTACTAATCATGCAAAGGGTTCATCAAATTCCTCAAGAACTAACACAACTACTCAAACATATGAGAGTGAGAAGGAAGGTTACAAGCCCGCACTAAGCCGGTGGAGGAGAGGAGCACGGCGGCGGTGATGATGGCAGCGGCACCGCCGGTGGAGATGGTGGCGGCACTGCTGCCTCTTGAGCTTGCGTTGGTTTTTCCCTTGAAGAGGAAAGGGTGATGCACCAAAGTAGAGTAAGTATTTCCCTCGGTTTTGAGAACCAAGGTATCAATCCAGTAGGAGACAACGAACAAGTCGCCGAATACCTGCACAAACAATCAACAACTTGCACCCAACACGATAAAAGGGTTGTCAATCCCTTCACGGTTATTTGCAAAAGTGAGATCTCATAGAGATAGATAAACGGTAAAGTAAATATTTTTGGTTTTTTTTTATAGATCAAAAAGTAAAGATTGCAAAATAGTAGATCGGAAACTTATATGATGGAAAATAGACCCGGGGGCCATAGGTTTCACTAGAGGCTTCTCTCAAGATAGAAAATATTATGGTGGGTGAACAAATCACTGCCGAGCAATTGATAGAAAAGCGCAAAGTTATGACGATATCTAAGGCAATGATCATGAATATAGGCATCATGTCCGTGTCAAGTAGACCGACTCATGCATGTATCTACTACTATTACTCCACACATCGACCGACTCCTGCCTGCATCTAGAGTATTAAGTTCATAAGAACAGAGTAATGCTATAAGTAAGATGGCATGATGTAGCGGGATAAAATCAAGCAATATGATGAAACCCCCATCTTGTTATCCTCGATGGCAACAATTCAATACGTGTCGGTTCCCCTTCTGTCACTGGGATCAAGCACCGCAAGATTGAACCCAAAGCTAAGCACTTCTTCCATTGCAAGAAAAACCAATCTAGTTGGCCAAACCAAATTGATAGTTCGAAAAGACTTGCAAAGATATCAAATCATGCATATAAGAATTCAGAGAAGATTCAAATAATATTCATAGATAAGCTGATCATAAATCCATAATTCATCGGATCTCGGCAAACACACCGCAAGAAGGTATTACATCGAATAGATCTCCAAGAACATCAAGGAGAACATGGTAGTGAGAATCAAAGAGAGAGAAGAAGCCATCTAGCTACTAGCTATGGACCCGTACGTCTGAGGTAAAGTACTCACGCTTCATCGGAGAGGGAATGGTATTGATGTAGAAGCCCTCCGTGATCGAATCCCCCTCCGGCAGGATGCCGGAAAAGGCCCCTGGATGGGTCTCACGGGTACAGAAGGTTACGACAGTGGAAAAGTGTTCTCGTGGCTCTCCTGGTTGGTTTTGGAATATTTGAGAATATATAGGCGGAAGAAATAGGTCGGTGGAGTCACGAGGGGCCCACAAGGGTGGGGGCGCGCCCTCCGTCCTTGTGGCTGCCTCGTGGCTTCCTTAACTTGCACTCCAAGTCCTCTGGATGTCTTTTGGTCCAAGAAAAATCATCGCAAAAGTTTCATTCCGTTTGGACACCATTTGGTATTCCTTTTCTGCGAAACTCTAAAACAAGGGAAAAAACAGAAACTAGCACTGGGCTCTAGGTTAATAGGTTAGTCCCAAAAATAATATAAAATAGCATATTAATGCATATAAAATATCCAAAACGGATAATATAATAGTATGGAACAATAAAAAATTATAGATACATTAGAGACATATCAAGCATCCCCAAGCTTAATTCCTGCTCGTCCTCGAGTAGGTAAATGATAAAACAGAATTTTTGATGTGGAATGCTACCTAACACATTTATCTATGTAATTTCTTTTATTGTGGCATGAATGTTCAGGTCCATATGATTCAAAACAAAAGTTTAATATTGACATAAAAACAATAACACTTCAAGCATACTAACAAGGCAATTATGTCTTCTCAAAATAACATGGCCAAAGAAAGCTTATCCCTACAAAATCATATAGTCTGGCTATACTCCATCTTCATCACACAAAATATTCAAATCATGCACAACCCCGATGACAAGCCGAGCAATTGTTTCATATTTTGATGTTCTTAAACTTTTTCAACTTTCACGCAATACATGAGCGTGAGCCGTGGACATAGCACTATAGGTGGAATAGACGGTGGTTGTGAGAAGACAAAAAAGAAGGAGATAGTCTCACATCAACTAGGCGTATCAACGGGTTATGGAGATGCCCATTAATAGATACAAATGTGAGTTAGTAGGGATTGCCATGCAATGGATGCACTAGAGCTATAAGTTTAAGAAAGCTCAAAAAGAAACTAAGTGGGTGTGCATCCAACTTGCTTGCTCACGAAGACCTAAGGCAATTTGAGGAAGCCCATCATTGGAATATACTAGCCAAGTTCTATAATGAAAATTTTTCACTAGTATATGAAAGTGACAATATAGGAGACTCTCTTATCATGAAGATCATGGTGCTACTTTGAAGCACAAGTGTGGTAAAAGGATAGTAGCATTGCCCCTTCTCTCTTTTCTCTCAATTTTTTTATTCGAGCCTTCTCTCATTTTTTTGGCCTCCTTAATTCATCCGGAGTCTCATCCCGACTTGTGGGGTAATCATAGTCTCCATCATCCTTTTCCCACATGGTACAATGCTCTAATAATGAAGATCGTCACACTTTTATTTACTTACAACTCAATAATTACAACTCGATACTTAGAACAAAACATGACTCTATGTGAATGCCTCCGGCGGTGTACCGGGATGTGCAATGAATCAAGAGTGACATGTATGAAAGAATTATGAATGGTGGCTTTGCCACAAATACGATGTCAATTACATGATCGTGCATAGCAACATGACAATGATGGAGCGTGTCATAATAAACGAAACAGTGGAAAGTTTCATGGCAATATATCTCGGAATGGCTATGGAAATGCCATAATTGGTAGGTATGGTGGCTGTTTTGAGGAAGGTATATGGTGGGTTTATGGTACCGGCGAAAGTTGTGCGGTACCAGAGAGGCTAGCAATGGTGGAAGGGTGAGAGTGCGTATAATCCATGGACTCAACATTAGTCATAAAGAACTCATATACTTATTGCAAAAATCTATTAGTTATCGAAACAAAGTACTATGTGCATGCTCCTAGGGGGATAGATTGGTAGGAAAAGACCATCGCTCGTCCCCGACCGCCACTCATAAGGAAGACAATCAATAAATAAATCATGCTCCGACTTCATCACATAACGGTTCACCATACGTGCATGCTACGGGAATCACAAACTTTAACGCAAGTATTTATCAAATTCACAATTACTTACTAGCATGACTCTAATATCACAATCTTCATATCTCAAAACAATCATAAGGAATCAAACTTCTCATAGTATTCAATGCACTTTATATGAAAGTTTTTATTATATCCCTCTTGGATGCATATAGTATTAGGACTAAGTTTATAACCAAAGCAAATTACCATGCTGTTTAGAGACTCTCAAAATAATATAAGTGAAGCATGAGAGTTCATCAATTTCTATAAAATAAAACCACCGCCGTGCTCTAAAAGATATACGTGAAGCAATAGAGCAATATTGCCTAGCTCAAAAGATATAAGTGAAGCACATAGAGTATTCTAGTAAATCACGATTCATGCGTGTCTCTCTCAAAAGGTGTGTACAGAAAGGATGATTGTGGCAAACTAAAAATCAAATACTCAAATCATACAAGACGCCCTAAGCAAAACACATATCATGTGGTGAATAAGAATATAGTCTCAAGTAAAGTTACCGATAGACAAAGACGAAAGAGGGGATGCCTTCCAGGGCATTCCCAAGCTTAGGCTCTTGGTTATCCTTGAAGATTACCTTGGGGTGCCTTGGGCATCCCGAAGCTTAGGCTCTTGCTGCTCCTTATTCCATAGTCCATCAAATCCTTACCCAAAACTTGAAAACTTCACAACACAAAACTCAACAGAAAATCTCATAAGCTCTATTAGTATAAGAAAATAAATCACCACTTTTGGTACTGTTGTGAACTCATTCTTTATTTATATTGGTGTAATATCTACTGTATTCTAACTTTTCCATGGTTCATACCCCCCGATACTAGCCATAGATTCATCAAAATAAGCAAACAACACAATGAAAACAGAATCTGTCAAAAACAGAACAGTCTATAGCAACCTGGTTATTTTGAATACTTCTGTAACTCCAAAAATTCTGAAAAACTAGGACGACTTAAGAAATTTGTTTATTAATCTTGTGTTAAAAATTTATAATTTTGTCACGCTTCTGTGATTTTTTAAAATTCTGGGACTAGGCGCAAAAGTTTCTATTTTTCAGCAAGATCAAATCAACTATCACCGTAAGCTATCACAAAGGTCTTACTTAAACACTAACTAAAACATAAAACCACATCTAACCAGAGGCTAGATGAATTATTTAATGCAAAACAGAACCTAAAATCAAAAAACACAAAATAAAATTGGGTTGCCTCCCAACAAGCGCTATTGTTTAACGCCCTTAGCTAGGCATAAAACACGAATAGATCTAGGTATTCTCATCTTCGGTATGCAATTCTTTTCTTATCAAGTCCTCCAAGACTTGCCTTAGCAATTCTATTCTTTCTTTTATTTCCCTTATAGTAGATGAACTTAAATCATGAAAGGGACTTTGATTGGTAATCATAACATTCATAAACCCATAGTCGAGATCATCACCATATATATCATCATATAAAATTTGTAGCTCATTTCTAACAGGTTCCTTCATCATTTTATTCAACCAATACCTATTAAATCCTACATAAATTACTCTAGTTATCCAATCAAACTCCTTAAAAGCTTCAAGATACAAAGATTGAGATATCTCTGAATGAGGAACCCTCCTCCTAAGATTTACACTATAAGATTGATAGTCCCTAGATTCCAAACGATGCATAGTTTCTTTATCATGGAGGATGTCTATAATTGGAGGGTGTTCAACATCCTTTTTATAGAAAGCAAAAATATCCTTAGATTCTTGTATTATAAAGTCAAATTCACGCATAAGGGTAGTAGTGGCAATCTTTCTAGCTATAGGATGATTGATATTAGGAAGTTCATAAAACACTGTTTGCAAAGCAGGATGAAGGTGCACAAAATTTCTTTCTAATTTCTGAACAAGCATAACAATAGCATCAGCATACTAATTTGTCTCAAGAAGAATAGTTCTTTTATTAATAGGCATGCACTACAGCAGGATGCTATCTAACGCGACACTACGATCAGAGACCCTTTGACGAAACTGTGTGCGATGCATTAATCACAAACTGGGATGTAAAAAACCCGTCAAAAAGGTGCAAAACGTTTGCAATGGTGGAGCCATCAAACACGGTTCAGATTTTAGTTGCGTGTGCGATTCTGACCACACGGTTAACCCGTTCGAACCGTTTGCGATGAGGCAGAACAACAGAAACGGGTAGCCATATCAATGTGTGTGTGATATATGACATACAGTTCGCTCCGATGAACCGTTTGCTATTAGGGAGTGCAACATAAATGGTTAGCCAGATCAAGGTGTGTGTGATATAGGGCATACAGTTCACTCGGACGAACTGTTTTCGATTAGCGAACACAACAAAAATGGTTCAACTTAACAAGATATGTGTGATACGTGGTAAACAGCTGACTCGGATGAATTGTTTGCGATGAGAAATTACAACACTGACGATTAATACAGTTAGTTCATGTGCGATTCTGTGTGTACAAAAAACTTTCAAAAATGCAAACTAGTTGCTTGCGGTGGCTAGGAGTATCACACACGATGCGTCTGCGAGTACTCGTGTGCGATGATTAGTAAGTTACACATATATACGTTTCCTTATGTTAACACTTGTGTGATAAATAACACGTGGCACCGGATACAGTATTCGGGTTGTGTGTGTGCTCCAACGAATGCTTCCCGCGCTCCACATGGGTGAATTGTAAAATCCACGCCTATTTCCTCACCGGTTTCCCGCCACCAGCTAACGACTTGCTGCATATAACCCAGGCGGCAACGCACCGCTGCGACACTCTGCAAAGATCTAGTCCTCACCCATCTACCATTAGTTTTTCCAAGCATGCGGGGCAACGACCAAAGCCTCGACGTCGACGCCTACCTGTGTTACATCTTCGGCGAGGAGAACGAGCCGGAGCAGGTCGGGGAGCAAGAGCTTCATCGGCCGGTGCAAGCACCATGGCCCATCAGCAGCGATATTGGTGTCACGGTCCTTGGGAGCACAACCGACATATTGCAGAGGAGGTGTGATGAGAAGGTTTGTTTCTCACTTGATGATGTGGGGGCTTCACATGAGGCTTTGTAAGCACCACTTGACTTGTTGTGAAGTTCCTCCTTATCCTTGATGATGTGGAACAACTCGGTGGCACCGAGATGCATAACTGTTGACAGTTACAGCAACTCGGTGTGACCGAAAAGTTCAAATCGGTTGCACCGAGATTGAAAACCTAGATCGACTTAGTGATCTCGGTATGACCAAAATGGAGGAATCGGTCAGACCGAAACGCATAAAGAAGTTTTGGAAGTTTAAGTCTATGACGAATCGGGGACTCTGAGTGCTCTCACACAGAGTGGTTCGAATATGACTTGATCAAATTTTGTGATGTAGCATGAATAGAGTTTGAGACAAGAAAAGCATAGATAGCTAGAGAAGGTTCTTAGGCATTCTTGTCCATCCACTTGGCAAAAGAAAAAGAAACCAATCAATCAAACAAAAGTGGATGTCCTCGAATGAGTAAAATATGCAACCAACATGCTCACACAATAAAATAGCAAATGAAATATGTGACAAAGCATGCACAAACAATTCTAGCATCTATCAAACAATTGGCGATGACTAGGTCATCTATATATGAGTATATTGACTTAGGAGTCAAATGAGAACATTTGATCATAGGTCATACTCATCGTTTAAGCTCAAGTGGGGTTACCACTTTTACATAATGCATTGATGTGTTCACACCATTAGAGTTGCTTTAGCTCAATTTTTAGAGTAAAGCTCCCCCTAGATGTGAGATCCCCCCTTAGAGGGATGAACTAACCTTGGGTTTTGTCGATGATGACTTCATGTAGGTGTTGAAGATGTGGATGCTCAATGTTGATGAAGATCATTTGGAGCAATCCTTTGGAGTGAGTTGCACTTTCAATACCTACACGGGTTAGTCCCACAAGGAACAAACAAGGATGTCCATAGACATAGAGTGATGCACACACAAGATGATGTCTATGAAAGCATTAGATTACCTTGTCCCTTGTCTTACCAACAAGAGGGTTTGTGACTCCTTGAACTAGTGCAAGATGTGGAAATTGATTGCACTTGTTGTTGCCAAAATGATATGAGTGAAATATGTTGGCGGAGTCACCCTCAAGAACTCTCTAGTTCTTTTTCTTCGGGATCCACATCATCTTGATGGGAATCCTTGGAGTTGTAGTCGTACTTGATGAAGTAGAAATTGTCGTAGTCTTGGGAACCCACTTGACCAAGGCCTTAGGAGCTTCTTCAAATGCATCAATCTCCTCTTGAAGCTTGTCCTTGCCTTTTTGCTTGTGGTCTTGTGGTGGAAGATCATCTTGAGCTTGTGTCCCCTTGAAGGAAGTAGGATCATACTTCTCTTGTTGAGGAACAAACTTCGTCTTGGGATATTGATCTTCTTCCCACTCAACTCCATTGGCATTGAACTTCCGTTCAAAACCAACACCTTGGTTCTTCCGGTGCCTTCCTTGCTTGCGTACAATTTCCTCAAATTGCTTACTCCCGGCAAGGCTCTTGTAAATACCTTTCTCTATAATTCCCTTCAATAAGCTATTTTCTTGCTCAAGTGTAACTTGGCTAAGAGAATCATTAGTGGAATCAAGAAAACTACTAGAAGCGACAACATTTGATTTAGCATGACTATTGTTACTACTAGAGGAAGAATCCTTCTTGTTTTTGTTAATGGACTTGACTTGAGGCATGTAAGTAGATAAGAGTAAACGCTTGGCAATGTAAGAAGAACTTTTCTTACGAAGATCATCATTGATTACCTTTAAGAACTCATGCTCTTGCTCAAGATTGAGCTTTTCAAAGCGTAACTTCTCATGAGTCCTTAAAAGTTCTCGATGATCTTCTAAGATAGTTTCATGAGCTAAGTTAAGAGTGTTTATTTCTTTAGTTAGAAGATCAATCTTCTCCTTATCATTGTCATTCGTTTTATCTTGATTAGCATGATTAATTGACATTTCATCATAGTATTCATCACTAGAGTTGTCAACAAGTAAATCATCATCACCTAGCAAGTCATCTTCATCACTATTGAAATCAACATACTCGGGGTGTGTTACCTTTGGGCCTTTAGCCATGAAGCATCTTCCAATTCCTTCATTAGGTGAATCAAATATGTCATAGGAGTTGGTTGACAAAAGTGCTAGACCGGCAACACCTTCATCTTGAGTATATTCGGAGTCGGAGTGATAGCTTCTCTCGGAGTGATTGTCAGAGTCGGAGTCGGACATCCGTTCACCAACATGAGCTTGATGTCTTCGTTTTGTGTAGCTCCTTGATGACTTGTACCTCCTTTCCGAATCCTTGCTCCTTCGGGATGTTCTTCGTTCATAACGACCATCTCTACTCCTCCTCTCTCTTGGTGGTGATTCCTCTCTTCTACTTCTCCTCTTGGGTGATTCTTCTCTTCTTTTGTGGGGTGCCGTACATTCATTGGAATAGTGTCCGGGTCTCCCACAATTGTAGCAATTGCGCTCTCGACTGGAAGATCTTTTGTCATTGTAGGACCTTGACTTGGAGCTTCTCTCTTTGCTTCTATTCTTGTAGAACTTGTTGAAGTTCTTCACCATTAAGCTCAATTCTTCATTGAAGGTTTGTTTCTCACTTGATGATGTGGGGGCTTCACATGAGGCTTTGTAAGCACCACTTGACTTGTAGTGAAGTTCCTCCTTATCCTTGAGTGACATCTCATGAGCAACAATTCTTCCAATGACTTCCGTTGGCTTGAGATCTTTGTAATTGGGCATCAGTTGGATCAATGTGCACACGGTATCATATTTTCCATCCAAGGCTCTTAGGATCTTCTTGATGATGAATCTATCGGTCATCTCTTCACTTCCTAAGCCGGCAATCTCTTTTGTGATGAGAGCAAGCCTAGAGTACATTTCAGCGACACCTTCACCATCCTTCATTTTGAACTTGTCAAGTTGACTTTGAAGCACATCCAACTTGGATTCCTTGACGGAGTCGGTACCTTCATGCATATCAATCAAAGTGTCCCAAATTTCCTTTGCATTCTCAAGACGGCTGATTTTGTTGAATTCTTCGGGGCACAATCCGTTGAAGAGGATATCACAAGCTTGAGCGTTGTATTGCAGCATCTTCAACTCTTCCGCACTAGCTTCATGGTTCGGTTCTCTCCCATTAAAGAATTCACCTTGCAAGCCAATACACACGATAGCCCAAACGGCGAGGTTATGTCCAAGAATATGCATTTTCATCTTATGCTTCCAACTAGCAAAATTAGTACCATCAAAGTAAGGACCTCTACGGTGATAATTTCCCTCGCTAGACGCCATACTCTCCTAGGTTGTGAAACCAAGGCTATGACCACCAAAAGTTATGGAAATCAAAGCAAATGGAGACCAATGCTCTGATACCACTTGTAGGATCGAAAGTATGTCTAGAGGGGGGGGGGTGATTAGACTACTTGACCAAATAAAAACTTATCCTTTTCCCAATTTTAGTCTTTGGCAGATTTTAGCTATCTTAGCACAAGTCAAGCAATCTTAACACAATTCAAGCAAGCATGCAAAGAGTATATGAGCAGCGGAAAGTAAAGCATGCAACTTGCAAGAAATGTAAAGGGAAGGGTTTGGAGAATTCAAACGCAATTGGAGACACAGATGTTTTTGTCGTGGTTCCGATAGGTGGTGCTATTGTACATCCACATTGATGGAGACTTCAACCCACGAAGGGTAACGGTTGCGCGAGTCCACGGAGGGCTCCACCCACGAAGGGTCCACGAAGAAGCAACCTTGTCTATCCCACCATGGCTGTCGCCCATGAAGGACTTGCCTCACTAGCGGTAGATCTTCACGAAGTAGGCGATCTCCTTGCCCTTACAAACTCCTTGGTTCAACTCCACAATCTTGTCGGAGGCTCCCAAGTGACACCTAGCCAATCTAGGAGACACCACTCTCCAAGAAGTAACAAATGGTGTGTTGATGATGAACTCCTTGCTCTTGTGCTTCAAATGATAGTCTCCCCAACACTCAACTCTCTCTCACAGGATTTGGATTTGGTGGAAAGCAACTTGGGAAGGCTAGAGATCAAGATTCATATGGTAGGAATGGAATATCTTGGCCTCAACACATGAGTAGGTGGTTCCTTCTCGTAAAACAAGTTGGAAGTGTAGGTTTGTTCTGATGGCTCTCTCCACGAATGAAGAGGAGGTGGAGGGTATTTATAGCCTCCACACAAAATCTAACTGCTACACGCAACTTGCCAAACTCGGTGGGACCGAATTGGTAAACTCGGTCGGACCGATTCAACAAATCTAGTGACCGTTAGGATTTTCGTGGGACCGACATGCAACTCGGTAGGACCGATATGGTTAGGGTTAGGGCATAACGTAATCTCGGTGAGACCGACATACAAACTCGGTGAGACCGATTTTGGTAATAAGCTAACCGAGAGTTGGTCGTAAACTCGGTGGGACTGATTCGCTCATTTCGTGAGATCGAAATGTTACAAAAGGAAACAGGAGTTTACATTGCAATCTCGGTGGGACCAATCACTCATCTCGGTAGTACCAAACGTTACGAAGGGAAACAGAGATTATAATCCCATCTCGGTGAGATCGAGATCCCTATCGGTGAGACCGATTTGCCTAGGGTTTGTGGCGATGGCTATGACATCTCAAGTCGGTGGCGCCGGGTAGAAAGAAGCGGTAGGGCCGAGTTTGACTTTTGGTTTAGGTCATATGTGGATATGAGAAAGTAGTTGAGGGTTTTGGAGCATATCACTAAGCAATCAGAGAGCAAGAAACTCATTAAGCAACACCTCATCCCTCCTTGATAGTATTGGCTTTTCCTATAGACTCAATGTGATCTTGGATATTAAAATATAAAATGTAGAGTCTTGAGCTTTTGAGCTTGAGCCAATCCTTTTATCCTTAGCATTTTGAGGGATCCACTTTTCTCATCCATGCCATGCCATCCATTGAGCTTTTCCTGAAATATTCATCTTGGAATGATGTTAGCTCAATGAGCTATATGTTGTTAGGAATTACCAAAACCACCTAGGGATAGTTTCACTTTCAGCTTGTAATATAGCTTCGCCCAAATTGGACAATTATATGTACCATGTAGTGACACCATGCCAAGTTTTATGATTTCCTAGTGAGTTTTGGATTTACAGAGATTTAAAAACCGAGATTCGCAATGTTTGTGGCCAAGCCAGGACGGCGAGACTATTGAATTCGTTCCCATTCGTTCCATGGGACCTAAACATGCACCCCAAGGAAACATGTATGTTTATCTAGCCATTTTGGTGCACTGGAGCATGTATTTGTAGTTCGGATTTGAATTATGGACATTAAAATGCCTAGAAAACTCAACTAATAAATAAAAAAGGTCAAACGAACCCTGAATAATTTCAAAGTTCAGCGTGAATCTCTAGTTGTTCCATGTCGCGTGTAGAAGAAAATACGAGGCTAGAAGAGGGAGTGATTATCGTTTGGCCCACAAGGGGACACATTTCCCTATCGAAACCACGAGGATTCTTACGACAGGCTCCGGTTTGTAATAAAGCTTGGCCCAAATTGGCAATGTTTTTACCACGACATATATGTGCCATGACGTGACACCATGCCACCTTTGATGACTTTCTGGTAAGTTTAGGATTTATGGGGACTTAAAACCGAGATTCAAAATGTTTGAGGATGAGCCAGGACACCGGTACGGTTGTAATTCGCTCCCATTCCTGGCATGAGACCTAAACATGCACCCAAGGACACATGTATAATTTTTCTAGCCATTTTGGTGAACTAGAGCATGTATTTGTAGTTCAGGTTTGAATTATGGACATTAAATGCCTATGAAACTCAATTAGTGTATAAAAGGCCAAACGAACCTTGAATAAGTTTAAATTTCAGCACAGATATCATGTCATTCCTTGTTGCTCGAGAAAATATAAGGTGAAAAGAGGCAGTGATTACATTTCGCCCACAAGGGGAACACGTTTCCCTATCGGAACCACGAGGCTTCTTTGAGAGAAGCTCCGGTTTTTGTAAGAGGTTTGTAATAAAGCTTGGCCCAAATTGGACAATGTTTTTACCACGACATATATGTGCCATGACGTGACACCATGCCACCTTTGATGACTTTCTGGTGAGTTTAGGATTTATGGGGACTTAAAAACCGAGATTCAAAATGTTTGAGGACGAGCCATGACACCGGTACGGTTGTAATTCGTTCACATTCCTGGCGTGGGGCCTAAACATGCACCCAAGGACACATGTATAAATTTTCTAACCATTTTGGTGAACTGGAGCATGTATTTGTAGTTCAGATTTGAATTATGGACATTAAATGGCTACGAAACTTAATTAGTGTATAAAAAGGCCAAATGAACCCAAAATAAGTTTAAATTTCAGCACAGATATCATGTCATTCCATGTTGCCCGTGGAAGAAAATACAAGGCGAAAAGAGGCAGTGATTATGTTTTGCTCACAAGGGGAACACGTTTCCCTATCGGAACCACGAGGCTTCTTTGAGGGAAGCTCCGATTTTTGTAAGAGGCTTGTAATAAAGCTTGGCCCAAATTGGACAATGTTTTTACCATGACATATATGTGCCATGACGTGACACCATGCCACCTTTGATGACTTTCTGGTGAGTTTAGGATTTATGGGGACTTAAAAACCGAGATTCAAAATGTTTGAGGACGAGCCATGACACCGGTACGGTTGTAATTCATTCCCATTCCTGGCATGGGACCTAAACATGCACCCAAGGACACATGTATAATTTTTCTAGCCATTTTGGTGAACTGGAGCATGTATTTGTAGTTCAAATTTGAATTATGGACATTAAATGCCTAGGAAAATCAATTAGTGTATAAAAAGGCCAAACGAACCCTGAATAAGTTTAAATTTCAGCACGGATATCTTGTCGTTCCATGTTGCCCGTAGAAGAAAATACAAGGCGAAAAGAGGCAGTGATTACGTTTCGCCCACAAGGGGGACACGTTTCCCTATCGGAGCCACGAGGCTTCTTTGAGAGAAGCTCCGGTTTGCAAGAGGCTTGTAATAAAACTTGCGCCATAATGGACGGAAAAAATTCCTCGACATATAAGTGCCATGTCGTGACACCATGCCAGGTTTCACGATTTTCGGCTTAGTTTTGGATTTATGGGGATTTAAAAACCGAGATTCTTCTCACGAAATGTTCTCAAATAGCACACGGTTCACTCATGAAAGCCGATATTCAATGAAAACTTCGTGGAAACCATATTTTAAAGCTTCATAAAAATCTGGAAAAAAATGTGGGATGTTAAGAAGGTGATGTTTTATTGCGACACAAAATTTTCAAGTTGAAAAACATTACGAGATGTGAGCTATGAAAAAGACAAATTCAGCCCTGAATAGTGACATTACTATTCGACACTATTCAATGCTGATTTTGTCTTTTTCATAGCTCACATCTTGTAATGTGTTTCAACTTGAAATTTTGTGTGGCAATAAAACATCATCCTCTTAACATCCCGCATTTTTTTTAAAATTCAAAACATCTTTTTCTCGTGGTTTTCACCGATTTCCACCGAATGTTGGTTTCCGTATGATATCCCCACTGCTGCGCGCGTGATCTGAGTCGTGCGTTTTGATTGGCCAGAATCCAAACCCCACGGATCGTACATCTACACCGTTGGATTCTCCTTGATCGAACATCGATCCTCATCCCTTTTGACAGCACATGTAAATGTTTTCAAATAGCCCCTCCAAAAAAATGTTTTCATATAGCACACGGTTCACACACGAAAGCCGTGTGCCTACCAAACCGTGGCCGATGCCCCCCTTTGCTGTGCGCGTGATCTGAGTCATGCATTTTGATTGGCCAGAACCCAAACCCCACGGACCGTACATGGGCATCGTTGGATGCTCCTAGATCGAACGGCAACCCTGAGCCCTTTCGACAGTGTGAAACGCCTTATTGGCAAGGAGGCAATTCTTATCAGCAAGGGTCGGCTTCCCATCCGCTAGCCTAGTCGAATAGAATGCAAAAGTTAAGTGTGACCGGGCTGGAGTAGTCCAAGGATGGGTGACTGATACGTCTCCAATGTATCTATAATTTTTGATTGCTCCATGCTATATTATCTACTGTTTTGGACTATACTGGGCTTTATTTTCCACTTTTATATTATTTTTGGGACTAACCTATTAACCGGAGGCCCAGCCCAGAATTGCTGTTTTTTGCCTATTTCAGTGTTTCGGAGAAATAGAATATCAAACGGAGTCCAAATGGAATGAAACCTTCAGGAACATGATTTTCTCACCGAACGTGATCCAGGAGAAATAAAGGAGGAGGCCACGAGGTAGGGGGGAGCGCCCTCCACCCTCGTGGGCCCCCTGTTGCTCCACCAACGTACTTCTTCCTCCTATATATACCTACGTACCCCCAAACGATCAGACACGGAGCCAAAAACCTAATTCCAGCGCCACAACCTTCTGTACCCACGAGATCCCATCTTGGGGCCTGTTCCGGAGCTCCGCCGGAGGGGGCATCGATCACAGAGGGCTTCTACATCATCACCATAGCCCCTTCGATGAAGTGTGAGTAGTTTGCCTCAGACCTTCGATACATAGTTAGTAGCTAGATGGCTTCTTCTCTCTTTTTGGATCTCAATACAATGTTCTCCCCCTCTCTCGTGGAGATCTATTCGATGTAATCTTCTTTTGCGGTGTGTTTGTTGAGACCGATGAATTGTGGGTTTATGATCAAGTTTATCTATGAACAATATTTGAATCTTTTGAATTCTTTTATGTATGATTGGTTATCTTTGCAAGTCTCTTCGAATGATCAGTTTGGTTTGGCCTACTAGATTGATCTTTCTTGCAATGGGAGAAGTGCTTAGCTTTGGGTTCAATCTTGCGTGTCCTTTCCCAAAGGATGTAAGGGCAGCAAGGCACGATTGTATTGTTGCCATCGAGGATAACAAGATGGGGTTTTTATCATATTGCATGAATTTATCTCTCTACATCATGTCATCTTGCTTAAGGCGTTACTCTGTTTTTAACTTAATACTCTAGATGCATGCTGGATAGCGGTCGATGAGTGGAGTAATAGTAGTAGATGTAGGCAGGAGTCGGTCTACTTGTCTCGGACGTGATGCCTATATACATGATCATACCTAGATATTCTCATAACTATGCTCAATTATGTCAAATGCTCAACGGCAATTTGTTCACCCACCGTAGAATACTTATGCTCTTGAGAGAAGCCACTAGTGAAACCTATGGCCCCCGGGTCTATTATCATCATATCAATCTCCATCACTTTATTATTGCTTTGCTTTTTACTTTGCCTTTTACTTTTCACTTTGCATCTTTATACCAAAAATATTATCTATCTTCTCTATCAGATCTCACTCCCATAAGTGACCATGAAGGGATTGACAACCCCTAATCACGTTGGTTGCGTTGAGCTATTGTTTTGTGTAGGTACGAGGGACTTGCATGTAGCCTCCTACTGGATTGATATCTTGGTTCTCAAAAACTGAGGGAAATACTTACGCTACTTTGCTGCATCATCCTCTCCTCTTCGGGGAAATCCAACGCAGTGCTCAAGAGGTAGCAAGAAGAATTTCTGGCACCGTTGCCGGGGAGTCTACGTAAAAGTCAACATACCAAGTACCCATCACAATCCCTATCTCTCGCATTACATTAGTTGCCATTTGCCTCTCGTTTTCCTCTCCCCCACTTCACCCTTGCCGTTTTATTCGCCCTCTCTTTTCCGTTTGCCTTTTTTCTCATTTGCCTTGTCGTCATGGCTAATCTCTTATCTTCTCCGTTATCTCCCGAGAATGAATTCTTAAATTTTAAACAAAGGGAGGGAGAAAATCTGAAAGACGCTTGGTATAGAATTTGCAATGCTCAAAACAGATCTACCAGGAAGCAATCTACTTCAGTTCTCCTTCGCAATTTTTATGTAGGTGCTAGTCCTTGGTATAGATATATCCTTGATACCATTACCGGGGGGAGTTTCTTGGTTAGCCATACTTTTGATTCTTATAATGCTATGATAGATTTATTTGGCTCGCCACCTCTTTTGGTTAATGGAACTATGATAACTTTGGAGCATGTTATGCAAAGGCTTGAAATTATCGAAAATAAAGTTGCTACCATTGAATCCATTGAAAATCTAGATAAAAAGATCCACAATCAAATTACCCAATATGGATCTAAGGTAGGAATGACTTTGAAAAATATTAAGGAAAAGGAACCCATAGTGAATGAGAAAATAAATCTAGATTCCACTAGAATCGATAAACTTGAGGGTATCATTACAAACTTGGGAACCGCTTTTTCTTCCGTAAAGGATACTCCAAGTCCTCCTACTAAAATTGCCAAGCTTATGTATGTTCCTAAAAATAAGGGTGAATCCTCTAGTAAGGAAACTGCGGATCTTAAATCTATAAGTATTCATCCCGATCTTTTCGCTATCATTAAGGAACCATTTGCTACCAATGAATTTTTCGACCTTGTGCCTAAAAGTTTGATAATTACTAGAAATAAAGAAATTCCTAAGTACGGGAGATGCATCATTGAAGAAATGCCTACGAAAGATGGCAATACCTAGATCTATCCTCACTTTTATGCCTAGCTAGGGGCGTTAAACGATAGCGCTTGTTGGGAGGCAACCCAATTTTATTTTATTTTTTTTGTTTTTTCTTCTGTTTAGGAATAAATAATCCATCTACCTTCTTTTTACATGTGGTTTTATGTTTTAATTAGTGTTTGTGCCAACTTAAACCTATAGGATCTTCTTGGATGATAGTTATTTGATCTCGCCGTAATTTCCAGAAACTTTTCGCTCAGTGCCCGAATTGTTAAAAATCATAAGAACGTGATAAAATACTGATTCCAATTGCTGCTGATCAAGAAACAAATTGTCTAGGTCTTCCTATTTTGGTAGATGTTTTGGAGTTGCAGAAATTTGCGTTAGTTACAGATTACTACAGATTGTTCTGTTTTGACAGATTCTGTTTTTCGTTGTTGTTTGCTTATTTTGATGAATCTATGGCTAGTAAAATAGTTTATAATCCATAGAGAAGTTGGAATACAGTAGGTTTAACACCAATATAAATATATAATGAGTTCATTACAGTACCTTGAAGTGGTCTTTTGTTTTCTTTCGCTAACGGAGCTCACGAGATTTCTATTGAGTTTTGCACTACAAAAAAGATACACTTCCGTGATGATACGTGTTTGTCACAGTAGGTCGCGTTTTTTGTCATGCATGTACATCCATGAAAAATTTATAACAGAATCAAGATAGTCATACATGTGCTGTCATAGAAGTGTTCCATGACATTACCAAAATTATCATCACGGAAGTGTCCACTTCCATGACGATAAATCGCGCGTCACAGAAGTGCTTTCGTCAAGGGTGACCGACACGTGGCATCCACCGCAACGGAACGCCGTTAAGCTATCGGGTCGGGTTTTGGATCCGTAACCGTTAACAGCCCGACCAATGGGAAATTTCCACGTGTAAAATTCTTATTGGCCGGACGAAACACGGTCACCGTTAGTGGGTCGATAGGCGCCTATGATACGTCGACACGTGGCACGGCCCTCTGAGGCCCATTCTGTGAAAAGGCCGCCCGCTTGACTTGGTCAAAAGGTGGCGGGCGCCCATGGAAAGCCTCGTTAACGGCTTGTTCGCATATAGCCCATTTACGCCCGCTAACCCAAGGCCCGTTACGCCCTATCTCAATTAGGCCCAGAGCATCATCCGGCCATCCAATATGATTCCAAATTGCTTTCTTCGCCCATGTATGGCCCATGACGCCTTTTCGCCCATATGAGGCCCTAGTAAATCTTGGCCTATTAACGGCCCGTGGTGAAACTGGCCCGTAATGAACAGTGTATTACTTTACACCCATTAACGGCCCGTGGTGAAACTGGCCCGTAATGAACAGTGTATCTCTTTATACCCCATTAACGGCTCGTTATTCTGTTGGGCCATTTCCAGCCCATGTTATCTTCCGACCTTCTCAGAGCCCATTTATTCGTGGGCTCATTTCAAAGATTCGCTTACTTACGCACCACATCGCTATTTTTGCTTGTGGGCCAAATTCAGCCCGTGGTTACTGATCGGCCCGCTTGTGGTCCGTTATCGCCGGGCCGCTTATAGCGCCATAAAATATGGCCTATTAACAATGGCCCATTATGGTCGGCCCATGAACGGACGATTCCAACTCTAGACCGTTTACGGCCATAATGCGGCCTGTTATTGGCCCATATTTGGCCAATCGATCATACGGCCCGTATAAGGCCCATTGATGATACGGCCCGTGGAAGGCCCATTGTTTCTACGGCCCATAGAAGGCCCATTGTTTCTACGGTCCGTAGAAGGCCTACTGTTTCTACGACCCGTAGAAGGCCCACTTTTCTACAACCCGTAGGAGGCCGAGTGTCACTACAGTAAATATTAGCCCATGGTTATTGTGGCCTAGTTTGAAAAAATAGGTTATTGCAGCCACTAGCAAACCGCGGATAAAGAACTGCACTGACTACAAGCAAACAAATAAATAAGACAACAAGGAAATAAATAAGCAAGCAATTTATGCTAGGCTATCATGGCTATTACACATATTTCATCCACCGGGCATCAAAGTTCGCCACTAGTGCAAATATAAGGAACAAAGCAGCATATAAACGCCGCAGCAAAACAAGTCCAGAACTAAAACCACTTCGGAAGAGTTCAAGAAACAATATCCTGGGTACCCATAATGCTGGCAAGATGCTTAGCAAGCTTATTAACTTTCTCTTGTTTGGCGCTTAAATCCTCCAAATATTGTCATTGCACAAGAAAGTACGATCTGAATTCTGCAGGACTTCCTCATTCCTTCGACTTCTTGCCGCAGAACAGTGGTTGATGCCTTTCACTTGTAGTGAGACTCAAGAAGCCAAGTGATTCAGCAAAGAAGTTCAAGAGCTTGTGCCACTGCATCGCCAAGAACTCAAACACTACATCAACGCAGGATGTGGGGTTTTCTCACCGCTCTACAAGATCGCTTTTATCACCTTTCTTGGAGACCAACAGGTTGTCTCACTATCTTAAACCTTATCTGCATTACTTTCTATGATTGCATAGTGGGGTGCTCTTCTCCAATATTCTGCTTATGCACTACAAGAGAAACAAGCGCACACATCACAGTTTAGCTTGTAGTATACTTAAACTCATTTTGGTAAACCGGTTCAAGAGTAAGGTGGACAGGATAACAGATGAAACAAACATATATCTATGTACTATGGTCACTGATTTTCCATATCATTCTAGTTTATGTTCCCTAATCAAGATAGAGACACAGCTTAACTCATATATTTTTAAGACACAAAGAAGATAGATAGAATATAAGTCCGAGAAACTACACAAGATTGGCAGCACTTGTAATGTGCATCACATGAGAACATAACTGCTTAAACAACTTAAACTAAAATCAACATAGAGCAAGAAGTTAGAATAGCAATCCAGTTAAAGAAATAGGTTTAAAACATACCTGCTATGCCATTGGAGTTTCAATTGGATCCTTCAAATTCAAAGTAGTTGGTATGAGTAAATACAAGGATGCAACAAAGAAAGGAGTATGGACCATAGCTACGGAATCGACACGAGAACAGCTTGCTCTTTCCGCTTTAAACGTGGAGTTTGGGTTAGTGTGGTGGTCTTCGTGCTTTGGGCACTGCAGAGCTTTATAAACTGCTCGTGTGGGGTACTGTGGTGGACATGGTGCTTTGTCAACTATAAGTGGGTTACTATCCATTTGGGGTTGTGGTTAGATGGGTTGTAGCTGGTTCTCCGCCCAACGTGTAAGTGTGCAACTGGAAGAGTCTCGATTATGTGTGGTGGGGTAGTTTGTGGGCCAAGACAACCATGGTTCTATCTGCATCGACGGGTAGCACTATCTTTTGTGAAGAACGGGTTTTTGCTCCCTTAGATACTGCCATCACCCCCTCCAATTCAAATGGCTGATAAACAAGAAAAGAAATTGAACGTACAGACATTGTATGATAGACAGATGTGGTAATTCACATATATGTTGCCTAACCAAACAAGACAGCATGACACAATTTCACATATATGATGCCTAACTAAACAAGATAACATGACACAGTTTCAGATATATGATGGATAACTTAACAAGATATAATGGCATAATTCAACATATGATGAGTACCTAAATAGGATGACATGACAAAATATGATGTCTTTCTAAAATAGGCTGGGATGAAATAATTCACATACATGTTGTCTAAGTATACAGGATGGCATGATATAATTGACATAATTGATTCATATACTAAGCAGCTGGCACTCGCATGTATGATCTCTAAACTAAGCAGATAGAATTCAATATTGTGCATATGATGTCTAAACTAAGCGATGCAAGACACCATATGCATCATATGAGAAATATAAACATTGCAACTTAGAGCATACACCTCAGGTGGGATATAGGACTGGTCATCTGTCTCTGAATCCTCCTCTGAGGAGCTCCCTGTAACCATCAACATATATGCTTCAACAGGTACCATTGCCTGCTATGAAGACCTTGTTTTCACTCCAGATTTTTCCATAACCGGCTCAAATGGCTGATACACATGAAGAGTAGTTCACTATACATAGATTGTCGACAAATGGAATACATAAATGGCATGAGATAATTCACATATATGATGCCTGGCTCCATGGCGGTGCATAATTCACATATATGATAACTGGCTAAAAAACATGGCATTGCATAATTCACATATCTAATATAGAAAGCAAACAGGAGGCATTCACACAAAGCATGTCTAATCTAAGCAGATGGCATGGCAATGCAAGACACCATATGCATGATATGAGCAATATAACCCAGCCAAGTTAGAGCATGCACCTCCGGGGATACGACCGGTCATCTCTCTCTAATCCTCCTCCGAGGAGCTATTCAGAATCAACAAGAAATCTGCATCGACAGTAGCACCGACGCTCAAGACCTTGTTTTCACTCCAGATTTTCCCATGACCGACTCAAATGGCTGATGCACAGGAAGAGTAGATGAATGTATAAACATTGTTTACAAATGGAATACATTATGGAAAAAAATATGGCACAATACAATTCACATATACGATGACTGGCTAAACAGGATGGCATTGCATGATTCACGTATATGATGCCTGGCTAAAGAAGATGGCATTGCATAATTCCCATATACTCCCTCCGTTCCTAAATATTTGTGTTTTTAGAGATTTCAAATGGACTACCACATACGAATGTATATAGACATATTTTAGAGTGTAGATTCACTCATTTTGTTCCGTATGTAGTCACTTGTTGAAATATCTAAAAAGACAAATATTTAGGAATGGTGGGAGTATGATATAGAAACCAAACAGGTGGCATTCACAAAAAGCAAATCTAAACTAAGCTGATGACATATAAGATGTATAATGTAAGCAATGCAAGGCGCCATATGCATGATATGACCAACATCAAGATGCCAAAGTTAGAGCAAACACCTCGGTGGTAAACAGCATGGTCGCTCTCCTTCAATCTCCATCCAATAGTTATCTTCCTCTCGAATACAATCTGAAATGCAGGAGGGGGGGCACTTCGCCACCATGGAGCGGCGTCTGATGACATTATATTCACACGCAACGGTCTTCTTTTTCTCTACATGTTCAAGACGATTGTGTATAATATCTGACATGCATAATAAAAAAAATAGTTAGATTTTGTAAGGCCTAAGGGGTGCATGCAAAAATCAAGACTGACGGTAGCAAATGAGTGGATGGATCCAAAACTAATGATAGTGTAGATTATAGCTTCAGCTTAAAAAGATAGACAATGGATCATCTATTGTTTGTTGACCACCCAACATGAACCACATAGAAGACCCCAGATGAACCAGATAGTAGACAAATACTATTCGTTGTCTGGCTCGATATGAGACCCATGGGCAATTCAAAACTCAAGATTGAACGATAAAGTAGCAGGTAATAATAACCGCTGTATAACGAAGCAAACACGAAAGATCATGACCTCTCTTCCGAACTGTAGTCCATGTGTTCATCTCGCCAATCGATGATGGTAATGCAGTTGGCGTGGCTGCCGCAACGGGAAGATGATCTGAGGCGGCGAAAAGAAGTCTGCAGGGGGGATCTCTGCTGTAGTGAACGCTTCTGTCGATGATGCACCTCATGTGGGGTGGATGACGACACGATAGGAGCAGGACATAACACACAGAGTTTTCTTTGACGCCTATTTGAAAATGAAGTAAATCTGTAAGGGCTCCTTAGAATTGGAGGATTCTATAAACGCAGGGACAGGAAAAACACAGGAATAGGATAGGAATGCACGTGCAAAACAGAGCATTTGGAAACATAGGATTTCAGTCAACCTGGGTGTTTGGCTCACATGAATTGGAAGAACAGAGGAATGGAGAAACAAAGTGATGCGACGAGTGTACAACCTCTTTGGCATAGCCTTGTGGACCTCAGCATCATTGGTAGGACGTGGAGGATGTGATGATGCCGGTATGACTGCTTGAGGCGGGAAGAAGATTCGAGGCCTCTGGAACGGGCGCCGAGGGTATCGCTCACTGTGATGGACGGTTCCGTCGTTGGAGCAGCTCCGCTAAGGTGTACGGCGACTAGGCTGAAGCATGACAAGATGCATAACGTTAATCTGAAGTGGGACCCTAATATCATCTGCAATAGATGATGTAAAATACATCACCAAAAAGTGCTAGATGTAAACGATCAGCCGTGCCACGGCCGCTTCGACAGATGTCGTAAGTACTGTTCACTCAACTTAATCAAGAAAATGAACTTCACAAATAAATTGAATTTTACCGTTGAAACTGATTGAACTAGTAACAGAGCATTGCAATAGATGTTTAGGGCGTTCGAGCACTAGTAGCGAGAAGCAAAGTGATCTAAATCAGCAGACGCCGAGCAGGGAACGACTAGCAGAGAGCAAGTCGTGCAATAGCACCGCGAAGCGAGTGCTAAAGCAAAGCAACTCCTCAGAAGTTGCCGGAGGTCGTGCAGCAGCAGCAGCAGCGCAAGCGAGAGCAAGAGCAGAGCAGCAACACGAACGAAAGCAGGAGCAATGCAGCAGCGCGACCGACAGCAAGAACAGAGCCGCAGCGTGAGCGAGAGCCGGAGCAGCTGCAACTAGTGCCGTTGTGGAAGTCACTGCTGAGGAAGCAACAACATGGGGGAGAGACGCCGTGGATGATGTGGCCGGCGATGGCGCCGTCGATGGAGACACGCCATGTCTGCTCGGTATCGAGCACCGACAGCCCCGTGAGATTGAATAAAAGATAAAATGCAGCGGTGAGTGCAGAACCTCCTTGGTGGCGCCGAGTTGGCCTCGGCTTCATCGAAGGAATTGGTGAGGGTGCTGCGGTTCCGATGGGGCAGGTCAAGACGACGCTGTGGGGATTGAGGTGGCGCGATAGACGAGGTGAACGTCGGGGCAGCTCCTTGGAGGTGGAGGACGGGGCGGCTGATCTGGCGGGACGACGAGATTGACAATGAATCCTCATCCGGTGCGGCGGATGAGGGACGGCGAGCTGTTGCGCTGGACGACGTAGTCGGGGAAGAGTCTCCGGCTGGGCGGCGGTCCGGAGGCTGACGGAGGAGCGTGGGGTTTCGCGGGTTTTGGCGGCCTCGGTGTATGAATGGGGGGCGAAGGGGGAGGGGGGAGCCAAGCTTAGCGACGCGCTTGTCCGAAATGTAGGGTAAGTTACCAGCGTACCCCCATCAGTTTTGACACCGCGACGTGGAGCTTCATTTCCGCTAAGGGGTAGAAGGGGATTTCAAGGTCTGGGCTGCGGAGCGATTTCGGATGAGGAGGGAGTTCTGCAAGGCCCAAATTTCGGATAACAAGGCGCCGGGGTTGAAGAAGCGGAGTTTCAAAGCAGGTGAGACAAAAGATACTCGAGCTTGAAAATTTTGGGATAACAAGATGACGCTGGTTGAAGAAGCGGAGTTTCAAAGCGTGTGAGACAAAAGATACTCGAGCTTGAAAATTTCGGGATAACAAGGTGCGGATTCCTTGTTCGCAGAACAAACTTAACGTAAAAAACAATTCATACAAGACACAAGAGAGTCATGTCCCTTTACTATATTGCTATAGATGCCATTGAAAAACTACAAGAATAATGTAAAAAATCGAGAACAAGATTACCCCAAGACAAGACCAAATCGATTCGCACTTCCTCAACAACAACAAAAAACAAATCAATTCCCACCAAAGAAAGAGTAATGCCCCTTTTTATATGATTACAGATGCCATGATCTTGAATTTCAATTTTTGAATCCACGTTATGATGGAAGATCAAAATGTACGACTACATCAATTATAAACCGCAAGGGCACCTAACGATATATTCAAATTTGGACGCGCACGAGTACTCCCTCCTCATCCGAAATCGCTCCCGCAGCCCAGACACGCGAAATCCCCCTTCTACCCCTTAGCCGGAAATGAAGCTCCACGTCGCGGTGTCAAAACTGATGATTACAGATTTGGAAGCTCGTGGTTCTAAGAGGGAACATGTCACCTTTGAGTGTGAAACGATATACACTGCCCCCCCTTGAGTTTCTTAACAAAGGCAACATAGAACTACATTAGTGCCCTGTTAAATTTTGGAATTATTCCGGGTTCGTTTGTCATTTTTTATACATTAATTGAGTTTCTGTTCATTTAATGTGCATAAGTCAAATTTGAACTACAAGCAGATGCTCTCGTGCACCAAATTTGGTTGAAAAATCACATTTGTGTCCTCGGGTGAATTTCTAGGTCCCATGCAAGAAATGAGAATAAAATTAAAACATCTGGGCATCATGGCTCGGCCGAGAACATTGAGAAACTTGGTTTTAAAATTCTTGTAAATCCAAAACACGTCTGAAAATCATGAAACTTGGCATGGATGTCATGTCATGGTACTACCATGTTGTGGTAAAAAAATGGCCGAATAGGAACAGATTTTGGTATAAGCTTCTTGCAAACTGAAGCTTCTCTCAAGAAGGCTCATGGTTCTGAGAGGGAACGTGCCACCTTTTAGTGCGAAACGATATACGTTGTCCGCCTTGAGTTTATTTACAAAGGCAACATATAACTACACGAGTGCCCTGTTAAATTTTGGAATTATTCCGACTTTGTTTGGCCTTATTTACACATTAATTGAGTTTTTGGTCATTTAATGTGCATAATTCAAATTTGAACTACAAGCACATGCTCCCGTGCACCAAAGTTGGTTGAAAAATCACATTTGTGTCCTCGGGTGAATTTCTACATTTGAAAATCACATTTGTGTCCTCGAGTAGGTCCCATGCAAAAAATGAGAATAAAATTCAAACATCTGGGCATCGTGGCTCGGTCGAGAACATTGAGAAACTTGGTTTTAAAATCATGAAACTTGGCATGGTGTCATGTCATGGTAGTACCATGCCGTGGTAAAAAAATTGGCCGAATAGGAACAAGTTTCGGTATAAGCTTCTTGCAAATCGGAGCTTCTCTCAAGAAGGCTCGTGGTTATGGGAGGGAACGTGTCACCTTTGTGTGCATAATTCAAGTTTGAAATACAAGCACATGTTCCAAAGGCACCAAAGTTGGTTGAAAATCACACGTGTGTCCTCGTGTAAATTTATAGGTTCCATGCAAGAAATGGGAATGAAATTCAAAATTCAAGGCGCCGTGGCTGGGTTGGAAACATTGAGAAACTTAGTTTTTAATTCTGTAAATCCAAAACACGCATGAAAATAATGAATTTGGCTTGGTGCCATGACATGGCACCAACATGCTGTGGTAAATTTGCAGTCCGATTTGCGGCTACATACATTAACAATCAACAAAGTCATTTCGAACAAGTGCTGTCACGCTACAATCGAAACACAAGTATTATCGAAACCGTATGCTTCTACTTACTAGTACCATTTATGTGCCGCCACGCGTCCCCATTTTTTATTAGCTAGGAGGCGCCGTGCAGGGTAGCTATTTGAGTACGAGAGGCGTGCGATCAAACCCCTGCGCGTGCTTATCGGGAGGAGAGCCCTTTGACCTCCATCTGCCGTCCACCTCTCTCCCAAGGTCTCCATTAATGGTGCCCGAGCCTCTGTTTAATGGCGTGGTTATGTCTCACTCGACTGAGATTTAAGAGAGAAAAAAGAAAATCTGAAAGCACGAATCTTGATGTAAGATCCGACGGACCTATATAGCATCTACTGCGACTTATAGCAAGATTGATGAATATATAAGGACGATTAAAAAAAATTTGAACAAAGAAGGGCTTGCCCCTTCCGATTTTCATTACTGAAAACCACCACAATTCACAAGAAGTTCAGCACAACTCCAGCCTAACACGAAGGACTAAAAGCTACCAGATTGAAATCGCAACATCCCAAGAGGCCAACAAAGGCCGAACATCCGCTCTAGAACCCAACATTTCACAACCGACGACACAATCCACATCCTAAACCGATTATTACATCGAAAGAAACCAGGAAACTGAAGGAAGCCCAACAACAACTAGAAGAACAAAGAACGCTGTGGTCGCCACAAAGAAGAGTTTTCTTCATTCCAGCTCGCAACATTGATCTTCCACGGAAAGATAAGGACGATTAATTGTCTTACATAATTATAAATATAATTAAAAAAGCCACATGCGGCTACGCCCGAAATACACAGGGGCAAAAGAAGAAGGAAGACAAGGATCTGGCTCGCTGATCTCTACTTTCTTGATGCGTTGCTGCAGGCCGCGGGAACTAGTCTCCGCGACGAGCGGCGATGAGCTCTTACGTGTCCTCAATACGCTGCTTGAGAACATCCATGGATTCCTCCACCAGCCTTTGGTGCTCGTTGCGGAGCATGTCATTCTTGTCCATAAGTTTCTTGACGATGACGCCGGTCCTCTTCAACAAGGCACTGGTCTCCTCCTGCTGGTCTACACTTCGGACGATCTTCTCCCTCAGTAGGTCGCGCTTGGCCCGGAGCCTCTCATTGCCCTCCCTTAGTACGCCGATAACCTGTTCAAACGAGGCTTTCATGTCGTCCTGCAACCTCGCACAGCCGGAGATCTGATCCATCTGGCTATGGACGATCGCATGCATGCGCATGTAACGATCGCCGCCGCCGCGAGAAATTTTTCGGCGCGCGCGCGGGCGGGACATCTCGCTGCATTCGTGGCACGGCGGGACATCTCTCGCTGCTTCCGCGGCGTGGCGGACCACCAGTGCTGCATCGATGGCGCGGCGGGACCTCTCAGTCTGCTACTTCGCGGGCGGGATATGTTGGCTGCTCTCGCAGCGGGCGGGATATCTCGTGCTTCCGCTTCCATGCTTGCCTCTCCCGGTGGCAATCTCTCACCCGTAACTCACGCTGGCCATGGCGTACGCAAGGGAAGGATGCTGAATCACTTGTTTGTTTTTGTGGATGAGGAGTTGAGGAGGAATGTGCAATCATCTTGGCATACTAGTATTTATAACCGAGTACTAGTACGCTCCTAAGTGGGAAACCGTTTAGGTTGTGATCAGTGTGAACAGTTTTGCAATTCTATATAGCGTGGAGTAATTTGGAATGTGACGAGACGCAAGCTCAAAATTTATTGACGGTTCTAGTTTCAAAGTGCGGCACTATTCCCGGATGGAGTACTTCTTTTTCTACTCCCTCCTTTCCGGTTTTATAGGGCTTATCTCAAAATTTTAGTTTTTCCATTTTATAAGGCTCAATTTGGTTGTTCCCCAACACATGTTCAGATTCCAAGGTGCATTAAATCATTGCATGCAAGTATTAAGAGAAAATTGACCAATGCATGTACTTTATGCATGCATGCATTGCAATTAATGCATTGATAAACATAATTTTTGAGTACTTCTTACCCAAAGGAACTTTATATCCAATGCACAAAAATATCCGCTCGATCGTTGGAAATTACTGATCCGATGTCGAAGTAATTGCTGCATCGCCACCAAAACCCACCATTTCTTAAGCTAAAGTAGACCAAGGTAATCCCTATATTAGCATATTACTAAGATAAATGTAAGGCATCAGAGAAACATTTAGGACGGAGCTTGTCAATCTGAATGTGGAGGACACAAGCTTAGCCCCGCCAGCAGCTTGGGCGGAACTGTCAAGAAGGTCAGCCTCGCACGCCAACGCCGCCGATCGTTGCTGCTTGTCACCTCCATTTCCACCTCGACGGCGCCGGTCGTGTTTTCGGGCTCTCGGCGGGCCGTTCGCCCACAGTTTGGCCAATGAGTGCGGCATCGGGACGCCCCACTCGATGCGCATTTATCGACATGGCGATAGGCGCGCCGATGTCGAGCACGCCGCCGACCAAGAAAAATGCACGCGGTCCTCCTCTCGCAAACAGCAAGAGCCGTGGTTCGACAAAGGGCACTTGCACCGAGCACCTTGCCGCATCGGATCCCGTGCATGGGCATGGGATGCGCGTGCTTGATGTGGTGATAGAGCGGCCGGCGGCCTTCGAGCCGCAGACGGCACGGGCATTTGCAGGGCGCGAGCGGACACATGCTCTGGTGATCGGCGAGCTTGTGGTAAGTGACGTAGAGCCCACAGCCTTCGTGAGAGCACTCCACCCTCACCGACGAAAGTACGGAGTCCACCGCCGTGTTCCACACGTCGAAGCCACTGCTGCGCTCGCACTTCTGGCACTGCCGCTGGTTCCTGGGGCGCTCGACGCGACAGTCTGCGCAGGCCAGGGCCCTCCCTTGCACTACAGAAATCAATCGAACAACACATCAATCAAGAAATCTGCACCTTGCTCAATCAGCCGAATGGACGAGGTGTATTCGAACCTCAAACACTGGAGGCGTCAAGGGGCGGAGGCACAAGGGGCAGTGGAGCACGGTGAGGTCCATCAAGACCTTAGAGAGCTCCATCGTTGGGTCCTATTCGGTCCGCATGATCTCGCCCTCCTCGTGCACAACCATCTCTCGACTTGGGCCGGGGTATTACAAAGTAAGTATCAAGAGGAGAGTCACGACTTGCATGCATGCGTTGTAATTAATGCATCGGTAAACGCAAATTATTGAAATATATCGAGTGCAGTGCTTTGATGTGTCGCACAACTCGCACATCAACGAAGTTTGATTATCCTCTCCTCACGGACTTAATCGCACCTGCCTTTGGCTGTATGACAAAGTTGGCCACACACTGCCGGGCTCACCTGTCATACACGTAAAGGCAGGAGCGCCCCTCCCTCGCCCATGAGCGTGGTGGCTGGCAAGACTAGGAGAAGCTTACTACACGCCTCCCTCCCGCATGCGGTGGACATGCAGCAGCTCAATCGGTGTCGATGGCCGTAACTGCATCAGTAGTACTCCAAAGGCAATACTAGTACTCCATCATTGTTCGACTTCCCAAGAGGCGAAGAGCCAAGCGCAGCCCGGACGCCATGTGGCGTTTCATGTGTAGAGTAGTCTAGGATAGCGTGTACCATGCCCGTAAGCTTAAAATCGCTAGGGTTGGCTCCATGCTATGTGGTCGCCTCAAGTTTAAAAAAATAAAATAGTCTTCGGCCCTACCCGACACCATGGTGATTGTAGTTTGCACGCCATCCGTCAAGACAAGAATATATATTTTAATTTGTTTTTTTCAAAAGGGATTTCGCCTCTGTGATCGTAACGATGCATACGGCCACATATATTTTAATTTGTGGTGGGTAAATGTTAGAGGTTGCAGCAAATATATTGTACATCGCGGGTCTTTCACCAAGTTTAGAGGCAAGCATGTGGGGCCGGTGCTATGATGTGTCGCGTCAACTCGCATAACGAGGAGAAGCTTGATTTTACTACACGCCTTCTCCTCACCTATGCGCGCGTTGCTTTGCAAACGAGGACAGGCTTTTGCTTAGTAGTACTTCTACAACAAGCTATCCGTCTCTGGCCATGTGGACGGACATGCAGCGAAGGATTCGACATCAGAGAAGCAGAGTAGTAACATCATTGTTCGCCTTCTAGAAGAGGCGAAGAGCCAAGCGCAAACCGAACGCTGCGCTTAGTAACATTGAGCACGATATAGCCGTGCTCTTGCATGAGACAAAATTGCTATGTTAGCCCACTATTGTACTAGTACATACAACTACTTGCTAGTATAGCCCTGTAAACCAGAAAGGAGTATTTGCCCTTCTAGAGATTTCAACAAGTGACTAGACTACACCGAGACGGAGTACATATGGAGCAAAATGAGTGAATCTGCACCGTAAATAAATACGTACTAGTTCTATTGTTCTCCTCTCCGAGGTGCACAATATTGAGTATACTGACTAGTCTCTTTTTTACACGCATTTACGTTTTTTTTACACAGTACAGACGCAAGCGCTCATATACACGTGCATACACTCACCTCTATGAACGCACACACGCACGACACTATCTTGAAATTTACAAAGTCATCATAGGCACCTTGTCGTCGACGGGTCCATAGGTGCTTGAATGCCAAGGAGGGAGAGGGTAGCGGTTCCTGAGATGTTGAACGGTCAATGATGCATCCTCAATAACATGCAGAGGGAATTTATTGGAGAAGCAGAATAGAGCCAGCACGATGTGAATGCAACAGAGTTTGGACTCTCATATAATAAAGGCGCCCCACCACTCCAATCCATCTACTCACAAGTCTCTGCGCAACACTGCTCACTCCAATCCAAGACCAAGTGACTAGAAGCCACAAGCACCTATGGAGGCGATGGACGCGAGCGGCAGTCGTCTATGCCAAATCATCCAAGGCGTCGGCCTGCGGCCCCGCGACCGCAGCAGCGCTTCCAGACGGTGTCGGGCGACCGCAGCATCGTAGCCCTCGCCGACGCCGCTTCGCCTCGCATGGACGACATGATGGTCAACTCCATCCGCAAGTTCACCGCGTCAAGAAGCGCACGGACGACCTTGCCGATCGCTCCAGCCCGCACGCCTGTGCTCCTCATTGCCTGCCACCCTCATCGCCCTCCATGGTGACGAACTCTTTCAAGCCCCGGTGGCCCTGCAGGTGGCGGAGGTCGCGACGAAGAATGTGCACCTTGAGTCCGCTTCGCCGCAGCGCCGCCATGCAAGAAACCGCCGACCGCACGCCCACGCTCACGAGGAAATAGTCTACATAGGCCACTACAAGGCAAGCGAGACAGAAAGACGCTGGCCTTCTTCCAGCGGGCTGGAATCTTTGGACGCCATTGTTCGAAGCACATCGATCCGCCACAAAGCCGCTACTACTTAGGCGCTGCTCGGTGGGCTGCGCGCCGAGTCGAGGAGGTGGATGTCGTCGATGGATGCATCTCTTCTTCTTGCCTCCTGTAACCAACACTGCATTGCCTCGTGGCCTTAATGTTTTATCAGTATAGTACTCCCTCCGTTCCCAAATATAAGTCTTTCTAAAGATTCCAGCAAGTGACTACTACATACGGAGCAAAATGAGTGAATCTACACTCTAAACTATGTCTACATACATCTGTATGTTGTATTCTAATTGAAATAGTATCTAAAAAGGCTTATATTTATGAACGGTGGGAGTATATGGCATTTTTATTCCAGTCGTACTGTAACGTTTTCACTGTGAGGTGGGGCCGCAGTTGAGCAAACTGTAGGATCTTGAGAAGAGGTGTCTAGAGGGGGGAGGGGGGGGGGGGGGGTGATTAGACACTAAGTACCAAAGTTGCAGTTTTTAACTTCTTTTCGGTTTAAGTGGAGTTTAGGCACAAGTTTAACATTCTCAATACTTAACAAGCAAGCATGCAAAGAGTATATAGGCAGCGGAAAATAAAGCATGCAACTTGCAAGAATGTAAAGGGAAGGGTTTGGAGGATTCAAACGCAATTGGAGACACGGATGTTTTTGTCGTGGTTCCGATAGGTGGTGCTATCGTACATCCACGTTGGTGGAGACTTCAACCCACGTAGGGTAACGGTTGCGCGAGTCCACGGAGGGCTCCACCCACGAAGGGTCCACGAAGAAGCAACCTTGTCTATCCCACCATGGCCGTCGCCCACGAAGGACTTGCCTCACTAGCGGTAGATCTTCACGAAGTAGGCGATCTCCTTGCCCTTACAAACTCCTTGGTTCAACTCCACAATCTTGTCGGAGGCTCCCAAGTGACACCTAGCCAATCTAGGAGACACCACTCTCCAAGAAGTAACAAATGGTGTGTTGATGATGAACTTCTTGCTCTTGTGCTTCAAATGATAGTCTCCCCAACACTCAACTCTCTCTCACAGGATTGGATTTGGTGGAAAGAAGATTTGAGTGGAAAGCAACTTGGGGAAGGCTAGAGATCAAGATTCATAGGGTTGGAATGGAATATCTTGGCCTCAACAGATGAGTAGGTAGTTCTCTCTCAGAAATAGGATGCTGGAAGTGTAGGCTTGTTCTGATGGCTCTCTCCATGAATGAAGAGGAGGTGGAGGGGTATATATAGCCTCCACACAAAATCTAACCATTACACACAATTTACCAAACTCGGTGGGACCGAATCATAAAACTCGGTCAGACCGATTTAGTAAACCTAGTGACCGTTAGGGTTTTCGTGGGAACTGAAATGCATCTCGGTAGGACCGATATGGTTAGGGTTAGGGCAAAACATAATCTCGGTGAGACCGACATACAAACTCGGTGAGACCGATTTTGGTAATTAGCTAACCAGAGAGTTGGTCGAGCAAACTCGGTGAGACCGACACTCAAACTCGGTGGGACCGATTTGGGTAATGAGCTAACCAGAAAGTTTGCATTGTAATCTCGGTAGCACCGATTGCACAAACTCGGTGAGACCGATTTTGGTAATGGACATACACAGAGAGATTACAATCCCATCTCGGTGAGACCGAGATCCCTATCGGTGAAACCGATTTGCCTAGGGTTTGTGGCAGTGGCTATGACATCTGAACTCGGTGGCGCCAGATAGAAAGAATCGGTAGGTCCGAGTTAGACTTTGGGTTTAGGTCATATGTGGATGTGAGAAAGTAGTGGAGGGTTTTGGAGCATATCACTAAGCACATGAAGCAAAAGTCTCATTAAGCAACACCTCATCCCTCCTTGATAGTATTGGCTTTTCCTATAGACTCAATGTGATCTTGGATCACTAAAATGTAAAATGAAGAGTCTTGAGCTTGAAGCTTGAGCCAATCCTTTGTCCTTAGCATCTTGAAGGAGTTCCCACATCCTTTAGTCCATGCCACTCCATTGTTGAAATTATCTGAAATATACTAGATAAAAGTGTTAGTCCAACAAGAGATATGTTGACATTAATTACCAAAATCACCTAGGGAGCACTTGTGCTTTCAATCTCCCCCTTTTTGGTAATTGCTGGCAACATACATCAAAGCTTTAGATAAAGATATAAAGAATAGCAAGTAAAGCTTCGGAAAGACATGTAACAAGCATAGGCTCCCCCTACATGTATGCAATCATGTGAATATGGAATATAGAAGCATGTGAGAGCAAAACCATGATAGAGTAGGCAATGTGTTACATGTATCTTGGCCATATGCATCGGAGCAAAGAATATTAAAGAAAATACCTTCATGCTCATGAGTCCTTCTTGCAAAATAGTATGTACATCAGCAAGAATTCCTCATACACATGAGTGTGATGCATATACTTACCTTGTAGTCTTGAGTTGGCTTAGGGTGAAATGAACCTGCACAAACAAGGTTAGATAACACAGGTACATCTACTAGCCAGAGCAAACAGAAGAAACCACAAGAATACCAAGACTGGGATGACATGTAGAGAGTGAGTACTGAGTACCACATTGGATTAGACATGTCCCCAAGAGTAAAGATGTGCAATGAATTTGAATGACTTCTTTCCCTTAGATGTCTTGCTCCCCCTGAATCTAGCATGGGATACTGGGAGAAGGTAGGGAACAGAAAATCAGAGCTGAAAACAGAGCTGAAAGATATAAAAGAGCAGAGCTTAAAGCAAGTAAGCACACATGAACATGTCTTTCCCCCCAAAAGACATGTGGCATCTCTCCTCTTGAACACCAAGCATCTGGGATCCTTGAGAAATACTTTCTACTTGAGTATTCTCTCCCCCTGGAGATCTCTTTCTCCCCCTTAATACTCTCTCTGATGTGATTTCTCTAAGTGATAAGCTTTAATGTGATCTCTCTCTCCCCCTTTGACATCAATTTCCAAGAAGGGTCTTCTGGAATTTGTTGTGTATGGGTTTGGTCCTTGAGTCACAGCACAAAGCACTGGATAAATTTTTTGATGCTTGGAGAGGACAAGATTCATTGAGTGGAGCTGGATTAAAAGAAACACAGAATAAGTGGCAAATAGTTTTTCCTGTTGGGAAATCGGTGGCACCGAGTGGTATGCTTCGGTTGTACCGAAAAGATTCAGTTGGACTGAAAACAACAAATCGGTGAAACCGAGTTCATCGCAGAGAAAACATTTGTCACCTCAGCTTACTAGACTAGAAAGGTCTCACAAGGATTTGCAAGGAATTGACTGAATGATTTGCAATGAATTGGATGCTGAAAATGCAGAGCAAATAGAAAGAAAAGAATGATATTTAGATGAAGTTTTTTTTGTTTTTTTAAAGGGGAAACAAATATGCATGAGACAAATGCAAAAACACAAATAAGAACACGAGAGAACTTCATCTAGAGATGGTCGGTGACAAAGTCACCTATGTTAGAGTATATTGACTTAGGAGTCAAGTGAGATCACTTGATCACGGGTCATACTCATTGTTTAAGCTCAAAATGGGGTTACCATTTTTCGTTTAAGTATCTTGATGTATTCACATCTTGTCGAGTTGCTTTAGCTCATGACTTAGAGTAAAGCTTCTCTAATATGGAATAACATACCTTGGTTGGTGGTGTTGTCCATGTAGTTGAACTTGTGTGGGTTGCTCGAGGTTGATGTAGCTCATCAAGAGTTGGGAGCACCACTTGGAATTTGAGTCCATCTACCTACATGGGTTAGTTTTTGCAAGGAAGAGCACTTGTGCATCCAAAATGACAATCATGAAGCTCAATCATAGAGTTTGTCAAAAGGATATGTTAGAATGATTTCGTGCTTCCTTGTATTCATCCACCATGGGGTAGAGACTTGGTGATGTAGAGATTGCTCAAGATGTGAGTAGATTACAATATCATGGAATTTGATTCAACCAAGTACCTACATGGGTTAGATGACATGCAAGATGCAAATATATCCAAGATATAATATATTCATTATAAGAGAGATATCATGGATTTGTCATAAGCTCATGCCTTACATGTATCCAATGGAGTTTCTACTCCAAGTTTGAAGAATCTATGATGTTCAATTCTCCTCTCAACCTGCAAAACACTTTCTCATCAAGAGGTTTAGTAAATATATCCGCTAATTGCTTTTCGGTGCGAACATGCTTAAGATTAATGTCACCCTTAGCAACATGATCTTGAATGAAATGATGACGAACTTCAATATGCTTAGTTCGAGAATGTTTTACGGGATTATGACCAATTTGAATAGCACTTTCATTGTCACAAAGCAATGGAACATGTTTCACATATATCCCATAATCTTTAAGAGTTTGGGTCATCCAAAGTAATTGAGCACAACATGAACCAGCGGCAATGTACTCCGCTCAAGCGGTAGATAAGGATATCGAGTTTTGTTTCTTGGAGGACCAAGACACAAGAGATCTACCAAGAAATTTACAAGTACTGGTGGACTTTCTATCAACCTTGTCTCCGGCATAGTCCGAGTCTGAATAGCCAACAAGATCGAAGAGGCCCTCTTAGGATACCAAATGCCAAAATTTGGTGTATGTCGGCGCTCGGGAACGGGGTCCCCAGACTTGCTCGCTCAGCAGCCTGCGCGTGGCTCAAAGGGGGCCCATCGCGCCCATCTTCATCAACACGAGCTCAAGACCTCGCGAGGGGCCAGATTGCTGGGCGGACGACAGGGAGCTCCTCGTGCATGGCCTCGTCAGTCTGCTCATCGAGGAGGCGGAGAGATCAAGGCGGGTACCTCACGAGGTGCCCATGACGCAAGCCATGACAACCAAGGGCGCCAGGGGCGCCAGCCAAGCAGCAGATGTCCTCCTTTCCCCTTTGGTGCAAAGGGAGCAAGCGCAGTAAGAGCATCAAGCAAAGGCGCCCATTTCGTGCAACGAGACCAAGACCAGTCCAACGGCAGAAGGAAGTCATTGTGGAGCCCACCAAGGCCACCACCAGAGCCTTTGACAAGCGAGGACCAACTTTAGTCAGATAAGTGTACCATATGTTCCCTTCAAATGGCCAATTGTTGGCTCCTTCCCGCTCAATATTTGGGAAGAGGCCCACGGCCTCCGCCTATAAGTAGAGATAGCCACCATAATAAGGACAAGACCCCCGGGATTAGAAGGAGAGGAAGATAGCAAGAGAACAAATGAGAGAGATAGAGGAGGCGATCAACTCCCCTAGCAGTTCATCGCACCAGCCAAGAACAGCACTCATGAGGCTGTTCTTCCCCAGATTATTCATCACCATCAGCCCAAGAGGCAATCCACCACACCACAAACTAGAGTAGGGTATTACACCACAATGGCGGCCCTAACTAGTATAAACCCTGTGTCTCTTGTGCTGTTCCTTTCGTAGTATTAGATCCTAGCGAGGCGGCGGGGTGCAGGTAGGTAGAAGGTGAGATGCCGCGCGCACCCCAGTGTTCGAACCTCAAGGGTCTGCCGGAACCCGAAATCCGACATTTGTCGCGCCAGGTAGGGGTGCGCTGGGATCCACCTCCTGCCACTTTGTGTCCCGTCGCATCGTCCTCATCATGACCGCCACCAGTGCAGTCAACCTGGTCCTCGGGCGGCTTGGCCCGCCCACGCAGAGCCGCCGCCTTTGGGCGATCCCATGCCCAGTAGCTCGCGGTCCGCAGGGCATCAAGGGCCGCGGACAAGCCGACAACTCTCACGCCGCGGCAGCGCGGTCGGCAAGAAGGGCTTCCAACCACGCCGCTGGCTGCGACACCGTACACCGCCGGGAGCAAAGCGAACTCGAGGACCGCGCCACGGTGGCCGGGAGCTACTGCAGCAGTGCTACCGAAGGCGGCCGCGACGCATCGCTAGAGCGGGTGGCCGAGCCCCGGCTTTGCCGCCGGGCTCATCCTTCGCACCCAGCTCCCACCTCGGTCTAGGGCGGCCCGCTGGGCTCCACACGCCACCGGCCCCAAGGCTACCTAACGCCAGCCGGTTACCAAGACGGGCCAGCGGCAGCGCTGCCTCCGCCCCCGCCAGCGAAGAAGGACTCGTCATACCCACGGCCCCATGGGCCACCGCGCTACCACCCCCCTGTGGGCGCCCAAGCAGAACCGCCGCACGCTGGAGCACTATGGCGCGCCTTCGGATGACGGCCCAGAAGAATACGTGCCCTACATGATGGACCAAGGGCACCAAAGACGGCGGGGAACAAGGCTCGCCTCAGCCCAGCCGGGGGACGAGGCGATGTGTTGAGCTCTTCCAAGAGCCCCATGAAGGCCCCATCGGCCACGCCGAGGCGATTTATTATCGGGTACCGCTAATTCCTCGTGAGCAGGCATACGTTAATCATGAATCGCAGGAGGTGCATGTCGCCACAAAGAGCGGATGCCCCGCCTCCCAGCCTCCTACCCCGGGAGGAGGGCGCCGGGCTGCAGGAGAGGGGCCGAGATCCGACATCACCACCGCGGTGTTCGGAGCAAGGCGTTCTCGGGAGGTAGGCCTCCGCTGGGAGGTGCCTCGGGGCCTGCCTCGGCGGAGGACCCTTGGTCGTCGGGGAACTGGCTGGCGACCGCTTACCCCATCGGCAGCGCTTTGGTTTCCGGGTCGTGCCGATGGCACTAGAGTGTAGCGCAAGGGGGGGCCTCGCAGCATATATGAAGCAAGGCCGGTACCTATGAAGAAGGCCCAGTGCTCGTGAAGCTCGCCGCCTGTGACACTCTCACGTAATAATGAGTGGGGCTGTACATGCCCCGAGTCTCAGGGGTGCCGGCCTCGGCCCTGGGCTCCCTCCCACACCCAAGCAGGCAGCACTTAGCTCACACCGGTGAGAAGACGCCCAAGACTAGACTAGGTGCCGGACGCGGCCTTTTTTGGTTTGTTTTCATTGCTTTTCCCTTTGGTTGTCACTTTTCCCCGCTGGATTTAAGTTGGATTCAAATTCGAGATTTGCGTGTGTTTGGGGAAGGGGGTGTTTAGTCTCGTCGAGCAATCTCTAGCGCCGATTATCGCTTTGCTCGAGTTGCCTCCCCTCGTGAGCCCCTCGCGAGCCGGTCGGGCCTAGCTTATGCAGCCCAGATCGCCGCCCACATCCTCCCGTGAGGCTTTTACTACAGATCCTATGGGCTCGATCAGGAGGCGCTCGGAACGCCACAGCCCTTCGCTGGCTATCTCGGGGCCCGCGCGGGACAAAGGTAAACTAGCCAGCCACTAGGCATAGGCGCATTTGATGGTATAGCATCTACTAATACGCAGAACACAAGTTTTACATGAGGGGCTCCTCCCAAAATGCTCTCACGACCGCCGTGGCAAAACCTGAGTTCTATTCGCAGCAGAAACAGAACGGCAGCGCAATCACCGGATAAATCCCCCAATGCATCCTCCGGGGCACCTCCTGAATTGTCGCTCGCGTCACTAGCCTCGTCGTCGCTCTCTACGTCATCGCCGGCGGCGTCAGGACCGTCCACCACGCCACCTTCGTCAGGAGCCACGATCAAGCCATCGTTGTCTGAAGCAAAGGCCCTGACAAGGGCGTCCAAGTTGCCCTCCACCCAGTGCGCCAGGTCGTCCCGGACGGCCTGGGGTACTGGGGCGATGGCTGCGTCGAAGTCAAAGTGAGGGTCCATATTCCGGAGGTGGCTGAAGACGCGAGAAAAGGCGCGCCCGGCAGGGCGCGCTTCTCCTCCACCAACCTGTCGCTCGACCGACCGCCTCCACCGAGTCACCACATCGGTGAAGAACTAAAGGTTGCCGGCGTAGTTAATTGCGGCGGCTCGCCAACACCGCTTCACGATGTTACCCAAGGCTGTGTTGGCTCTCTCCCGGAGCGCAGTGAGCATGGGGCGTGCTTCATGCTCCAGACCCCACCGGCGCATCTCGTCTGCATTTTTTGTCGCAAGAACGGCCTCAGCCTCATCCACGCTACCGGCGAAGAAGAAGCACTTGCACGGAGGAAGTTAACTCCTCCGCCACCTCAAGGGCGGCCCGAAGGCATCGCCCGCCTTGTCGCCTCCCCCTGCTTGGCCCTCAAGGCAGCGGTACTACCTTCGGCCTCAGCCCGGATCAACCCCAGCCTTTCCTCGAACTCGCGCTTGAGGTTCAAGCGCGCCGTTGCCACCCGACACCCAACCTCCTCTAGGATGCGGGCCTCCCAAAGCAGCGACATCATCCTCCGCCTCGCCACCAAGCGCCCTTGTTTCTAGGCGCCAGATTGCGTCTTGGCCTTCAGCGGCTTCCAGCGTCGCGCCTCCTCCCGCTTCGAGCTCATTGGTCGCTCGATGCCACCTCATCGACGCAAGGGCCGTCTTGCGCAGCTCCACCTGCTCCTCCAAGGAGCGGCAACGGCCAGAGTTCCCGCGCCGCTCCTCCGCCGCCTCTTGCCGCCGGTCAGCTTCCCGAGCCTCCTCAACGCCCGAGAACGGACCTCCCGAGAGGCCACCAATGACGCCTTTGGCCTCCTCATTGTCAAGATCACACCGTGGCACGCATGGGCGACACCGCCTTCACCGTGCCTCTCCGCTGCCGAGCACAGCCCTCGGCCTCGAGGCGCTGCGTCTTCATCGGCGAAGCTCTTCACCGAGCAGGCTCACCCAATCAGCCGCCCTCCAAGAAACCTTGGCGAAGAGCGCGACGCCCCGGTGCGCCAAGCACGCCTTCCACACCATCATCCGCCCGCGAAGCGCCGAGGGCCACGATCAAGACTCCTCCGGGCGGGGCTGGGCTGGCGTCCCGCCACGGCCGGGCACGCCACCAGAGCCCGGCCAGAGCCAGCCCATCCCCAAATAAGAGCGCGGGAATGCCTCAGCCAATCACGGTCGACGACCAGACGAGAAGCCCACGGCAGCCAGCTATGCCTCGAGAGGGCTCATGAAGGAGGGTCGCGAGGCGCCGCTGGGACGCGACGCACCTGGGATGGCTCGCTCTCCGGCCGACCTCACCACTGTGGCCCCGCAGCTCGGAGTGCTCAAGATGGTGGAGAGGGTGGAGCCAAGGGGATGGCTCTCGACATCTCCGTGAGCTCGACGGGAAGGGCTCAAGGAGCAAGGATCAAGAAACAACGGAAGAACCAGAGCCGAAAAGGGAAAGCTTACTCATCGGTGGCGGCACTTCCTGCGCTTCAAGAAAGCGACAAGGGTAATCGCCGCCTGGGCTTCCTTCTCTTTGAAGAGCCTCAAAATCCACGCGAATCGCCCAAGAGTTGAGCGCAAGGGTCAACTCGCGACGAGGAAGGAGCGCCGAGACGACCGGCATGTGGGCGTTGCCCGGAGCTCGCCGCCGCCTCACCAAGGAGGGTAGCTGGGGCCCTAGGGGCCTCAGCCACAGGCACCACGGGCAGCTGCTCGCCTCCCCCAATCGCGACAGCCTGGGCCACAGGAGCTCCTCCCTCAAGAGCGCCGGCTGGGACCGTCACCCCTGCGGAGGCCCCATCGGCCTCCAGCGGCTCGTGCCTCCCTGCACCGCCACTCGAGGAAGAGCCGCCACGGCCGACTGGAAGGGCAGTCACCACCACCGGGTTCTCGCGAGACCCCATGAGGCCTGCGGGGCGCAGGCCCCACTCGTCGAAGCTGGGCATCTGCTTCACAAAGTCACCCCTGCTCGTGCAAAAGTACAGCAAAGCACCCCCTTGCCAGATGCTGCCAGGATTGGGATCCCCAATCAAGACCAAGAGCACCTTCCTCAGCGCTTCAGGCGTTAAGTCCTCCTCCTGGACTTCATGCGGTCTTCACGCCGCTGAAGGCCCACATCCGCGGAATGGCGCCGAGAGGGCAATGCGGCACAACAGAACTCCTTCACCACCTTGGGCGCCACACCGAGCGCCCTCGAGCGCTGGGCGACGCCAGACGGCGGCGAGCCGGGGCTCGTGGCGCCTCCTGCCCCACCTGAATTGGGGACAAGTAGTGATGTTGGCTCGACAGCAGGGGCTGGGCACCCCACATCCACGTCAGCCACCGCCATGGAACCCAGTAGCGCGCGGCGGAGGAAGGGTGAAGTCAATACCTGAAGCCGCTGTTTCAGATGCAGCAATGAAGCTCACGCACCCCGAACATTGGGTGGGGTCAACAAGGCGCAGAGAGAAGAAGTGGCGCAGCAAGGCAACCGAGGGAAGGATGCCCATAATCGCCTCGCAAACAAAGGCGAAGACCGCAAGAAGAGTGATGGATTCCGGACCCAAGTGCATCATATGGATCTGATAGTGGGAGAGTACAACATTGAAGAAATTGGAGAAGGGAGGAACCAGCCCCGCCCACAGGGCGTCGACAAAATACTGGACCTCGGTGATTATCCTGTCAATGGTGAAGTGGGATGCGGGCCAGGCCGTCGTCCGCCCGCATTCATTGAACATGGTGGCCAAGGCCGAGCTGACCTTGCCCAGGCCCTCTCGATTGAGTATAATCGACCGATCGACGGTAGGGCCGCCACGACGACGGCGAAGCGAGGCGGAGGCATGGGTTTCTTCCTCTTCCTTTCTTCGCTTGAGCCATGGTAACGAAAAGGTGGGTGAGGAAGATTCGAGATTGGATTGGGAGCGGTCGGAGTTCGAGAGGAGGAAGAGCGGGGCAGTCGAGCAGCGAAAAGGGGAGCGCCAAAAGCGGCTACGAGTCCGCCTAGCACGACGCAAAATAAGGAGGCGTGGAGGAACAGTGCCGCCCACGTCCAATCAACCGCCATGCGGCGCCCAAGGCCGCAGGCTGTTAGGGCCCGCGGCGCTTCGCACTTTCCCCTTCGCCTCTTTGCTCGGCCAAGTCCGGGCGCGCCTTGGGCCCGGGGGCTACTGTCGGCGTTCTGGGAATGGGGTCCCAGACTTGCTCGCTGCGGCGTGGCTCAAAGGGGGCCCATCGCGCCCATCTTCATCAACACGAGCTCAAGACCTCGCGAGGGCCAAGCCTCATGGGTGGACGACAGGAGCTTCTCGTGCACGGCCTCGTCAGTTGGCTCGCGAGGAGGCGGAGAGATCAAGGCGGGTACCTCACGAGGTGCCCATGACGCAAGCCATGACGACTAAGGGCGCCAAAGGGCGCCACCAGCAGAAGTCCTCCTTTCCCTTTGGTGCAAAGGAGCAAGCATGAGCAAGAGCATCAAGCAAAGGCGTCCATTTCGTGCAACGATACCAAGACCAGCCTAACGGCAGGAAGGAAGTCATTAGGGAGCCCAAGCCAAGGCCACCACCAAAGCCTTTGATAGGCGAGGACCAACTTTAGTCGGGATAAGTGTACCATATGTTCCCTTCAAATGGCCAATTGTTGGCGCCTTCCCGCTCAATATTTGGGAAGAGGCCCAGGGCCTTCGCCTATAAGTAGAGCTAGCCACCATAGTAAGGACAAGACCCCCCGGATTAGAAGGAGAGGAAGATAGCAAGAGAACAAATGAGAGAGATAGAGAGAGGCGATCGAACTCCCCTAGCAGTTCATCGCACCAGCCAAGAATGACCCTCATGAGGCTATTCTTCCCTGTATTGTTCATCACCATCAGCCCAAGAGGCAATCCACCACACCACAAACTAGAGTAGGGTATTACACCACAATGGTGGCCCGAACTAGTATAAACCCTGTGTCTCTTGTGCTGTTCCTTTCGTAGTATTAGATCCTAGCGAGGCGGCGGGGTGCAGGTAGGTAGAAGGCGAGATTCCGCGTGCACCCCAGTGTTCGAACCTCAAGGGTCTGCCGGAACCCGAAATCCGATAGTGTATGAATTAAGTATCTCACTATCCTTTTCACGGCCTTAACATGACATTCTTTAGGAGCAGCTTGATATCTTGCACACATGCACACACTTAGCATAATATCGGGACGTGAAGCACATAGGTATAACAATGATCCAATCATAGAGCGATAAACCTTTTGATCAACCGGTTTACCATCTTTGGTCAAATCAAGGTGTCCACTAGTAGGCATGGGTGTAGGCATACCTTTGCATTCTTGCATATTAAACTTCTTGAATAAGTCCTTAGTGTACTTCGTTTGAGAGACAAAAGTTCCTTCCTTAGTTTGCTTGATTTGCAACCCAAGAAAGAATTTGAGTTCACTCATCATTGACATCTCAAACTTCTCCGACATTAGCTTTCCAAACTTTTCACTAAAATGAGGGTTAGTTGATCCAAATATGATATCATCAACATACATTTGGCATACAAATAATTCTCCATTAACCCTTTTAGTAAAAAGTGTGGAATCGATCTTCCCAATTTCAAAGCCTTTTCAAGAAGGAACTTGGTCAAGCATTTATACCATGCTCTAGGAGCTCGTTTAAGACCATAAAGAGCTCTGTGAAGTTTGTAAACATGATTTGGTTTCTTAGGATTGACAAAGCCGGGAGGTTGTTTAACATAAACTTCCTCCTCTATTTCACCATTTAGAAAAGCACTTTTAATGTCCATTTGGTACAAGGTGATATTATGGTGATTAGCATAAGCAAGTAAGATGCGAATGGACTCAAGTCTAGCAATGGGAGCATAAGTCTCACCATAGTCCATACCTTCGACTTGTGTGTAGCCTTGGGCGACGAGACGTGCTTTGTTGCGAACTACTTGTCCATCTTCATCTTGCTTGTTGCGAAACACCCATTTGGTACCGATAATGTTGTGGTTGTTGTCGGGCTTCTCAACCAATGTCCAAACTTGGTTTCTCTCAAAGTTGTGTAGCTCTTCATGCATATCATTTATCCAATCCGGATCTTCCAATGCTTCTTCGACCTTCATAGGTTCAATGCTAGAGATGAAAGAATAGTTTTCACAAAAGTTAGCTAAACGAGTTTTAGAGCGAGTGATTCTCCCGGTTTGAATATCATTGTAGATTTGCTTGATGGGATGGTCTTTAGCAATTCTTGCTCGAACTCGTGAAAGCTTTTGCTTGGGTCTCGGTTGAACATCTTCTTCATCTTGTTCTTCTTCTTCTTGATCATCTTCATTGTTGGCGTTGTCGTTTTCTTGTCGAGGTGGAGAAGGAGGTTGTTGACGTTCGTGATGTTCTTCCTTGTTTTCTTCATCTTGGTGTGTTCCACTTGTGGATGCTTCCGCTTCAACTCTTGGTTCACCATGTCGTGAAGTAGAAGCTTCCACTTGAATGCACGAGGTACTCTCCTTCACCTCCGCTGGACGGACCTTGCCAATAGACAAGTCTTGGATTGCTTCCGAAGGGTCTTTGTCTCCTACATCAATTGGAATTTTCTACTACTGCGAGCCGTTAGATTCATCAAACTTCCATCTACCGCCTCTTCAACCTTTCGGGTGAAATTGTTGTAGACACGGTAAGTGTGAGAGTTTGAGCCATAACCTAGTAGGAAACCTTCATTAGACTTAGGAGCAAATTTTGAACATTTATGCTTATCAAGAATGTAGCACTTTGAGCCGAATACTCGAAAGTATCCAACTTGGGGTTTGTTATCGGTGAGGAGCTCAGATGTTGTCTTGCCGAGTAGCTTGTGAAGATACAAGCGATTTGTTGCATGACAAGTTGTCTCAACCGCTTCGCCTAAAAGTGCTTCACGTCCTTGTACTCATCAAGCATCGTTCTCGCCATTTCGATGAGCGTCCGGTTCTTCCTCTCAACAACTCCATTTTGTTGAGGTGTGTACGTAGTCGAGAACTCGTATGTAAATCCCTTCTTCATCAATAAAGGTGTCCACATTTGCGTTCTTGAACTCCGTTCCGTTGTCGCTGTGAACCTTCTTGATCTTCACTTCAAACTGATTTTGGGCCTTCCTAGCGAAGTTTTTGAAGATCTTTTGGACCTGCGATTTATCATCGAGAAAGAACACCCACGTAAATCTTTAAAAATCATCAACTATAACTAGACCAAAAGAATTTCCACCGAGACTTTTGTAAGCGTTGGGACCAAAGAGATCCATATGAAGTAGCTCGAGTGGCCTCCTTGTGGACATGATGTTCTTCACGAGATGCCTTCCTCCAACCTGTTTACCTGCTTGACAAGCACTGCATAGTATATTCTTATCAAATATGACAACATTAACTCCAAGGATATGATTTCCTTTAATAAGCTTGTCAAGATTTCTCATGCCAACGTGACCTAGTCGTCTATGCCATAACCAACCTTTTAAGGATTTAGCAATGAAGCAAGTTTTAGGTTGTGCCTTTTTAGAGAAATCAACAATGTAAAGATCACCTCTACGTATACAGGTAAAGACCATTTTATGATTGTCTCGACGAAACACTTGACAAACTACTTCAGTAAATAGGACATTTAAACCGAAATCAGCAAGTCTAGATACTGAAAGTAAGTTGTAGCCAAGAGACTCAACGAGCATGACATTTTGAATGGAGCTATCATGTGAGAGGGCCACCTTACCGAGGCCAACCACCTTACCCTTTGATTTGTCACCGAAAGTGACATACTTTCGAGGACTATCATTTTCAGCAAGCTCACGAAACATGTCTTTATCTCCGGTCATGTGATCGGTACATCCACTGTCAAGAACCCATTCCTTTCCTCCTGACACATATCCCCGAAGATTTTCCATAAGTACAAAATGTCTCATTGCATCATCAAGATCAAAGTCACTATCATCATCCTCATCATAGTATCCATGTTCAACATCGTCATGTGGTGGATCAAGTCCTAGAGAGGGTAATTCATTAGAGTGAGTTTGACAATGATCTTTCTTATGAATTCTTATAGCTTCGGAAATAATATCACCAATAATTCCAATATCTCCTTTGGCACGCATAAGGTCGGTAAGTTCAAATAGACGATCACCAAACATAGGATCACTAGTATTCATCTTACTCAAGGTAATAGACTTATAGAGAATCTCATCTAGATTTTTCAAGGAATAATTTGGAAAGCGTTCCTCAAGAAATTTCCATATAGTGTAGGCACACTCAAAAGTAGGCAAGATTCTAATCAAGTTTCTAGGCAAGCCTCTAATGATAAGATTAACAATTCTAAGATTTCTAGTCATGTCAATAGATTCATCAAGGGTAGGATGCATAGGATCAACATGAGGTGCACAAGGACTAGCAATGTACTTGTTCAATTGATATTGATTGAAAATCACAAGCATCTCATTTTTCCACTCATGAAAATACTCTCCATCAAGAATAGGCACTCTATGTCTAAGACTCCCCAAAGTAGACTCATCCATCTACCTCCAATGGTGATTAAACCAAGGCAATGGAGACCAATGCTCTGATACCACTTGTAGGATCTTGAGAAGAGGTGTCTAGAGGGGGGGGGGTGATTAGACACTAAGTACCAAAGTTGCAGTTTTTAACTTCTTTTTGGTTTAAGTGGAGTTTAGGCACAGGTTTAACATTCTCAATACTTAACAAGCAAGCATGCAAAGAGTATATAGGCAGCGGAAAATAAAGCATGCAACTTGCAAGAATGTAAAGGGAAGGGTTTGGAGGATTCAAACGCAATTGGAGACACGAATGTTTTTGTCGTGGTTCCTATAGGTGGTGCTATCGTACATCCACGTTGGTGGAGACTTCAACCCACGTAGGGTAACGGCCATGCGAGTCCATGGAGGGCTCCACCCACGAAGGGTCCACGAAGAAGCAACCTTGTCTATCCCACCATGGCCGCCGCCCACGAAGGACTTGCCTCACTAGCGGTAGATCTTCACGAAGTAGGCGATCTCCTTGCCCTTACAAACTCCTTGGTTCAACTCCACAATCTTGTCGGAGGCTCCCAAGTGACACCTAGCCAATCTAGGAGACAACACTCTCCAAGAAGTAACAAATGGTGTGTTGATGATGAACTTCTTGCTCTTGTGCTTCAAATGATAGTCTCCCCAACACTCAACTCTCTCTCACAGGATTGGATTTGGTGGAAAGAAGATTTGTGTGGAAAGCAACTTGGGGAAGGCTAGAGATCAAGATTCATAGGGTTGGAATGGAATATCTTGGCCTCAACAGATGAGTAGGTAGTTCTCTCTCAGAAATAGGATGCTGGAAGTGTAGGCTTGTTCTGATGGCTCTCTCCATGAATGAAGAGGAGGTGGAGGGGTATATATAGCCTCCACACAAAATCTAACCATTACACACAATTTACCAAACTCGGTGGGACCGAATCATAAAACTCGGTCAGACCGATTTAGTAAACCTAGTGACTGTTAGGGTTTTTGGTGGGACTGAAATGCATCTCGGTAGGACCGATATGGTTAGGGTTAGGGCATAACGTAATCTCGGTGAGACTGATTACACAAACTCAGTGAGACCGATTTTGGTAATTAGCTAACCAGAGAGTTGGTCAGGCAAACTCGGTGAGACCGATTACTCAAACTCGGTGGGACCGATTTGGGTAATGAGCTAACCAGAAAGTTTGCATTGTAATCTCGGTAGTACCGGTTGCACAAACTCGGTGAGACCGATTTTGGTAATGGACATACACAGAGAGATTACAATCCCATCTCGGTGAGACCGAGATCCCTATCGGTGAAACCGATTTGCCTAGGGTTTGTGGCAGTGGCTATGACATCTGAACTCGGTGGCGCCGGATAGAAAGAATCGGTAGGTCCAAGTTAGACTTTGGGTTTAGGTCATATGTGGATGTGAGAAAGTAGTGGAGGGTTTTGGAGCATATCACTAAGCACATGAAGCAAAAGGCTCATTAAGCAACACCTCATCCCTCCTTGATAGTATTGGCTTTTCCTATAGACTCAATGTGATCTTGGATCACTAAAATGTAAAATGAAGAGTCTTGAGCTTGAAGCTTGAGCCAATCCTTTGTCCTTAGCATCTTGAAGGAGTTCCCACATCCTTTAGTCCATGCCACTCCATTGTTGATCTTATCTGAAATATACTAGATAAAAGTGTTAGTCCAACAAGAGCTATGTTGACATTAATTACCAAAACCACCTAGGGAGCACTTGTGCTTTCACAAACCCACCCCGCCCACCGGGCGTCGGCCGAGTTTAGAATTAGAAGAGAGAAACGAGGGAGGAGAGCTAGCTGTAGCACGGACGCTGTTGTCGGATGGGACTCGTGTTTATAGAATAGGAGTACTGACCACTCGTGCCTTTTTTTTTGAGGGAAAAATTAGTCGTATGTCTAGTACCACTAGTTGGGTGCGTGCGACCTATAACTGTCATCACTTTAGGTCTCCTTTTCGAACCGCGGCTACGCTTCATAGTACATATTATTTCATGCATTTATCCTCCTATATGTACTCATAGGCTATTTCCACGTGCTCCCATTCGCCGACATGTGGGACATAGAGCATCTGGGTCGTAGTGCATGCATGACTCGGAGCATATGCCGGGGTACTTTACATTTCAGACCTCACAAATTACATGCAAACCCCCCGCAGAAGAATAAATAAATGAATGAATTACTACATGAAACCGGATTATTTTCGTGGAAACCGGAGCACACTCATTAAATTTTGGACATAACACGTTTATAAAAAATGACCGGACCGAAACCAGTCTAAGGGCCTCTTTGATTTTTCCCGCAAAAAAAGGGCCTCTTTGATTCGCAGGATACTGAAAACACAAGAATGGGGAAAGTATGATGGCGATGAACCGAGACAACGAGAACTCTAACTCACTTAGAGGTTAGAGTTAGATTCTAACCTGAACTAACTCTAAACCAAAGAGGTGTATGGATGGCGAGGTTAGATTGACAATAAATGCTCTATCTCAATCATTTGACTACTTTGGACCCTATTTCCTGCCGGATTTGGAGGGTGCTTGGATACGTTTTAGTTCCATGACTAAAAGTAGTGGGACTAAAAGTTGCTAGCCTCACCCATTCTTGGATCCAAATACTAAAGAGACTAAAATCAAGTTAATGAGCATTTAATATCCTCCAAACCCTTCAATCCAGAACTCGCGTGTGTTAAAGGAGAGGAGTTAAATGAGGAGAGAGAGGACTAATCCACATTTTAGTAGGGGTAACCCTGACTAAAATTTTTTAGTCTCAAGACTAGTTTTAGCCCCTCTTTAGTCAGGGGTGCTTGGAACTTTAGCCTCTTAAAGAGACTATTTTTAGTCAGACTAAAACAAGTCCCTTGGATCCAAGCACCCTCTTGGTGTGGCCGGCTCTTCTATGGCCTCTTACCGCTCACAATTGACATAAACGAACCATCTATACAAATCAAGCATGCAGAACATGATAATTTTTTACTTTGTCCATACAAATGAGATATCCCACTTAAACATACAAGTTGTCAATCAAGCTTCACAAAATAAAAAAAACACTTCATGGAAAAAGAATGAGCTAACTCATCACGGAAGTCATTCACGATAGGGAGGGAGCCCGGAGCCCCTCACGCACCGAGGGAGGAGCTCTCCATCATCGCTCTGGAGGAAGGCTCTGTAGAGCCCAAGCCCCGGGAACCCCTCCGACGCCGGCCCTTGCGAGTTGAGGTCGACACCGGCATGGGTAGCAGGGCCGCTTGCAGCAGATCGAACTTAATCTTTGGGCCTCTAGAAATAATGCAAGCTCAGAACTAAAATACCTAGAAAGGTGAACTGAATCTTTGGGCCTCTAGAAATAATGCAAGCCTGAAAGTGAAATACCTAGAAAGGTGAACTGAATCTTTGGGCCTCTAGAAATAATGCAAGCCTGAAAGTGAAATTCCTAGAAAGGTGAACTGAATCTTTGGGCCTCTAGAAATAATGCAAGCCTAAAACTGAAATACCTAGAAAGGTGAACTGAATCTTTGGGCCTCTAGAATAATGCAAGCCTGAAATTGAAATACCTAGAAAGGTGAACTGAATCTTTGGGCCTCTAGAAATAATGCAAGCCTGAAATTGAAATACCTAGAAAGGTGACCTGAATCTTTGGGCCTCTAGAAAGATTTATTACCTCCTCAAGCAGCATCAACCAATTCCATGTGCGCACCACAAATCTATACCAAGTTTGATCAGGATCTACTTTTCCAAATCAGAATTAGCGCTAGAGCAAGTAAGATCAATGATATGGCCGTGAGACAGAGAAGGAATGAACAAACTCACCCCTCTCGTGACCTCCCTGGTAGATGTGCCGCCCAAGCATTTGACAGAGGGAGAAAACGACCGTGAAGGGGAGCAGGGCGACCTTCGAAGGCCGGAGGGAGAGGGCGGCCGGAGTAGGGCGGCGGAGGCCAGAAGGAGAGGGCGGACGGAGGAGAGAAAGGGCGAGCGACCCTATGGGGAACAGAGAGGAGTCGTGCGAGAGGGGGGGGGAGCGATCTGGTGCGGGTAGTGGAGATTTTTTTAGTTCTCATTTAGTGGGCCCGAGGATAACTAACCCAATTAGAACCTCTCCACCGGGCTAGTTTTTTTGCTGGGTTAGAGCAAACTAGCTCAAACTAACCCCTCTTGTTTCGATAATTTGAGGCTATTTCAACCCAAACTAGCTCTAACTCAGGGATCCAAACAAAGAGGAGTGTTATTGTACATGCTACAGGTGTGGACCGCAGCACATTGTTTTATGGCCATATCACCACATTGTTTTCTCTTGCTGGTTCACTGGGCTACCGTGGTTCGTGATCGCTGGTTCACTGGGCTGCCGTGGTTCGCACTCCTCCGACTGAGTAGTACTCCTCCGCTCCTAAATATAAGTCTTCGAGATATTTCACTGTGGACCACATACGATGTATATAGATGCATTTTATGTGTAGATTCACTCATTTTTCTCCGTATGTGGTCCATAGTGAAATCTCTCCAAAGACTTATATTGAGGAACGAAGGGAGTAGTATAGTACTAGTATATACCACATCATTCTTTGCTCCTTCTTACTACTCCGACATGTGGGAGAGCCAGCATCCGGGTCGACGTGTCATGCACCAGATTAGAGCGCGGAACGAAAGTGGGGCATCACCCCGGTCGGAGTGCCAATAATTCATGACTATAGTGAGTGGTCATATCACAAGTCTTTCCAGCAAGAATAGCGCCACAAATCGCACAGCCCCACTCGCCACCCTCCTCGCCTCTCTGTCAAACCGCCTACCGAAAACTGCCACAGACGCCTGGGAAAAGCCCGCCTCAACTTTTAACTACGCCAAAATAGTTCGAGCTTGTTCGTTTCTATATATATACAGTACTTATCAGATGTTTATTCACCGATGGGTTGTTCAATGAATGGAGGGCGGGAGCACAAGTGAACAATCTTGTAGTACTACTAGTAGTAAGTGGGAGTCGTCAAGAGTCACCTTAAATAGAGAGTTTCTTTTCTTTAATGCCACGTACACAAATTGAAACGCTTGTTGTGGAGAGAAAAAAGATAATCACTCCACTATATATGGACGCAGGGGCCTGAGCGCTTGCTTTACTAGGGTTGCTCTCTTCATTCTCTCATCCTCTCCAGATATAAACAAGACAGCGGTAGCGACATTTTCTCTCTGCTCACCGTTGGTCACAGATCTGGCCGGATCCCTTCGGCCGGTGTGTGTAGAGGACTAAAAGGTGCATCCTTCACGTGGTCATCGCCGCCGAGGGAGGAAACCCACAGCTGTCGGAGGGGCCCGATCCTCTGCCTGCGCTGCTCTCTCGACACAGCTGCTGGCTCGGGAGGTCCTCCGACCCTTCTTCCTCCCTGCCGTATTGTCCGCAGATCCGACCTGCCACCGCCGACATCCCGGCGACCCTCAGGTATAAGTTCTTCGAAAGCGGCCTTGCTCTACTGCCCCAGCTCCCCACGTGTCTGCATGTGCATCTTTTTCTACTCCCATCAGCTCTTCCAAAGCCACCTAAATTTTTAGTATTATTAGAGGTAAAGCTACTTCATGCATTCGAATCTAGGGCTTTGTTCAAACAACGAAGAAAGGGGGAAAGTTGTAGCATGAATCTAGGACTTGATTCAAAGAGGAAATAATATGGTGAAAGTAGTAGAGACCGGATACCCAACCGGTCTCTTGGTTGAAAAGGGAAATAATGGGAAAACGCAGTACAAACTGGATAAGGAACATATCTATTATTTGTTGAGAAAGGATAGAAAGTGGCGGCTGGTGGACAAGTCAACAGAGTATGTCCAGGATTAGATTTGCTGCCATCACATAGTAAAAGGTCTCCAGGCTTAGATTTGCTGCCCTCACATAGTAAAAGGTCTCAGGATTAGATTTGCTGCCCTCACATAGTAAAAGGTCGCAGGATTAGATTTGCTGCCCTCACATAGTAAAAGGTCTCCAGGATTAGATTTGCTGCCCTCACATAGTAAAAGGTCTCCAGGATTAGATTTGCTGCCCTCACATAGTAAAAGGTCTCTAGGATTAGATTTGCTACCCTCACATAGTACAAGGTCTCCAGGTTTAGGTTTGCTGCCCTCACATAGCATGAACAAACTCGACATCACCACTTTATGCCTCCTTGTAGGTACATTGTGCTGATGCTTCCATTGTCGCATGTCCTTATACCAACCTTTTGCTGTTGTTAATTTAAGGGCGCATGTAAAATGAAGTGATCACACTATCACCTTAGGGACATGTCTAACCAGTGTTATTGTTAATCTAATGCCTCCAGTGATAAGATGCAATTAAACTATGTTACAAATGGCACTCCTGCTATTTTCCCCAGTATGATAAGTAAGTTGCTCCTTTACGCTGCTGAGTGTCCTGGTGTCGCCACGATCCCATGCCCTTAAACCAACTCTTTAGCTGCTGTTGATTTACTGTGTCTGGTAAACAAGCAATGCCACCATTAAAGTAATCCCATATTTGAGGAATCTCATTGTTGATCGTAATGCTTCTCGTAACATGAAGCATTGCTGATGTTTTAAAATTTCTACTGTCCTTGCGTGATTGCCATGAACATAATTAAGATGCTTCTTTTCATTTTGTATATGTTTCGTATATTCTTATTGACCAAAGAATCGTTTACTTTCTATCTTTTTGTGCAGATAGGGATATCCATTTCATCTTGTTGCTATTGTGACCTTTTGGTGAACTGCACAAAACACTTTTTTTTAATGAGTGTCTTGTGCTGTTCAACTAAAATGTCATGTGGGCAACATCTCTCAATTTTGGTGGAACTGCACAAAATGGTGATTGGAGTTTCCAAAATCTCCGTCAAGTTTCTGCTGGTAATCTCGTGCAACATTTTCTTAGCCTTTGCAAGATGGAGCCGTCACTGTCACCACAATGGCACTTTATTTTAGTGGAACTGCACAAAAGGATAATAAAATTATAGTTGCACCTTACATGAGCCGGACAACCAACCTTAATGTTCCTCAATTTTAGTGCAACTACTAAAGAAGAACCTGCCAGCTCACAAGAGCAAGTACTTCTTGCTAACTGAATGATGCAATCTTTGCTTCATTTCAGGTGGACTGCAGAAAAAGGCGCATGAATTGAATCATGGAACTCCAGGCCGACCTCGTCCAAGTAGAGCTGGAGGTTGAGTTCAAGGAGGCCGCTTTAAAGCGAAATCATGCTCTCCTGTCTCCTTGTTTGTGCTGTGCAAACATGCTGTGCAAACAGGAATACTCTACTACAGATGTTGTGACGGTCAAGAGCATTCGCCAATGTCACGCCCAATATGCGACCCTATCCAAAAGGAACTCGACGGTCCCACCAAGGATAGACCCGCATATTGGAACGCTTTTGCAAGGTGGATATCATTACATCGACATACATAATACATAGGGATACATACATAAGGCACAAAAGCCACAAGAATACATCAACATCATATACAAGAGATCAACATCCGACTACGGATGAAACATAAACAGAAACTCAAACAATATCCACCACTGCTAGCCCAGTGCCATACGAACCTATCCCTGATCAAGAAGAAGCGTAAGAGAACTCCAACACAAGCAAACATCGCTCTCACGCCATGAGCATCGCATAACCTGTACACTGCAATCTGGTGGTGTAGTAATCTGTGAGCCACGAGGACTCAGCAATCCCATTACCATGGGTATCAAGACTAGCAAAGCTTAATGGGAAAGGAAGGGATAAGGTGGTGAGGTTGCAGCAGCGACTAAGCATATATGGTGGCTAACATACGCAAATGAGAGCGAGAAGAGAAACAAAGGAACGATCGTCAACTAGTAATGATCAAGAAGTGATCCTGAACTCCTACTTACGCCGACATAACCCGAAACCGTGTTCTCCTCTCGATCAACCCGAAAAGAGACACTCACGTTTCGCATACGGTTGGTGTATTTTAGAAGAGTTTGCTTCAAGTTTACTACAACCGGATATTAACAAATTCCCATCTGCCACATAACCGCGGCACGGCTTTGAAAGTTCAAACCCTGCAGGGTGTCCCAACTTAGCCCATGATAAGCTCTCGCGATCAACGAAGGATATTCCTTCTCCCGGGAAGACCCGATCGGTCTCGAATCCGGCTACAAGACATTTCATAGCAATAAAACAAGACCAGAAGACCTCCGCGTGTCGACACCACGATAGTAGCCGCGTAGATCTCGCCTCGAGCCACGACCGGATGAACACTACGTCGGCAACCGACGATACCCCAAGTTGCCTCGGGCGGCACCGCAAGTGGTTCTAGTTTGGACCAACGCTAGACAAGCATTGGCCCCGGGGTAAATAAAGATGACCCTCGGGATGCGCGACTCCCAAGGGAAAAAAGGCTAGGTGAGGCAAATGTAAAACCAATGTTGGGCCTTCTGGAAAAGTCTTATTCAAAGCGAACTGTCAAGGGGTCCCATAAATCACCCGACCGCGTTAGGGACGCAAAATCCGGGAACATAATACCGATATGACGGAAACTAGGGCGGCAAGAGTGGAACAAAACACTGCATAAGGCCGAGCCTTCCACCCTTTACCAAGTATATAGATGCATTAATTAAATAAGATATATTGTGATATCCCAACAAGTAAACATGTTCCAACAAGGAACAACATCTCCATGTTCCAACAGGGAACAAACTTCATCTTCACCGCAACTAACAACGCTATAAGAGGGCTGAGCAAAGCGGTAACATAGCCAAACAACGGTTTACTAGGAAGGGTGCAAAAGGTTAGAGGCTGACATGGCAATTTGGGATGGCTTGATAAGCAGTGTAATAGGTAGCGCAGCATAGCGATAGAACGAAGCAACTAGCATAGCAATGATAGTAGTGAGATCCAGGTAGCGGTCATCTTGCCTGAAATCCCGCTAGGAAGAAGAACGAGTCCATGAAGAAGATGAAGCCATGAAGACGAACCAAGCGTGACGAACGAATCCTCACGATCGCAACGTAAACAGAACTAACAAGAAGAAGCACACAACATAGTAAACACACCACACATGAACAAGACATGATGCACAAACAAACATGATGCATGACAAATCTAGATGAAGCTACTCATGGCAAGAGATGATGCATGCAAGAGCAACACAACAAGACAAGTTTAAATGAGGCCGGAAACAACATAGAACAATTCCGGTAAGTCCTCATATGCAAATTTCGAAATTGGTCCAGATCTGAATAAACCTTATGTTCAAGTTGTTAAACAGCAATTTAAGATGCACCACGATGATCTACACGAAATTCTAGTCAAGTTACATATAAAGTTCATTTAATTCGGAGCTACGGCCTAGAAGATATGAGCAAAACAAGATAAGCATGGCATTGATGCAAAATGCATACAAACATCAAGCAAACACCCCAAAACATGGATGCAACATGATAATATGAAACTACATGCAAAATCAAGCAAGTTTCATATAGAGCACACTCAAAACGGAGCAACGGTTCAACACATACACACTATACAAGTTATAGCAACAAACTGTCCAAAACAGCAACTAGGCATATTGCAAGCATCAAAACAACATGCTACAGGACCTCAACATAATAACAAAAGGCATGGGCATGATGTACAGGTAAAGCATTACAAAACATGAACACTGAGCTATCTCCAGAAATCACTAGAACATGCTCAAAAACACATGGCAAGATTGCAAATAATAACAGTTTCAGACTTTAGCCGAAATAACATCAGGTTGCAATGTTTAGTGCTATCAAACAACATGTTACAGGAACTTATCATGGCAAACAAAGGCATGGCATGAATCTACTCAAAGCATAGAACAAAAGTCCCTTACTGACCATAAGCCAAAAAGGATCAGAAAATATGATGGCGCCCATGTAAACATGGCAAGTTATATTACAGATTTAAACATGGCAGGAACAACGATAAGTAGGCATGTTGGTGAGCTTGAATCACTCACCACAGAGCAATACATGATATACTAAGCATGCATACATCAAGAATACATGGCATAGAAGCTATACATGGCAAGAACAACATCATAGCATACACGGATCAACTACAACAACCTTGGCAAAATTGAATAACATGTAAACAATCTGCCTGGAAACATTTTATAGCAAAAGTAGAGCTCGATTGCCTCAAGCTATGGCACTCAATAATTGCAAACAAGGGCATGGATGGATAGATCAAGACATTTATAACAAAACATACTTAATGAAGTATCTCAAAATAAGCATGGAACTCTCTGTAGCATCAAGTTAACATGGCATAAAACTATCAGCAAAACAGGGCTGAAATCAGCAACATCAGGACACCTAGTTTGCATGCTTGTGCTAGTCACCAAATTGATCACAAAAATACATGGCATACACCCCTAGAAATATGGCATGGCATATTACAAAACACATGTAGGACTCAAGACCATAGGATGCACACATCAATCATGGCAAAAATGACAAAAGTGCATGTTCTGATAAGAATCAGAAACTAACATCACATATCACTCTTCCAACAGCATTTCGGGCATCAAGATGAGCTCAAATGAAAATGATGCAATGAGATTAAATGATCTACTCTTCGAGGCGAACATTTTGACATATTACACGCGCAAAACGGAGCTACGGATGCAGAGTTACGATGCAATGAAAATGCCACAAAAATTAGCAGAAACGGGGACTTAGTAGGAAATCGGGTCAACCTCGGGATCCAGATCTAGGGTTCTCGTGGGCACGCGAACCGAGGTTCGCTGAGCTTCACCGGAGAAGAAGAGGACGCCGGCGGAGTCGAGGAAAGGCCGGGTGGCGGATCCGGCCGGGCGCCAACGGCATGGCGCGCGGCGAAGGGAGGGGCGAGGTCATGCATGGCGGAGGCGCGCGCGCCTCCGGCAGCCGGAGGGGAGCCCAGCCGCGCGGGTTCGACGGAGCCCGCGGCAGCGGAGGAGGCAGCGCTGGCTCGGGCGAGCCGCGAGCCTTCAGGCGCAGCAGGGAGGCGCGGCGCGGCGGGGCCGGGCGGGGCGTGGAGCCCTGCGGACGCAGGCGGCGATGGTGGCGGCGCCCGTGGCGCTTTGCCATTGGCGCTGGGCGGCGGCGCAGGACGTCCGGCGGGCGCCGGACATGTCCGGAGGCGGCGTGGGGAGAATTTTAGGGTTTCGGAGGGGAAATCATCCGCGAATTTCGAAGGGGGGGACTAATTTATAGGTAGAGGGAGCTAGGAGACTCCAAATGAGGTGCGGTTTTCGCCCACGCGATCGTGATCGAACGATCGAGAGCATAGAGGGGAGTAAGATGGGTTTTGGGCCACTTTTAAAGGGGTGTTGGGCTGCAACACAAAAGAGGCTTTTGCGGTTACCCGGTTAACCGTTGGAGTACCAAACGACCTCCAAATGATCTGAAACTTGACAGGCGGTCTACCGGTGCTATACAAGGCCGCTTGACAAACCTCAGGCCATTCCGAGACCGTTTAACACCCGCACACGAAAAGAGGTAAAAGGGAGCGGCGGGGAGCATAGGAGTGCCGGATTGCAAAACGGACAACGGGGAAAATGCTCGGATGCATGAGACGAACACGTATGCAAATGCGATGCACATGATGACATGATATGAAATGCAGATGATGACATGGCAAAGAGAGACACGCAAGCACATGACATGGCAAAGACGACGAATAACTGGCGGACACCTGGCGCATCGAATCCGAGGCGTTACAGCCAAGTTCTTCGATTGTATGACATGGCTAGCGAAGATGGATTTAATCCCGATATTCACTTTATCAAAAGGCTCTAATGGGTTGGTTCTGAATCTTGCAAGCTGGGAATCAGTGAGATGTGTAGGAATCTTTGTTGTACTTATTATTTGAATCTTATTTGTTGGTTCTGAATCTTGCAAGCTGGGAATCAATGAGATGTGTAGGCATCTTTGTTGTACTTATTATTTGGATCTTATTTGTTGGTTCTGAATCTTGCAAGCTGGGAATCAATGAGATGTGTAGGCATCTTTGTTGTACTTATTATTTGGATCTTATTTGTTGGTTTTGAATCTTGTAAGCTGGGAAACACGGCATGATGATGCAGAGGACAACAACCATAACAAACAGTTCAAACTTGGTAGTATTATCTTTGTGAAAGTCGACAAATATGTTGATCGTAAAGGCCCCGAGAATAATAATTCTAATTGTTGTGCATGTTGATCCTGTGGCACTGATAGAACGAGCGAATGCATTGCTTGTTTTAAGTATAAATTTCTATTAAAGCTAATTAAATTTAAGTAAAGTGACCACTAACTCCTGTTATGACAGTACCAATATAGACCCGCTCGTGAACCGACGTGTGGCCGAGGGTGCATCTTCTGCGGGCGTGCAGCGAGGGAGGGTAGTAATCTTGTTGTCGCTGTACACACTCAGCTTCTCGTTGAATCCAGTTCCCCAATAGCTAAAAATGAATCGCTGCCGCTGCCTACACACTCGTTCACTCGAAGAGACTCAATGGCGATCCGAGGGTGAGCTCTGGATATGGACTTCAGCAAGGAGTTCCCCTTTGAGTTCGCCGTTTAGTCCTATGGCCGCACCAAGTTGAATGTGATGTACACCAACGATACGGACCCGGTGAAGCTCTGCCTCGCCTCAATCCTATGGCTGCACCAGGTTCTGGAGCATTCGCCCATTTCATCGGCAGCGCCGACTGCACCTTCGCTATGGTGGAGAGAAGGAAGAACACGACGATTCGGCCATCTGGTGCAACAAGCTTGTCGACATCCAGAAGCAATACAAGATCATCAATAACGGGTAGGAGAAGGGCTCCGTGGTTGACCTCGTTGAGACCTTCATCGACCCCTGATACGCCAACATGAAAGAAGACGACCTGAACACGTGGGAGGTACCTCGAATCTAGCCTACATAACCTCTGCGGCCAAGGGCGCATCGCATGCTACGACATGTACAGCAGATCTTGGACATGAGGGCGTATGCGCTTCCGTAACCGGCGAGTACACGGACAGCCGCAACATTATGATCAAGCGTGCGGGAAGGTCTAGATGTTGTACTTTATCTGCTTATAAGCACCTTTATCATCCGAGTGTTTCATGCATTAGCCTATGTGTCGTAATTATCTGTTTTGTCCAAATATTTTTTAAGAACCCATTAACCTGATTGCTTTTTTTAGTGGCTATTTGCTTATGTATGTAAACTAGTTCACTTGTCCGAAAAAAAACTAGTTCACTCGGCTGATGTGCTTTGAATCTCCTTCCTCCCAACATATTCCCCTCCTCAGGTGGACCCAGCTGGTCTCTGAATTTTCTCCCACTTTCTTTTTCGATGTAAACTGAGTTTTCTCCCAAGATTTTCCCCGAGAACCAACTCAACTGTCCCACGTCTAGCCTAAAAAATAATAATACCCCACGTACTATTAACTCATCAAATTAAAATGATATTTTATTTCGTAAGTTGAAAGTTCTTACAAAATAATAGTAATAATTGTTTATATATAACTTGGCAAGTTAACTCCTAGTGATTGCGTACATAAGCTTGCAAAGATTTTACTGACGTGCAATCATGTGTTTATGTTTTTATAACATTTCTCCATCTAGCCCAACATGATATTTTCATCCAGCCCAGCAAGTCCGCGGATTTTGAGAAAAATGGAAATGGGATTTAAACGGGCTGCATAGATTGCAACATCATTGTTTCACCCAGCCCACCAAATGGACTAAAAAAACAAATGGACTGGCTGACATGTGGGCGATGGGTGTCGAAGTTAAGAAGGCGTTGGATTTACATCCAACGGTCGGCATTCTTCTTCAATCTCGTCTTCTTCCCCAGCGCTGCGGAACGCTTTGCTCCAGCCTTGGCGTCCAGCGGCGTTGTTTTGCGCTCTCGGTAAATGCTACCCGCCGACGGCAGACCATCCCTCCACTCCGCACCTCCTGTTATTCTCTGCCGAGTGTAGGCCCACCCCGCACCCGAACCAGTCAAGTTTCCCACTCCTCTCCGTCTGCGACTCCACTTCCACGTCTTCCCCATCTCTGGGTCGTTCCAGTCTGGGGCCTCGTCGTCTTCCACCGCCTCGGTGCGCTCAGCGCGGCGTGGTCAACATACGAGAGTCATCGGAAGAGGACTGTACATGGAGAGCCTGACGGCTGGGACCCACGAGGTCCATGGTCGCATGCAAGGAAAGTTCCTCCTTATTACGCCTTTGTCGTGCCTTCATCGTGGGAAGGGCTTCAGATTTCGTGAAAAAACAATCCCCCGGCGGTGTCGGACCCACCAGCTATATCTTCGCACGCAAGGAAGTGCCTCCTTATTACGCACCAAAAATGAATACCCCTGCTAGCTGGGACCCACCATAGTGGGTGGCTGACTTAGGGCCTACTAAGTTGGCGAGGACGGAGGGCTTTGTCAACTTAGTCAATATGAACGATTTGAGCTCCAGTGATCGTACGATGTCCATCCAACGGCCATAGTGCTTCTTCAACCTCTGGTCTTCTTGCTCCGGCCGCCCAAAGCAGCGCCGGTCGTGCGCGTGCTCCTGCCTCTCGTGGCGGCTGTGATGCCGTGGAGGCCTCACCGCCTTACTACTCCCACCGCTGGCCTGGGTATCCCTCTACTCACCCACACCCCCTGTTATTCTGCGGCGACGGCAGCCTCACGCCGCAGCCGAACCAGTGAACCCTCGTACTCCTCTCCGCGTGGGCATCCGCTGCCGCGTCTTCCCCGGCTCCGTGTCGTCCCCTTCCTAGGCCTCGTCGTCGTCCATCGCCTTGGTGCTCTCGGCGCGGTGTGGTCAACATGGTCAACGACCGACTTCCATCGGAAGAGTACTGTATGTGGAGAGGCTGAGAGCTGGGTCCACGGCCACAACCCAGTTTTTTTGTGATTTGCCAAGTAAGTCGCTTTGTCAGGCCTGTTGGGTTGCAAATCTTTCAAAACAAGGAGAGCTTCATTCGGCTGGCCGAGAAAATGGCCTATCAGTAATGAGAAATGGGTTGTACATTTTTAAAACACATCAAACCGACAATTAGTTTCAAATATCTTTTTTTCATTTCGAGATTTTAAATTACATTAATTTTTATGCGTGGAGAATTTATTGGATTTTATATTGATATACATTTATTTTTAAAATCAGTTTGAACGTGAGTCAAAATTTCGGGATTAAAAACAGTTCGGACCGCACCGAAATATGCAAAATTTCGTACTATAATTTTTTAACCGTGGCCACAATATGGGCTGTAATGCTAACAAAAGGAATATGGGCTCCAAAAAAAACCTTAAGAATTAGCAAATGGGTTGTAAATTATTAGAAATAACGGCAGATGGCATGTATGATGTTTTCCACAGATTTGAGACTTTCCTATAAAAAGGTTGGCGCTGGCGGTGGATCGTTGGATGTCCATCGAACGGCCGTCGTGCTTCCTGCTCCAGCCGCTCAAACAAGCGCCGGCGGGACTGCTGCTCCTCCTCCCAGAGCCGGCTGTGTCAGAGCGCAGGCCTCACCGCCCCACCGTACTCCCATCGCTGGCCTAGCCATCCCTCTACTCACCCACACCTGCCGTTATTCTCCGGTGACGTCAGACGAACCAAGAAACCCTCGTCTGATCAGACTCCCCTCCGCGGGAAACAACTGCCGAGTCTTCCCTGCCTCCGTGTCGTTCCCTTCCTAGTCCTCGCCCTCGTCCATCGCCCTGGTGCTCTCGGCGCGGCCTGGTCAACGTGGTCAATGACCGACATGCATTTGAAGTGGACTGTACGTGGAGAGGCCGACAACTGGGTCCACGGCCGCACGCAAGGAAATGCCTCCTTATTACGCGCAAAATAATGATTCCTCCACCTAACACCAGGGACCCATCGAAAGGGCCTCTGTATTTCGCGAAAAAAACGTTACCGCCACTGACAGCTCGGACCCACCAGCTATATCTTCGCACGCAAGGAAGTGCCTCCTTATTACGCACAAAAAATGAATACTCCCCACATTAGCTGGGACCCAAAGATAGTGGCAGGCTGACTTGTGGGCCTACTAAGTTGACGGGACGGAGGGCTTTGTCAACTTAGTCAATATGCACGATTCTAGCTCCAAAGGACCGTCGATGTCCATCCAACGGCCGTAATGCTTCTTCAACCTCTGGTCTTCTTGCTCCAGCCGCCCAAACCAGCGCCTGCCGTGCCTCGTGCTCCTCCCTCCTGTGGCCGTCTGCGATGCGGCGGAGGCCTCACCGCCCCCTACTACTCCCACCGCTAGCCAGGCCATCCCTCCACTCACCCACACCTGTTATTCTGCGGCGGCAGCCTCACACCGCAGCGAACCGGTGAACCCTCTTACTCCTCTGGCGTGGGCATCCACTGCCGCGTCTTCCCCGGCTCCGCGTCGTCCCCTTCCTAGGCCTCGCCGTCGTCCACCGCCCTGGTGCTCTCGGCGTGGCGTGGTCAACGTGGTCAAGGAACGGCTTCCATCGACGTGGACTATCGTGGAGAGGCCGACACCGGGTCCACGGCCGCAGCAAGGAAGTGCCTCCTTATTACGTGCAAAATAATTATTCCTCCACCGACAGCGAGGGACCCACGGACGGGCCACCGTGTTCGCGAAAAAACATTCCCCGACTGCTGGGACCCACTAGCTACATCTTCGCACACAAGGAAGTGCTCGACGGTGGGGACCCACCGGTCGAAGCATATCGTAGCATTGTCATTCTGGTCGTGACGTATGCGTACATATATCTTTGGTGGATGTAGAGGCGCCGCACGCGTGTCATAGTAGAGGCGCGCACGTAGTATGTACACGTACGTACAGCGGCCAGGGTGCAAGAAAGAAAATACGGCCACATACGTACATACGGGTAGGGTCTCGAACGCCTACTCGCGCATACGTACGGCGAGGGCTCGTGTACATGGCTGGGTCGGAATGCGTCGTGTTCATGGGGAGGCAACGGAATGCGTCGTGTTCATCGGGAGGGCTTGGACGGAACAGGCGATGGAAACGAGGCCTGGCGTAGTGCGAACGGAGAAGCGGCCTTGTGTTCGACCGCCACGTTCAAACAGGATCCTGTTCATCGAGAGGGTCTCGCAGCGTCCGCAAAACGGAGGAAACGGACCTCCAACGGTCGAAACGGGGGCCCTGTTGATCGGGAGGGTGTGGCGTACCGCAAAACGGATGAAACAGACTTGTGTTGGAGCGCTACGGTCGAAACGGGGGTCCTATTCATCGGGAGGGGTGTGGCGTACCGCAAAACGGGACTCCATGGGATACTGTTCATCTCCACCGTCGACCTCCTCCAGCCTCCACGGGCTAATGTTCATCCAGCCTCCACGGGCTCCTGTTCATCCAGCCTCCACCGCGTGCTACTCCACCGGCTACTGTTCAACCACCCCTCCACCGTCTACTGTTCATCCAGCCCTCCACACCACGGGGTCCTGTTCAACCACCCCTCCACGGGCACCCCTCCATCGTCTATTGTTCATCCATCACTCCACACCACGGGGTCCTGTTCAACCACCCCTCCACGGGCACCGCTCCACCGTCTACTGTTCATCCATCCCTCCACACCACGGGGTCCTGTTCGTCCACCCCTCCACGGGCACCCTCCACCGTCTCTCGCTCATCCAGCCCTCCACCACACCACGGGTCCTGTTCATCCAGAGGCAACGCCACCGCCACTATTCATCCAAAACCCCATAACACTCACTGCTCATCCCGAGGCAGCATCGATCGGCTTGATTAGCGGCGATGGCGAATCGCTCGATCGGGTTCGATTAACAACCATCGATCGATTGCTCGGGTTCGATGTACGCGTAGCTGCAGTCAATCGCCGGGTTCGATTAGAGCCCAACGCCTCGCTTCGGGTTGATTAGAGCCAACGCCTACACACACGCAGCAGACGTGTCAGAGAAAGCAGCGCATCGCTCGGCCCCCGACCTCCCACCGTAACCGGGAACTCCCCGAAATTTTCCTCGCCCTCGCTTCTACCACGGTTTTTCCGTCATGGACGGCCCAAAGAATGTCATGCAGCTGCGTCTCCGGCCCGCCCAGGACGAAATGCCCATTTTCTGTCATGATTTTTCGTCATAGAAGTAGGAGCCCACCACATCTATGATGATACCAGGTTTTGTCACAATTATCGTCATAGAAGTGTCATATGTATGACAGAAAAAAAATTCGTTCGACCCAAAATGTCACGGATGTGTCTTTTTTTGTAGTGTTGTTTTGTGAAGTTTTCAAGTTTTGGGTGAAATCTTTTGATGGATTATGGAACAAGGAGTGGCAAGAGCCTAAGCTTGGGGATGCCCATGGCACCCCCAAGATAATCCAAGGACACCAAAAAGTCAAAGCTTAGGGATGCCCCGGAAGGCATCCCCTCTTTCGTCTACTTCCATCGGTAATTTTCCTTGGAGCTATATTTTTATTCACCACATGATATGTGTTTTGCTTGGAGCGTCTTGTATTATTTGTGTCTTTGTTTGTAAGTGTGCCACAATTATCCTTGCTGTACACACCTTTTGAGAGAGCCATACATGAATTGGAATTGGATAGAATACTCTATGTGCTTCACTTATATCTTTTGAGCTTTATAGTTTTGCCCTAGTGCTTCAAATATATCTTTTAGAGCACGGTGGTGGATTTGTTTTATAGAAACTATTGATCTCTCATGATTCACTTAGATTATTTTGAGTCTTAAATAGCATGGTAATTTGCTTAATAATAATATGCTTGGTATTCAAGATTGGTAAAACTTTCTTTTCAGTGCGTTGGATACTAAGAAAAGTTTGATGCTTGATAATTGTTTTGAGATATGGAGGTGATAATATTAAAGTCATGCTAGTTGAGTAATTGTGAATTTGAGAAGTGCTTGAGTTGAAGTTTGCAAATCCCGTAGCATGCACGTATGGTAAACGTTATGTAAAGAATTTGAAACATGAGGTGTTATTTGATTGTCCTCCTTATGAGTGGCGGTCGGGGGCGAGCGATGGTCTTTTCCTACCAATCTATCCCCTAGGAGCATCTGCGTAGTACTTTGGTTTTGATGGCTTGTAGATTTTTGCAATAAGTATATGAGTTCTTTATGACTAATGTTGAGTCCATGGATTATCGCACTCTCACCCTTCCATCATTGCTAGCCTCTTGATGCCGTGCATTACCCTTTCTCACATTGAGAGTTGGTGCAAACTTAGCGCATGCATCAAACCCGTGATATGATCGCTCTTCCACACATAAACCTCCTTATATCTTCCTCAAAACAGCCACCATACCTACCTATTATGGCATTTCCATAGCCATTCCGAGATATATTGCCATGCAACTTTCCACCATACCGTTCTTCATGACACATTCATCATTGTCATATTGCTTAGCATGATCATGTAGTTGACATAGTATTTGTGGCAAAGCCATTGTTCATAATTCTTTCATACATGTCACTCTTGGTTCATTGCATATCCCGGTACACCGCCGGAGGCATTCGTATAGAGTCATACCTTTTTCTAGTATCGAGTTGTAATCATTGAGTTGTAAATAAATAGAAGTGTGATGACAATAGAGCATTGTCCCAATAAAAAAAGAGAGAAAGGCCAAAAAAAAGAAGGTCCGAAAAAAGAAGAAAATAAATAAAAAGGGGCAATGCTACTATCCTTTTTTTCCACACTTGTGCTTCAAAGTAGCACCATAATCTTCATGATAGAGAGTCTCTTGTTTTGTCATTTTCATATACTAGTGGGAATTTTTCATTATAGAACTTCGCTTGTATATTCCAGCAATGGGCCTCCTCTAGTGCCCTAGGTCTTCGTGAGCAAGCAAGTTGGATGCACACCCACTTAGTTTCTTTTGTTGAGCTTTCATACATTTATAGCTCTAGTGCATCCGTTGCATGGCAATCCCTACTCCTTGCATTAACATCAATCGATGGGCATCTCCATAGCCCATTGATTAGCCTCGTTGATGTGAGATCTTCTCCTTTTTTGTCTTCTCCACATAACCGCCATCATCATATTCTATTCCACCCATAGTGCTATATCCATGGCTCACGCTCATGTATTGCGTGAAGGTTTATAAGTTTGAGATTACTAAAGTATGAAACAATTGCTTGGCTTGTCATCGGGGTTGTGCATGATGAGAGCATTCTTGTGTGATGAAAATGAAGCATGACTAAACTATATGATTTTGTAGGGATAAACTTTCTTTGGCCATGTTACTTTGAGAAGACATAATTGCTTTGTTAGTATGCTTGAAGTATTATTATTTTTATGTCAATATGAACTTTTGTCTTGAATCTTTCGGATCTGAATATTCATACCACAATTAAGAAGATTTACATTGAAATTATGCCAAGTAGCACTCCACATCAAAAATTCTCTTTTTATCATTTACCTACTCGAGGACGAGCATGAATTAAGCTTGGGGATGCCTGATACGTCTCCAACGTATCTATAATTTTTGATTGCTCCATGCTATATTATCTACTGTTTTGGACTATGTTGGGCTTTATTTTCCACTTTTATATTATTTTTGGGACTAGCTTGTTAACCGGAGGCCCAACCCAGAATTGCTGTTTTTTTTGCCTATTTTAGTGTTTCGGAGAAACAGAATATCAAACGGAGTTCAAACGGAATGAAACCTTCGGGAACGTGATTTTCTCACCGAACGTGATCCAGGAGACTTGGACCCTGCTCCAAGGAAGCAAAGAGGCATCACGAGGGTGGGGGGGCACCCCCCTAGGGCGCGCCCCCTGCCTCGTGGGCCCCTTGAAGCTCCACCGACGTACTCCTTCCTCCTATATATACATATGTACCCCCAAACGATCAGAAACGGAGCCAAAAACCTAATTCCACCGCGCAACTTTCTCAGATCCACGAGATCCCATCTTGGGGCCTGTTCGAGCTCACGGAGAGGGCCGTCATCACGAGGGCTTCTACATCATCATAGCCTCTCCGATGAAGTGTGAGTAGTTTACCTCAGACCTTCGGGTCCATAGTTAGTAGCTAGATGGCTTCTTCTCTCTTTTTGGATCTCAATTCAATGTTCCCCCCTCTCTTGTGGAGATCTATTCGATGTAATCTTGTTTTTGCGGTGTGTTTGTTGAGACCGATGAATTGTGGGTTTATGATCAAGTCTATCTATGAATAATATTTGAATCTTCTCTGAATTCTTTTATGTATAATTTGGTTATCTTTGCAAGTCTCTTCGAATTATCAGTTTGTTTGGCCTACTAGATTGGTTTTTCTTGCCATGGGAGAAGTGCTTAGCTTTGGGCTCAATCTTGCGGTGTCCTTTCCCAGTGACAGAAGGGGCAGCAAGGCACGTATTGTATTGTTGCCATCGAGGATAACAAGATGGGGTTTTTTATCATATTGCATGAATTTATCCCTCTACATCATGTCATCTTGCTTAAGGCATTACTCTGTTTTTAACTTAATACTCTAGATGCATGCTGGATAGCGGTCGATGAGTGGAGTAATAGTAGTAGATGCAGGCAGGAGTCGGTCTACTTGTCTCAGACGTGATGCCTATATACATGATCATACCTAGATATTCTCATAACTATGCTCAATTCTTTCAATTGCTCAACAGTAATTTGTTCACCCACCATAGAATACTTATGCTCTTGAGAGAAGCCAGTAGTGAAACCTATGGCCCCCGGGTCTATTCTCATCATATCAATCTCCATCACTTTATTATTGCTTTGCTTTTTTACTTTGCCTTTTACTTTTCACTTTGCATCTTTATAGCAAAAATACCAAAAATATTATCTATCTTCTCTATCAGTCTCACTCCCGTAAGTGACCGTGAAGGGATTGACAACCCCTAATCGCGTTGGTTGCGCTGAGCTATTGTTTTGTGTAGGTACGATGGACTTGCGTGTAGCCTCCTACTGGATTGATACCTTGGTTCTCAAAAACTGAGGGAAATACTTACGCTACTTTGCTGCATCATCCTCTCCTCTTCGGGGAAATCCAGCGCAGTGCTCAAGAGGTAGCAGTGACCCGGTGGGAAGTTGCATATCTGAAGGTTCATTTAAATGCTATGATATGGTCATTATAGAGATATATTAATATATCTCTATAGTGACCTATCATGGCAATTATATAAACCTTGGGATCCTTGTTTTGCTAATTTGTAGACTATGTTTTTATGGGTTATTTTTTGCTCTAAAAAAATTAAAGAATGATTGACCGGACTTGTCATGGCGATTATATAAACCTACTATGTTTTTATGGGTTATTTTTTCCTCTAAAAAATTAAAGAACGATTGACTTGACATGTATGGCGATTATATAAACCATTTTCAGGTTGCATGTAGGGTATAGGGGGCAGGGTGTTCTTCTCGAGCATGTCTCCCTTGTGCGGCTTAGAGACGCGGCACATTTCTGTCCGTCTTATGGTAGGTCATGGCGACATGCATGTATGACCAAAGTATCGATCATTACGTGCATCCTCCCGGCTGACACGAAGTGGGAGGTGGTGGGCCAAGCATCCTGGCTAGGTACGACATTATGTCATTATATATATCCTAGCTAGGTGGTTGTTAGGGTGCTTTCAGGTTTGCGACGAAGGTGCCGCCAAAGTTATGCATTGTGTATTTAAAGTTTTAAACATCCCCAATATTCATACGTATATTTGGCCACTTCCAGGTGGTTCTTGACTTTTGGCCCCTCTCATCGATCTTCAACGACGCGCTCAACCGTGGGCCCGCGCGGTCAAAGTTGTGCATTGGAATTTCGAACATCACAGACCACCCTTTTCACTCATATATATTTGGGCCACATGCTGGTGTGGCTGTCTTTTGACCCTCTCTAATGTTATTTTTTGCTGCAAAGACTCTGATGACGCTCAATGGACACGGGGTATAATATCTTAACCGTGTGCGACACAAGTGTGATGTGAATCACCACACCTGCGCAAGCGCGAGCAAATTATGGTGGAGGTACTGGCTCAACTGTGTGCAATGCAAGCGCGCTAAAATCACCACGACCGCGCAAGCGTGAGCAAATTAAGGTGGAGGTACTAGCTCAACCGTGTGCGATGCAAGTGCGTTGAAATCACCACGACCGTGCAAGCGCGAGCATATTAAGGTGGAGGTACTGGCTCAACCGTGTGTGATGCAAGTGCGCTAAAATCACCACGACCGCGCAAGCGCGAGCAAAGGGTGGAGGTACTAGCTTAACCGTGTGCGATGCAAGTGCGCTGTAAAACCACCACCTGTGCAAGCTAAAGGCGGGTAAGTGTATTTGGAAATTAGAAAGAACCGTGTGTGATAGACTAGCTAGCTAGAAATATAAAAAACAAACTACCCGCCTTGAGCGTCGCAAAAATTGGCTGATCCGCGCCACTTTTCCTTATTATCATACATGCATATTGTTATTGGACCGTGCGCGATCTTGGGCACTCCCGCCCCGCATCAATTGCTTTACCCAAATTTTAGTAGCCACCGTACTTCAACCGTCACCCAAACTCCTCCAGCACCGACCTTACAGTAAAATTGCAGTAGCCGAGGCATTTGAACCGTCGCCCTCCCTCGTCCACCGCCATCTCCACCCACCATTACTAAAATTTTCAGTAGCCGCGCCGTATCCTCGAACTCTAGCTCGCGGTTGCCGCCGGCGCCGCCGCCAACCCCTGTCGGTCTGCTCATTCCTCCTAGCTTAGATAATAAAGTTCAGGTTACCCAGCGATTCCCATACCGTCTCCCCACCCCCTTGAGTTTTTAGATGAGGCCCGCGGTGTCCCTACCCGCCAGATCCACATCCCCTGCTCTAGAATGTCGCAGCCTAAGGTCGAACACGTATCTCAGGGAGCCCGACGAGCGTTCAACTAAGAAGAGGTTTATCATGGCCTCTCCGGTGGACGTTGGTGAGGTGGCCGCCGTTCGACCCAACATGTCGATCCCGGAGCAACACGTCACCGTGGAAGCCGGCGAAGACGTTGACTATGTTGCCATGCCGAAGGCTTCATGTCAGCGGGCTAGCGTATTACTGTATCTCAGGAAAGCTGGCTACAACATCAAGCTCGTCCACATTGACGGCTTCACGCGGGCCATGTCACAGGTTAAGTGGTCCATCCCCAACCCCTCTGTTCAACCGCCGTCGATCTCTTCGACGGCCCTGCCACTGATCTCCTCCGCCAAGCGGTCAAGGATTTGCGAGCTTTATACGCCATCGAGCCCATTTTGTCATTTCTGAAGGACATGTTCTACGGCGGTGGCTTGGGATCCTCAATTGCCAAGTCAGATCTCATTGACCACGACCACGAGGAGGGCACCCATGAAAAGGTTCTTCCAAGGTGAAACAGCCCATCTGTGACATCAGAGAGCACACCATGGGTCTGCGCTCTTCCAACTGGAAGGATCCCGTCCATGAAATGTGAGGCAATATTCTATCAGCAAATCTTACCTTTTCTAGCTTGCCAACCCGTACCCTTTGTTGTAGTAGCATTTGCCGTGCGGTGCTTTAATTGTGTCGTGCTTAATTATTTCAGTTATGCAAAAATGTATCGTTTAATAGGTCTATGTGATGTTTAAGTATGAATTGTCCACTTCAGTTTCACGAATGGCTATATTTGGTTGTTTATAGTGAGTAGATGCCTTGTTTATCTGTATTTGGTTGTTAGGTTGGTTGGATTGAGCATTTTTCCGATTATCGGCGGATGCCTTGTTTATCTGTATTTGGTTCTTAGTTTGGTTGCGATGAGCATTTGTCCGATTATCAGCGGATGCCTTGTTTATCGTATTCAGTTGTTAGGTTGCTTTTTAGCATTTGTCCGCTTATCAAGCGGATGCCTTGTTTATCTTTATCTGCTTGTTAGGTTGGTTGCAGTGAGCATTTGTCTAGTTTTCAAGCATATACCATGTTTATCGGTATTTGCTTGTTAGGTTAATTGCATGAGACTCATCCAGTTTTCAATGGCTATATTTGGTTGTTATACTGGTCATTTATGCCTTGTTTATTTCAGTCATTCACAATGTGTTGTTCATTATGTCTAAGTCAGAACAGTGCCGCTTGACTATATCAACGGCTATGTTTGCTTCCAGTTATTCCTGGTGTAGTTAACACATGCCCTTTATTTCAGTTTTACACATTTATCCAGTGTGATGTTTAAGCATTACCTACGTTCTATTCATTTTCAACAATACCAGTTTGAATTGCAATATTTGATGGCTGTTAAGCCTGTTATCGGCAACATTGCCTTCCATTTTATATCTGCTTTAACAGCATGCTGAAACCAACACATTCAAGCTATCATTTGGAGATGATGTTGTTTATTGATGTCTACTAAGCAACCTTCTTCTTGTAGACGTTGTTGGGCCTCCAAGTGCAGAGGTTTATAGGACAGTAGCAAATTCCCCTCAAGTGGATGACCTAAGGTTTATCAATCCGTGGGAGGCATAGGATGAAGATGGTCTCTCCCAAACAACCCTGCAACCAAATAGCAAAGAGTCTCTTGTGTTCCCAACACACCCAATACAATGGTAAATTGTATAGGTGCACTAGTTCGGCGAAGAGATGGTGATACAAGTGCAATATGGATGGTAGATAAAGGTTTTTGTAATCTGAAAATATAAAAATAACAAGGTAACTAATGATAAAAGTGAGCGTAAACGGTATTGCAATGCTAGGAAACAAGGCCTAGGGTTCATACTTTCACTAGTGCAAGTTCTCTCAACAATAATAACATAATTGGATCATATAACAATCCCTCAACATGCAACAAAGAGTCACTCCAAAGTCACTAATAGCGGAGAACAAACGAAGAGATTATTGTAGGGTACGAAACCACCTCAAAGTTATTCTTTTTGATCGATCTATTCAAGAGTCCGTAGTAAAATAAAACGAAGCTATTCTTTCTGTTCGATCTATCCTAGAGTTCATACTAGAATAACACCTTAAGACACAAATCAACCAAAACCCTAATGTCACCTAGATACTCCAATGTCACCTCAAGTATCCGTGGGTATGATTATACGATATGCATCACACAATCTCAGATTCATCTATTCAACCAACACAAAGAACTTCAAAGAGTGCCCCAAAGTTTCTATCGGAGAGTCAAGATGAAAACGCGTGCCAACCCCTATGCATAGATTCCCAAGGTCACTGAACCCGCAAGTTGATCACCAAAACATACATCAAGTAGATCACGTGAATATCCCATTGTCACCACAGAAAAGCACATGCAAGACATACATCAAGTGTTCTCAAATCCTTAAAGACTCAATCCGATAAGATAACTTCAAAGGGAAAACTCAATCCATTACAAGAGAGTAGAGGGGGAGAAACATCATAAGATCCAACTATAATAGCAAAGCTCGCGATACATCAAGATCGTGCCGAATCAAGAACACGAGATAGAGAGAGATCAAACACATAGCTACTGGTACATACCCTTAGCCCAGAGGGTGAACTACTCCCTCCTCGTCATGGAGAGCGCCGGGATGATGAAGATGGACACCAGTGAGGGATCTCCCCTCCGGCAGGGTGTCGGAATAGGGCCCCGATTGGTTTTTGGTGGCTACAGAGGCTTGCGGCGGCGGAACTCCCGATCTAGGTTTCTTTTCGGGGGTTTCTATATTTATAGGGATTTTTGGCACCGGGAACAAGTCATGGGGGTTTCCGAGGCGGCCACAAGGTAGGGGGGCACACCCCCATCGTCGTGGGTGCCACGGGACTCTTCTGGCCCATCTCCGATACTCCGTGGGCTTCTTCCGGTCCAAAAATAATCTCCGTCAATTTTCAGGTCAATTGGACTCCGTTTGGTTTTCCTTTTCTGCGATGCTAAAAAACAAGGAAAAAACAGAAACTGGCACTGGGCTATAGGTTAATAGGTGAGTCCCAAAAATCATATAAAGTAGCATATAAATGCATATAAAACATCCTAGATGGATAATATAATAGCATGAAACAGTCAAAAATTATAGATACGTTGGAGACGTATCAAGCATCCCCAAGCGTAATTCCTGCTCGTTCTCGAGTAGGTAAATGATAAAAACAGAATTTTTGATGTGGAATGCTACGTAACATAATTATCAATGTAATCTTCTTTATTGTGGCAAGAATATTCAGATCCATAAGATTCATGACAAAAGTTTAATATTGACATAAAAATAATAATACTTCAAGCATACTAACCAAGCAATTATGTCTTCTCAAAATAACATAGCCAAAGAAAGCACATCCCTACAAAATCATATAGTTTGGCCATGCTTCATTTTCGTCACAAAAAATGATCTCTTCATGCACAACCCCGATGATAAGCCAAGCAACTGTTTCATACTTTAGTATTCTCAAACTTTTTCAACTTTCACGCAATACATGAGCGCGAGCCATGGACATAGCACTATGGGTGGAATAGAATATGATGATGGAGGTTGTGTGGAGAAGACAAAAAAGGAGAAAGTCTCACATCGACGCGGCTAATCAACGGGCTATGAAGATGCCCATTAATTGATGTCAATGTGAGGAGTAGGGATTGCCATGCAACAGATGCACTAGAGCTATAAATGTATGAAAGCTCAACAAAAGAAACTAAGTGGGTGTGCATCCAACTTGCTTGCTCACGAAGACCTAGGGTATTTGAGGAAACCCATTGTTGGAATATACAAGCCAAGTTATATAATGAAAAATTCCCAGTAGTATAAGAAAGTGACAATATAAGAAACTCTCTATCATGAAGATCATGGTGCTACTTTGAAGCACAAATGTGGAAAAAGGATAGTAGCATTGTCCCTTCTGCCCTTTCTTTTTATTTGTCCTTCCTCTCTTTTTTTGGCCTTTCTCTTTTTTCCCCTTTTTTGGGACAATGCTCTAATAATGATGATCTTCATACTTCTATTTATGTACAACTCAAGGATTACAACTCGATACTAGAACAAAGTATGACTCCATATGAGTGCCTCCGGCGGTGTACCGGGATGGGCAATGAAACAAGAGTGACATGTATGAAAAATTATGCATGGTGGCCTTGCCACAAATACGATGTAAACTACATGATCATGCAAGGCAATATGACAATGATGAAGCGTGTCATAATAAACGTAACAGTGGAAAGTTGCATGGCAATATATCTCGGAACGGCTATGGAAATGCCATGATAGGTAGGTATGGTGGCTGTTTTGAGGAAGATATAAGAAGGCTTATGTGTGATAGAGCGTATCATATCACGGGGTTTGGATGCACCATCGAAGTTTGCACCAACTCTCAAGGTGAGAAAGGGCAATGCACGGTACCGAAGAGGCTAGCAATGATGGAAGGGTGAGAGTGCGTATAATCCATGGACTCAATATTAGTCATAAAGAACTCACATACTTATTGCAAAAATCTACAAGTCATCAAAACCAAGCACTACGTGCATGCTCCTAGGTGGATAGATTGGTAGGAAAAGACCATCACTCGTCCCCGACGACCACTCATAAGGAGGACAATCAAAGAAACACCTCATGCTTCAAATTTGTTACACAACGGTTACCATACGTGCATGCTACGGGACTTGCAAACCTCAACACAAGTATTTCTCAAATTCACAACTACTCAACTAGCATGACTCTAATATCACCATCTTCATATCTCAAAACAATCATCAAGTATCAAACTTCTCATAGTATTCAATGCACTCTATATGAAAGTTTTTCTTATACCCATCTTGGATGCCCATCATATTAGGACTAGTTTTATAACCCAAGCAAATTACCATGCTGTTCTAAAGACTCTCAAAAATAATATAAGTGAAGCATGAGATTTCATCTATTTCTTCAAAATAAAACCACCGCCATGCTCTAGAAAGATATAAGTGAAGCACTAGAGCAAACGACAAACTACTCCGAAAGATATAAGTGAAGATCAATGAGTAGTTGAATAATTATGAAACTATGTGAAGACTCTCTAACATTTAAGAATTTCAGATCTTGGTATTTTATTCAAACAGCAAGCAAAACAAAAGAAAATAAAATGACGCTCCAAGAAAAACACATATCATGTGGTGAATAAAAATATAGCTCCAAGTAAAGTTACCGATGAACGAAGACAAAAGTGGGGATGCCATCCGGGGCATCCGCAAGCTTAGGCTCTTGGTTGTCCTTGAATATTACCTTGGGGTGCCTTAGGAATCCCCAAGCTTAGGCTCTTGCCGCTCCTTATTCCATAGTCCATAGAATCTTTACCCAAAACTTGAAAACTTCACAACACAAAACTCGTAAGCTCCGTTGGTATAAGAAAATAAATCCACCACTTAGTTACTGTTGTGAACTCATTATTTATTTATATTGGTGTAATATCTACTTTATTCCAACTTCTCTATGGTTCATACCCTCCGGTACTACTCATAGATTCATCAAAATAAGCAAACAACACATAGAAAACAGAATCTGTCAAAAACAGAATAGTCTATAGAAATCTAATTTTTTTCGAATACTTCTGGAACTCCAAAAAGTCTGAAAAACTAGTTAAACCTGGATAATTTGTATATTGATCTTCTTCAAAAATAATTATCATTTTATCGCGTTCTTGTGAACTTTAACAATTATTTTCGTGAGCACAAAGTTTCTGTCTTTTTCAGCAAGATGAAACAACTATCACCCAAGAAGATCCAATTGGTTCTACTTGGCACAAACACTAATTAAAATATAAAAACACATCTAACCAGAGGCTAGATAGATTATTTATTACTAAACAGGAGCAAAAAGCAAAGAACAAAAACAAAATTGGGTTGCCTCCCAACAAGCGCTAACGTTTAACGCCCCTAGCTAGGCATGATGATTTCAATGATGCTCACATAAAAGATAAGAATTAAAACATAAAGAGAGCGTCATGAAAGAATATGACGGGCACATTTAAGTCTAAACCACTTCCTATTCATAGGGATTTTGTGAGCAGATAAGTTATGGGAACAATAATCAACTAGCATAGGAAGGCAAAACAAGCATAACTTCGAGATTTTCAACACATAGAGAGGAAACTTGATATTATTGCAATTCCTACAAGCATATGTTCCTCCCTCATAATAATTTTCAGTAGCATCATGAATGAATTCAACAATATAGCTATCACATAAAGCATTCTTTTCATGATCTACAAGCATAGACATTTTATTACTCTCCACAAAAGCAAATTTGTTCTCATGAATAGTAGTGGGAGCAAACTCAACAAAATAACTATCATGTGAGGCATAATCCAATTGAAAATTAAAATCATGATGACAAGTTTCATGGTTATAATTTTTTTATAGCATACATGTCATCACAATAATCATCATAAATAGGAGGCATGCTTTCATCATAATAAATTTGCTCATCAAAACTTGGGGGACAAAAATATCATTTTCATCAAACGTAGCTTCCCCAAGCTTGTGGCTTTGCATATTATTAGCATCATGGATATTCAAGGAATTCATACTAACAACATTGCAATCATGCTCATCATTCAAATATTTAGTGCCAAACATTCTAACGCATTCTTCTTCTAGCACTTGAGCACAATTATCGGAATCCTTATTTTCACGAAAGACATTAAAAAGATGAAGCATATGAGGCACCCTCAATTCCATTTTTTTGTAGTTTTCTTTTTATAAACTAAACTAGTGATAAAACAAGAAACAAAAAGATTCGATTGCAAGATCTAAAGATATACCTTGAAGCACTCACCTCCCCGGCAACGGCGCCAGAAATTGCTTGATGTCTACTAAGCAACCTTCTTCTTGTAGACGTTGTTGGGCCTCCAAGTGCAGAGGTTTGTAGGACAATAGCAAATTTCCCTCAAGTGGATGACCTAAGGTTTATCAATCCGTGGGAGGCGTAGGATTAAGATGGTCTCTCTCAAACAACCCTGCAACCAAATAACAAAGAGTCTCTTGTGTCCCTAACACACCCAATACAATGGTAAAGTGTATAGGTGCACTAGTTCGGCGAGGAGATGGTGATACAAGTTGATACGTCCATTTTGCATCATGCTTTTATATCGATATTTATTGCATTATGGGCTGTTATTACATGTTATGTTACAATACTTATGCCTATTCTCTCTTATTTTACAAGGTTTACATAAGGAGGAGAATGCCGGCAATTTGGAATTCAAATGGAAAAGGAGCAAATATTAGAGACGTATTCTGCACAACTCCAAAAGTCCTGAAACTCCACGAAAGTCATTTTTGGAAATAATAAAAAATATTGAGTGGAAGAAGTTCACCAGAGGGGGGCCCACCTGGCCACGAGGGTGGGGGCACGCCCTACCCCCCACCCTCGTGGCCAGGTGGATGAAATTATTGGTCTTGCTTCTATTGTCGTACCTCCTAGTGATCCTTTAGAACAATATTTGCTAGACCATGAAATGATATGTTTATGAATGAAAGAAGGGAAATAGATGAAGTATTCTTTAAACAGGAACCTATTCTGAAACACAACTTGCCTATTGAAATCCTAGGGGATCCTCCTCCACCCAAGGGTGATCCCGTGTTTGAGCTTAAACCGTTGCCTGATAATCTTAAATATGCTTATCTTGATGAAAATAAGATATATCCTGTTATTATTAGTGCTAACCTTTCAGAGCATGAAGAAGAGAGATTATTGAAAACTCTGAAGAAGCACCGTGCTGCTATTGGATATACTCTTGATGATCTTAAGGGCATTAGTCCCACTCTATGTCAACATAAAATAAATTTGGAAGAAGATGCCAAACTGGTTCATGATCATCAACGATGGCTGAATCCTAAGATGAAAGAAGTGGTAAGAAAAGAAATACTAAAGCTTCTGGAGGCAAGTGTAATTTATCCCGTTGCTGATAGTCAATGGGTAAGTCCTGTTCATTGTGTCCCTAAGAAGGGAGGTGTTACTGTTGTTCCTAATGATAAAGATGAATTGATTCCACAAAGAATTATTACAGGTTATAGGATGGTAATTGATTTCCACAAATTAAATAAGGCTACTAAGAAAGATCATTACCCCTTACCTTTTTTTTGATCAAATGCTAGAAAGATTATGCAAACATACACATTATTGCTTTCTAGATGGTTACTCTGGATTCTCTCAAATACCTGTGTTAGCTAAAGATCAATCAAAGACTACTTTTACATGCCCTTTTGGTACTTTTGCTTATAGATGTATGCCTTTTGGTTTATGTAATGCACCTGCTACCTTTCAAAGATGCATGATGGCTATTTTCTCTGACTTTTGTGAAAAGATTTGTGAGGTTTTCATGGACGACTTTTCCGTCTATGGATCTTCTTTTGATGATTGCTTGAGTAATATTGATCGTGTTTTGCAGAGATGTGAAGAAACTAATCTTGTCTTGAATTGGGAAAAGTGCCACTTTATGGTTAATGAAGGTATTGTCTTGGGGCATAAAGTTTCTGAAAAAGGTATTGAAGTTGATAAAGCCAAGGTTGTTGCTATTGAAAAGATGCCATGTCCCAAGGACATCAAAGGTATAAGAAGTTTCCTTGGTCATGCCGGACTTTATAGGAGGTTCATTAAGGACTTCTAAAAAATTTCTCGGCTTCTGACTAATTTATTACAAAAAGATATACCATTTGTCTTTGATGATGATTGTGTAGAAGCATTTGAGATACTTAAGAAAGCATTGATCTCTGCACCTATTGTTCAACCACCTGATTGGAATTTACCTTTTGAAATTATATGTGATGCTAGTGATTATGCTGTAGGTGCTGTTCTAGGGCAAAGAGTTGATAAGAAATTAAATGTTATCCATTATGCTAGTAAGATTCTAGACAGTGCTCAAAGAAATTATGCTACTACTGAAAAATAATTCTTAGCAGTTGTATTTGCTTGTGATAAGTTCAGACCTTATATTGTTGATTCTAAAGTAACTATTCACATTGATCATGCTGCTATTAAATATCTGATGGAAAAGAAAGATGCTAGACCTAGACTTATTAGATGGGTTCTCTTGCTACAAGAATTTGATTTGCATATTGTTGATAGAAAGGGAGCTGAGAACCCCGTTGCAGACAACTTGTCTAGGTTAGAAAATGTTCTTGATGACCCACTACCTATTGATGATAGCTTTCCTGACGAACAATTAAATGTTATAAGTGCTTCTCGTAGTACTCCATGGTATGCTGATTATGCTAATTATATTGTTGCTAAATTTATACCACCTAGTTTCACATACCAGCAAAAGAAAAAGTTTTTCTATGATTTAAGACATTACTTCGGGATGACCCACATCTTTATAAAGAAGGAGTAGATGGTGTTATTAGGCGTTGTGTACTGAGCATGAACAGAATGATCCTACGCAAGTGTCACTCCGAAGCTTATGGAGGACACCATCTTTGGAGATAGAACTGCACATAAGGTATTGCAATCTGGTTTTTATTGGCCTACTCTCTTCAAGGATGGCTGTAAGTTTGTCTTATCTTGTGATGAATGTCAAAGAATTGGTAATATTAGTAGACGTCATGAAATGCCTATGAATTATTCACTTGTTATTGAACCATTTGATGTTTGGGGCTTTGATTATATGGGACCTTTTCCTGCCTCTAATGGTTATACACATATTTTAGTTGCTGTTGATTAAGTTACTAAGTGGGTAGAAGCTATTCCAACTAGTAGTGCTGATCATAACACTTCTATTAAAATGCTTAAAGAAGTTATTTTTCCGAGGTTTGGAGTCCCTAGATATTTAATGACTGATGGTGGTTCACATTTTATTCATGGTGCTTTCCGTAAAATGCTTGCTAAATATGATGTTAATCATAGGATTGCATCTCCTTATCACCCCCAGTCTAGTGGTCAAGTAGAGTTAGTAATAGAGAACTCAAATTAATTTTGCAAAAGACTGTCAATAGGTCTAGGAAGAATTGGTCCAAGAAACTAGATGATGCATTATGGGCCTATAGAACTGCATATAAAAATCCTATGGGTATGTCTCCGTATAAAATGGTTTATGGAAAAGCATGTCACTTACCTCTCGAACTGGAACATAAGGCATATTGGGCTATTAAAGCGCTCAACTATGATTTCAAACTTGTTGGTGAGAAAAGGTTATTTGATATTAGCTCACTTGATGAATGGAGAACCCAAGCTTATGAAAATGCCAAGTTGTTTAAAGAAAAGGTTAAAAGATGGCATGACAAAAGGATACAAAAGTGTGAGTTTAATATAGGTGATTATGTATTGCTATACAACTCTCGTTTAAGATTTTTTGCAGGAAAACTTCTCTCTAAATGGGAAGGCCCCTACGTCATCGAGGAGGTCTATCGTTCCGGTGCCATAAAAATCACCAATTTCGAAGGCACAAATCTGAAGGTGGTAAATGGTCAAAGAATCAAACACTATATCTCAGGTAATCCTATAAATGTTGAAACCAATGTTATTGAAACCGTAACCCCGGAGGAATACATAAGAGACACTTTACAAAACGTTCCAGACTCTGAAAAGGAATAGGTATGTGGTACGGTAAGTAAACCGACTCCAAAACAGTTTTTAAGGCAATATTTCTCCGTTTTGGAATATTTAGAAAAATAGAAAAATAAGTGGCAGTCCGGGAAGGACACGAGGGCCCCACGAGGGTGGAGGGCATGCCCTACCCCCTTGGGCGCGCCCCCCTACCTCGTGGGCACCTCGTGTGCCTTCCGAACTCCGTTTTCTTGCACGATATGTATTTTGGTCAGTAAAAATTCATTATATAATCTCCCGGATGTTTTGACTCCAGTATCACGCGATTATCCTCTGTTCTTGTTTTGAGCTGTCCTACTGCAGATTAGATCAACATGTCGTCCCAGGATTCAGAAGGAGAAAGCTATGTGGATGATTACTTAGCAAATCCTAAGGTCTATGGAGATGTGGAGCACGATGGTTGGACCACGGAGGAAGAAGAGGACTATGAACCAAAGGGGACCGGAAGCGTGGAGACAAGGCTCGAAGCAGTGGAGCAACAAGTTTTCAAGTGCCAAGGGATGGTGGAACATGGACTCAACTCCAACCACATGATGATCGCGGAGTTCACTAGCAACCACAAGCTGGATGCCGACAATATCGTGAGGCCATCTTCAAGCTTCATGAGAAGATCGAGAACCTTCAAGCCCAAATCTATGACCTGCAAAACCAAAGCTGTGAATATGAATATAGATTCAAAAGGATGAGTTTGGCTGCATATTTGAGGATCTCGGAGACTTGATCATCCTTCTATGATGGTGAGCCTATGCCTTGGAAGATGGACGACAAGCCCGCATCATCGACAACACCTCCACCTTCTTCACCAGCAAAGGAGACCTAATCACATGGGTATGGGCACTCCCCTTGGCAACTACCAAGCTTGGGGGAGGTGCCCCGGTATCGTATCACCATCACACTCCTATCTTTACCATTTTTCTTAGTTCAATCCTATTAGTAGTATCTTGATTTAGTAGAATAAAGTTTATGGCATGATTTAGTTTTGAGTTTTGCTTTATGATCTCTCTATGTAATCGAGTCCGTGAGCTATATAATAAAGATTAGTGTTGAGTCAAGGGCTTGATTGTTTTGCCATGATCCTGAGTGAATAAAAGAAAAGAGAAAAGAAAAAAAAGAAACAAAGAGATCATATTGATCTTATCGAGAGTGATGACTTCACATAGAAAGAGTATGATGATTAAAAGTTGTTGGGAGTTGGCAAGCATAGCTTTGGTCATCGTTGCAATTAATAGGAAGTAGTAAGGAAAGAGAGGTTTCACATATAAATATACTATTATTGACATCTTTTATGACTGGGAGCACTCATTAAAATATGACATGCTAAAAGAGTTGACGTTGGACAAGGAAGACAACGTAATGGGTTATGTTTTCTTATATCCGAGATAAAGTATATTGTCATGTATCGTCCAACATGTTGAGCTTGCCTTTCCCCATCATGCTAGCCAAATTCTCAGCGCCAAGTAGAGATACTACTTGTGCTTCCAGAAACCCTTAAACCAGTTTTGCCATGAGAGTCCACCATATCTACCTATGGATTGAGTAAGATCCTTCAAGTAAGTTGTCATCGGTGCAAGAAATAAAAATTGCTCTCTAAATATGTATGATTGATTGGTGTGGGGGAAATAAGATTTATACGATCTTGGGATGTGGAAGAAATAAAAGCGACGGACTGCATAATAAAGGTTCATATCACAAGTGGCAATATAAAGTGATGTTCTTTCGCATTAAGATTTTGTGCATCCAACCATAAAAGCGCATGGCAACCTCTGCTTCCCTCTGCGAAGGGCCTATCTTTTATTATTATCTTCTACCTTATGCAAGAGTCATGGTGATCTTCACCTTTCCTTTTTACACTTTATCCTTTGGCAAGCACAGTATGTTGGAAAGATCCTGATAGATATATCTAATTGGATATGGGGAGCAAGAGTCATGGTGATCTCCGTAACCACAAGTATCGCGTGAGTGTTAGCAATTATGAAAGACTAAATGATAGTTGAGCATGTGGACTTGCTAGAAAGCTCTGACATAGACTCTTTCTGATGTTATGATAAATTGCAATTGCTTCAATGACTGAGATTATAGTTTGTTAGTTCTCAATAAAGTTTATGATTCGTACTCTCCATTGTGAATGGATTATTACTTGAGCATAAGAAATCATATGACAATACCTATATATGTTGTTGTTATGAGAATAATCATGATGCCTTCATGTCCGTATTTTATTTTTATCGACACCTCTACCTCTAAACATGGGGAAATCTACCATTCTTAAGAGGTTGCTCCCCACTACTCCCTATTCTCTCATCATGCACACCGTCCACATCAGCATACATGCCACATCAGCGTTCAGACTAAAAAATCCACCAATCCACCATACCATTGGCCCTACTGTGCGACTCATCATGTCACCATTGATTCCTTCATGAAACTAATTAAAACCCACCCAACTGTGTCTCCTCCGTTCCCTTCCAGTTCCTTTCTCCATTGTGCCTCTTCCCCTTATGATGCACAATAATGGCCACGGCTTCGTTCTACATCCCCACGACCACCCCAATCTGCTCCAGCTACGAGTCTGCCTATTAGCATGCCATCCATCGCTGGCGAGGCTTCCATTCTCCGCGGAGTCCTGGTGGGCACACATACGAGCCATGGCTGTCTCACACAGGCGAATCTGTTGCCCCCAGTCCCGCAGTCATGATCTCATCCTCCATATTTGGGCGCCTCGTGTCAGCTCACCCGTATCTATGTTCATCACGTAATCTATCCACAAACGCGGATTTGTCTCAAACAGCTAGGGCTCCATGTGGACGCCTGTAGGTAATCTATGCACAAACGCCCATTCATCTCCAATATAATGTAATTCTTGTTTTACTTCCACCGTATTATCTTAGATCTAATACTAATCTTATCATGTATCTTTCTAATTCTTCGACTATATGCCTGCAACTGAAACTGAAGATTCTTTTGTTTTACCGCAAACAGAATCTTTGTATAGGCCCATAAGGTGGTGCAACTAGCAATCAAATATTTATGATCTCTCGACCGAGTTCATGAAATTAGATATTTATATGTTTTCTGGTATTTGACACACAAAAGGAAGTGTACCCAGTACGCAGTCAAAGTATTATCCGAACGCTCTCAATGAGCATCCAAAGTGGATGCCAAGTAGATGGTGCCAGTGCAACTCTGACGTACTCCCATGTTGAAGCTGCATATGTGGATTTTCAGGATACTTCGTTCTCAAATATTCTGAATTTTCGCAACCTTTTCTTATTTTACAAAGGTAAAAACAATTTTAATTTATTTTATATTGTAAATAATATATGTTGGAAGATGAAGGTGTATGTTGTTATGACCTTCCCATTATTTTGTGTTGTGGGCGCTGTAGCTCTCTCATGCATGTGGTTTATTGATTCATTATGATGGAAATTGAAAGCATTCTGATTATTCATTCATTTCAATTGTTATTTCTGACTAAGGGGACATATCTACCTTTTTTATCAATATACAGTGTACTCCCCTCCGATTTGTGTTGGTTCATGATTGACTTGAGAAGACTGACAACTCCATCTCTTCCCTTTTTATGTAAACAACTCTTCTGTTCTCTTCGGCTACCTTTTGTAGACCAGGCCAGAAGTGACCACCGAAATTACAAACTTGCTCAAGCATTTTCACTGAACAACCACCATTACCTATAGTGAACCCTTCCTTCCAATTTAATTAATCATATTATTTTGTCGCACATTAAGGATTGTTGCTCTTTGCGAAGAGACTGGTTTTTGAGTTTGGTTTCGTATATCACATGATTTACTTCTTTTTCAGGGAGTAACCAAAGGTTATCTTGATTGAAAACTTGTATTTTATCTTGATCATACTCATCTATTCATGTTTAATAAATCCACCCTATATCCGGATCAAAAGGCTTACTCATAGTTCCGCAGCAACGCGCGGGGTATCATCTAGTATTTATCGTTATCAGCTTCCGCTTGAGGACAAGCGAGGTCTATGCTTGGGGGAGTTGATACGTCCATTTTGCATCATGCTTTTATATCGATATTTATTGCATTATGCGCTGTTATTACATGTTGTGTTACAATACTTATGCCTATTCTCTCTTACTTTACAAGGTTTACATGAGGGAGAATGCCGGCAGCTGGAATTCTGGGCTGGGAAAGGAGAAAATATTAGAGACCTATTCTGCACAACTCCAAAAGTCATGAAACTCCACGGAAGTCATTTTCGGAAATTATAAAAAATATTGAGCGGAAGAAGTTCACCAGAGGGGGGCTCACCTGGCCACGAGGGTGGGGGCGCGCCCTACCCCCCAGGGTGCGCCCCCCTGCCTCGTGGGCCCCCTGCTGGCTCTCCGATGGCCATCTTCTGCTATATGAGGTCTTTCATCGAGGAAAAAATCATAAGCAACCTTTCGGGATGAAACTCCGCCGCCACGAGGCGGAACCTTGGCGGAACCAATCTAGGGCTCCGGCAGAGCTGTTCTGCCGGGGACACTTCCCTCCGGGAGGGGAAAATCATCGCCATCGTCATCACCAACGGTCCTCTCGTCGGGAGAGGGAAATCTCCATCAACATCTTCACCAACACCATCTCCTCTCAAAACCCTAGTTCATCTCTTGTATCCAATTCTTGTCTCCAAGTCTAGGATTGGTACTAGTAGGTTGCTAGTAGTGTTGATTACTCCTTGTAATTGATGCTAATTGGTTTATTTGGTGGAAGATCATATGTTCAGACCCTTTATGCATATTAATACCCCTCTGATTATGAACATGGATATGCTTTGTGAGTAGTTACATTTGTTCCTGAGGACATGGGAGAAGTCTTGCTATTAGTAGTCATGTGAATTTGGTATTCGTTCGATATTTTGATGAGATGTATGTTCGTCTAGCCTCTAGTGGTGTTATGTGAACGTCGACTACATAACACTTCACCACTATTTGGGCCTAGAGGAAGGCATTGGGAAGTAATAAGTAGATGATGGGTTGCCAGAGTGATAGAAGCTTAAACCCTAGTTTATGTGTTGCTTCGTAAGGGGCTGATTTGGATCCATATGTTTCTTGCTATGGTTAGGTTTACCTTAATACTTTTGTTGTAGTTGCGGATGCTTGCAATAGAGGTTAATCATAAGTGGGATGCTTGTTCAAGTAAGAACAGCACCCAAGCACCGGTCCACCCACATATCAAATTATCAAAGTACCGAACGCGAATCATATGAACGTGATGAGAATTAGCTTGACGATATTCCCATGTGTCCTCGGGAGTGCTTTTCCTTATATAAGAGTTTGTCCAGGCTTGTCCTTTGCTACAAAAAGGATTGGGGCACCTTGCTGCACTTTATTTACTTTTGTTACTTGTTGCTCGTTACAAATTATCTTATCACAAAACTATCTGTTACCACTTCTTTCAGTACTTGCAGAGAATACCTTGCTGAAAACCGCTTATCATTTCCTTCTGCTCCTCGTTGGGTTCGACACTCTTACTTATCGAAAGGACTACGATAGATCCCCTATACTTGTGGGGGGCTCGCTCCCCCTCTCTCCCGGTGGCACCGGAGTGCCGCCGGGGAAACGATCGGAACGACGATCTACATCAACAATCTTGCTACCATCAACACCAACTTTCTCCCCCTCTATGCAGCGGTGTAACACATCTTCCCCCCGCTGCAATCTCTTCTTAAACATGGTGCTCAACTCCATATATTATTTCCCAATGACCTATGGTTATCCTATGGTGTTTGAGTAGATCCGTTTTGTCCTATGGGTTAATCGTGATATTGGTTGGTATGATTGTATATTTTATTTATGGTGCTGTCCTACGGCGCCCTCTGTCTCGTGAAAATGTGAGGGGCCCCCGCTGTAAGGTGTTGCAATATGTTCATGGTTTACTTATTGTCAGTGTTGCAGGGGATGACAGCAGCCCAAACACGGATAAGCGGGTTATGGTGTATGGGAGTAAAGACTTTTGATACTTAATGCTATGGTTGGGTTTTACGACCTTAATGATCTTTAGTAGTTGCAGATGCTTGCTAGAGTTCCAATCATAAGTGCATATGATCCAAGTAGAGAAAGTATGTTAGCTCATGCCTCTCCCTCATATAAAATTAGAAGAATGATTACCGGTACTTGTTATCGATTGCCTAGGGACAAATATCTTTCTTGTTGACAAAAGCTCTCTACTAAAAATAACTTAGTTGTGTCTTTATCCAAACAGCCCCTAGATTTTATTTACATGCTCTTTATTATCTTGCAAACCTCTCCTATCACACCTACAAAGTACTTCTAGTTTCATACTTGTTCTAGGTAAAGCGAACATCAAGTGTGCGTAGAGTTGTATCGGTGGTCGATAGAACTTGAGGGAATATTTGTTCTACCTTTAGCTCCTCGTTGGGTTGGACACTCTTATTTATCGAAGAAGGCTACAAACAATCCCCTATACTTGTGGGTTATCAAGACCTTTTTCTGGCGCCGTTGCCGGGGAGCAATAGCGTGGGGTGAATATTCTCGTGTGTGCTTGTTTGCTTTATCACTTAGTAGTTTTTATTTCCTGTTCTAAGTTGTTCTCTATCTTTAGTTATGGATATGGAACACGAAACACCAAAAAAATTAGTGGCACTTGCTACTCATGGAGATGGGGAACCTCCTAAAACCCTCGATGCTCGTTATGTGAAAAATATTATGCACTACTTTGATAATCCTGAGAAAACCCCATTCAACTTGATAATGGAGTAACGTTGGATCAACGTGAATACTATATGGATTATCGGTTGACACAAAAAGGGAAACTTTCATGGGATCAAATTCATATGTTGCATTGGTATGCTTGGAATTTATGTCAGAGATATGATTTACTTGTTGCTCTAGGATGAATGCTCCACATCTTCCCTTTTCATGTGAATTTAATGATAATGAAACCTTGGCTTCTTATGCTAATGGTATATATGAGTACTATGATGTGGAACGAATAGAAGAATTTGTTGCTTTTAAGGGTGCTTATGAAATTGAATCTTTGTTTGAAAAGTTTGAAGATTTTGACGATTCAATTTATAGACCTGAAAAATTGCCATCCTTAAATATTGTTATGATAATTATAAATTCAATTCCGATATTGATGAATTTATTGAGAAAGTCTCCACTGTCCAAGAAGAGATTAATATTTTGCAGGAGTCTATGGAAGAAGAAATTGATGAAACTGTGAGCTCATTGGGTGAAAAAGATGGTGAGGAGAGCGAAGAACAAAAGGAGGAAGAACGGATTAGCTACCCATGCCCACCTTCTAATGAGAGTAACTCTTCAAATCATACATTATTTAATTTCTCTTCGCGCTTACCGAAGGATGAATGCCATGATAATTGCTATGATCCCATTGATTCGTTTGAAATATCCCTTTTTGATGATGCTTGCTATGCTTGTGGCCAAGATGCCAATATGAATGATGCTTATGGAGATGAACTTGCTGTAGTTCCTTATGTTAAGAATGAAATTGTTTCTATTGTACCCACACATGATAGTCCTATTATCTTTTTGAATTCTCCAAACTACACTATATATTACAAGTTTGCTCTTGTTAAGGATTATGTTGATGGGTTGCATTTTGCTGCTACACATGATGATTTTGATGAGTATAATATGCATGTACTGGCTGCTCCTACTTGCAATTATTATGAGAGAGGAACTACATCTCCACCTCTCTATGTTTCCAACACGATAAAATTGCAAGAAACTGCTTATGCTATGTATTGGCCTTTACTTGATGTTCATGAATTGTTCTTGTATGACATGCCAATGAATTGGAAGAGAGTTAGAATTAGTCATTGCTTGATATATGTTGGTTTGTGCTCACTACTAAATGCCAAATCATTACTGATTCAAATTGGCTTTGATATACCTTGGGATCCGAGTGTATCCATTACTTGAGCACCTTATGCCTAGCTTAATGGCTTTAAAGAAAGCGCTGCCAGGGAGACAACCCGGAAGTTTTAGAGAGTCATTTATTTCTGTTGAGTGCTTTTATATAGTATAAAAACAAAAAAAATATAGAGGGGAACTTAAAACGTCACAAAAAGAAAAGTGAAAGTGAGATAGACGAGCACCGTGGAAGCGGGAGCTAGCCTTGAACTTTGTTCATGCCCATGGAAACTTTGTGAATATTAACTACAGAAAATTTTCAACAAAAATAATTATGCCCTTGTACAAATCCATTGTATTATAAAAATAATGTTCCAAGGTTTGCCTTTAGAATGATTAGATTGCTTGTTGGTTTGTGCGGTGTAAAACAAAAACTTTGGCTGTAGTGCGCGATTTTACATTTTTTACTGGAACGTCAAACGGTTCTGAAACTTTTTGCACTGTCTTTATATACAAATTTTTTGTTTATAATAATTTTTTCAGAATTTTTGGAGTACCAGAAGTATGGTGAATGTTCATATTACTACACTGTCCTGTTTAAGACATATTCTGTTTTTGATGCATTGTTTTGCTTGTTTTGATGAGACTATCGATTCTATCACTGGATTAAGCCATGGAACAGTTATATTATAGTAGATAAAGTGCAAAAGCAAAATATGAATTGGTTTGCAACAGTACTTAGAGTAGTGATTTGCTTTATTATAGTAACGGATCTTACCGAACTTTCTGTTGAGTTTTGTGTGGATGAAGTGATCAAAGATCGAGGAGGTCTCGATATGAGGAGAAGGAGGAGATGCAAGAGCTCAAGCTTGGGGATGCCCAAGGCACCCCAAGTAAATATTCAAGGAGACTCAAGTGTCTAGGCTTGGGGATGCCCCGGAAGGCATCCCATCTTTCTTCAACAAGTATCGGTATGTTTTCGTTTTGTTTCGTTCACGTGATATGTGCAAATCTTGGAGCGTCTTTTGTGTTTATTTTTAATTTTTCTTTTATGCACCATGCTGGTATGAGATACACCATGTTTGATTTATAGAATGCTCATTGCACTTCACTTATATCTTTTGAGTGTGGCTTTATGTAATGCTTCATGTGCTTCACTTATATCATTTGAAGTTTGGATTGCCTGTTTCTCTTCACAAAGAAAATCTTTATTTGAAGAATGCCCTTTTGCTTCACTTATATTTATTAGGGAATGGTCTTTTGTAGAAAGAATTAAACTCTCATGCTTCACTTATAACTATTTAGAGAGTCAACATGAATTGGTCAATTGCATGGTTAGTCATAAAATCCTACATAAAACTTATGGATCACTGAATATGATAAGTTTGATTCCTTGCAATAGTTTTGCGATATAGAGATGGTAATATGTGGGAGGTACTAGTGAATGATTGTGTTTAGTAAGAATATTGATGTTAAGGTTTGTGATTCCCGAAGCATGCACGTATAGTCTCTCGTTATGCTATGATGTTGGAGCATGATTTATTATTGATTGTCTTCCTTATGAGTGGCGATCGGGGACGAGCGATGGTCTTTTCCTACCAATCTATCCCCCTAGGGGCATGCATAGTAGTACTTTGCTTCAAGGGCTAATGTCGATGAAAACGACACCTATGGAATCACTGGGATCCCTTCTACGGTTGGCGGGCGCGGGGTTGTGCAAAGTGGCGATCAGCACAGGGATCGTTTACCCAGGTTCGGGCCGCAAGGATGCGTAATACCCTAGTCCTGCTTTGGTGTATGTATTTGAGTGTTATTGAGCTTTGGAACTAGCTATGGTGCATGCGTAGTCCAAAAGATCCGAATCCTTCTCCCGTACGCCTCGGGCCTCCTTTTATAGACAAAAGGGGTTGCCACAGTGGCACACAGGAGGTGGAAAGGTATACAGTGTACAAGCTTATCGCCTGTCATTACGGGACAAGGCGCATTAAATGCGCTCCTTAGGTGTCCCGTTACTTTATCGGGGACCGTAACAAGGCCCGTCCCGTCCGTCGCTGCTCCATCTTGCTTCGTGATAACCCACAAGTATAGGGGATCGCAACAGCTTCCGAGGGTAGAGTATTCAACCCAAATTTATTGATTCGACACAAGGGGAGCCAAAGAATATTCTTGAGTATTAGCAGTTGAGTTGTCAATTCAACCACACCTGGATAACTTAGTATCTGCAGCAAAGTGTTTAGTAGCAAAAGTGGTATGATAATAATGGTAACAGATAGCAAAAGTAAAGATAAATGTTTTGGGTTTTGTAGTAGTTGTAACAGAGCAACGGAAAAGTAAATAAGCGAAGAACAATATATGAAAAGCTCGTAGGCAATGGATCAGTGATGGATAATTATGCCGGATGCGATTCCTCATGCAACAGTTATAACATAGGGTGATATAGAACTAGCTCCAATTCATCAATGTAATGTAGGCATGTATTCCGTAAATAGTCACACGTGCTTATGGAAAAGAACTTGTATGACATCTTTTTTCCTACCCTCCCGTGGCAGCGGGGTCCTTACGGAAACTAAGGGATATTAAGGCCTCCTTTTAATAGAAAACCGGAACAAAGCATTAGCACATAGTGAATTCATGAACTCCTCAAACTACGGTCATCACCGAGAAGTGTCCTGATTATTGTCACTTCGGGGTTGTCGGATCATAACACATAATAGGTGAATATAGACTTGCAAGATAGGATCAAGAACACACATATATTCATGAAAACATAATAGGTTCCGATCTGAAATCATGGCACTCGGGCTCTAGTGACAAGCATTAAGCATAGCAAAGTCATAGCAACATCAATCTCAGAACATAGTGGATACTAGGGATCAAACCCTAACAAAACTAACTTGATTACATGGTAAATCTCATCCAACCCATCACCGTCCAGCAAGCCTACGATGGAATTACTCACGCGCGGCGGTGAGCATCATGAAATTGGTGATGGAGGAGGTTGATGATGACGACGGCGACGAATCCCCCTCTCCGGAGCCCCGAATGGACTCCAGATCATCCCTTCCGAGAGAGATTAGGGCTTGGCGGCGGCTCCGTGTCGTGAAACGCGATGAAACTTTCTCTCTGAATTTTTCTCCCCGAGACGGAATATATGGAGTTGGAGTTGAGGTCGGAGGAGGTCCAGGGGGCCCACGAGATAGGGGGCGCGCCCTGGGGGGTTGTCTCGTGGACAGGCCCTGGCCCCCCTGATGTATTTCTTTCGCCCAATAATTCTTATAAATTCCAAAAAGTGCCTCCGTTGATTTCCAGGTCATTCCGAGAACTTTTCTTTTCTACACATAAAACAACATCATGGAGTTCTACTGAAAACAGCGTCAGTCCAGGTTAGTTTCATTCAAATCATGCAAGTTAGAGTCCAAAACAAGGGCAAAAGTGTTTGGAAAAGTAGATACGTTGGAGACGTATCAACTCCCCCAAGCTTAAACCTTTGCTTGTCCTCAAGCAATTAAGTTGATAAACTGAAAGTGATAAAGAAAAACTTTTACAAACTATGTTTGCTCTTGTTGTTGTAAACATGAAAAGCCAACATTCAAGTTTCAGCAAATATTATGAACTAACCATACTCACAATAACACATAGGTCTCACAATTACTCATATCAATAACATAATCAGCTAGCGAGCCATAATAATAAAACTCGGATGACAACACTTTCTCAAAATAATTATAACATGATATAACAAAATGGTATCCGCTAGCCCTTTCTGAGACCGCAAAACATAAATGCAGAGCACCTTTAAAGATCAAGGACTGACTAAACATTGTAATTCATGGTAAAAGAGATCCAGTCAAGTCATACCCAATATAAACCAATAATAATGAATGCAAATGACAGATTGTGCTCTCCAATGGTGCTTTTTAATAAGAAGGTGATGACTCAACATAAAAGAAAATAGATAGGCCCTTCGCAGAGGGAAGCAAGGATTTGTAGAGGTGCCAGAGATCGATTTTAAAATAGAGATTGAATAGCATTTTGAGCGGCATACTTTCGCTGTCGATGCAACAACTATGAGATGGCTGTATCTTCCATACTACATGCATTATAGGCAGTTCCCAAACAGAATGGTAAAGGTTTATACTCCCCCAACCACCAACAAGCATCAATCCATGGCTTGCTCGAAACATCGAGTGCCTCCAACATACAACAACCCTGGGGGAGTTTTGTTTAATTATTTTGATTTGCTTTGATCTTCTTGGATCATGGGACTGGGCATCCCGGTTACCGGCCCTTTCTCGTGAATGAGGAGCGGAGTCCACTCCTCTTGAGAATAACCCACCTAGCATGGAAGATATAGGCAGTCCTAGTTGAAACATGAGCTGCTCGAGCACACAAAACAGAATTTCATTTGAAGGTTTGGAGTTTGGCACATACAAATTTACTTGGAACAGCAGGTAGATACCACATATAGGAAGGTATAGTGGACTCATATGGAACAACTTTGTGGTTTAAGGAGTTTGGATGCACAAGCAGTATTCCCGCTTAGTACAAGTGAAGGCTAGCAAAAGACTGGGAAGCGACCAACTGAGAGAGCGACAACAATCATAAACATGCATTAAAATTAATTCACACCGAGAACAAGCATGAGTAGGATATAATCTACCATGAACATAAATATCATGAAGGCTATGTTGATTCGATTCAACTACATGTGTGAACATGTGCCAAGTCGAATCACTCAATTCATTCAAAGGAGGATACCATCCCATCATACCACATCATAATCATTCTAATAGCATGTTGGCACGCAAGGTAAACCATTATAACTCATAGCTAATCAAGCTTGGCACAAGCAACTATGATCTCTAAATGTCATTGCAAATATGTTTACTTCATAATAGCTGACTCAGAAATGATGAACTCATCATATTTACAAAAACAAAAGAGGTCGAGTTCATACCAGCTTTTCTCATCCCAATAAGTCCACCATATATCGTCATTATTGCCTTTCACTCGCACGACCGAATGATGTGTATAATAATAAGAGTGCACGTGCATTGGACTAAGCTGGAATCTGCAGGCATTCAACTCAAGAGAGAAGACAAGTAATATGGGCACTAAATTAAATAAACAATCATGCATATGAGAGCCACTAAGCATTTTCAATATAGTCTTCTCGACCCCCAAAAGAAAAGAAAATAAAACTATTTACACGGGAAAGCTCCCAACAAACAAGAAGAAGAACTAGAAATCATTTTGGGTTTTCATTTTAATTTCTACTACAAGCATAGAAATTAAACTAACAATTTTTTTGGTTTTTCTTAAGGTTTATCAAACACACAAGAAGAAAACTAGAAAAAGAAAATTAAACTAGCATGGATAATACAATGAAAGAGTATGAGCACCGACGACTAGTGTGTGAACATGAATGTAAAGTCGGTGAAATCGTACTCCCCAAGCTTAGGCTTTTGGCCTAAGTTGGTCTAGTACCAAGGACCGCTTGGCTGATATCCATAAGTGAAACCAGGGTTGTACAGAGATCAGAGGCAACATCCTCCTGAGCAGCAGCGTGCTGGCGAGCTGCCTCCATTCCCCTCTCATATTCAGTGGCTTCTTCCCTGGTGACAACATATCTTCCTTTTGCGTGATAATCAAAAAGGTAGGGAGCAGGAAGAGTGACAGGGATGACGTTGCGTCTGTCATAGATTAGTCGATAATGGAGGAATTGTTCATTCCTCTCAAGAAAATGATGATGGAACATAGCTTGTTTATCCAAATAAACAGGAGGTAAAATCATATCCCCCTCTCGTGGAGCTATATTAAGAAAGTTAGCCACACGGGTTGCATAAATTCCTCCAAATAAATCTCCCTTTCTACTATTGTTCTGCAACCTACGTGCAACTATTGCCCCCAAGTTATAACCTTTATAACCTGACACAGCACTCTTGAGGACACAAAGATCAGGAGCACACATGTGGCATACCTCGTCCTTACCGTTAATGCATCTACCAATAAAGAGAGCAAAGTAATGTATAGCAGGAAAATGAATGCTCCCTATGGTAGCTTGTGCTATGTCCCTAGATTCTCCCACAGTAATACTAGCAAGAAAATCTCTAAATTCAGATTTGGGAGGATCATTAATATTACCGCACTGCGGGAGTTTGCAAGCAGTTGTGAAATCCTCTAAATCCATGGTATAAGATGTATGATAAATATCAAACATGACACTAGGAGAATTACGCGCACAGTTATATTTAAACCTCCGCACAAAAGAATCAGTCAACTGATAGTACTGCGGACACTTATCTTGTAAGAAGTCCTCCAGCTCGGCATTACGCACATTTGCGTCAAATTCCTCCTTGAAGCCTGCTTCGACCATAAAATCATCGGATGGCCACTCACAAGCCCGTACATTCGCGTCCCTCGGCAATTCAACATCTTGCTCACGTATAGCAATCCTTGGCCCTTTCTTTGCCGAGGAACCTCCTTGGTACATTCTTCTAAGCATATTTCTTTTTCTGAAAATTTCTGAAATTTTAGTAACTCCAAAATAAAAGTGAATAAAACTAAACAAGATTGATAGCAACTACTCCTACAAGTGCCTAGAACCTATATCATGCATTAGAATTGCTTGGGACCTCAAAAATTTAACATGCAAGCTCAAGAACATGGTTACCTATGCAGCAAAAATTTGCAATGAATAAAGCACTAGAACAAAAACTAATTGGGCCAATGGAGGAGTCACATACCAAGCAACAATCTCCCAAAGCAGTTTTGTGAATGGAGCTTTGAGCAAGGAGATCGAAAATTGCAGCAAAACGAGCTAGAACTCGTGCTTGAGCTGGATGGGGATTTTTTTGGGTGGAAGATGAAGTGTGTGGGTGCTGGCATAAGTGGAGGGGGGCCTCCAGGGGCCCATGAGACAGGGGGGCGCGCCCTCCTCTCTCGTGGTTTGGTGCTTGGCCCTCCTGCAGTGTTTTCAGTGCCTAAAATCCTCAAATATTCCAGAAAAAATCATACTATATTTGCAGGGCATTTGGAGCACTTTTATTTTCGAACTATTTTTTAATGCACGGATAATTCAGAAAATAGACGGATAATACTATTTTTGCTTTATTTATTCTAAATAACAGAAAGTAAAAAGAGGGTACAGAAGGTTGTGCCTTCTAGTTTCATCCATCTCGTGATCATCAAAACGAACCCACTAACAAGGTTGATCAAGTCTTGTTAACGAACTCATTCCGAATAACACGGAACCTGTAACATCCCAAAATTCTAAATTTTGGAATGTTATATTAAATAAATAATTCTGATTTGTTTGTTTGATTGTTGAGTGATTGCTTGTGTGAAATTTGAATCTTTTCTGAAAGTTGAATGAGAGGGAATGAAATGACTTTCCCAAACTTCCACCTTGCATTTATGATCTCCATGAATTCATATTCATTTCATCACAAAACCCTAGAGTGAAGATGATATGACTCTTCCATTTAAATAAATGAAAAGGGTTTTGAAAAGATTTGAATTCCATCTGAAAATATTTCAAATTCAGAAACTTTATGCAACTCAATGATTTTCATGAGGGAAGATAAAATGACTTCTTCAGATTATATGAAATATGAGTTGGAAGTTAAAAAGAATCAAATTGAAAGTCATTTGGAATTTATTTTGAAACCCCCTTTCAATTTGGAGTTATTTGGGTTTTTATTGAAATTAATTTTCTCCAAAAATAAAATATATTGAAATAAGGGTAAAATGATTCCCTTCCATGGAAAATTAGGAGAAAATAAATTTGAAATAATTTTGGTATTTAAAAAAATGATTTTTGTTGGGTTTTAATGCAACAGCAGCATTGTTTGACTTTTGTCAATTTTTGTGTATTTTATTTCGCCATGAAGATATGTTCATGTTTTAGGAAATCTTTTTCTGAGTTTTTTGATATATAATATATCGATATAAATTTTGTTTCTGTTTTTTTTCCTCGCTGTTTTTTTCAAAAAAAAATGAAGCCCACCAGGCCAGCCGGCCCAGCAGGCCTAGGCTCGCACGGGAGTTGCCCTAGCGAGCGCTCCCAACTCCCAGGAGCCGCCGCCACCCCTTCCGCTGGCGATCTCTCTCTCTCTTGCGTCTCTCTCTTCTTTGTTTTTTTTTCTTTCACGCTGGGACCCACCTGGTCTTCTTCCTCCTCACGTAATGAATCAGAACCGGAAGATTGCCATATCGCCCATGTCCGTGATCTCCGGAATCCGATCCTCGAGGTTGCCCCCTTCCGCACGAAGATGTCCTATAAATAGCCGAGTTTCCCCTCGACCGATTCCCCCATACACCTTCGCCCAAACCCTCCCGTATCAACCGCGAGAACGAGTTGTATCTCGTCGGAAACTGCGAAGTTCACCATCCGTTTGCATGTCCGTAGGTCACATGAGCCTCCCCTACGCCTATTGAGATCTTTCATCGCGGAGCATTTGTCTGACATCTTTTCCTCTCGTCTCGTCCACCACAGCGAGCCACTTGAGCTCGAACGCCGACCCGGAGTTCGCGTAGTTCGCCGGAGAAACAACCTCGCCCCGCAGCCGTCCGACGTCCCCAAGTTACTCCGCGCCACCCACAGGGGTCGAGACACCGCGCATCCCCGACTCCACCATCGCCGCCGACGACTGCCGGAGCCGCCGCCCCAACCGCGCCCGAGCTCCCCCCCACGCTACGTTCCTCTCTGAAAGCAACGAGAGGCTCCCTCCGTTTTTTTTAAAGCGTGAAGTGCAAATAAGATTAGATCGGTTTTAGTAGATCGGTTCTATTAGTCGGTTTACTTCGGTTTAGATCAAACCGGTTCATCGGTTTCTTTTTTATTAAACGTACGTGCACGTTTGTAGAAAGTTTCGGCCGAGCGCCGGTTAGTTACAGATCGCTCAAATCCTAGCCCAGTAGACTTGCCCGTTCTGTTTTTTTTGTTTTAATTTTCGTTTCTATAAAAAACAGAAAAGTTTCAATCTTAGGTATTGTATAACTTTTATGTTTTAGATCCAAATTGAGTGATTCTTTCTGCATTACGTCACAAATTTGTTGAAGTTTCTGTTTGTGTACTTAGTATTCAAATTTGAGTAGTTTAAATTTGAGTTTGATGAAATTTGTTCAAATCACTAATTTGGCCGTATCTTGAGTTTTATAAAATATTTTTGATTGATTCTTTTTGCTACGGTTTTGTTATTGTTTGGTCTATCCAGAGTCATATAGTGATTTATTTTTAGTTTATTTTAAATTAAGTTTTTAGCAAAACAGTACTGTTTTAGTTATAGTTTTGTTTTAGTCTTTTCTTTATGTTTTTATTAGTTTCAAATTATTTCTTTTGTCACTCTTGAAAAAATTTAGTTTTGTTTCTGTTAGTCAACAAAAGAAAATTTTGTTTTTATTTTAAAATTTATTTTTCTTAGTTTTGTATGAAAACTTGTTTAGGTCATAGTTAGTGTTTCATAAAAGCTTTTATTTGTTTCTTTTTGCTATTAAAAGTTTATGAAAAATACTTTCTGTTAACTTAGTTGTTTTACATTTTATTTTCTATTAACTTTTAGTTTAGTGTTTTTATTTTGTTAAGTTTTACTTAGGACAAAACTGTTTTGTGTTATGTCTTAGAGTTTCTTTAGTAGTTTTGTTGTAATTTTTCCTTGGTTCTTATTTGGTGTCCCTTGTTATTTTGCAATTTATTCTTTGATTTTATTATGAGGGTTAGAATTGCTTGCTAGTATGTTTGCTTATATGAATGCTATGTTTGACTATATAGATTTTTAACGGAGTGACGAATAGTTCTACCAAGTCTTTATTTGAGTGCGATTATCTTCATCGACATACCAGGCAAGTTCACTTTGACCATGATTTTCATACCTATGTTTATTTGCATGTAGTAGCACCCTTTCAACAATCCCTCCAGTAGTGATATTGAATCCTTATAGTTGAGTAGTATGCATGAGGTAGGAACCCATCACCCTGTTACCAAGCCCGGGACGTATTTATTTTAATGCTACGCTATAGTAGGCGGGGTTGGTATGAGTGCTCGGAGTGGTGTGAGAATGGAGGATCTCGTCAATGGCGACAACTCCATGATGGAATCTGCGAGGACTGCATCTTCAAGGCCTCAAGACTTCAAGACTCGAGACAAGAATTCAATACACACTCTTTGGGTGAAGGATGGTTGACGGGCACCTGGAGAAACCAATGGTTGGCGGGATGCATGGAGAAGCGCCATGACATCTTGCGGAAAGCTTCACCCAGACTCAAAGAGACGGAAGAATACTTCATGCCGGAAGCTTACCTGCAACCGCAAGTCACTATGGGCTCGGCTTGGTTGACCTTAGTTGTGACTCTGGCTGGGGCGGTGCTAGCAGATGTAGAACTACGGTAGGATTGGATGAGGACCGGACGGTGGTCGGGGAACTCTTGGAAGACCATGTTTGGTCATCTTGTTCTCAAACACCACGAAGTGCGAGAACGTAAAAGAGGATCGAATCTTGCGGGTAAAGTGTACAAACCTCTGCAGAGGTTTAAACCTAATCGATTAGCCGTGTCCCGATTCTGGACAATTTGAGCCTCTGGACTTGGATCTATCTGGAACTCTCAACACCGGATTGATAACTTAATTGTGGGCAACTTATGATGATTTTGGGCTATGAGACATCGGTTGGCGGAACCATGTCATGATAGAAAACTCCATAGTACAGACTTCATTTATTCCTTTGATGTAGGGAAAATAAAAAACCAGCTTTTACATAAACAAAACTCAGACCCGAGCCACAAAGCCAAATTGCATATAGTATAGTTTTACCATCTGTTTTCTCATGTTGTGATCTTGCGGTACATTCAATGTCTTGACCTACACGGCTGCAACTTATCATGTTGCAGATATTTTACTCCGACGCAGTAAGAGTGCAGTGCAGGGTTACGGTCTACACTCAACTTGCCGATGGCGTTGATGGGATTCCACACCGATTGTTTGTTTCACTGAGACTTATGAGGTATATATCAGTTTTACGTTATTTATACATGCGATTGCACTTTGATATATACATTGATGTCTTGTGTGTGCCACATACTGATCCGAGGATGGCATGACACACGAAGACTTAACCGTCTGAGGTCGGGTCGCTACAGAACCGGAGAAATTTCGAATAACACTAAGTTACCTCAACGGGGATATGAAAATCCCCAACAATAAGAATATCATACTTTTTCTTGTCAGAAGGGAGAGGGAATTTAAAACCTCCAAAAATGATAGTTGGTACTTTTTCAATAGAATTGATGCTATGGACTTGAGATTGTTTCCTCGGAAAATGTACCGTATGCTCATTACCATTAACATGAAAAGTGAAATTGCCTTTGTTGCAATCAATAACAACCCCTGTAGTATTAAGAAAAGGTCTACCAAGGATAATAGACATACTATCGTCCTTGGGAATATCAAGAATAACAAAGTCCGTTAAGATAGTGACATTTGCAACCACAACAGGCACATCCTCACAAATACCGACAGGTATAGCAGTTGATTTATCAGCCATTTGCAAAGATATTTCAGTAGGTGTCAACTTATTCAATTCAAGTCTACGATATAAAGAGAGAGGCATAACACTAACACCGGCTCCAAGATCACATAAAGCAGTATAGTTGGTACACCCGGATCTCTAAGTTTCTTTGGTATTCCACCCTTAAAAGTGTAATTAGCAAGCATGGTGGAAATTTCAGCTTCCGGTATCTTTCTTTTATTTGTGATGATATCCTTCATATACTTAGCATACAGATTTACTTTAAGCATATCAGTTAAGCGCATACGTAAGAAAATAGGTCTAATCATTTCAGCAAAGCGTTCAAAATCCTCATCATCCTTTGATTTGGATGGTTTAGGAGGAAAGGGCATGGGTTTTTGAACCAATGGTTCTCTTTCTTTACCGTGCTTCCTAGCAACAAAATCTCTCTTATCATAACGTTGATTCTTTGATTGTGGGTTATCAAGATCAACATCAGGTTCAATCTCTACATCATTGTCTTTGCTAGGTTGAGCATCAACATGAACATTATCATTAACATTATCACTAGGTTCATGTTCATCACCGATTGTGTTTCACATCGAAATAGAAATATTATTGGGATTCTCGGTGTGTCTCTGAGGGTTCACTAGAAGCATGCAAAGTTCTATTGTTTTCTTCTTCTTCTTTTTAGAAGAACTAGGTGCCTCTAAATTATTTCTTTGGGAATCTTGCTCGATTCTCTTAGGGTGGCCTTCAGGATACAAAGGTTCCTGAGTCATTCTACCAGTTCTAGTAGCCACTCTAACAACAAAGTCATTTTATTATTTAATTCCTCAAGCAAATCATTTTGAGCTTTAAGTACTTGCTCAGCTTGAGTAGCAACCATAGAAGCATATTTGCTAACGCGGTGAAGTTCATCTTTAACTCTAGCCAGATTATCACCTACGCGTCCTATCTCGAAAGCATTATTCTTTAACTCTCTACCAACATAAGCATTAAAACTTTCTTGCCTAGCCATAAAGTCATCAAATTCATCTAAGCATGGCTATTGTCGGCGTTCTGGGAACGGGGGTACCCAGACTTGCCTGCCTGCGGCCTGCGACGTGGCTCAAGGGGTGGCCCAGTACGGCCCATCTTCATCAGCACAAGCTCAAGACCCTCGCGAGGGGCCAAGCATCACGGGGCGGATGACAGGAACCTTCCTCAGGCACGGCCTCGTCAGGCTGGCTCGCGAGGAGGCGGAGAGATCAAGGCGGGGTACCTCACGAGGTGCCCATGACACAAGCCATGAAGACCAAGGGCGCCAGGCGGGCGCCAGCCCGCGCAGTGTCCTCATTTCCTCTTTGGTGCAAAGGGGCAAGCGCAGCGAGAGCATCAAGCAAAGGCACCCGTTTGATGCAACAAGACCAAGACCATCGTAGCGGCAGGAAGGAAGTCATCGTGGAGCCCAAGCCGGCGTCACCACCAGAGCCTTTGACAGGCGAGGACCAACTTTAGTCAGGATAAGTGTACTAGATGTTCCCCTTCAAAATGGCCAATTGTTGGCGCCCTTCCCGCTCAATATTTGGGAAGAGGCCCAGGGCCTTTGCCTATAAATAGGACTAGCCGCCCACAGGATCAGGGATCCGGAATCAATGACAGAGCTAGAGATCAAGCAATCTAGAGAGAGAGAGAGAGAGAGAGAGAGAGAAGCGACTGAACTCCCCCTAGTAGTTCATCGCACCAGCCAAGAACAGACCCTCGCGAGGCTGTTCTTCCTTGTATTGTTCATCATCAGCCCAAGAGGCAATCCACCACACCACACACTGGAGTAGGGTGTTACACCACAATGGTGGCCCGAACCAGTATAAACCTTGTGTCTCTTGTGTTGTTCCTTTGGTAGTTTAGATCCTAGCGGCGACAAGGTGCAGTAGGTAGGGGCTCAGCGCACCCGAGTTCGAACCTAGAGGGTCTGCCGGAACCCGAAATCCGACATTTGGCGCGCCAGGTAGGGGTGCGCCGGAGCTTTCCCTTCCGCCGACCCGCTCTCCGCCGACATCGCGACTCGCCCTACGATGAGCAGCGCGCCGCCCACTCCGGCCGCCGGCGGCAGCGCGGGGGCCAGGGGGCTCCGAGCCTTGGCCCCTGCCTTGCGACAAGTGCGGTGGCCGAACAAGTTCAAGCCGGAGACGCCACCGCGCTACGACGGCATGACCGATCCGCTGGCCTTCGTGCTGGCGTATGAGGAGGCCGTCCTCAAAGCAGAGGGCGACGACAGGGCCATGGCTAACTGGCTTCCCATGGCCCTCACCGGCGCCCCGCGCGTGTGGCTGCTCCACCTGCCAGCGGCTTCCGTGGCCTCTTGGGAGGAGCTGCGTGGCCTTTTCCTCGCCAGGCACGCTGCCTCGGCGCCCCCGGTTGTCGCAGCTCTCCTGGGCGGCTTGCAGCCGCCACCTTCAGATACTAGCACGGATCCGAATACACCCCCAGATTCTGAACTATCAGACATAATCGGAGGTTCTACCACCGAAATAACGTCCTCAACCCACGAAATCATGGCTGTAATCGCCCGGTGGACTGAGCCTTTCTTGGCCTACCTAAATAGGCAGGAGCTCCCCGAAGACCAAAATGAAGCACGCTGCATCGTCCGGCGCTCTAAAGCTTACAAAGTCTACGAAGGGGAACTCTACAAGAAAAGTGCTACCGGAGTGCTCCAAAGATGCATCTCCGAAGAGGAAGGGCGGCAACTCTTGGCTGAAATCCATGCCGAACTGGGCGGCACCACGCCGTGGCTCGAGCATTAGTCAGCAAGGCCTTCCGTACAGGTTTCTATTGGCCGACGGCCCGAGCAGACGCACAGGACCTTGTCCAACATTGCGTTGGTTGCCAGCTCTTTTCCTATCAGAGTCATATGCCCCCTACCGCTCTCCAAACAATCCCCATAACTTGGCCCTTCACGGTCTGGGGGCTGGATATGGTCGGACCTCTTAAAGGGGGAAGCCATAAAAAAAATACTTATTGGTCATGGTGGACAAATTCACCAAATGGATAGAAGCCAAACCAGTCAAAACGGCCGAATCCGGACCAGTAATAGACTTCATATCCGGGGTCGTACACCGATACGGTGTCCCCCACAGCATCATCACTGATAATGGCTCAAATTTCACAGCCGACGAAGTGAAAACTTGGTGCGCAAAAATGGGCATTAAGCTTGATTACGCTTCCATCTACCATCCCCAAACAAACGGCCAGGTAGAGCGGGCAAATGGTCTCATCATAAGCGGCATCAAACCCGGACTAGTGCGATCCTTGACAGAGTCGGATCGCCTTTCGAGGAGCTCGACTTTGTACTGGGGCTGCGGACCACGCCGAATCGCACCACGGATATACACCATTTTTATGGTGTACGGCGCGAAGCGATATTACCTGCGACATAATACATGATTAAGCCACGCGTACGCATGTATGAAGAGAAGGAAGCCGAGTTAGATCAGCGGGATAACTTGGATGCCACGGAGGAGGAGCGCCGACGTCGCAAAAGCCCGCTCCGCATTCTATCGGCAGCAGCTCGGCGATATCAAAGCGAGAAGTGCGGGCCAAAACTTACAATATTGGCGAGCTTGTTCTCGCCTACCGGAGAAGAAGAAGGACAAGCTCAAACCCAAGTGGGAAGGTCCCTTCGTCAGTGACAAAGTTCTCACGGAGGAGCGTACCTCTTACGTAATGCATCCGATAACAGACTCGAGCCGAACCCATGGAACGCGGCCAGACTCCGGAGATTCTATGCCTAACGCCGAACTCAATGTTCGTCTCCTAACCCCTCCTTTTTAATTATGCTCCATCCCTTTTCCTTTCTCGACCTTTTTTCCTCTTCACACAAAGTATTCAATACAGTGCGGACTCCCGGATCACTCTGGCAGCACTAGGTGTGTAAGCAATACCTGGGGGCTTCGTATACGGAAGCTAAAAATAATTACTCACATGGCTTTCTGCCCATAACATATGCATTCTTTTTCCATATGTGCCTTTTCTTCACCATTATATGCATCGATATGACTTAATATGTGGCCAAACTGGGTTGCCTGACTCTTGTGTTTATGCCCTACGTTCCCGTTAATTCGGCTAGGGCATAAGGGGAGCACCTCTGCGATTGTTACTGCCGGTTCAGCCGGATGTGTACCTCAGACTGGGTGAAGCCGAAAGCTAGCTTCCTTAAGAGAATATTCGGTCGGTGAACAAAAGATGTATTCGTTTATTACAACACAAATCCCCAAAAGTTTTGTATCCTGCGCCATCGTTCGCAGTCCGGACATGTGCATTGTCGCATGCGTACCTAGGGAAAGGAACCCCTAACGGAACTATTCTCCCTGGAAGATGTTTCTTACTATCCATGTAATATAACATAACTAGTTGGGTACTTATGCATTCAAGCACTTATGACCCCTATGCCTGGTTTCCACGCATACCCGGTTTTGTATAACCGAGTGGGTATTCGGACACACCCCGGATCTGTAGGATCCGGGACCGGCTTAAAAGGTCCACCATGACAAATGATTTTAATCCGCTAGGGACTAATTATGTCCATTGAATTACACATCACTTGGACTGACTATATTCCTCCTCTATACCATCCAACAGGCTATCTAGCTTACAATCCTATTGAGAATACTTTGCGGCTAACGCTACCTGGTCATATACCGGACTCACGGAATTTCTTGCCCATCCGCCCCTTGATCCGACTTGACCATATGGTTCGGGTCCAGCTTGGTGTAGCGTCTTCACCATAGCCCGAGCTTCTCTCGCACCTTCTTTGGCAGGTGATATCTTCCACAATCGGAAGCACCGCCGTGCTCCTTGAAGCATATCCAAAGCTCCCCCATGCCATTCGGCAAGAAGCTTGATGGCCACAAGGCCTGAGCAACGCCCTGCATCACCTGCCGAGCTCGCTCGTGCAGTTGTGAGAGGTCTTGTAGTAAATGGCCTGCAGATGAGGGCATCTCCTCCTTAGGGTGACCTGTTAACATTCCTACAAGCACAATCCTTTCAATATACTTCTGGGCCGAACTATACTACAGTTCATCTAGGCACTTACCATAAATGCCGCGTCGAAGCCTTTTGTTCTCCTTTAGGGAGTCCGCCAGCTGAGCGCGGACGTCTTTTAACTCCAAGTCTAGCTGGACTTTGGCATCTTGAAGATTGTTCTTCTCCTGCCTAACTTGCGTAAGAATGCGCTCGCCAGCCTTCAGCTGCCTTTTAAGATGTGATTCGTCATCTCTTACGCCCTCCGGATTTACCCCGGGATTGTTTGCAGAATTTCCTGTTATACTTGTCATATCAGCCACTTACTAACTGGTGCATATTCGCACAATTGAGACAAATGTTGCCAGATGAGGGTTTTAGGATTCCTCTAACTTGGCAACTGTGGCCTTTAGCTCGGTCTTGCACTCCTCCAGCTCCCGAGACAGTTGCTCATTCTTATCTACAAGGACCTGTGCATATATTGATCCTTAAAACAGTTGTTCCAACCATTTCAAGTCTCAGGGGCTACTGCTATACATGCTTATCAAAATTTCTTACCCGTATATCTTTGGTATACTGGTCCGTCGCTCGGGCAAGCCCGCCTTGAGCAGCTCGGATGTATGCTTCTCCCGAATTGAAGGCATTAAATGCCTCTTCAGAAAAGATGTTGTTCTGAAGCACGACCCATTGGCACCGGTGATTCATGGCGCTCTCTACTTCGGAGTTCGTGGCCGAGAGCATATCCGCGTCCTCCATCGGAGAACTATGCGGCATCGGCCCCGCGTCTGCCTCCGCTCTCGAGGCCGGTTCTGGAATCCTGCTGGTGGAGGTGTGATTGGCAGGGTCTCGGATATAGTCCGGCGATTCCTCTTCCTGCCAGGACGCAAAGGGCGTCGTTAGACTTCAAATACCATAATCGCAGGACAGGTTTTTTCCTTACCTCTGCAGCGGCGTGTCGACCATTACCGCCTTCCGCTTGAGCCTGCCCGATCTGGACGCCCTTGGCCGATGAGTCCCTAGGGGCTCGGCCCCGCGCTCCGACCGTCGTCTCTGCAAAAAACACGACACTTCAAGGGTAAGGCATGACATCTGAAGGGAGTCTTCTTCGGAGGATAGGGTTTTTCGGTTTGGCTTACACGCGACGTAGGTAGCAGTCCGGGGTAGTCGGCAATAATGGCCACTGAGGCGCCATCACAACTCGCTTTATAAAATATCCCGTTGACAAGCTCCACGGTAATATCCGGATCCTCTTTGAGTCCTGGATCTAGGGCTCTTCCGGGGTCCTCTGGCTGCGGGGAGGGGCTGGAGATTCCTTCTACAGCCCTCCTCAGTTCCTGCTCGGAAATGTCGAAGCAGATGATCTTAGCGAAGAACGCCGTGATGAGTGAAGCAGGGAAAGGAATAACGACTTACCCAGTTTGGGGGGGTTGCACATGGAGAATCCTTCCTGCGGTTTAATGTGAAGAAATTCTTCCTCTTCTCCTTTGTATAATTCGGACAATATCCTTGCCAGAGCAGTGGCGGAGTCCGGACCCTTACGGCCACAGTGGGTGGCATCATCTTCCCCGTTGAAGTGCCACATGGGCTTCCCCCGGTATTGAAGCGGTTGCACCCCCCGTATTATGCATATTGCCATGACCTCGACTATCGTCAGTCCGGACTTGGCCAGCAACTTTATCCTACTCATCAGGAAGTGTACTTCCCTGGTATCCTCCTCTTGGGGGCTCCGGGGGCACCAGCTTAGACGTGCCCTCGGTGGGGCGTCACTGAACTTGGGGAGACCTGTCCGGACTGGATCCGGAAGGGGAACATCATCAATATAAAACCATTCCGAAGGCCAGTTCTCTAGTGCCTTCTTGGGAGTGCCGGATAGGTATCCGGGTTCGGCAATGCGCCATACTTCGGCTCCGCCCACTTGACATGGGGATTCTCCCTGGTTGCGGGGGACAAGGCGAAACAGCTTCTTCCATAACTCAAGTGAGGCTCGCAGCCTAAAATAGCTCATAAAGGGCAGCGTACCTGCTATATGTAGTATAGAGGCAGGGGTAAAGTTGTGTAATGGAGGCGTCGTCTCCAACGTATCTATAATTTTGATTGCTCCATGCTATATTATCTACTGTTTTGGGCAATATTGGGCTTTATTATTCACTTTTATATTAGTTTTGGGACTAACCTATTAACCGGAGGCCCAGCCCATATTGCTTTTTTATTGCTGTTTGATATTTGAGGAAAAGGAATATCAAGCGGAGTCCAAGCGGAATGAAACCTTGACAGCGTTATTTTGGGAAGAATATCATCCTGCAGACTTGGAGTTCACGTCAGAAGATCCTCGAGGAGGCCACGAGATAGGAGGGCGCGCCCCCTGTCTCATGGGCCCCTCGAGCACCTCCCGACCGACTTCTTTCGCCTATATAAGCCTACGTACCCTAAAAACATCGAATATCAAGATAGATCGGGAGTTCCGCCGCCGCAAGCCTCTATAGCCACCAAAAACCTCTCGGAGCCGATTCGGCACCACGGCGGAGGAATCTATCACCGGTGGCCATCTTCATCATCCCGGCGCTCTCCATGACGAGGAGGGAGTAGTTCACCCTCGGGGCTGAGGGTATGTACCAGTAGCTATGTGTTTGATCTCTCTCTCTCTCGTGTTCCCTCTATGGCACGATCCTGATGTATCGCGAGCTTTGTTATTATAGTTGGATCTTATGATGTTTCTCCCCCTCTACTCTCTTGTGATGAATTGAGTTTCCCTCTTGAAGTTATCTTATCGGATTGCGTCTTTGATTTGAGAACACTTGATGTATGTCTTGCCATGTTTATCTGTGGTGACAATGGGATATCACGTGCCACTTGATGTATGTTTTGGTGACCAACTTGCGGGTTCCGCCCATGAACCTATGCATAGGGGTTGGCACACGTTTTCTTGACTCTCCGGTAGAAACTTTGGGGCACTCTTTGAAGTACTTTTGTGTTGGTTGGATGAATCTGAGATTGTGTGATGCATATCGTATAATCATGCCCATGGATACTTGAGGTGACAATGGAGTATCTAGGTGACATTAGGGTTTTGGTTGATTTGTGTCTTAAGGTGTTATTCTAGTACGAACTCTTTAATAGATCGATCCGAAAGAATAACTTTGAGGTGGTTTCGTACCCTACCATAATCTCTACGTTTGTTCTCCGCTATTAGTGGCTTTGGAGTGACTCTTTGTTGCATGTTGAGGGATTGTTATATGATCTATCTATGTTATTATTGTTGAGAGAACTTGCAGTAGTGAAAGTATGAACCCTAGGCCTTGTTTCCTATCATTGCAATATCGTTTACGCTCACTTTTACCACTTGTTACCTTGCTGTTTTTATTATTTCAGTTTACAAAAACCTTTATATACCATCCATATTGCACTTGTATCACCATCTCTTCGCCGAACTAGTGCACCTATACAATTTACCATTGTATTGGGTGTGTTGGGGACACAAGAGACTCTTTGTTATTTGGTTGCAGGGTTGCTTGAGAGAGACCATCTTCATCCTACCCCTCCTACGGATTGATAAACCTTAGGTCATCCACTTGAGGAAATTTGCTCTTGTCCTACAAACACTGTGCACTTGCGGGCCCAACAACGTCTACAAGAAGAAGGTTGTGTAGTAGACATCAAGTAGTTTAAGCGCCGTTGCGGGGAGGAGTGCTTGAAGGTATATCTTTAGATCTTGCAATCAAATCTTTTTGTTTCTTGTTTTATCACTAGTTTAGTTTATAAAAGAAAATTACAAAAAAATAGAATTGAGTTTGTCTCATACGCTTCATCTTTTTAATATCTTTCGTGAGAATGATGGAAAGGAAAATTGTGCTCAAGTGCTAGAAGAAGAATGCATTAGAATGTTTGGTGTCTATATAAACCGGAGAGGTTGGTCCTTAGAAGGCCGATCACAATTACAATCATACCATCATAGGCTAGCTTCTAGGGTTTAGCCTCTACGATCTCGTGGTAGATCTACTCTTGTACTACCCATATCTTCAATATTAATCCAGCAGGAAGTAGGGTTTTACCTCCATCGAGAGGGCCCGAACCTGGGTAAACATTGTGTCCCTTGCTTCCTATTACCATCAGCCTAAGACGCACAGATCGGGACCCCCTACCCGAGATCCGCTGGTTTTAACACCGACAGGGGGATGGCACCCCTCAATCTTTCACCACCCGCCTCCTTCCACCTTGGCTTCTTTCTCTCTTCTGCTATGGCGAGAGGGTGCGCTGGTGCTTCGACGGTGGCGACGAGGGTCTCCGCTCGACGGCGCGCCCCTCCTTCCCAGGAGCTCGTGGCGGCGGAGCCAGCCACAAGGGGAAGGGGGAGGGGGCGAGGCCTAGGTCGCCGTGGAGCTTGGGGAAGAGGAGGATAAGGCGGCGCATCAGCCTCGCCTCCGCTGGCGGTCCCTCCCCTAATGGAGGGCCATGTCGGGGACCAGCCTCGCGAGTTCTTCATCAGGCTGCGCCGGCCAGTGCGCCGTCGTCTTCGTCTCCCTACTCCATTTGCTTGGGAGATGGAGCTCGATCCGCCACAGACTCTGAGATTGCATATGAGGGGCTGCGGGAATGGCGGCACGTGGGTTGATGTCGATTTTCCCGCCCCTCATGTCATGTATCTTCGTCGCGGATGGAAGACCTTCGCTCGTATCCACAGCCCGACGGCGGGGCTCATTCTCTATTTCCAATTAATGGAGAACGGCCTGCTCTCTATCAAGGTCTTTGGAGACTTTGGAACTCGCCTAAAGTGTTGCGTGGAGAGCTCTTCCGATGACGAAGATTCTTCCTCAAGCGGGAGTGACGAGGAGGACAGCGACAACGACGACGAGGGTAGCGGGCGGGAGGATGACAGGTCCGACTAGGCGTCTGGCACAGCGTTCCTGGGCGACGCCGGCAGCACCACCATCTGCATCGCCAGCTCCTTGAACTTCTCGGGGTCGTCGCCTTGGGCGGCTGGCGTTGGAGGGACGGGGAAGGCGAAGAAGGCGGGCGGCGGGCCATCATGTCGGAGTACACGGGCGCCGACGCCTTCGTCGTGTATTGGCGGCTCGCTGCCTCATCTTTCGGCTCTTCTCCAGGCACCACCATCACCAGCCCTCTTCTGGACGGCCGTCGGGATGTTCTTTTGGTGTCTTCTGCTGCTTGTACCTCGCCTAGGTGCTCCTTTTGCCCTTCTGCCATCTTGTCCTGTTCTCTGAGGAGAGGGACAAGAAAGGGATTACGGGCATCTTATCTCTTTTTAGTTTGTAAGCCTACGGGCCTTTGTAAGATTTAAATCTCGTAACCCCCTTGCGTGTGTATGCATTCCATACGAATTGTACTTGCTTGCAACATATTAATGAAAAGAAGGGTGTTTGCCGAGTTTCTTTTGTGTGTGGGCGGGGGCCACACCAAGGAATGAGTCCTCGTTATCTTAAGATAAACATTGTAACCCGGCAACAGTCCTTGCCGTCCTCCTGCCCTATAGCCCGGCTACACTCACGCCCTTGGCGGAGGTAGGGGCCGAGTAGGATTAGGCCCTTTGCCCGTCCCCTTCCCATCGTAGTACAACCAAGTCCCGACCCAAAGTAAGATTTTCGGACATGGGACAGAGGGAGCAAGATGGTATGAGAGCGAGCGAAGTCTCATACGTCCAAGTTTCATACGGAGGCACAGAGTGGGGGAGAAAGACTTATCTGATATCGCAGCCCCCGACAAACTTGGCTTGACGTGGTCGGATCCTTAGACCTACAGCCCCCGACAACCTTGGTTTGTCAGGGTCCGGGCGTCGGCCTGTTTTCTTCCTTCCAAAGTAGCTCGGCAGATATGTCCATGCACCCTGCGAACCAAAAAGGACGAGAAGGAATAGAAAGATGCATACTCGACCTCTATGCTAAGGGTTAGTCGCCGCCAAGCACTATCAACCCTAACACGGAGAGAGACTCAACCTAGCATGCATGCTAAAACTTAGGGCGCCAGTGCTTCATTTATTTATGCTCAGGGTCTGCGCCTGGCTTTGTACAAAGGGTTACATGCCTTGCCGGAAAGGCTTGTACAAAAGGTGGTCTACCGGGGAGCCCAGCAACCGCGCCTTATGGGTAAAACTTGCGAAGATGCTCTATGTTCTAGGAATTGCTCACTGGAATAGCATCTTCGGTCTCCAGGAGGACTGCGCCGGGCCTGGTGACTCGTATTACCCGATAAGGGACTTCCCACTTTGGCGTCAACTTGTTGGAATTCTTGGCTAATTGAACGTGTCGAAGAACAAGGTCGCCTTCCTCAAAGCTTCGGGCATGAACCTTGCGGCTATGGTAGCGGCGCAAGGCTTGCTGGTAGCATGATGCTTGCACAGCCGCCCGAAGACGATCTTCCTCAAGGAGCTTGCGTCATCTTGCCGCAATTGCTCTTGCTCAAGCTCGTCATAAGCGAGCACTCGAGGTGACCCGTATGTGCGTTACGTGGGGAGAACTGCTTCTGCTCTGTATACCAGGGCAAAGGGTGTCTGGCTGGTTGCTCGATTTGGCGTCGTTCTGATCGACCAAAGAACCGCCGGCAACTCATCAATCCAGTGCCTTCCACTCTTGTGCAGCCTGTCGAAAGTCTTTGTCCTCAGGCCTCGTAGTACTTCAGCATTTGCCCTCTCCGCCTGGCCGTTGCTCCGTGGGTGTGCAACGGAAGCGAACAGACCTTGCTGCCGAGGTCCTGGATGTATTGCATGAAGGCGCGGCTTGTGAACTGCATGTTGTTGTTTGTGATGAATCTGTTCGGCACACTAAAACGGTAGACTAGCCCCTTGAATAACTTGACGTCCGACTGTTCCGTCACCTTCCTCACCGCTTCCACCTCCGGCCACTTTGTGAACTTGTCGATTGCAACGTACAAGTACTCAAAGCCCCCGACAGCACGGGGTAAAGGGCCCAGTATGTCGAGCCCCCAGACAGAAAATGGCCAGGAGAGAGAGAGAGATGCTTTGAAGGGCTTGAGCTGGTTGATGAAGCTTCTTCGAATGGAACTGACACGCTTCACACTTGGTTACTAGTGTCGTTGCATCCTGGAGGGCTGTGGGCCAGAAGAAACCTTGCCGGAATGCCTTGCCGGCAAGGGCCCTTGACCCTATGTGGGAGCCACATATGCCTCTGTGTATCTCTGCCAACAGCTCCAGTCCTTCCTCCCGGGGAATGCACTTCAATTTCACACCGTTCGGCCTTTTTCTGTGCAGAACATCGTCGACGAACTGATACATGGCAGACTGACGGGCTACTTTCTCCGCTTCTTCCTGCTCCTCAGGGAGTTCCCCTATTTGGAGGAATCGGACGGTATGTTGTGCCCATGCTGGAGCCTGGGGCTCGACGGCAAGGGCCAAAGGCATTTCCTCTGTCATGGGGTGGCTGTCTCTACGGCCAGGGCTTGACGCCCTGCCGGAGTCTGTTGCCCCATGGCATGCATAGTGTCCACAGCAACATCCGTGTCGGCGGCCCCTGGGAGCTCGGCGGGACAGTACTTGCCGGGGCCTGATTTCCTCCGCTTGTTCTGCCCTGTCGATGGTTCAACGGATGGTTGAGTTAACCGAAGCACAAAAGTACCTGGTTCCACAGGCAATTTAAAGGCAGCGTGTTTCGTAGGTAGTCGGCGATGCCGTTCTCCACTCGGGGAACATGCTTTGCTTGTATACCGTCAAAACGCTCTTCCAGCTTCCTCACTTCATCTACGTAGGCCTCCATCAATGGGCTTTGATAATCTTTGTTAACTTGCTTGACGACAAGCTGTGAATCACCCCTGACGATGATCTTTTTGATTCCGAGGTCTGCTGCGATCCTGAGACCGGCAAGCAACCCCTCGTATTCAGCAGTGTTGTTCATCGACATCTCCCTAGGAAAGTGCATATGGACTACATACTTGAGGTGCTCTTCGGTGGGTGCGACGAGCAGCACACCAGCACCAGCGCCTTGCAGCGAGAAAGCCCCGTCAAAGTACATAATCCAGTCACAACTTGTTTCCTTGCCGGGGAGAGTTGTCTCCGGAATCTCTTCGTCGGGCGTTGAAGTCCATTCCGCAATGAACTCCGCCAAGACTCTACTCTGAATTGTCGAAGTGCTTTCAAACTTCAAACCAAAGCTCGACAGTTCCAAAGCCCATTCCACAATCCTCCCTGTTGCTTCTGGGTTATGCAATATCTGCTACAACGGGAGGCGGGTGACGACGGTTATTTCGTGCGCTTGGAAGTAATGATGCAGCTTCCTTGAGGCCATAAGGAGGCTGAAGAGCAATTTCTGCACACCGGAGTACCTTGACCTAGCCCCCTGCAAGAGGGAGCTGCAAAGTAAACTGGGTGCTACATCATCCTCTTCTTCTGCACTATTTCATTTGGTTGTGTCGCTTCTGCTTCGCCAGCGCCGGACTCCGCCGGGGGCCTTGCCTTACCGGCACTAGGCCCTGCCGGGGGGAGTTCTGGTTCGCTATCCACCAGCCCTGCCATTGCCACTGCCTCCACATCAACCTCCCTCTGCGCCGCGGCGCTGACCACTTGGTTTGTTGCCGATAGATATAGCAGCAATGGTTCTTGTGGTTTAGGCGCAACTAGTATTCACGTAGAGGAGAGGTACTTCTTCAAATCCTGCAGGGCTGCCTCGGCCTCTGGGGTCCATTCCATTGGGCCCGCCTTCTTCAAGATTTTGAAAAAGGGAAGGGCATGCTCGGCAGACTTGGAGATGAACCTCCTCATGGCGGCAATGCAGCCAGTGAGCCGACGCACATCCTTGATTCGCCTAGGTGCCTCAATTTGCTCAATGGCCTTGATCTTATCTGGATTCGCCTCGATCCCATGCTGTGACACAAATAACCCAAGAAGTTTGCCGGACGGAACGCCGAAGACACACTTCTCATGGTTCAGCTTGAGATTGATCTTGCGCAAATTTGCAAATGTCTCTTCTAAATCTTGTACGAGTGTTGCCCTGTCCCTGGTTTTGACCACTATGTCATCCATAGAAGCTTCCATATTTCTATGCAGCTGAGGCTCAAAACCAATTTGGATTGCTCTTGGCCAGCACTCTTCAACTCGAAAGGCATCCGTAGGAAACAATACGTACCACATGGGGTAATGAATGATGTCTTCTCTTCATCTTCTTTCGTCATGAAAATCTGGTGGTATCCCAAGTAAGCGCCGAGGAATGATAACAAGTCACACCCGGCCATGGATTCAACAATCTGGTCGATGCGTGGTAACGGGAAAGGGTCCTTTGGACAAGCCTTATTGATGTCTGTGTAACCAATACACAGTCTCCACTTCCCATTTGCCTTGCGCACCACCACCAGATTGGCCAACCACGTCGGATGGAGTACCCCTCTTACCAAGCCTGCCACTTCCAACTTCCTGATTTCCTCTGTGATGAACTCTTGCCGTTCCAGAGCTTGCTTCCTGACCTTCTGCTTAACGGGTCGCGCATGAGGACAGATATCAACATGGTGCTCAATCACCTCCCTGGGAACACCGGGGATGTCGGATGCTTGCCACGCAAACACATCGACATTCGCCCGCAGGAAAGTGATGAGCGTGCCTTCCTATTTGCTGTCAAGGGTGGAGCTTATGGTGAAAGCCCTTCCCGTGCCATCCTCCTTGACGGACACCTTCTTGGTCTCTGATGGTGCGACTCTGGATTTCTTGCTCTTGCCGGTGGAGCTCTCTGGCACGTCCTCGACGGGAGCACTACACTCCGAAGAGGTGCGCTTGCCGGAGTGGGTGCGAGAGGTCTTGCCGGTCTCCCCCCCCCCCCGGGGCTTCAACGGCAGGAGCAAGTACCTTGGCGGCAGTTGCTGCGACTGCCTCCCGGTAGAGTTAGTCAGCGCAGATCAGCGCATCCTTCTTGTTGGAGGGGACGGTGATGATCGTCATCGGCCCAGGCATCTTCAGCGTGATGTAGGCGTAATGTGAGGCCGCCATGAACTTGGCTAGCGCTGGGCGGCCGAGGATCCCGTTGTAGGGCAAGGGGATCTCGGCTACATCGAAAACAATCCTCTCTGTCCTATAGTTCAACTCGCCTCCGAACGTCACGGGCAGTGTGACCTTTCCCTTCAGCTGGCGCCTTCCCGGGTTGACCCCTTGAAACGTGCCCGTCTCTTTGGGGTCTCCATCAGGAATCTGCAGCCTTTTGAGCACAACAGGCGAGATCAAGTTCAGACCGGCCCCGCCGTCAACTAGCATTCTTGCCACCTTAAGGTTGCGTATCGTTGGCGAAACCAACAACAAAAAACACGCGACCGCAGTTGTGCAATCAGGGTGGTCCTCGGTGTCAAAAATGATAGGCGTGCTGGACCACTTCAGTGGCTTTTGAGCATCGAATGATGGCTCCGCTGCTGTGATCTCACGCGCCCACTTCTTGAGCTGGCGGTGAGAGGTGTGCAGCGAGGCGCCACTGTCGATGCACACGGCCTCCGTAGCTTTCTAGAACTCATGCACGCCGGACTCATTGTCCTCGTCATGATCGTCGTCTTCTTGCTTCTTGACGCGGCCCCGAGCGGGCCTCTCTTGCTGGTTATCCTTGCCGTGGCGGCCTACTTGGCCGCCACGCTTCTTCCTAGATCCCTCGGCACCATCCTAGCCCTTCTCCTTGTCCCGCCTCTCATACTCAGCTTTTTGCTTCTCAGCAAGCAGCTCAACTTGCCGGCAGTTCTGGAGGTCGTGGCCCTTGGTGCGGTGGATCTTGCAGTGTTGCTTGTCGGAGCCTCCTGGCTTGTCGGCAGCCGCCAAGGCCCGGCAAGCGGTACACCCGGCAATTTCCTTGTCGGGATCGTCTTCCTTGGCCTTCTTGGCGGCGCCGGTGTACTCGGATCCCTCGACGGCAAGCACGGTCTTGCCCTTGCGCTTCCTGTTGTGGCGCCGGCCCTTTTTCGTCGGGGCGGCTGTGTCTTCGTCTGTGGAGTCAGTTTCCGCACCGCCGTCCTCGCCGGGGTACTTCCTCCCCTCTTCAGCTCAAGCGCACCTATCGGCCAGAACATAAGTTTGGCCACATCTTTGACCTTGTTCATCGCCAGCTCTTCACGCATCTTGCGGTTGCGCACATTCTGATGGAATGCGCTGATCACGGCAGCGGGATGAACATCTGGGATGTTGTACTGCACCCGGCTGAACCTCTGTATGTACTTGCGCAGGTTTTCACCTTCCTTCTTGGGGATGATATGCAAGTCGCTTGCCTGACCATGAGCTTGGTGGCCTCCAGTGAAGGCGCCAACGAACTCATGACACAAATCCGACCAAGAAGAAATGGAATCCGCCGGCAAGTGCATCAACCATGACATGACATTGGGTTTAAGTGCCAACGGGAAGTAATTGACAAGCACCTTGTCGTCGCAAGGCCCAGCAGCTTGCATCGCGATGGTGTAGATGCTGAGGAACTCCGACCGCTGGGTCTTGCCATTGTACTTCTCGCCAACGTCGGGCTTGAACATGCGGTGGGAGGGCCACTGTAACTGCCGCAGCTCACGGGTAAAGGCTGGGCAATCCACCTCGTAAGGTAGGCCGCCAGAGCCTCCCGATGCTGGGTGGTCCATAGTGGGCCCCGCCCGCCTATCTGACTGGTGGCGTGCGTCGCGCCGGCGCTCGATGGTAGTTCAAGCGTCCTCATGGGCTCGCTCCCGGATAACTTGGCGCTGATCGCGGCGGGTCCGTCGGTCGGACGACGCTATGGAAATGTTATCACAAGCGTCGTCACGATGGACTGACACCCGCGGTGGCTGACGTGGGGGAGGAGAGTGTACCGTGGCCGCAGGACCTCCGGTCCTTCCACCACTCGCATGCGGTGGCTCGGCGGAGCGCCGGCCTGAGGGCCCCGCTGGCCGCGGCTCATCTTTGTTGGCAACGCCGACTAGGCTCTGGATGGTGGCTCTCCTCTCATTGAGCTTTTCTGCAGTAGGAGGAAAGTCGAGGAGCAACTGCGCGCGCGCCAAAGCTTCAGCAGGCGTGGGTGGCGGCGAAAGCTGCGTGGACCGTGACGTGCCCCGACTTGTAACTACATTAGAAGGAGCTCTATCACGGCCTTGCGGCTGCGCGCCATTTTTGCCAGCGCCTCGGCGTGCATGCTGGCCTTCTACGTCCCGCGAATGGGGCACAGGACTCTTCCCACGGCGGCGCCCGGGGTCACCAGCGTGGTGACGCTGCTCGTCGCGCACAACCTGGGAAGAGCGAGTCGTGGGCGCAGGCGTAGGCGTCTTGGCAGTTGCCGCGCCACCCGTTGGTGGCACGACGCTGCCCCTGGAAGGGCGGGGCCCCGGCTCCGTCTTTGGATCTGGCGGCGTGCGGCCCGTCATCTCGCGCACAAACAACGCCGCTCGCCAGGCTTTGACTGCCAGAGCGGTGTGGGTGTTTGTGGGCCGCGCCTCGGTTTCCGTCCGTGACCGCCCCACCACTCGTCCACACTGGTACGGGCCGTTCGTCTCCCGATTAACCGATCGCTATGATCATCTTCTTCTTGGGGGCCATAGCTATGTATAACTGCTAACTAACTGCTAGACCAGATTCTCACAACTGCGCCCCCTACCTGGCTCACCAAAGATGTCGGTGAAAACGACACCTATGGAATCCCTGGGATCCCTTCTATGGTTGGCGGGCGTGGGGTTGTGCAAAGAGCCGGTCTGGCGGTCAGCACAAGGATCGTTTACCCAGGTTCGGGCCGCAAGGATGCGTAATACCCTAGTCCTGCTTTGGTGTATGTATTTGAGTGTTCTTGAGCTCTCGAACTAGCTATGGTGCATGCGTAGTCCAAAAGATCCGAATCCTTCTCACGTACGCCTCGGGCCTCCTTTTATAGAAAAAAGAGGTTGCCATAGTGGCACACATGAGGTGGAAAGGTATACAGTGTACAAGCTTATCGCCTGTCATTATGGGACAAGGCACATTAAATGCGCTCCTTAGGTGTCCCGTTACTTTATCGGGGACGATAACGAGGCCCGCCCCGTCCGTCGCTGCTCCATCTTGCTTCGACACGCGTCCGGGCCAACGAGGCATGCAGCGCCATGTAGGCTGGCAGGCTGCTGAGATGGCGTGGTGGTAGGGTCTTCACGAAGATCTGCATGCCACCACACAGGTGCTTGCTAAGTTGGCCTGGAAGCCGCACGTTGCCACGCAGGTGCTTGCCCAGTTGGTTGGGCTCGCAACTGTATGGGAACGGCGGTGGAGTCTTGGAAAACGTGGGCCTGGCTGTGGCCTCGTAGGCGTCCTCGGCAAGGGTCTGGACGGGGATCCGGCAAGGGTCTTGTCGCGGCATCGTGGTCGTCCCCGGCAACGATCTTGCCGGGGGTCTCGTGGATTTCCTCGGCAAGGATCTTGCCGAGGATCGTCGTCTTCTGGTCCTCATCTGATCTTGTGTGTTTATGATCTTCACAAAGATCTGCATGCCACCATGGAGGTGCCTCCCGAGCCTTGGTTCCGATGTGGTTGGTGGTGTTGGGAACCTTGGGCTCAAGGGTGGTGCGCTCCGCTGGTGTTGGGCAAGTTGCCCCGGCAAGGCTCTTGCCGGGGCTGCGGAGGCCGCCCCGGCAAGGGTCTTGCCGGGGGAGTCCACCTCGCCCTCTTGTTTCTTTGTGTCTCTGGTCTTTGCGTTGCTTTGTCCGTCTTGTGCCTTTGGCTTCTCTCCTCTGCCCTTCTTAGTGTGGCCGCGGGCGCGGCTCTGACTGCCCATGCACAAGTAAAGGGGTAAAAAGGAGAGCCCCTACTTTGTACACCGACAGCTAATAAACTTTTGCAATAAGTATATGAGTTCTTTATGACTAATGTGAGTCCATGGATTATACGCACTCTTACCTTTCCGCACTTTGCTATCATCTACGGTACCGTGCATTGCCCTTTCTCACCTCGAGAGTCGGTGCAAACTTCGCAGGTGCATCCAAACCCCATGATATGGTACGCTCTATCACACATAAGCCTTATTATATCTTCCTCAAAATAGCCACCATACCTACCTATTATGGCTTTTCGATGGCCATTCCAAGATATATTGCCATGCAACTTCCACCACTTCCATTTGATGACTTGAGCATTCATTGTCATATTCCTTTGCATGATCATATAGCTGACATAGTAGTTGTGGCTCAGCCACCGTTCATCATTTTTCATACATGTTACGCTAGATCATTGCACGTCCTTGTACATTGCCACAAGCATTCATATAGAGTCATACTTTGTCATAGGTATCGAGTTGTAATTTTTATTTATTTTGATTTATAAGTAAATAGAAGTGTGATGATCATCATTACTCATTTTTAGAGCAGTGCCCCAGTGAGGAAAGGATGATGGAGACTATGGTTCCCCCACAAGTCGGGATGAGACTACGAACAATGATAGAAAAAGAAAAAGGAAAAAAGGAAAAAAAAAGAAAAGAAAGAAAAAGAAAGAAAAAATAAACAAAGAGAGAAGGGGCATTGTTAGTATCCTTTACCACACTTGTGCTTCAAAGTAGCACCATGTTTTTCATATGGAGAGTCTCCTATGTTGTTACTTTCATATATACTAGTGGGAATTTTTCATTATAGGATTAGATGCACACCCACTTAGTTTTCATATTGAGCTTTCATACACTTATAGCTCTTAGTGCATTCGTTGCATGGCAATCCCTACCCCTCACGTTGATATCGATTAATGGGCATCTCCATAGCCCATTGGTTAGCCGTGTCGATGTGAGACTTTCATACTTTTTTGTCTTCTTTATGTTTACCCCTATCATCATACTCTATTCCACCGTAGTGCTATATCCATTGCTTGCGCTCATGTATTGCGCGAGGGTTGAAAAAGTTGAAGCGTGTTAAAAAGTATGAACCAATTGTTCGGCTTGTCATCGGGGTTGTGCATGATAAATACTTTGTGTTAAGAAGACAGAGCATGACAAGACTATATGATTTTGTAGGGATAGCTTTCTTTAGCGTTGATATTTTGAAAGACATGATTGTTTGTTGGGATGCCTAAGTATTGATGTCTTTATGTCAAATTATAGACTATTGCTTTGAATCACTTATGTCTTACTATTCATGCCATGACTAGATATATGATCAAGTTTATGCTAGGTAGCATTCCACATAAAAAATTATCTTTTTTATCATTTACCTGCTCGAGGACGAGCAGGAATTAAGCTTGGGGATGCTGATACGTCTCCGTCGTATCTATAATTTTTTATTGTTTCATGCCAATATTATACAACTTTTACATACTTTTGGCAACTTTTTATATGATTTATTGGACTAACCTATTGATCCAGTGCCCAGTGCCAGTTCCTGTTTTCTGCATGTTTTTTTATATCACAGAGTATCCATATCAAATGAAGTCCAAATGCAATAAAATTTCATGGATAATTATTTTGGAATATATGTGATTTTTGGGAGTTGGAATCACCGCCAACGGAGGCCCGTGGTGAGCACAAACCACCAGGGCGCGGTCCTGGAGCCAGGCTTGCCGTGGTGGGTTGTGCCCACCTCGAACGTTAGTTGGAGCTGTACTTCGGGCGTAAGGGATCTTATATCCGGAAAGAAATTGTGTTAAAATCTCAACGCAGTCGGAGTTACGGATCTCCGGGAATATAAGAAACGGTTTTCGGCCAGATCTAGGGAACACGAAACATAAGAGAACAGAGATGGAGATCCAATCTCGGAGGGGCTCCCGCCCCTCTGCGGCCATGGAGGCCATGGACCAGAGGGGGAACTCTCCTCCCATCTAGGGGGGAGGCCAAGGAATAAGAATAAGGAGGGGGGCTCTCTCCCCCTCTCTCCCGGTGGCGCCGGAGTATCGCCGAGGCAACGATTGGGACGAAGATCTACATAAACAATCTTGCTACCGTCAACACCAACTTTCTCCCCCTCTATGCAGCGGTGTAACACCTCTTCCCCCCGCTGTAATCTCTACTTAAACATGGTGCTCAACTCCATATATTATTTCCCAGTGACCTATGGTTATCCTATGATGTTTGAGTAGATCCGTTTTTCCTATGGGTTAATCGTGATCTTGGTTGGTATGATTATATATTTTATTTATGGTGCTGTCCTACGGCGCCCTCCATCTCGCGCAAATGTGAGGGGCCCCCGCTGTAGGGTGTTGCAATATGTTCATGGTTTACTTATTTTCAATGTTGCGGGGGATGACAGCAGCCCAAACGCGGATAAGTGGGTTATGGCGTATGGGAGTAAAGAGGACTTGATACTTAATGCTATGGTTGGGTTTCACGACCTTAATGATCTTCAGTAGTTGCGGATGCTTGCTAGAGTTCCAATCATAAGTGCATATGATCCAAGTAGAGAAAGTATGTTAGCTCATACCTCTCCCTCATATAAAATTACAAGAATGATTACCAGTACTTGTTATCGATTGCATAGGGACAAATAACTTTCTTGTTGACAAAAGATCTCTACTAAAACTAACTTAGTTTTGTCTTTATCTAAACAGCCCCTAGATTTTATTTACGTGCTCTTTATTATCTTGCAAACCTCTCCTATCACACCTACAAAGTACTTCTCGTTTCATACTTGTTCTAGGTAAAGCGAATGTCAAGTGTGCGTAGAGTTGTATCTGTGGTCGATAGAACTTGAGGGAATATTTGTTCTACCTTTAGCTCCTCGTTGGGTTCAACACTCTTATTTATCGAAGAAGGCTACATACGATCCCCTATACTTGTAGGTTATCAGGACTCCGTTTGGTATTCCTTTTCTGCGAAACTCTAAAACAAGGCAAAACAGAAACTGGCACTGGGATCTAGGTGTAACATCCCAAATTTCCAATTTGGAATTTTATGCATTAGATCATCATTGCATATCATATTTTATTGCCTTTTGACTTGATCCTAGAAATACTAAGCAACTCAAGGACCCACGGAGAGAGTTGGGGATTTCGTTATTTTCATATTTGAGTTTTCTCATATTTTGAAAAGAGGATCGTTTGATTTTAATTATTTTCTCTTCGAATATTTGTTTTATGAAAATAAAGAGAGGGGATAAAATGACTTCCCCAAGATAAAGAAATATTGGAGATTTAATAAGAAAAACAAATAAGATTTTATTCGGAGTTTCTATCGCTATTTTATTTGAATTAGGAAAAATATGTGTTTTTCAAAAGTGCATTAGAGGCCCAAATAAATGTTCACCTCGTCCGGTAGATTTTTAGAGGACAGGGGAAATTTATTTCAGGATTTTTGGAGTCCGTTTAGTATTTATTTTCTTTGTTTCTCTGCGTGGAATTATTAAAAAGAAGAGGTAAACCGACTTAGTCGGGCCGTGCTCGACTAGGACTCCGACCCGGCCGGCCTTATAAGCCGCCGAGGCCCGCCAGCCCCGCCGAACCCTAGCGCCACTTCGCCCGCACCGATCCGCCACCACCGCCACAGTGTGACATCGCCGCGCTGCCGCCAGCCCGCCACCGTCGCTGGAGCCCCGTCGCCGCCGCCACCAACCCCGCCAATGACGAGGTAGCCGCCACCGCCGGTTTCCATCGGAAAATCGATCGGTTTTTTTCGAAACCCTAGATCTAGATCGGTTCGTTTTTTTGGTTTAATTACTTACCGAACGCCCGTTCGTACGTTCGTTTTAACGAACGGTTTTCACCCGTTAACCGCAGACAACGAACGCTCGTTCGTTAGCCTGTTCGTCATTTTTTCTTTTTCCAGGGTTCTTCCGCGATTATTTTTTGTCGCGATTTCTGCCCTAATTTTCGTTCTAGTATAACTTTTCACTCGTTTATCGGAATCAGGCGATTCAAGCGCATAGATCTTCGTCTCGAAGCCCTCTTTCTGTTTAACCAACTTGAATGAGATTTTGCTACTGTAAAATTTGACTTTAGTCCAGATTAGTAATCGAATCTTGTTTCTTTCACAGTTTGAGTTTCATTGCTTCGTTTGGTTTAATTCTTTTTCCAAACCGGAGTTCTTAAGTTGAACTTCTGGTTAGATCTCTTATTTGAGTTTACCCGTGCTTCTAGTTGTGTGCTTATTGTATGCTTGTTTGTTTGCGATAGAGTACCCGGAGTGAGAAGCGTGCTACTACGAGTTTCTAGGTTTCGCGGATCATCAGCAAGGCAAGTAACACTTTGATCATACCTCTTTACTACCCAGTTTTATTGCATTAGATCAATCCTCAAACAATTGCATGGTTAGGATTTGATTAACTTGTGGGTTTTGGGAAGTAGATGAGGTAGTACCTATTTACCTGTTTATTTTCAAACCTATGGGAGTTACTTCTACGTTGCTTATATTGCTATGCTATGCCCATAGACGTGGATTGGGTTTGAGTGTATTCATGACAGATGTGAGTTTGTTAATTAATGGTTCAACTTAAGGTGGCAACTTAAATACACATCTGGGTGGATTGCTTGTGGGCACCTGGAGAATCCAGTGTTGTCCTAGGATATCTCGGAGGACCCGTGTGTCATCCTACGGCCCGCCACCCAGGCTCAAAGGGATCATAAGATTATTCATGCTAGAAACTTCCGTGTGCAGCCACAAGCTATTATGGGCTCTAGCATAGTTCAGTAAGTTGCATGAAGCTCTTGAAGAGGTAGACTAGCAGATGTAGTGGGTTGTAGGTGGTACTGTCTACCCAGAGTAATGCTTCAGAAAGACTATGTCTCGAATCTCTGACCATGGATGTATTCGAGTCTTGTGGGGAAAAGTGCGCAAACCTCTGCAGAGTGTACAAACTAATCATGGTTAGCCGTGTCCCCGGTTATGGACATCTTGAGTATCTGGTTCTTGGATTATCATGTTGATCTCATCACTCTTAATATAATTTGATTGGTTTAATGATGATGCTTAATTGGGATTGAGTTGGAGGAACCTTCTCAATGTTTAACAACCACCATGATAGTTAAACAAAATATATTCCTTTGTTGTAGGGAAAAATTGGCTTTTCGCAAAACATAATTACCATACAGCCTCCACCAGCCAAATATGCATGTAGTGATAGCATTTATTCTGTTCATTACTCTGTTGTGTTACATTGCTAGCATATTCCATGTGCTGACCCGTTTCGGGCTGCAACGTTCATGTTGCAGACTTTTCAGACGACGAGTAAGGTGCCTTAGGTCGTGGTATTTCACTCAGTGATGCCGTTGGAGTTGATGGACTCACTTTATCTTCCAAGCCTTCCATTGTTATCGATTTTAGATGGCCTTAAGCCATATTTATTGTAATAAGTTCTCTTTTGAGACATTTGATGTAATAAGTGTGTGATTTCTACTCTGTTATAAATCCTCAAGTATTGTGCGTGTCAGCATTACCGATCCAGGGATGACACTGATGCACAAAGATCAGACTGTTTGAGGTCTAGTCGCCATAAGATGGTATCAGAGCACACGCTGACTGTAGGACACGACCACTAAGCTAAAACCCTACATCACTACTCTCTTCTCATTTCTGGCTCCTCTCCAGATTCTACTCTTTAGGATGGCGGACTCGAGGAACAAGTTTGCACAACCGGATGAAGATACACCTTTTGGGCGGCACTTGAAGGAAGTCACTAGGTACCTGAACATCGGAATACCAAGCTTCACCGGGACTTACAACGCCACTTTACCCGAAGAGGAGCGCTGGATGATTCAAGTTCGAGTTCCAGGAAGGACGTTCATGCCAGTCACTGAGCCCATAGAGTTTTCCTTTGATGCACCCACCTGGAGTCTAGGCAAGAGCATGGCAGCCCACATCACCATGGGACGCATTGGAGAAGTTTACCACAAGGATCTCAAGGATACTATCTACCAGATTTGTGGGCGCCGAGATGAGCAATGGGAGATGACCAGCACCAAGAAGGATATATCTATTGCAGCTTTCATCCAGGAGTTAAACCAGCACATTCGTCGCCAGGAGAACCAGATGTGCGCAGGCATGATAGATCTGAAGAAGGCAATGACCAGGATCACGGAGCTGGAGGAAGAAATCAAGTCTAAACGCGATGGATATGAGGAGGAAATGACGATACCCGTGGAGAAGAATGACGATCTGACAAGGAAGCTGGGAGTATTCATGGGAGACCTGCTACCTCTTGAGCACTGCGTTGGTTTTCCCTTGAAGAGGAAAGGGTGATGCAGCAAAGTAGCGTAAGTATTTCCCTCAGTTTTTTAGAACCAAGGTATCAACCCAGTAGGAGGCTACGCGCGAGTCCCTCGCACGTACACAAAACAAATAAATCCTCGCAACCAACACGATAAGGGGTTGTCAATCCCTACACGGTCACTTACAGGAGTGAGATCTGAAAGATATGATAGGATAATATTTTTGGTATTTTTGTGATAAAGATGCAAAGTAAAATAAAAGCAAAGGAAATAACTAAGTATTGGAAGATTAATATGATGAAGATAGACCCGGGGGCCATAGGTTTCACTAGTGGCTTCTCTCGAGAGCATAAGTATATTACGGTGGGTGAACAAATTACACTGTTGAGCAATTGACAGAATTGAGCATAGTTATGAGAATATCTAGGTATGATCATGTATATAGGAATCACGTCCGAGACAAGTAGGCCGACTCCTGCCTGCATCTACCACTATTACTCCACTCATCGACCGCTATCCAGCATGCATCTAGAGTATTAAGTTCAAAAAAACAGAGTAACGCCTTAAGCAAGATGACATGATGTAGAGGGATAAATTCATGCAATATGATAAAAAAAACCATCTTGTTATCCTCGATGGCAACAATACTATCGTGCCTTGCTGCCCCTCATCCTTTGGGAAAGAACACATGAAGATTGAACCCAAAGCTAAGCACTTCTCCCATTGCAAGAAAGATCAATCTAGTAGGCCAAACCAAACTGATAATTCAAGAGACTTGCAAAGATAACCAATCATACATAAAAGAATTCAAAAGATTCAAATATTGTTCATAGATAAACTTGATCATAAACCCACAATTCATCGGTCTCAACAAACACACATAAAAGAAGATTACATCGAATAGATCTCCACGAGAGAGGGGAGAACATTGTATTGAGATCCAAAAGAGAGAAGAAGCCATCTAGCTACTAACTATGTGCCCAAGGTCTGAGGCAAACTACTCACACTTCATCGGAGGGGCTATGGTGATGATGTAGAAGCCCTCCATGATCGATGCCCCCTCCGGCGGAGCTCCGGAACAGGCCCCAAGATGGGATCTCGTGGGTACAGAAGGTTGCGGCGTTGGAATTAGGTTTTTGGCTCCGTGTCCGATCGTTTGAAGTGCGTGAGGTATATATAGGAGGAAGAAGTACGTTGGTGGAGCAACAGGGGGCCCACGAGGGTGGAGGGCGCTCCTCCCTACCTCGTGGCCTCCTCCTTTATTTCTTGACGTAGGGTCCAAGTCTCCTGGATCTTGTTCGTTCTGAAAATCACGTTCCCGAAGGTTTCATTCCGTTTGGATTCCATTTGATATTCCTTTTACGTGAAACTCAAATAGGCAAAAACAGCAATTACAATTTGGGCCTCCGGTTAACAAGCTAGTCCCAAAATAATATAAAAGTGGAAAATAAAGCCCAATATAGTCCAAAACAGTAGATAATATAGCATGGAGCAATCAAAAATTATAGATACGTTGGTGACGTATCAGGCATCCCCAAGCTTAATTCATGCTCGTCCTCGAGTAGGTAAATGATAAAAAGAGAATTTTTGATGCGGAGTGCTACTTGGCATAATTTCAATGTAAATCTTCTTAATTGTGGTATGAATATTCAGATCCGAAAGATTCAAGACAAAAGTTTAATATTGACATAAAAATAATAATACTTCAAGCATACTAACAAAGCAATTATGTCTTCTCAAAATAACATGGCTAAAGAAAGTTATCCCTACAAAATCATATAGTCTGGCTATGCTCTATCTTCACCACACAAAGTATTTAAATCATGCACAACCCCGATGACAAGCCAAGCAATTGTTTCATACTTTTGACGTTCTCAAACTTTTTCAATCTTCACGCAATACATGAGCGTGAGCCATGGACATAGCACTATATGTGGAATAAAATGGTGGTTGTGGAGAAGACAAAAAGGGAGAAGATAATCTCACATAAACTAGGCATATAAATGGGTTATGGAGATGCCCATCAATAGATATCAATGTGAGTGAGTAGGGATTGCCATGCAACGGATGCGCTAGAGCTATAAGTATATGAAAGCTCAACAAAATAAACTAAGTGGGTGTGCATCCAACTCGCTTGCTCACGAAGACCTAGGGAATTTTGAGGAAGCCCATCATTGGAATATACAAGCCAAGTTCTATAATGAAAAATTCCCACTAGTATATGAACGTGACAAAATGAGAGACTCTCTATCATGAAGATCATGGTGCTACTTTGAAGCACAAGTGTGGTAAAAGGATAGTAGCATTGTCCCGTCTCTCTTTTTCTCTCATTTTTTTATTTGGGCCTTTCCCCCTTTTTTATGGCCTCTTTTTTTTTGTCCGTAGTCTCATCCCGACTTGTGGGGGAATCATAGTCTCCATCATCCTTTTCCTCACTTGGGACAATGCTCTAAAAATGAAGATCATCACACTTTTATTTTCTTACAACTCAACAATTACAACTCGATACTTAGGACAAAATATGACTCTATATGAAATGCCTCCGGCGTTGTACCGGGACATGCAATGAATCAAGAGTGACATGTATGAAAGAATTATGAACGGTGGCTTTGCCACAAATACGATGTTAACTACATGATCATGCGAAGCAATATGACAATGATGGAGCGTGTCATAATAAACGGAACGGTGGAAAGTTGCATGGCAATATATCTCGGAATGGATATGGAAATGCCATGATAGGTAGATATGGTGGCTGTTTTGAGGAAGGTTTATGGTGGGTGTATGATACCGGCGAAAAGTGCGCGGTATTAGAGAGGCTAGCAATGGTGGAAGGAAGAAGAGTGCGTATAATCCATGGACTCAACATTAGTCATAAAGAACTCATATACTTATTGCAAAAATCTACAAGTTATCAAAGCAAAGTATTACGCGCATGCTCCTAGGGGGATAGATTGGTAGGAAAAGACCATTGCTCGTCCCCGACCGCCACTCATAAGGAAGACAATAAATAAATAAATTATGCTCCGAATTCATCACATAACGGTTCACCATACGTGCATTCTACGGGAATCACAAACTTTAACACACGTATCTATCAAATTCACAACTAGTCAACTAGCATGACTCTAATATCACTATCTTTATATCTCAAAACAATTATCAAGCATCAAACTTCTCATAGTATTCAACACACTCATAAGAATTTTTACTATTCTTGAATACCTAGCATATTAGGATTATTTAAGAAAATTACCATGCTATTTAAGACTCTCAAAATAATCTAAGTGAAGCATGAGTGATCAATAGTTTCTATAAAACAAATCCACCACCGTGCTCTAAAATATATAAGTGAAGCACTAGAGCAAAACTATATAACTCAAAAGATATAAGCGAAGCACATAGAGTATTCTAACAAATTCCAAATCATGTATGGCTCTCTCAAAAGGTGTGTACAACAAGGATGATTATGGTAAACTAAAAAAACGAAGACTCAAATCATACAAGACGCTCCAAGCAAAACACATATCATCTGCTGAATAAAAATATAGCTCCAAGTAAAGTTACCGACGGAATTAGACGAAAGAGGGGATGCCTTCCGGGGCATCCCCAAGCTTTGGCTTTTTGTTGTCCTTAGATTATCTTGGGGGTGCCATGAGCATCCCCAAGCTTAGGCTCTTGTCACTCCTTGTTCCATAATCCATCAAATCTTTCACCCAAAACTTGAAAACTTCACAACACAAAACTCAACAGAAAATCTCGTGAGCTCCGTTAGCGAAAGAAAACAAAAGACCACTTCAAGGTACTGTAATGAACTCATTATTTATTTATATTTGTGTTAAACCTACTGTATTCCAACTTCTCGATGGTTTATAAACTATTTTACTAGCCATAGATTCATCAAAATAAGCAAACAATACACGAAAAACAGAATCTGTCAGAAACAGTGGAACTCCAAAAAATCAGCCAAAATAGGACGAACTAGACAATTTGTTTATCGATCAGCAGAAATTGGAATCAGTATTTTATCACTTATGGTGATTTTTAACAATTATCTTCGTGAACAGAGAGTTTCTGGAAATTACAGCAAGATCAAATAACTATCATCCAAGAAGATCCTATAGGTTTAACTTGGCACAAACACTAATTAAAACATAAAAACACATCTAACCAGAGGCTAGAACAAATATTTATTCCTAAACAGAAGCAAAAAGAAAAAAACCTAAAAATAAAATTGGGTTTCCTCCCAACAAGCGCTATCGTTTAACGCCCCTAGCTAGGCATAAAAGCAAGGATAGATCTAGGTATTGCCATAGTACTAGGATAGATCGGTGAAACTCATCTCATACTCTCTACGTTCGGCAGCAAGTTTTCTTTGAGGCAAGCAGAAGTAATCAAAAGGGCTAAATTTAATGGGACAAAAGTCTCCAAGATCAATTTTAGGAGGTATAGGTTCCTCCTTCGGCCCTTCGTATTGCACAACCAATTCATCATTATAAGCATTCTTTTGACAGAACTTTGTGAGCCTATACTCGAGAGAATATCCTGGCTCATTATTTCAAATAGCCAAATCATCATTAAGTTCAGTAATTCTATCAACTAGAACATTGGTAGGGACCTTTTTTCTAAGGTTTTCATTGAAAGCAACATAGTCTAGAGATTGAAAACGCATTATTTCTTCTTGATCAAAGAGGATAGCTTCTATGGGAGGACGGCCAGCGTCTACCTATAATGCGCAAAGATTTCTTTGGCCTCTTTTATTATAAATCTGAACTCATTAGCCAAAAAGATAGTAGCGGCATGCTTAACAGAAGAGTGCTCTATATTAGAAAATTCTAGGAAAATCCTTTGTATGCAAGGGTGCATGTGCATAAATTGCCTTTTAAGTTCAACTACAAGCATGGCAATAGCGTCCGCAAGACTACTAGTTCTATGAATAATATAACCGCCCATAGAAGGCAAATCACCGGCACAAGTAAAGAAATCTTGAATAACCCCTTTTCCAATAATATTACCACTACCAATTCGAATTTTTTTGTATGCAAGGTAGGGGATTCTTCAGCAGGAGCATCCGAATATTCCATCATATTATTATTGTCCATATCGGCAATAATTTCCCCAATTACAGACATAATGAGCGAGGGGCAAAAAAAGAAGAAGGTGGACGGAAAAGAGAGGGCGAATAAAACGGCAAGGGTGAAGTGGGGGAGAGGAAAACGAGAGGCAAATGACAAATAATGTAATGCGGGAGATAAGGGTTTGTGATGGGTACTTCGTATGTTGACTTTTGCATAGACCTCCCCGGCAACAGCGCTAGAAATCCTTCTTGCTACCTCTTGAGCACTGCGTTGGTTTTCCCTTGAAGAGGAAAGGGTGATGCAACAAAGTAGCGTAAGTATTTCCCTCAGTTTTTGAGAACCAAGGTATCAATCCAGTAGGAGGCTACGCGCGAGTCCCTCACACCTACACAAAACAAATAAATCCTCGCAACCAACGCGATAAGGGGTTGTCAATCCCTACACGGTCACTTACGGGAGTGAGATCTGATAGATATGATAGGATAATATTTTTGGTATTTTTGTGATAAATATGCAAAGTAAAATAAAAGCAAAGGAAAAAAGCAAAGGAAATAACTAAGTATTGGAAGATTAATATGATGAAGATAGACCCGGGGCAAACGCGACTACTTTCCGGCAGAGCTCTCTGAAGCCGCCGCCAAGAAGGTCCCTAAAACCAACGCAAGTATCACTGAGGAGCGATGCGCTCCGACAAACCATCTGATTTGTATCGTTGAAGCAAACGCTCCCGACAAGTTTAGCTCCGACAAGCTTGCCGGGATCATCAACTCCGCGGACCCACGAGGTCCTTGCCAAGAAGCTGATGTTCCCGCAGTGATAGATGAGCCTTTAGTCCTTGTTGTCGAGCCACGAGCTCCAACATGCGCACAACAAATCGTCCATTTCCTTGAGACGGAGAACTTCCGAAGAGCAAGAAGAAGCGGAAAAAGTAGCCCGGCGGTCAAGTATGTACCAGTTTGTTGACAACATCACATGCATGAAGAAGACTCAGCGGAGTGAAATTGAAGTGTATTTGCGGGAAGATGGACAAAAGCTGTTGGCGGAGATACACGAGGCATATGTGGTCACCACATTGGCGCCAAGAGCACTTGCCGGCAAAGCTTTCGGCAAGGTTTCTTCTGGCGAAGCCCTCCGGATGCAACTGCGCACAAGTAACCAAGTGTGAAGCGTGCGGTTCCATTCAAGCAGATACACCAACCAGCTCAAGCTCTCCAGGCGATCCCTTTATCCTGGCCCTTTTGATCTGGGGCTCGACATTCTCGGCCCCTTCCCGAGCTGTCGGGGCTTTGAATACTTATGCGTCGCAATCGACAAGTTCACAAAGTGGCGGAAGTGGAACCAGTGAGGAAGGTGACAGCACGATCATCCGTCAAGTTCTTGAGTCAATTGTTTGCCGTTTGGGATTCCTAACAGAATCATCACCGACAACGGCACACGTTCCTGAGCCGCACCTTCATGCGATCGCCCAAGATCTTGGCGCCAAGATCTGCTTTGCTTCCGTTGCTCATCCGAGAAGCAGCGGTCAAGCGAGAGAGCAAGCGCTGAAGTGCTGCGAGGACTCAAGACCAGAACTTTCGACGGAGCTGCGCAAGTGCGGAAGGAACTGGATCGAGGAGCTGCCGGTGGTTCTTTGGTCGATCGGGGCGACGCCAAATCGAGCCACGGCGGACACCACATGCTCTAGTCTACGGAGCGCAGGCAGTTCTCCCCACGGAACTCGTATCTGGGTCACCTCGAGTGCTCGCTTATGATGAGCTTGAGCAAGAGCAGCTGCGACAAGATGATGCGCTGCTCCTCGAGGAAGATCGTCTTCAGCTCTTTGTCGAGCTGCTCGTTACCGGCAAGCTTTGCGTCGCTACCATAGCCGCAAAGTTAATGCGGAAGCTTCGAGGAAGGCGACCTTGTTCTTGGTAGCGTTCAATCCGCCAAGAATTCCAACAAGTTGACGCCAAAGTGGGAAGGCCCTTATCGGGTGAAACGAGTCACTAGGCCCGGCGTTGTCCGCCTTGAGACCGAAGATGGCATTCCGGTGAGCAATTCCTGGAACATAGAGCATCTTCATAAGTTTTACCCATGAGGCGCGGTTGCCGGAACCCGTTCCGGCAACCACCCTTTTGTACAAGTCTTGCCGCTGTTACATGTAATCCTTTGTACAAAGCCGGGCGCAGACCCCGTGCATCAGTAAAGCCTATGGTTGCGCACATTTTGTCAATACATGCTTTCATAATCATATATGCATGTGTTTACTAACATCTTGTGCAGCACCCACACCCGGTAAGCGATAATGAGCCACTAGGCTCCATAACTTTATTTTTCTCTTCTTTCTTCTCAAACAAGAAGAAGGTTCATCCACCCACAAGTTCACCGGGGGGGAAGGAGAAGATAATGATGTGGGCCGCCAAGCGTCGCTCGAGGAACTGTCGCCTTGCCAGAAAATGGACAACAGAAAAGCTAAGTTGCCAAGTTTAAGCGACCAGTTTTAAATTTTTAAGTTATCTTCCTCGAACGATAGTACTTTGTATGGAAAACCTGTGCGGCGGAGGAACCAAATCGTGATTGGTCGGCGCCCTTACTTTGTTTGAGTCCGCTCAACAACTTAAGTGAGCTGCGGCTAGTCCGCGACGAGGTTGCTTGTCGGTAGCGACCCGCTTGACGAGCTGCTGAAGTTCCGCTTTTCGGCGCTTTCATGCAAGGGTGCTGCACCGCAAGTTTCCACTGGCGTGGGGCAGTAACATACAAGGGAAGAAATCGAGTAAAGGAAATAACATTGCATTCGATTGCCTGGGATAGTGTATATTACAAAAAATAACTTATCGCGGCACTAGCTAAATCGTTCTCAGAACTGAAATAACAGCGAAGAGAAGGTGCGCCGGCATCCGAGCCCCGGCAAGCCAGAGTTGCCGGGGGCTGCGGCAAGCCAGAGTTGCCGGGGGGCTGTGGTATCAGATAAGCCTTTCGTCCTTTCTCGAACATCCCTTTTTCATTAAAAAACATTCTACTCGGATACAGTCCGTGGAGAATGAAAAACATGAAAGAGAGGATTACAAGTTTTTAAATGCAGATAAGGCCCGAAGGCTTACAAATTAAAAAGATAAGATGCCGTAATCCCTTTTCCTGTCCCTCTCTTGAGGAGGTAGGTCAAGGAGGCGAGAAGGGCAAGCGGAGCGCCTAGGCGAGCTACAGTGTGCGAAGGCACCAAGAGAACATCCAGGGGCTCTCCGAGGGCTTGGCGGAGATGGCGGCGCGAGGCGGGGCTCGAAGCAGGCGGCGGGGCGTCGGCCGCTGTCGAGGCACTCGCCCCGTACTCCGACTTGACGGCCTTGCCGCCATCCTCTTCCCTTCCGCAGCCTCCCTCGCCCGATCGCCCAAAGAGCGACCCGGGAGTTCAAGGAGCCGGCGACGGGATGATGGGGTCGCCGATAGCAGCGGCGCCCGACAACTAGTTGGGCCCGCTACCCTCGTCATCGCTGTCGCTCTCCTCCTCGCCACTCTCGCTCGAGGAGGAATATTCGCTGTCGGAGGAGCTATCCACGCAGCACCTCGCTCGAGTGCCGAGATCCCGAAGACCTTGACGGAGAGAGATCACCCTCCATTAACTTAAAATGGAGGTAAACCCGCCAACAGGTTGTGGATGCGGGCGACGTCTTCCACCGCGATCTAGATACATCACATTAGGGGCTGGGAATACAGCGCGGACTCGCGTGCGCTGATCCCACAGCCCTCATGTGCGATCTTAATGTCTCGGCGGATCCGACTCCATCGCGCTCATGAACGGGCGGAAGCCGGAGGCGACGACGAGGCGCCCGACGCAGCTTGCGAAGAACTTCGCAAGGTCATCCCTGTATGGACCGCCCGGAGGGAGAACCGCCAGCGGTGGCGGAGGCAGCGCGCCGCCCGCCCGCTTCTTCCCAGCGCCTCGACCTTGTCCACGACCTCGCCCCCGGAGGGGAACCGCCGGCGGAGGCGGAGACGGCGCGCCGCCTCGTCCGCCTCTTCCCCGAGCTCCTCGACCTCGTCCACGACCTCGCCCCCTCCCTCTTCCCCTTGTGGCTGGCTCTGCCACCCCAGGCGTGGGATTGGGAGGGGTGCGCTGTCTAGCTGCGACCCTCGCCGCCACCGATGAGAACCAAGATTCACTTTCTCCATGACGAATGGGGGAAAGGGGAGCTGAAGCTGAAGAAAGGAAGAGATGGGAGAGTGCGGGCTTCTGCGCTCCCCTTCCGCCCTTCTTAAAGGAAGCAAAGTGGGGGCTCGGCCGCCCCGCTCAGCGAATCAAGGCATAGGAAGAGCAGGGAATCGGGGCAGACCTGCTGCCTCTGCTCGCGACGGCCCAGTTTCCCACTTCCACCGTCCGTGACCCCGAGAGCATGGGAACCACGTGGCGGAGATGCAGAACTGAGGCGACATAAGAGGCGACCTCGCACGACGCCCAGTTCCCCCATGACACCGCAATTGACGCATGCCGTTACAGGGGAACGCGGCGGATACGGAGTGGATTTGGTTTGGACCCAGGCCGCGCATGCCCGTGCCCTGTTTTGGGCCTGGCCCAACAGCGCTCGGCACCGTGTATGGCCCAGGCCCGGGGGCTCCTGTCGGTGTACTAAGGTAGGGGTACCTTAGTACCCCGAACCTGTGCACGGGCAGTTGCAGCGTCCCCGTGGCAAGCCTTGCCGGGCGTCTGCCAAGACCCTCTGCGGCCCTTCGGAAAACAAGTCCCCGGCAAGAGGAGCTTGCCGGGAAGGCCACTCAGGGCGCAAAGGAAGCAAGGCCCCGGCAAGAGGAGCTTGCCGGGAAGGCTTGGCGGGCGCCGAGCCCCAAAGCGACAAGGTTCTGCAGCGGCAAAGGCGCTTGCCGGGCGGGCGACCTCTCTTCATCTCGCTCCAGCTCACCCGTAGCGTGTCACCACGGGGCTCTCCCAAGGACAAGTGTCGAAGGGCTGTGCAGCCAGCGGGGAGCAGCGACAAGCGGCAATCGACAAGCTACCATCGTGGCAAGCGGGCGCGCAGCGGTCCTGTTACCTTTTCGGGCGGCCGAGGCGGGCATTGATGACTCTTGTCCCTTGCCGTCGAGTGAGGTATAGGTTACTGTACACTGTACAAAGCGGTGTACCAACCTATGTTTTTACCATTATAACCTTGTCAACTTGCCACGTGTGGTGACCCCTTGTGCCTATAAAAGGAGGCCCAAGTGCAACGTAGAAAGGGTTGGGTTCGGCTGGGTTCGGTCCAGCTCCGGCTTAGTTCATCACATCCATACGAAACCACACTCAGGCTAGGTCTTGTAGCTCCCATTGCTCCCTAGCAAGAACACAAGATAATCCACAAAGCAGCAGTAGGAGTATTATCTCCCCGGAGAGCTCCGAAGCTGGGTAAATCCGCTCGTGTGCATCGCCTCGATCCGCTCTTTGTGCAATCTCCGCCCCCCTCCGAACCACAAGGGGCTCAGGCCCCGTAGGTGCTCGTGGGACACGATCAGTTCTCCCCCGACACGCCAAGTCCAGATAAGCATCCTCCGCACCCCACAGCCGGTCCAATTGAGCGTACTTAGGATCCGTGAATTTCCTCCGCATCAGAAAGGGCTTTCCAGCCACAATATCTCCGGCCTGACGCAGCTCCTCCTTCATAGCTTTCATCGCAGAGCGAGTATCCTTGGCCTCGGTGGCGGCCTTTTTCAGGTCCTCTTGTTTCGCTCGATCTTCTTTTTCAAGAAGCTCATAGCGGTCGATAGCATTCTTCAATTTCACGACCATCTCGGCCATTTCTTCTTTGCTTGGCGATGAGCAGCCTTTTAAACTTTTAGCTCTGCGGTCGCCTTTAAAACCGCCGCATCACTTTTCTGCTTGCTCCTTGGCTCGGGCGAGCTCCGCCGAAGGATCTCCATAGCAGCGGCACCATCTGCATTAAGCATACATGTTGTAAGGCATGGGCGTCAAGCTCCCTTACCGGTGTCCGCGCGAAGTTGCATACCTTGTGACTCGTCAAGCCGCTTATTAACAAGCGTGATGTCCGCATCCGCCACGTCAAGTTGCCGCTTGAGTTCGGCAAATTCATCAACCCGAGCTAGCCACGGACGCTTCGCCACCTACATAGGAAGGCGCATATTATACAGGGGTTATGATCCTCGGCGCGCTGTCATTTCGACACCGCACCAAGTCTCGGGGCTACTATCTATACAGGCGCATTTTATATGCAAAAGCTGTCGGAAGGTACATCATTTTGCGTACCTGAAAACCTGTCAGTAAACTTACGGCGGCTTCATGCAATCCGCTCTCATCGGATGAAATCCTTTCAATCACCGTACCCATTAACATACGGTGATATTCCGAGATAGACACTCGCCCGAGCAGATCCTTTAGCTCCTCCGACCGTACACCCGTTGGTGTCGGACTCGTCCGGTGGCCTTTTTCGAAGGCCGGACATGGAGGGCTTTGAGGGGACATACGGCTGACTTCTGGCTCCGCGGATTCGGAGAAGCCCTCCGCGACGACACCTCAGGGTCGTCCACCTCGCCTCTTGGTACAGCAGGCGGGGCGTTCGTTCTCCATCATCTCCGACCAAGATCCTCAAGGCGAGCTCTGCTGTGAAGGGCTGAGATCCGAACTACAAGGTAAATTTGGTTACCTTGAGAAATAAAGCAGGGATGTCTCTTTTTAAAAAATGCCCCTTTACTCACGGCTTCTGGAGGTTGATCTCCTTGGGGAAATAGTGCGGCGGGGCATCTCCGCCGCAGAGACCCTCTGGTTAAGATTTCTTCCCCGCTTGAGGCTTTGGTCACGGATCTTGAGCGGTCCTCTTCTCCCTTGGAGGAGGATTCTCGATCCCCCTTTCTTGATAGCCTCCTTCACGGAGGTGGTACTTCCCTTATTCCCCCCTTCGCCTTCTTCAAAAGGCACAGCCTCTAGCATCTTGGTTAGTACAGGATCCGGCGTGGTCTCAGGGAGGGGGGCCGGACACCTGATCAGTTTCGCTTTGTCTATCCACTCCTGTTTAAAGGATAGCTCTTTTAAGGGCAAGTGTATGATAGATATGCGGATGACATGTCCGGGTACAGGACTACTTACTTGAGTATCCGGGTGATTGCAGCTCAGACCTGCGTCCTTGGTTAAGTCCGGACACATTGCTTGTGATCCGAAGAACAGTTGGTACATCTCCACGGGCGTTACGCCCATAAAATGTTGGAGAGCTCATGGTCCCTCCGGATTAAACTCCCACAAGCGGAGGGGGCGACATTTTCAGGGCAAGGTACGACGAATCAGCATGACCTGCGCTACTACGACCAGATTGATCTCCCTCTCTCGGAGGTCTCGAATACGGCCCTACAACAGAGGTACGTCCTTGGACGGTCCCCAGTCGAGCCCTTTATTGACCCATGACGCCAACCGCAGTGGAGGACCCGAGCGGAAGGTAGGTGGCGCCGCCCATTTGGTGCTCCTGGGAGCGGTGATATAAAACCGCTCATGTTGCCATAAATTGAGCTCCTCTTGAAAAGAGCCCTCAGGCCATGGAGCGTCCGCATTCTTGCTTATAACAGCCCCTCTGCACTCTGCCTGATGCCCCTTGATCATCTTGGCTCCACTTTGAAGGTCTTGAGCCACAATCCGAAGTGAGGGGTAATGGGAGGAAGGCTTCACATCTGACGATGAATGACGAGATGTGGAGGATGGACTCGGATCCAAGTCATGGAATTCCAGCCCATAATAAAACATGAGCCCCCTCACAAAGGGGTCCATCGGAAGCCTAAACCCGAAGGAAGTGAGACACGAATACCATGCTCTCACCAGGGCTCGGGAGTGGGAATAACCTGCCCTTGGGCAGGCAGTCTATCTTGAAATTTCGCGGTTAGATACTGGCGTCTCTCAGCTTTAGCACATCTTCTTCCGTGGCGGAGGAAGACATCCACCGGCCGTGCAGGTCGGACTGACATCGTTGAAGGTCCGCGCCTAAATCTGGAGCTTTGGGTGTTGGAACTTCGGCGGGGCGGATTCGATTGAGATTGAAAGAAAAGCGGGCCTTGGTCTCGTTATAAAGAGGTTGAATACCAAGAGCCCTCCCCATGACCGTTCGGGACTCGCCGATGGAGGCGTGCCAGCGAACGGCACGGCGGGTTACCCACGCCCGTATTGATGAGAATCCCGAAATAAGGGGCACGATCTCCGCTCGATAAGGCGTGCGAAGAAACCGCCTCGCTAAGCGCTACTGAGGTGGAAAAGTAAAGCGATTCGTATAAAGGCCTGGCCGTGGTGTGATGTCACGCCCTGGAATACGTCAGCAGATCTGTGCAAAGGTTATTCTCTCTACGGTGGTATGTGGAACTTGTTTTGCGAGCGGACACTATCCTTGTGCTTCTATGAAGTATTCGGAGGAGGAACCCGCCTTGCAATGCGAAGACAATATGTGCGCGAACTTCGTCGTCATTGAAGCCTGGTTCGAGGCTCTTGAGGAGTCTGGATTAGGGGTGTCCGGATAGCGAACTATCACCGTTGGCGGACTCTGGACTATGAAGATACAAGTTTGAAGACTTCGTCCCGTGTCCGGATGGGACTTTCCTTGGCGTGGAAGGCAAGCTTGGCGTCTGGATATGTAGATCTCCTACCATTGTAACCGACTCTGTAACCCTAACCCTATCCGGTGTCTATATAAACCGGAGGGTTTTAGTCCGTGGGGACGAACAACAATCATACCATAGGCTAGCTTCTAGGGTTTAGCCTCTACGATCTCGTGGTAGATCCACTCTTGTACTACCCATATCATCAATATTAATCAAGCGGGAGTAGGGTTTTACCTCCATCGAGAGGGCCTGAACCTGGGTAAAAACATCGTGTCCCTTGTCTCCTGTTACCATCCGCCTAGACACACAGTTCAGGACCCTCTACCCGAGATCCACCGGTTTTGACACCGACAGCGCCAGTAAGTCGATTTTGCTTACCACCCCAGAAGGAAGAAGGATTAAGTATATATCCCGGCATGTGCCGAACAGGACTCATGTGAATTCCTTATGAGGAGTTGTACAGGAGGAAGTACCAGTGGTGAAGGATTTCCCAGATGTATTTCCAGAAGAGTTGTCAGGCATGCCACCGGATAGAGACATTGAGTTTTTGATCGAGCTTTTGCCAGGCACAGGGCCAATATCTAAGAGACCGTACATGATGCCCGCTAAGGATTTAGAGGAAATTAAGAAGCAGATTAAGGAGTTACTGGATAAAGGCTATATTCTCCCAAGCTCGTCACCTTGGGGATCACCAGTGCTTCTAGTGGAGAAGAAGGATGGATCGTTGAGGATGGTTGTTGATTATCGAGGATTGAATGAGGTGAAGATCAAGAACAAGTACCCACTGCCGATGATAAATGATTTGGTTGACCAGCTGCAAGGAGCTAAGGTGTTTTCCAAGATCAATCTGCGATCAGGGTACCACCAGCTGAAGATTCAAGAGCAGGATATACCTAAGACAACTTTTACCACAAGGTACGGGCTATATGAGTACACCATTATGTCATTAGGTCTGACTAACGCACCTGCCTATTTCATCAACATGATGAACAAGGTGTTTATGGAGTTTTTGGATAAGTTCGTCGTGGTGTTCATTGATGATATTTTGGTCTACTCAAAGAATGAAGAGGAGCATAAGGAGCATTTGCATCTGGTACTTGGGAAGCTCAGAGAACACCAGTTATATGCCAAGTTCAGCAAGTGTGTGTTTTGGTTGAAGGAAGTTGGATTCCTCGGACATGTTATATCCGGACAAGGAATAGCAGTAGACCCTACCAAGGTTGTCACGGTGACAAATTGGTAAGCACCCACGTCGGTTGGAGAGATCCGGAGTTTTCTTGGACTCGCAGGATACTACCGGAGGTTCATCGAGAATTTCTCGAAGATTGCAAAGCCCATGACGGAGTTGTTGAAGAAGGACACCAAGTTCAAATGGACTGAGGAATGTGAGGCCAGTTTTCAGGAGTTCAAGAAACGATTAGTTACAACTGTAGTGTTGATTCTTCCAGATCAACGCAAGGATTACCAGGTGTATTGTGACGCTTCTCGTCGAAGACTTGGAGTAGTGGTTATGCAAGAGGGAAGAGTTGTTTCATATGCCTCACGACAGCTTAAACCCCATGAGTTGAATTATGCTACCCATGATTTGGAGTTAGCAGCTGTAGTGCATGCGTTGAAGACATGGAGACATTTTCTCATCGGAAACCATTTTGAGGTGTATACGGACCACAAGAGTTTAAAATATATCTTCATACAGAAAGAGTTGAATCTCAGGCAGAGGAGATGGTTGGAGCTCATTAAGGATTATGATATGAAGTTCTATTATCATCCGGAAAGGCTAACGTAGTGGCCGATGCGTTGAGCCGCAAGAGTCATGTCAATACACTCATGACCGGAGAGTTACCCAAAGAGTTAGCAGAGGATCTTCGTGGGCTATGTTTGGAAATAGTTTCGAGAGGTTATGTAGCAGCATTGGAGATTCAGTCAACTTTGATGGATAAGATCAGGAAATCTCAGAAGACGGACAAGGAGATTGCTGAGATAAAGGAGAGGATGAGCAAAGGAAAAGCTAAGGGATTTTGTGAGGATGAGCACGATACCCCATGGTTTGAGGACCGCGTATATGTGCCAAATGATCCAGAGATCAGGAAGTTGATTCTGCAAGAGGCCCATGATTCGCCGTATTTGATTCACCCAGGAAATACCAAGATGTATCTGGATTTGAAGGATAGCTTCTGGTGGACCAGAATGAAGAAGGATATTGCGGAGTATGTAGCAGTGTGTGATGTATGTCAGAGAGTGAAGGCAGAACATCAGAAGCCAGCGGGATTGTTACAGCCATGGCCGATACCCGAATGGAAGTGGGATAAACTAGGCATGGACTTTATCACAGGATTGCCCAGGACTCGTTCAGGCTATGACTCGATATGGGTTGTAGTCGATCGGCTGACGAAGGTAGCTCATTTCATCCCCGTGAAGACCACTTACACCAGTGCTAAGTTGGCAAATATATACATGACCATGATCGTATGTCTACATGGAGTTCCGAGGACCATTGTATCAGACACAGAAACCCAATTTACCTCAAAGTTTTGGAATCAGTTGCATGATACTTTGAGAACCATGCTAGAGTTCAGTACAGCTTTCACCCGCAGACGGATGGACAAACTGATAGAGTCAATCAGATTCTAGAGGACATGTTGAGAGCTTGTGCGCTAGACTATGGATCTAGTTGGGATGACAATTTGCCTTATGCAGAGTTCTCTTACAACAACATCTATCAAGCCAGTTTAAAGATGGCCCCTTTCGAAGCATTGTACGGAAGGAGGTGCAGGACACCATTGTTGTGGGATGAAGTTGGAGACGTCAGTTGTTTGGACCAGATTTGATTAAAGAGTCTGAAGATAAGGTTAAGCTGATACGCGATAGACTCAAGATAGCCCAGTCCATGCAGAAGAGCAATGCAGATTCTAAATGCAAGGAGACAGTTTACAAAGTCGAAGACAGAGTGTATCTTCGTGTATCACCACTTCGAGGAGTGAAGCGTTTTGGAGTTAAGGGAAGTTAGCACCATGTTTTGTGGGACCCTACAAGGTTTTGGAACGTATGGGAGAAGTTGCTTACAAGTTGGAATTGCTCGATGGATTGTCAGGAGTTCACGATGTGTTCCACGTTTCTCAGTTGAAGAAGTGCCATGCAGAGATGGCTCATATTCCTTTGAGAGATACAGTGCCACTGGAAGCGATTCAGTTGGATACCGATTTGACCTACGAGGAGAAACCAGTCAAGATTCTTGAGTTTGCCAGCCGAGTCACACGCAGTAAGGTTATCAAGTTCTGCAAAGTTCAGTGGAGCCACCATACCGAGGATGAAGCCACCTGGGAACGAGAGGAAGACCGACGGAAGGATCACCCTCACCTATTTTCTATCCAACCCGAATCTCGAGGGTGAGATTCATCTTAAGGGGGGTAGGTTTGTAACATCCCAAATTTCCAATTTGGAATGTTATGCATTAGATCATCATTGCATATCATATTTTATTGCATTTTTGCATGATCCTAGAAATTCTACGCAACTCAAGGACCCACAGAGAGAGTTGGGGATTTCATTATTTTCATATTTGAGTTTTCTCAAATTTTTAAAAGAGGATAGTTTGATTTTAATTATTTTCTCTTCGAATATTTCTTTTATGAAAATAAAAGAGAGGGGATAAAATGACTTCCCCAAGATAAAGAAAGATTGGAGATTTAATAAGAAAATCAAATAAGATTTTATTCAGAGTTTTTATCGCTATTTTATTTGAATTAGGAAAAATATGCGTTTTTCAGAATTGCATTAGAGGCCCAAATAAATGTTCACCTTGTCCGGTAGACTTTTAGAGGACGGGGAAAATTTATTTCAGGATTTTTGGAGTCCGTTTAGTATTTCTTTTCTTTGTTTTTCTTCACGGAATTATTAAAAAAAAGAGGTCAACCGACTTAGTCGGGCTGTGCCCGACTAGGACTCCGACCCGGCCGGCCTTATAAGCCGCCGAGGCCCGCCAGCCCCACCGAACCCTAGCGCCAGCCCCGCCATGTCCCGATCCGCCCGCCGCCTGCACCACCGCCGCCCGTCTCGCCGCCGCCAACCGCCGCGCCGCAGCCGCTTCGCCGTCGCCGCCACCAACCCCGCCCGACGAGGTAGCCACCGCCGCCGCCGGTTTTCGTTGAAAAACCAATCGTTTTTTTCAAAACCTTAGGCGTTCGAATCGGTTTGGTTTTTTTTCGGTTTAGTTACTTAGCGAACGCCAGTTCGTACGTTTGTTTTAACGAACGGTTTTCACCCGTTAACCGCAGACAATGAACGTTCGGTCGTTAGCCTATTCGTCAGTTTTTCTTTTTCCAGGGTTTTTCCGCGATTATTTTTTATCGCGATTTGTGCCCTAATTTTCGTTCTAGTATAACTTTTCACTCGTTTATCGGAATCAGGCAATTCAAGCGCCTAGATATTTGTCTCGAAGCCCTCTTTCCGTTTAACCAACTTGAACGAGATTTTGCTACTGTAAAATTTGACTTTAGTCTAGATTAGTAATCGAATCTTGTTTCTTTCGCAATTTGCGTTTCGTTACTTCGTTTGGTTTGATTCTTTTTCCAAACCGGAGTTCTTAAGTTGAACTTCTAGTTAGATCTCTTATTTGAGTTTACCCGTGCTTCTAGTTGTGTGCTTATTGTATGCTTGTTTGTTTGCGATAGAGTACCCGGAGTGCGAAGCGTGCTACTACGAGTCTCTAGGTTTCGCGGATCATCAGCAAGGCAAGTAACACTTTGATCATACCTCTTTACTACCTAGTTTTATTGCATTAGATCAATCCTCAAACAATTGCATGGTTAGGATTTGATTAACTTGTGGGTTTTGGGAAGTAGATGAGGTAGTACCTATTTACCTGTTTATTTTCAAACCTATGGGAGTTAATTCTACGTTGCTTATATTGCTATGCTATGCTCGTAGACGTGGATTGGGTTTGAGTGTATTCATGACAGATGTGAGTTTGTTAATTAATGGTTCAACTTAAGGTGGCAACTTAAATACACATCTGGGTGGATTGCTTGTGGGCACCTGGAGAATCCAGTGTTGTCCTAGGATATCCCGGAGGACCCGTGTGATCATCCTACGGCCTGCCACCCAGGCTCAAAGGGATCATAATATTATTCATGCTACAAACTTCCGTGTGCAGCCACAAGCTATTATGGGCTCTAGCATAGTTGAGTAAGTTGCGTGAAGCTCTTGAAGAGGTAGACTAGCAGATGTAGTGGGTTGTAGGTGGTACTGTCTACCCAGAGTAGAGAGTTAATGCTTCAGAAAGACTGTGTCTCGAATCTCCGACCATGGATGTATTCGAGTCTTGTGGGGGAAAGTGCGCAAACCTCTGCAGAGTGTACAAACTAATCATGGTTAGCCGTGTCCCCGGTTATGGACATCTTGAGTATCTGGTTCTTGGATTATCATGTTGATCTCATCACTCTTAATATAATTTGATTGGGTTTAATGATGATGCTTAATTGGGATTGAGTTGGAGGAACCTTCTCAATGTTTAACAACCACCATGATAGTTAAATAAAATATATTCCTTTGTTGTAGGGAAAATTTGCCATACAGCCTCCACCAGCCAAATATGCATGTAGTGATAGCATTTATTCTGTTCATTACTCTCTTGTGTTACATTGCCAGCATATTCCATGTGCTGACCCTTTTCGGGCTGCAATGTTCATGTTGCAGACTTTTCAGATGACGAGGAAGGTGCCTTAGGTCGTGATATTTCACTCAGTGATGCCGTTGGAGTTGATGGACTCACTTTATCTTCCAAGCCTTCTGCTGTTATCGATTTTAGATGGCCTTAAGCCATATTTATTGTAATAAGTTCTCTTTTGAGACATTCGATGTAATATGTGTGTGATTGCTACTCTGTTATAAATCCTCAAGTACTGTGTGTGTCAGCATTACTGATCCAGGGATGACACTGATGCACAGAGATTAGACTGTTTGAGGTCTGGTCCCTACACTAGGTTAATAGGTTAGTCCCAAAAATAATATAAAATTGCATATCAATGCACATAAAATATCCAAAATAGATAATATAATAGCATGGAACAATAAAAAATTATAGATACCTTAGAGACATATCAGGCACCGGTGAGAAGATCGCATCGGCTCGAAGGCCGGTGCGCGTGGTGGAGGCATATCCCTTCTCTTGGCTTGGCCCTTCTTTTCTCTATGGAGATGGTCTTGGAGATGCGATGGAGATGGATGACGGTTGCTTTATTGATGATGGAGGAGAGTGGAGGCACCTAGGATTTGAGGTGCTTATATGAATGCCTCCCGGTGCCTCCTCCGCTGATATGGTCATTCAAGGGCTCACAATGAACTTTATCCTCCCCCCAATCCCTTCATTACAAGCCAAGGATCCCGTGGGAACAATTGGAGATGAAATCAATGAAGAATATCGTCTAGAGAGGCAAATTTTAGGGCTGTCTGCACATCATATGACCAGCCAAACGACCGGCCATGGTCGCATGAAAACTTCGTCTTTTGTTCTGACCTTCTCCGATAAAATGGCCGACATTTCTTCATACGAACTCGGAATTTGACGTTCTTGTGCTCTTTGAATTCGTATGAACGATGCCGATCCATCTTTGGTCTTAGATCTTTATTTGGAAAACTTTGAAAAAATGACTTTTCTGACCTCTGAAATGGCTAAGTCTGCCCCCTGGGTATCTCCGTATTGAACCCATCCTTGATTCTTTCGTCGTGCTTTGTCCTAGGTTGCTCCAAAACACCTCTAAACACAAGAAAAGAAAGAAAACTAATAAAAACAAAACAAATACCAAATATGCAATGCTCACAATGATAAGTGCAAAAACCGGAAATGATGCATAATGGGCACATATTCGGTTCAATGGGACATAATATATAGAGAGAACATGCAACAATTGAGCTCTAAAAATGTGTAAAATATTGAGCCATCAACCTCTCCACACTTAAACCTTGCTCGTCCTCGAGTAAGAAGGTTGACTACCAAAAGCTCACTGCTACCAACTCTAAAGCTTACATTGAATCAAACCCCAAAAGTGATATCCATGTTTATCTTGCGAGCATGCAAAGTTAACCAGCAAGGGAGTAATACAAGTTATCCTCTTAGTTCCATTGCCATGGAGGTTTAAAAAGAGGAAAATGTTTTTGTGGAACCCAAATTCCCATTGCCAAAGGTTTAGAGAGAAGGTCAATATTATGTTAGGAACACAACAATAACTATCATAGACAAAAGAAATTAAGCATTAGCGACTGCTTCAAAAACACCCATCCGAGGCATACCATGTATAATAGCAAGATCGTATGTCTGCATTATTCAACCGCTCAACTACCTATGCAGCTCTGAGCACGAGTCTATGCTTCGTACTTAAAGTGAAAATAGAATAATGATTGGGGTTTCGAGAAGTCAAAAACATAGAAAGTCTTGCATCAACGCAACTGAACATTGGGCTATGGATAAGGCCTTATGATCGATGAAAACGCAAGGAGTAGTGATCGCCATGCAACTAGGATGCACGAAGAGCTATGAATATGTGAAAGCTCTCCTGTGGACTAAGTTGGGGTGCATCCAACTTGCTTGCTCATGAAGACCTCAAGCTTTTGAGGATGCTTGTCATCGGAATATACAAGCCAAGTTTTGTAATGTAGGGTCCCCACAAGTATGAAACATATGAAGTTCATGAAACTTTCTACTTTACAATGCATGGAGTGGTGCTACTTTCAAGCACATGTTTTTAATAAAAAATATAATGTTATTGATCCTTCTCTCTTCCTCACCTTTTGTTCTTTTTTTTGGCACCTTCGTGGTGCATACCTCCTTTCTTAGGAACAACAGTAATACCTCTTTTCCGAGGAACAAAATGAATGAGACTTACCCATCTACTATCAGTTATAGGATAGATTATAACTGCTTCAAGAAGCTTTAATATTTTAGTTCTTACCACTTCCTTCATCTTAGGATTTAGTATTTTTTTTTAGGGATTTAGTCTTTGTTCATGATCAACAACTAGTTTAGCATCAGGCTCCATATTAATTTTATGATGACGGAGAGTGGGGCTAATGCCCTTAAGGTCATAAAGAATATATCCAATAGCAGTTAGGTGCTTCCTCAGAGTTTTTAATAATCTATTTTCTTCATGCCCTAAAAGGTTACCACTAATAATAACATGATATATCTTCTTTTCATCAAGATAAGCATATTTCGGTGTATCACACAATTTTTTAATTCAAACACATGATCACCTTTAGGTGGAGGAGGACCTCCAAGAGTTTCAACAAGAAAATTGTGTTTAAGAATAGGTTGTTGATCAAAGAACATCTTATATATTTCATTCCTTTCATTCAAGTTCATATCATTTTCATGGTCTAGAAAATATTGTTCTAATGGATCATTAAGAGGTACGGCAATAGAAGCAAGAAGACCAATAATTTCATCTTTACTAGGAAATTCTTTATCATGAGGTTGTCTATGAAACTTAGACAAATTAAAATCATGAGATATATCACCAAAGTTAATACTAACAGTTTATTTAGCGCAATCAATCTTAGCATTAACAATGTTCAAGAAAGGTCTACCAAATATAATGGAAAAAAATCAACGTGTAGAGAACCAACAACTAGAAAATTGATACGTCTCCAACGTATCTATAATTTATGAAGTATTTATGCCATGTTTACAACAATTTTATATGGTTTTGATATGATTTTATTAGAACTAACCCGGTCTGGCGCTGTTTTGAGCAGAACTACCGTGGTGTCGTTTTTTGTGCAGAATTAGAAGTTCTCGAAATGGGCTGAAAATTTATGGTGATTTATTATGGACCAAAAGTGAACCACGAAGGATCGGAACTGGGCCAAGAAGTGACCGAGGAGGCCACAAGCCTAGGGGCGCCCCTAGGGCTTGTGGGCCCCTCGGGCACCCCCTAACTTGTTTCCGACACCAAAAATTCTTATAAATACGGAAACCCTCGAAAAGAACCCTAGATCAGAAGTTCCGCCGCCGCAAGCCTCTGTAGCCATGAAAAACCAATCAGGAGCCCGTTCCGGCACCCCGCCAAAGCGGGAAACCATCACCGGAGGCCATCTTCATCATCCCGGCGGCCACCATGATGAGGAGGGAGTAGTTCACCCTGAGGGCTGAGGGTATGTACCACTAGCTATGTGTTTGATCTCTCTCTCTCTCTTTCTCTCTCTCTCTCTCTCTCTCGTGTTCTTGATCTGGCACGATCTTGATGTACCGCGAGCTTTGTTACTATAGTTTGATCATATGGTGTTTCTCCCCCTCTACCTTCTTGTGATGAATTGAGTCTTGCTCCTTGAGGTTTTGTTATGTTATATTGAGTATTGGATTTGAGAACACTTGATGTATGTCTTGCGATGGGATATCTGTGGTGAAAATGTGATGTTCTATTGATTCACTTGATGTATGTTTTGGCACTCAACTTGCGGATTCGAGGTGACATTGGGGTAATCTATGCATAAGGGTTGATGCATGTTTTCGTCCTACGTTCTCCGATAGAAACTTTGGAGTGATTCTTTGTCGCACGTTGAGGGATTGACATATGATTTACTTATGTTATCATTGTTGAGAGAATTTGCACTAGTGATAGTATGAACCCTAGGATTTGTTTTCAAGCATCGCAATACCGTTTTTGCCCACTTTTGATACTACTTACCTTGCTGCTTTTATATTTTTAGATTACAAAAACCTATATCTACTATCCATATTACACTTGTATCACTATCTCTTCACCGAACCAGTGCATCTATACAATTTACCATTGTATTGGGTGTGTTGGCGACACAAGAGACTCTTTGTTATTTGGTTTCAGGGTTGTTAGAGAGAGACAATCTTCATCCTACGCCTCCCATGGATTTATAAACCTTAGGTCATCCACTTGAGGGAAAATTGCTACTATCCTACAAAACTCTGCGCTTGGAGGCCCAACACGAGTCTACAAGAAGAAAGGTTGCATAGTAGACATAAAAATATCAGGAGGATATTTTATTTTCCCACACAAGACTTCAACATCTCTAACAATCCCAAGTGGTGTGATAGTGTCTCTATTAGCAAGCTTAATAGTAACATCAATGTCTTCTATTTCAGCTGGAGTAATATCATTCATAATTTCTTGATATAAGGTAAACGAGATAGCACTCACACTAGCACCCAAATCACATAAGCCATGGTAACAATGATCTCCTACTTTAACAGAGACAATAGGCATGCCCAGGCTTATTCTTAACTTTATCATCGGGTTTAGCAATTCTAGCAGCTTCACCACATAAATAAATAACATGCCCATCAATATTATCGACCAAGAGATCTTTAACCATAGCAACATTAGGTTTAGCTTTAATTTGTTCAAAGGGTCTAGGTGATCTAATATTAATTTTCTTAACCATGGTTGAAACCTTAGCATGTTCCTTTATCCTAGTAAGGAAAGGTGGTTTCTCAATATAAGAAGTAGGCACAACTGAATCAACATTGTAAATGATAGTTTCTTCTTTAACCATAGTAGGTTCCTCAATCTTTTCTTTAACAGGGGGATGATATTTAAACCATTTCTCCTTAGGTAGATCAAAATGAGTAGCAAATGATTCACAAAAAGAGGCTACTATCTCAGAGTCAAGTCCATATTTAGTGTTAAACTTGTGAAAAGCATCGCCAACCATAAAAGATACACAATCAAACTTAAGTGTTATACCTGACTCATTACCTTTGTCGAGTTCCCCACATTCAGAGTTGCGTTTAATTCTTTCCAAAAGATTCCATCTGAATTCAATATCTTTCTTCATAAAAGAGCTAGTAGAAGAAGAATCAAGCATGTTTTGATTATCATGAGAAAGCCGATCATAAAAATTATGTAAGATAATTTCTTTTGAGATCTCATGATTGGGACATGTATACATCATGTATTTAAGCCTCCCCCAAGCTTGAGCGATACTTTCTCCTTGGCGAGGCCTAAAATTATATATATAATTCCGATCATGATGAAATTCTAATTTCAATCGATTCCAATCCCAAGCTTCAATATCATCACATAGCCTACATGAAAGTGCAACTATCCCTAGGTGGTTTTGGTAATTCATAACAACATATAGCTCATTGAGCTAATGCTATTCCAAGACAAATATTTAAAGAAATCTCAATGAATGGCATGGCATGGATGATGAAAGTGGATCCCTCAAAATGTTAAGGACAAAGGATTCGCTCAAGCTCAAAAGCTCAAGACTCTACATTTTACATTTTAGTGATCCAAGATCACATTGAGTCTATAGGAAAAGCCAATACTATCAAGGAGGTATGAGGTGTTGCTTAATGAGCCTCTTGCTTCATGTGCTTAGTGATATGCTCCAAAACGCTCCACTACTTTCTCACATCCACATATGACCTAAACCTAAAGTCAAACTCGGCCCTACCGATTCTTTCTATCCAGCGCCATCGAGTTCAAATGTAATAGCCACTGCCACAAACCCTAGGCAAATCGGTCTCACCAATAGGGATCTCGGTCTCACCGAGATGGGATTGTAATCTCTCTGTTTCCCTTTGTAACGTTTCGGTCTAACCGAAGTGAGCGATCGGTCCCACCGAGATTGCAATGTAAACTCTCTGTTTCCCTTTCGTAACTTTTCGGCCTCACCGAAAGAGCGAATCGGTCCCATCGAGTTTACCTGACCAACTCTCTGGTTAGCTAATTACCAAATTCGGTCTCACCGAGTTTGTGTAATCGGTCTCACCGAGATTACGTTATGCCCTAACCCTAACCATATCGGTCCTACCGAGTTGCATGTCGATCCAATCAAAACTCTAACGGTCACTAGGTTTACTAAATCAGTCCGACCGAGTTTTATGATTCGTCCCACCGAGTTTGGTAAATTGTGTGTAACGGTTAGATTTTGTGTGGAGGCTATATACCCTCCACCTCCTCTTCATTCGTGGAGAGAGCCATCGAACAAACCTACACTTCCAACTTACCAGTTAGAGAGAGAACCACCTTCTCATGTGTTGAGGCCAAGATATTCCATTCCAACCATATGAATCTTGATCTCTAGCCTTCCCCAAGTTGCTTTCCACTCAAATCTTCTTTCCACCAAATCCAAATCCTGTGAGAGAGAGTTGAGTGTTGGAGAGACTATCATTTGAAGCACAAGAGCAAGGAGTTCATCATCAACACACCATTTGTTACTTCTTGGAGAGTGGTGTCTCCTAGATTGGCTAGGTGTCACTTGGGAGCCTCCGACAAGATTGTGGAGTTGAACCAAGGAGTTTGTAAGGGCAAGGAGATCGCCTACTTCGTGAAGATCTACCGCTAGTGAGGCAAGTCCTTTGTGGGCAACGACCATGGTGGGATAGACAAGGTTGCTTCTTCGTGGACCCTTCGTGGGTGGAGCCCTCCGTTGACTCGCGCAACCGTTACCCTTCGTGGGTTGAAGTCTCCATCAACGTGGATGTACGATAGCACCACCTATCGGAACCACGACAAAAACATTCGTGTCTCCAATTGCGTTTGAATCCTCCAAACCCTTCCCTTTACATTCTTGCAAGTTGCATGCTTTATTTTCCGCTGCGTATATACTCTTTGCATGCTTGCTTGAATTGCGTGAAGATTGCTTGACTTGTTAAAAGATAGCTAAAATCTGCCAAGGTCTAAAATTGGGAAAAATTTAAGTTTTTAATTGGTCAAGTAGTCTAATCACCCCCCCCCCCTCTAGACATACTTCAAGGTCCTACAAGTGGTATCATAGCTTTGGTCTCCATTTGCTTTGATTTCCATAGCTTTTGGTGGTCATAGTCTTGGTTTCACAACCTAGGAGAGTATGGCGTCTAGCGAGGGAAATTATCACCGTAGAGGTCCTTACTTTGATGGCACTAATTTTGCTAGTTGGAAGCATAAGATGAAAATGCATATTCTCGGACATAACCCCGTCGTTTGGGCTATTGTGTGTATTGGTTTGCAAGGTGAATTCTTTGATGGGAGAGAACTGAACCGTGAAGCTAGTGCGGAAGAGTTGAAGATGTTGCAATACAATGCTCAAGCTTGTGATATTCACTTCAATGGCTTGTGCCCCAAAGAATTCAACAAAATCAGCCGTCTTGAGAATTCAAAGGAAATTTGGGATACCTTGATTGATATGCATGAAGGTACCGACTCCGTCAAGGAATCCAAGTTGGATGTGCTCCAAAGTCAGCTTGACAAGTTCAAAATGAAGGATGGTGAAGGTGTCGCTGAAATGTACTCTAGGCTTGCTCTTATCACAAATGAGATTGCCGGCTTAGGAAGTGAAGAAATGACCGACAGATTCATCATCAAGAAGATCCTAAGAGCATTGGATGGAAAATATGATACCGTGTGCACATTGATCCAAATGATGCCAAATTACAAAGATCTCAAGCCAATAGAAGTCATTGGAAGAATTGTTGCTCATGAGATGTCACTCAAGGATAAGGAGGAACTTCACAACAAGTCAAGTGGTGCTTACAAAGCCTCATGTGAAGCCCCCACTGTCGGATTTCGGGTTCCGGCAGACCCTCTAGGTTCAAACTCTGGGGTGCACGCGGAGATCTCACCCCCTACCTACCTGCACCTCGTCGCCTCACAAGGATATAAACTACCAAAGGAACAACACAAGAGACACAAGGTTTATACTGGTTTGGGCCACCATTGTGGTGTAATACCCTACTCAAGTGTGTGGTGTGGTGGATTGCCTCTTGGGCTGATGATGAACAATACAAGGAAGAACAGCCTCGCGAGGGTGAGGTGTTCTTGTGCCTAGGCTCTCGATCGGATTGGATCAAGCTAAGATGAGATGTCCGGATCCTTTTTCTCTACTGTGGTGGCTAGCTCTACTAATAGGCAGGGGCCCTGGGCCTCTTCCCAAATATTGAGCGGGAAGGGCGCCAACAATTGGCCATTTTGAAGGGAACATCTAGTACACTTATCCCGACTAAAGTTGGTCCTCGCTTTGTCAAAGGCTCACAGTGGTGAAGCCGGCTTGGGCTCCACGATGACTTCCTTCCTGCCGTTCTGACGGTCTTGGTCTCGTTAATCAAGCGGGTGCCTTTGCTTGATGCTCTCGCTGCGCTTGCCCCTTTGCACCAAACAGGAAATGAGGACCTTTGCGGGCTGGCGCCTGCCTGGCGCCCTTGGTCGTCATGGCTTGCGTCATGGGCACCTCGTGAGGTACCCCGCCTTGATCTCTCCGCCTCCTCGCGAGCCAGCCTGATGAGGCCGTGCCTGAGGAAGCTTCCTGTCGTCCGCCCCGTGAGGCTTGGCCCCTCGCGAGGGTCTTGATCTTGTGCTGATGAAGCTGGGCCGTACTGGGCCACCCCTTGAGCCACGTCGTAGGCCGCGGGTAGGCAAGTCTGGGTACCCCCGTTCCCAGAACGCCGACAGTAGCCCCCAGGCCCAAGGCGCGCCTGGACTTGGCTTAGCAGAGAAGCGAAGGGGCAAGTGCGAAGCGCCGCAGGCCCTAACAGCCTGCGGCCTCGGGCGCCCCGTGGCGGTTGATTGGAAGTGGGCGTCCCTGTTCCCCCATGCCTCCTTATTTTGCGCACAGCTAGGTGGACCCGTGGTTGCACACAGTCATCCCTCTTTTCGCCGCTCGACCGTCTCCTGCTCTTCCTCCTCTCGAGCTCCAGTCTCCGCTTCCAATCCAATCTCGAATCCTCCCCCTTTTTGTCGCCATGGCCCCGACGAAGAAGGGGAAAGGGAAGAAGCCTGTGCCTCCGCCCCGCTCGCCGTCGCCGACGGCTCCTGCTGTCGCTCGGTCGATCATACTCAACCGAGAAGGCTTGGACAAGGTCAGCTCTGCCCTCGCCACTATCTTCAACGAGTGCGGGAGGATGACGGTCTGGCCCGCGTCTCACTTCTCCATTGACAGAATAGTCACTGAGGTCCGTGCCGCCCGGCGCCTCGTAGGCGGGACTGGTTCCCCCTTTTCCAATTTCTTCAACGCTGTGCTTTCCCATTACCAGATCCATATGATGCATTTGGGTCCTGAATCCATTTCTCTTCAATCCGTTTTCGCCTTTATCTGTGAGGCAATGATGGGCATCCCTCCTTCAGTTGCCTTGTTGCGTCACTTCTTCTCTTTGCGCCTCATCGACCCCACCCAATGCTCGGGGTGTGTGAGCTTCATTGCCGCATCAGAAACAGCGGCTTCAGGGATTGATTTCAGCCTTCCTCCGCCCGCATCTGGGTTCTGCGAGCGATGGCTGTACGTGGATGTCGGGGTGCCCAGCCCCCTGCTTTCGGAGCCAACATCGCCCGCCGTCCCCAATTCAGGCTGGGGCGGAGGCGCTCACGAGCCCCGGCTCGTCTTCGTCTGCATCGCCACAGCGTGCCAGGCGCTTCGTGTGTGGCGCCCAAGGTGGTGAATGAGTTCCTCCTGTGCCGCATTGCCCCTCTCCAGCGTCACTCCCGCCGGATGTGGGCCTTCGGCAGGCGTGAGGACCGCATGAGGCTCCAGGAGGAGGACCTGACGCCTGAAGCGCTGAGGAAGGTTCTCACGGTCCTGACTGGGGATCCTTCCCCCGGCAGCATCCGCCAAGGGGGTGCTTTGCCGTACCTTTGCTCGAGCAGGGGTGACTTTGTGAAGCAGATGCCCAGCTTCGACGAATGGGGGCTGCGCCCCGCAGGCCTCATGGGGCCTCGTGAGAACCCAGTGGTGGTGACTGCCCTTCCAGTCGCCCACGACGGTCCTTCCTCGAGTGGTGGAGCAGGGAGGCATGGGCTACCGGAGGCTGAGGGGGCCTCCGCCGGGATGACGACGCCAAGCGGCACTCCTGAGGTGGCAGCTCTTGAGGCCCGCACTGCTGCGGTTGAAGGCGTTGAGCCGCGGCCCACGGCTCCCGCGGCCGAGGCCCCTGAGGCCTCAGCTACCCTTCTTGGTGAGGCGACCGGAGGCGTGCGCCAGGAAGACGCCCCTGACGCGGGTCACCTTGGTGCTTCTTCCTCGTCGCAGGCTGACCCCTGCGCTGAACTCCTGGGCCGCTTCCGCGTGGCTTCGAGGCTCTCCGAAAGAGAAGGGAGGCCTCGGGTGACGATTACCCTTGCCGCCTGCTGAAGCGTAGGAAGTATTTCGCCATTGATGAGTAAGCCTTCCCCTTTCCTAGTTCCTTATTTTCCCGTTGCTTCGGCTGATCCTTGCTCTCTGAGGCCCTTCTGCCGAGCTCACGGAGATGGTGAGGAGCCATCCCCCCAGGCTTCTCCCTCTCCATCGTCTTCGGACGCTCGAGCTCAAGCGAGCCCTTGTGGTGAGGCCGGTCGGAGAGGTGAGCCATCCTGTGGCGCATCGTGGCTCTGCGCACCTCGCGACCCTCCTTCATGAGCCTTCTCGGGCATAGCCAGCCTGCCTTGGGCTCCTCGTCTGGTCGTGGATGGCGATTGGCTGAGGCCGGCCCTTCGTTCTTTGTTCGGGGACGAGCCAGCCCTAGGCCGGGGTTCTGGCGGGGCGTGCCCGGCCATCCCGAGGACGCCAACCCCCAGCCCCCTGCCCAGAGGGGGAGTGCTGATTCGTGGCCCCCCGCGCCTACTTGGGGCGGATGATGATGCAGAAGACGTGCTCGGGCGCGCCCGGGAGCGCCGTGCCCTTCGCCAAGGTTTCTCGGAGGCGGTGAAGCGGTGAACCAGCTCTGCATAGAGCTTGCTGACGAAGACGCACGCCTTGAAGCTGAGGGCCCGCGCCTAGCTGAAGAGGGGCGCAAGCTGAAGGTGGCCATTGCCTTCGCGCGCCACCAGCGTGACCTTGAAAATGAGAAAGTCAAGGCATCGCTGGCGACTTCACGGGAGGCCCGTTCCCGGGCCGTCGAGGAGGCCCGGGAGGCTAACCGCCGGCGTGAGGCGGCGGAGGAGCGACGCACGGATCTCGGGCTGGAGCAATTCCACAGGCAGCGGGTGGAGCTGCGTGAGGCGGCCCTGCGTCGATGAAGGGGCTTGGTCGACCAGCGGAGCTCGGAGGCGAGGAGGCATCGACGCTGGAAGCTCCGGCGTGCCCGTGATCTTGGCGTCACGGAGGCGAGGGAGCACTTGGTGGCAGCGGAGGATGATGTCGCTGCTGCGGGAGGCCCGAGTCTTGGAAGAGGTTGAACGCCGGGTGGCGACGGCCCGCTTGAACCTTGAGCGCGGGTTCAAGGAGAGGCTGGGGTTGATCATGGCCGAAGCTGAAGGCAGGACTGCCGCCCTGAGGGCCAAGTTGGACGAAGTGGCGCGGCGGGCCGACGCTTCCCGGGCTGCCCTTGGCGTGGCGCAGGAGGAGCTGACTTTCTCTCGCACCGACGCGCTTGTTCTGCGTCAGCGGGTGGACGTGACTGAGGCCGTTGCGCCGCGGAACAAGGACGAGAGGCGCCAGCGGCAGATCCTGGAGCACGAGCATGGCCCTATGCTCCGCACGCTCTGGGAAAGATCTAACACGGCCTTGGGCAACATCTGCGAGGCGGCCGTTGGCGAGCCTCGTGCAGTTAACTATGCTAGCAACCTTCAGTTCTTCACTGATGTGGTGACGCAGCTGGAGGTGCGGTCGGGCAGATCCAACAGGTTGGTGGAGGAGAGGAGCCGCGCCCTGCTAGGGCGTGCCTTTTCTCGCGTCTTCAGCCATCTTCGGGACAGGGACCCCAACCTCGATTTTGATGCCGCCATTGCCCGGTACCCAGGCCGTCCGGGCGACCTGGCGCATTGAGTGGAAGACAACGTGGATGCCCTCGCCAGGCGCCGCTCATCGCACGACGGCGTGGTCGTGGCCGCTGATGAAGGCGGCGTGGTGAACGGCCCTGACGCCGCTGATGGCGACGCGGAGGGTGATGCCAAGGCCAGTGACGCCAGCGGCGATTCAGGAGGTGATCTCGAGGACGCATTTTGGGATTTATCCGATTGACTACGTGCTACCTCTGCTTTTTATCCTGCGCAAGTAGAGTTCGGGCCTGGCCCTGAAGGTTGTAAGAGCATTTTGGGAGGGTGCCCCTCGTGTAAAAACTTGCAGTTAGCGTATTAGTAGACGCGATATCACCCGTACGCCTGCGCCAAGTGGATGGCCTTGCGACGAGCTGGCTGACTTGTTTACCTTCGACCCGCGTGGGCCCCGAGATAGCCTGCAGAGGGCTGTGGCGTTCCGTGTGCTCCCTGAACGAGCCCATTTAACTTGTGACAAGAACCTCCGAGAGGCGCGCGATGGTGGTCGATGCATGCGCCGCTAGGCTCGGCCCGGCTCGCGAGGGGCTCACGAGGGAGGCAGCTGAGGCAGAGTGGTAACCAGAACACGAGAGATTGCTCGAACGAGATTAAACACCCCTTCCCCGAACACACGCAAATCGCAAGCTCGAATCCAACTTAAGTAAAAAAAGGGGGAAAAGCGACAGCCAAGGAAAAAAGCAAGAAAAGCAGAAAAAGCCGCGTCCGGCACCTAGCCTAGTCTTGGACGTCTTCTCACCAGCGCGGAGCTAAGTGCTGCCACTGGGCGTGGGAGGGAGCCCCAGGGCCTGAGGCCGGCGCTCCTGAGACTCCGGGGCGTGTACAGCCCCACTCATTATTACGTGAGAGTGTCACGGGGCGGCGAGCTTCACAGGCACTGGGCCTTCTTCACAGGTACCGGCCTTGCTTCATATCGCCAGACGAGGGCCCCGCATTGCGCCACACTCTAGTGCCACCGACGACGACCGGAAACCGAGGACGCCGTCGATGGGGTATAGCGGTCGCCAGCGGTTCCCCCGACGACCACGGGTCCTCTGCCGGGGGTAGGCCCTGAGGCACCTCCCCGGCAGAGGGCCTACCTCCTGAGGACGCCTTGCTCCGAACGCTGCGGTGGTGATGCGGATCTCCGCCCTCTCCGCAGCCCCCCGCCCTCCTCTGAGGGTAGGAAGCTGCGGAGTGGGGCAGCCGTCCGCTGTGGCGACCTGTACCTCCTGCGATCCATGGTTAGCGTATGTCTGCTCCTGAGGAATTAGCGGTACCCGATAATCGTTGCTTCCAGCGCGGCCGACGGGGCTTTCCCGGGGCTCCTGGAAGAGCTCAGCTCCTGGTGCCTCGTCCCCCCAGATTGGGCCGAGGAGCGAGCCATGTTCGTCCTCCTGTGCGTGCCCTTGATCCATCATGTGGGGCATGTACTCTTCCGGGGCCGCCATCCTGAATGCTGCACCATAGTGCCCCGTGTGCCATGCATTCCTGCTTGACACGCCCACCTGGGGGTGGTAACGCGGTGGCCCACTGGGGCCGTGGGTCGTGGCGAGTCCTTCTTCACTGGCCGGGGGCGGAGGCAGCGCCGCTGCTGGCCCGGTGCTGACGGCCCGGCTGGCGTTGGGGGTGGCCTTGGAGTCCGCTTGGAGCTGCGCGGGCGTGCGTGTGGGCCTCCGCGTGGGCTACCTTGGACCTGAGGTGGGAGTTGGGTGCAGAAGGGGTGAGCCCCCGATGCGGCGAAGCCCAGGAGCTCTGCCATCCGTTCCAGTAGCACGTCGCGACCGCCCTCCGGCAGCTGCATTGCGGTAGCTCTCGGGCCACCGTGGCGCGCCCTTGAGTTCGCTGCTCCCGTCGGGTGTCGGCGTCGTGGCGCGGCATGGTTGGAGGCCCTACGCCGCCGACCGCGCTGCCGTGGCGTGAGAGCTGTCGTTGCTGACCGCGTCGCCGCATGACCCTTGCGCCCTGCGGACCGCGAGCTGCTGGGGCATGGGGCCTGGCCGAAGGCGGTTCTGCGTGGTCGGGCCAGGCCGCCCGAGGATCGGGGTTGCCCTTTGGTCGCGGACATGATGATGATGATGCGACGTGGCGCGCGGCGAAGCGGATTCCGGCGCACCTACCGGGCGCGCCAAATGTCGGTTTCGGTTCCGGCAGACCCTCTAGGTTCGAACTCAGGGTGCGCGAGATCTCACCCTACCTACCTGCACCTCGTCGCCTGCAAGGATCTAAACTACCAAAGGAACAACACAAGAGACACAAGGTTTATACTGGTTCGGGCCACCATTGTGGTCTAATACCCTACTCCAGTGTGTGGTGTGGTGGATTGCCTCTTGGGCTGATGATGAACAATACAAGGAAGAACAGCCTCGCGAGGGTGAGGTGTTCTTGTGGCTAGGCTCTCGATCGGATTGGATCAAGCTAAGATGAGATGTCCGGATCCTTTTTCTCTACTGTGGTGGCTAGCTCTACTTATAGGCAGGGGCCCTGGGCCTCTGCCCAAATATTGAGCGGGAAGGGCACCAACAATTGGCCATTTTTAAGGGGAACATCTAGTACACTTATCCTGACTAAAGTTGGTCCTCGCCTATCAAAGGCTCTGGTGGTGACGCCGGCTTGGGCTCCATGATGACTTCCTTCCTGCCGTTGCGACGGTCTTGGTTTTGTTGCACTGAAACGGGTGCCTTTGCTTGATGCTCTCGCCTGCGCTTGCCCCCTTTGCACCAAAGAGGAAATGAGGACCTTTGCACGGGCTGGCGCCCTTTGTATGCCCTTGGTCGTCATGTCTTGCGTCATGGGCACCTCGTGAGGTACCCCGCCTTGATCTCTCCGCATCCTCGCGAGCCAGCCTGACGAGGCCATGCCTGAGGAAGCTTCCTGTCGTCCGCCCTGCGAGGCTTGGCCCCTCGCGAGGGTCTTGAGCTTGTGCTAATGAAGATGGGCCGTACTGGGCCACCCCTTGAGCCACGCCGCAGGCCGCAGGCAGGCAAGTCTGGGTACCCCCATTCCCAGAATGCCGACACCCACATCATCAAGTGAGAAACAAACCTTCAATGAAGAATTGAGCTTAATGGTGAAGAACTTCAACAAATTCTACAAGAGTAGAAGCAAAGAAAGAAGCTCCAAGTCAAGGTCCTACAATGACAAAAGATCTTCTAGTCGAGAGCGAAATTGCTACAATTGTGGGAGACCACGACACTATTCAATGAGTGTACGACACCCTACAAAGAAGAAAGATTCTCCCAAGAGAAGAAGTAGAAGAGAAGAATCACCACCAAGAGAGAGAAGGAGTAGATATGATTGTTATGAATGAAGACCCTCACGGAGAAGCAAGGATTCGGAAAGGAAGGACAAGTCATCAAAGAGCTACACAAAACAAAGACATCAAGCTCATGTTGGTGAATGGGTATCCGGCTCGACTCGACAATCACTCCGAGAGAAGCTATCACTCGACTCGAATACACTCAAGATGAAGGTGTTGCGGTTTAGCACTTGTGTCAACCAACTCCTCGACATATTTGAATCACCAAATAAAGGAATTGGAAGATGCTTCATGGCCAAAGGTCCTAAGGTAACACACCCCGAGTATGTTGATTTTAATAGTGATGAAGATGACTTGCTAGGTGATGATGATTTACTTATTGACAACTCTAGTGATGAATACTATGATGAAATGTCAATTAATCATGCTAATCAAGATGAAACGAATGACAATGATAAGGAGAAGATTGAGCGTCTAACTAAAGAACTAAACACTCTTAAGTTAGCTCATGAAACTATCTTCGAAGATCCTCGAGAACTTTTAAGGGCTCATGAGAAGTTACGCTTTGAAAAGCTCAATCTTGAGCAAGAGCATGAGTTCCTAAAAGCGATCAATGATGATCTCCGTAATAAAAGTTTTTCTTATATTGCCAAGCGTTTACTCTTATCTACTTACATGCCTCAAGTCAAGTCTAGAAACAAGAACAAGAAAGATTCTTCTTCTAGTAGTAACAAGAACAATGCTAAATCCAATATTGTTGCCTCTAGTAGCTCTCTTGATTCCACTAATGATTCTCTTAGCCAAGTTACACTTGAGCAAGAAAACAGCTTATTGAAGGGAATTATAGAGAAAGGTGTATACAAGAGCCTTGCGGGAGTAAGCAATTTGAGGAAATTATGCATAAGCAAGGAAGGCACCGGAAGAAGCAAGGTGTTGGTTTTGAACGAAAGTACAATGCCAATGGAGTTGAGTGGGAAGAAGATCAATACCCCAAGACGAAGTTTGTTCCTCAACAAGAGAAGTATGATCCTACTTCCTTCAAGGGAACACAAGCACAAGATGATCTTCCTCCACAAGACCACAAGAACAAGGGCAAGGACAAGCTTCAAGAGGAGATTGATGCATTTGAAGAAGCACCTAAGGCCCTGGTCAAGTGGGTTCCCAAGACTACGTCAAGTTCTACTTCATCAAGCACAACTACTACACCAAGGATTCCCATCAAGATGATGTGGATCCCGAAGAAGAAGAACAAGAGAGTTCTTGAGGGTGACTCCGCCAACATTTTTCACTCATATCATTATGGCAAGGACAACTGCAATCAACTTCCATATCTTGCACTAGTTCAAGGAGTTACAAAACCCTCATGTTGGTAAGGCAAGGGACAAGGTAACCTAAATTTTTCATGGACATCATTTTGTGTGTGCAACACTCTATGTCTATGGATATTCTTGTTTGTTCCTTGTGGGACTAACCCATGTAGGTATTGAAAGTGCAACTCACTCCAAAGGATTGCTCCAAAAGATCTACATCAACATTGAGCATCCACATCTTCAACACCTACATGAAGTCATCATCGACAAAACCGAAGGTTAGCTTATCCCTCTAAGGGGGGATCACACATCTAGGGGGAGCTTAACTCTAAGAATTGAGTCAAAGCAACTCTAATGATGTGAACACATAAATGCTTTATGTAAAAGTGGTAACCCCACTTGAGCTTAAATGATGAGTATGACCTATGATCAAATGTTCTCATTTGACTCCTAAGGCAATATACTCATATATAGATGACCTAGTCATCGCCAATTGTTTGATAGATGATAGAATTGGTTGTGCATGCTGTGGCACATATTTCATTTGTCATTTTATTGTGTGAGCATGTTGGTTGCATATTTTACTCATTCGAGGACATCCACTTGTTGTTTTGATTGATGGGTTTCTTTCTCTTTGGCCAAGTGGATGGACAAGAATGCCTAAGAACCTTCTCTAGCTATCTATGCTTTTCTCATCTCAAACTCTATTCATGCTACATCACAAAATTTGATCAAGTAAGATTCGAACCACTCTGTGTGAGGAGCTCTCGGAGTCCCCGATTCTTCATAGACTTAAACTTCCAAAACTTCTTTGTGATTTTAGGTCTGACCGATTCCTCCATTTCGGTCATACCGAGGTCACTAAGTCGATCTAGGTTTTCAATCTCGGTGCAACCGATTTGAACTTTTCGGTCACACCGAGTTGCTGTAACTGTTAACAGTTATGCATCTCGGTGCCACCGAGTTGTTCAACTCGGTCACACCGACAGTGTAGGGCTATATATTCACACGGGCAAATTTTGGAAAACTTCTCCGAAACTCCTCGCCCGCGCATAGCTCGCTCTGCCTACTAGGTCTACGGATCGTTGACTTCGTCGCCAGCCGCCTCCAGCCGCTGGTCTCCGCCGCCGTCAACGGAATTCTTCTCCGTCGTTGCCGCCGTAGCGAGTTCACCGCCGAACTAGGGTATGAACTCGATCACAGTGCTATCCTCGTCTGATTCTCAGCACATTGTGTTCGTAATGCATCTTGCCACGATTGAAACACCTCTATCCAGTCAAAACAATCCTTAGAATAGTTGTGATTCGAAAATTTAGGGTTAGGTTTCCGCCGAAACCATCTCGGACCCACCGAGTTGAAAAACTCGGTCCCACCGATTTGGCTAACGCCATTGCACTAGTAAGTCTCGGTCTGACCAAGAATTACAAATCGGTGTGACCGATTTTAGAACTTTGTGAAACCCTAGCAGTCTCGGTGCCACCGAACTGTGACTCGGTCTGACCGAGTTCACTAGTTTAGGTTCCAAAACTGCTTCGATATCACCGAGTTTAAAAATCGGTAGATCCGAAATGCTTTCTGTGGAAAACTAAAACTAAGTTTTTTTTAATCATTCTTTTGCAAAAATCTCTGCATTTTGTGATGCTCATCCACTCTACCTCATCTATAACTATTCACAGGGTCAGCAGTCAGTGTGTGCAGCATGTCAGACCAAAGTGACAGCGAGCAGTCGGAAGAGCAGATTCACATGAGTGAGGGCACTAGTCCCTCTAGCAGCTCAGATGAGGGGAGCAGAAGCACTCCAAGTAATTTTCCCAAGGCTGCCACAAGGACAAGAAAGAAGAAGACCTTAGAGACTGAGGATGAGGATTATGTGGCGATTGAGGATGAGGCAGTTCAAAGAAGAAAGTGCTCAAGAAGGAGTACAGCTCAACAGCAGCTAAGCTGGAATGAAGATCAAAAGGCCAGCAGGTAGACAACCAATGTCCAAAGCCAGAGTCTCCACTCAAGCTTCTTTGGAATCCCAACCCAAAGAACCTGCTGCTGTTGAAGGAAAGAAAAGGAAGGAAAGGGTCAAGAAGACCATGTACAGAGTGATTGGGAAGCCATCTATGATGGAGGAAGAAGAAGAAGAAGAGGTTGCTGAACCAGCACCCAAGGCACAAAAGCTGATGGGTGATGCCATAAAATCAGGGGCTGCAACTTCAAAGCCCAAAGCTGCCCCTAAGCCCAAGAGTGCACCAAAGAGGAATACCAGGAGTATACCAGCAACTGAGAAGAACAAGGCCCCAATGCCTGAAGTTGATGCTGAGGAAGATGAAGAAGGGCAGGTCCTAAGGAAGCTCAAGCCCAAGATTCCAGACCACAATGATGCTCATCCTGTGGCTGAGAACATGAAGATCGGGAGAGATCAAGGGTTGAGGCTATGGAGAGAGTCAGATCCATATGCCACCAGGAGAAGGACTGCTGTAGATTACAGGTTCCACACCAAGGAGCAGGAGGACTTCTCTGAGACCATCTTATTGGATAAGAAGCCCATAGTTTGTGATATGAGGTGGGTCGACTGGATCTACATTCAAGAGAATGCAGAACACTATCCTGGAGTGTATAACAGCTTCAGTGCGTGTGGAGTTGCAGATTTTGTCGGGCAGAAGCTCACTAACTGGAATGACGAGCTCATTATGCAATTCTACTCCACAGCACATTTCTATCTAGATGGCAGGATAGTTTGGATGTCTGAAGGAACAAGATACCAGTCAACCATAGAGGAATGGGCAAGTCTGATCAATGCCCCCAAGGAAAGTGAAGATGACTTGGACATTTATGCCAAGAAGAAGATGGGACACAACTCAATGTCACAGATGTACAAGGAGATCCTAGATGATGCACTTCAGACTTTCAAGTTTGGATCAGTTCATTTTCTTCTGTCAGGGCTGCCTACGATCAACTGGATCCTAAGGCACACTTTGTTGCCCAAATCAGGTGACCACAACATGATCAGAGGGCATGCAATCAATTTGCTTCACATATTTGATGTGCCTCAGAAATTCAAGGTCATGAGCCTCATAGTTGAAACTATCAAGAGGACAAAGAAGCAGACTGGAAGAGGAGCTGTGGATATGCCCCACAGATTCGTGGAGTTGATTAACTCAAAGATGGGCACAGGAAGTATCTGTTGGATAAGGAACACATGGTTCTCTATCCTGACTTTGAGGACAATCAAGTTGTCATGACTGAGAATGAACCATCATCAGTACAAGCGCAAGAGAAGAAGGAGAAAGCAAGGAAAGAGAAGGCTGCCAAGATGCCAACTCAAGCAGAGGCATCTGATTCCTTTCTGAAGAAAAAGCAGGAGCAACTTGGTTACTTGATAGCATCAACTCTGCGGATTGAGAAGGGGTTCGCCACCCTAACTCAAAACCAGGAGAGCCTGGAAAGAATCATGGAACAAAAATTCTATGATCTTGATGTCAAAGTGGCGAGATTCATCCACTGTGGAGCAGCTACAGGATGACATGCAGGAGAGGAAGGGTAGAACAACGACTGATGCATTTGCCAGAGTGCCACGAGCTTAGAGATCAGCTGCAGAGCCAGTCACCAGAGTCACTTCATCAGCTCCAGCGCAACCAGCTCCAGCACCAACTCCTTCAGCTCCTTCCACATCTACTGATGCCTTCGTCCTTGGAGTTCTATCTACACCACCTCCAGAAGACCAAGCCTGAGAGACGATATAATCCTATGCATTTTCTAGGAACTTTTTGGTAACTTGTTGCCAAAGGGGGAGAAAAATGTATAGATCATAGGCTTCGAGAGAGAGAGAGAGAGAGAGAGAGAGAGATTTCCTTTTGTTCTCTCTTGTCTTCTTGGTTGAACTTTGTTTGCTTTGATTGCTTGAGATACTATGCTTTTACCTGTGAGACATTGATGATCATGTGTTTGATCATAAGCTACACTTATGCTTGTTATATGTTATTATCTTACTTATCCTTATATGATCATTCACTGTGCTTGGTGATGAGTGAATTTATTCAACCTTTATTATTTTGAGCGCTCCACCAAGATGTATGTGACATGGAAGAGTAACCCATGAGCCTAATTCCTTGTGCATTTGCATTCCAAAGCAAATCTTAAAATATGCACAAATTTAGGGGGAGCTCTTGCTTAACACATACTTCTCAAAGCGACGATGTTTTTGAATCTTATTATCATTTGACGAAGCTTTGATCTATATGTTGTCATCAATTACCAAAAAGGGGGAGATTGAAAGTGCAACTATCCCTAGGTGGTTTTGGTAATTCATAACAACATATAGCTCATTGAGCTAATGCTATTCCAAGACAAATATTTCAGGAAAGCTCAATGAATGGCATGGCATGGATGATGAAAGTGGATCCCTCAAAATATTAAGGACAAAGGATTGGCTCAAGCTCAAAAGCTCAAGACTCTACATTTTACATTTTAGTGATCCAAGATCACATTGAGTCTATAGGAAAAGCCAATACTATCAAGGAGGGATGAGGTGTTGCTTAATGAGCCTCTTGCTTCATGTGCTTAGTGATATGCTCCAAAACCCTCCACTACTTTCTCACATCCACATATGACCTAAACCTAAAGTCAAACTCGGCCCTACCGATTCTTTCTATCCGGCGCCACCGAGTTCAAATGTCATAACCACTGCCACAAACCCTAGGTGTGGGGACCCCGACTCATAAGTCGTGATCACCGGATGCACGTGTACAGTGATCCTAGAGATCAATGCTCACTGAACGCACAGAAGCTGAATAACAAGAGGCTTACATCCATACATACCGTATTACACAAGTAGGACCATTATGGTCAAGTCTTGAGTATAACATCGCAGCGGAAATCTTCAATAACAACTTGGACCCATGCCATCTGCCTTAACCCTACAGGCATTCTGACTGGGAAGCGTCCTAGCTCGCACGGTCGTCACCAAAGAACTCTTCAATATATCTTGTCTTTCATGCCTGGCCAATAAAATAACCAGTGGCAAGCCAATGAGTACTTTGAATGTACTCGCAAGCAACCCATGTTTTGGTTCAAGATATAACAATGCATGATATAGGTAAATTTTTGCAGAAAGCTAGTTTTGAGTGCAATGACATGTTCAACAACTTGTAAGACATGCATCAGGAGAATTCAAGTAACCATGAGGACAGGTTACAGATATCAACATAAATAGAGTGGGCACCAACCCAACTCAATCATGTCAAGTCCTTTGACTTGACCCAAGTAGTTCTCTCCACTTATCCATACATACTCACCAGGTTTCGTAAACATATGGACATAGCCCAAGAGCGGTTACCCAACTGTCCTTGACCGTGGACACGGCTATTCGAATAGTTTTACACTCTGCAGAGGTTGCACACTTTACCCACAAGATTCGGGGAACTTCCGTGTCATCCACGACCCGCGATACCTCAAGTACCCAGGGTAAGCACCCGATCACTATCTTTCCCTAGACGACACTAACATGGAGTCCACTCGATTGGCAGTAACCCCCGTACCCAACATTTCACATCTTAAAATCGTGGAGCCTTGCTCCCATTTCATCACATACCACAAGAACGGGGTACCAACGGTGTGTCCGGTGCCCTGTGAAGACAGTCATGGCCGCCCTACCTGGCACGACCCCGTCCCGAGAGAGAGCACCAACTCTCCCCCGTCACTAGTAATGCGGGCTCCAAGCTAGTATCGGCCTAGGTAATCAATAATGCCCTTTCCCATACAAGGGTAGAGTGGTTGCGCATGTAAGGTTGGAATAACGGTCGCAACTTAAACCAATCCGTTTTTGAAACCACATTCACATATCCTTCTCCGGTACACCACTTCTTTGTCAAGTGGTTACCTAGCTCAACATATCCCTCGGGCATTAGTGGCACCCGACGGGGTTTTCAAAAAGTCTTTGGGAACATACTTGCCTCCATCACCATGCATATTCCCGTCCCTTTTTGCGTAGCAACTACTTTAGCATCCTATCTACTCCCACCGGCATAACCCTCATAAGGAGGTAGGGTCATGCACAATGCAAGTATCAATGAGGAAGTAACAGAGGCAACCAACCAACATGGTTTACCATCTCATCATGATTCCGATGCAACAATAATGAGTGATATATGACATGCATACAAAGGGTTTTATGGACATGGTCAAAGGGCTGCTTGCCTGGTTCATCTGAGTCTTGAAATCTTCTGGTCCTTCTCCATGTACTCCGTCTACTTCGTCAACTAACGTTGGAAACAATCACAATAAGCAACACAACAAGGCAGGAAATATAAGTGCTCCAAAAATATTAATTTGACTTTTCTAGGACATCTCTGGATATATGAAAAATAACCAGAGTGGTTTCATTGGAATTGGATCAGTGGATATCTCTGAACATTTTGATATGATGGAATCAAGGGGTTTATGGTATTGCAAGAAGTGTACAGAAATATATTTTTGAAAAACAAGCAAAGGCACCCATTTAGCAAATCATGATTTTAGAAGCATCTGGGAGTTGGTTTCACTGGATTTGGAGTTCAAATGAATTTCCTATGAATTTGCAAAGTTGACAAATATGAAGAAATGGCTCATTATTTTGTGGGGTACAGAAAGTATTAACAAAAATGTTCATAAACTAAGTTATGAACTTAGAAGCATCTAGGAATTTGAATCATGGCATTTGGATCAATTTTGAGCTCTCTGTGATTTTCTAAAGTTCATCACAGAAATAGGAAAAATAGGATTTGATAAATATTTGTGAAGGAAAGGTCTCTGGAAAAATGTGCATGTTGCACTAACAGGTAGATCATGATTTATAGAGTCACTAGAAATTTGAATCATCAAATTTGGAGTCTATTTGAATTGTTTATGGATTTTACAAGTTGACTGGAAAAAGAAAAAGGGAATAAGGCTTTAACCTTATCTTGCGCGCGGGCGACAGATAGACCGTGGGCGGCCCAGCTGCTTCGGCCACGCGAGACGACGAACAACGTCGAAGCGTCTTTGCCAAGTCGTTTCCACTTAAACGGCGGGGCCCGCCCTTTGGTCGCCGACGCTGCTGGGCCCATTGCAGGTTGCCTTCAACCTCCCGCCGCTCCGGCCGCTTGGGAGGAGCTCCGCCGGGCGATTGCCGGGCTCAGAGCGTCTCCGCGACGCTCCGCCCACCGGCGTGCTCCAGAGGCCACGCCTCACCCATCCATGTGCTGCACGCACGCCCGTGGAGGGCTGCAGCAGCGATGGCCTGGTGGCATGGAGGAGGCGGTCGGCCATTTTCGCCACGAGCGTGGCGTTCGAGGATGAACGACGGTGATGGAGGGCCTCGAGGTGGTGGTATGAGGGTACTGGAGTGGCTAGGGAGAGAGAGAGGCTCGGGATAGCCCGGATTTAGGCGGAGCCCGACGGCGGCGCTCCGGCCGTTGTGATGGATGGAGGGCACAAGAGGAAGAATGAGTTGGCCCTGACGGTTGCTGGGAGGGAGAGAGGGCCAAAGGAGTAGAGAGGGGGCTCGGGGTGGCCTTAAATAGCCGACCCGTAGTTCACCGTGGACGCGGCGCACGAGTGGCCGCGGCAACAGCTCGGGAGGCCAGGAGGGAGGGAGAGGAGCGGTCTACGGCGTTCGTGGGAGTCGAGTAGGGTGCCAGGAAGGGAGAGAGGGAGCGGGGCGAGCCCCGGGTGGAGCCACGAGCTCGCACGCGCATTGGCGGGCTCGGGCGGCTCTGGGCACGCGCGGCATGGGCAAGACAGAGGGGGAAAGGAGGGGGCCAGCGCGGTGGCGTGCTGCGGACGTCGAGGCACCTCGACTGGCGCAAGGGGGAGGCTCGAGGTGGTCGGGGGACGCGGGGTCAACGGTCGCCTGCTCTGCCTCGCGCTCCAGAGCGCGTCTTTGGCCGGCATCTGGCTTTTTTTCATGCAAGACTTTCAGCGCCCACTTTCGTCTGGCAGCTGCAAGGGGGAGTAAACAATGCAGCAATGGCATTGGATGCCCTGGGGATCCACTGGAGTGAGGAGGGAGGTTGAGAGAGAGAGAAATGGTGTTGTCCAGAGAGGGAAAAAGAGCTTTTCACCCCCGTCATCATGGCTCCTCGGGCAGGGAAAGATGCAGGGGTTAGAGGAAGATCAGGTGATGTTGTGGGAGAAAGCTTAGCTCATGGAGATAAGTGGAAATGGCCAAAACATGCATTTTAAATTTCTGCCAGAAGGTGTTTGATGTAGGTTTGGGCAAGAAGATGAACTCCTCTTGTCATGAGGCTTGACAGGGTCAAATGGCACATGCAATTAGGGCCTTCCTCCCATTTTGAGCTCATTTGGGCAAAGTTGCCAATGCAACTTTTGTAAACCCTAGAAATTAGCAGAAATGGACTTGTGTAGATTTAGTTGAGCAAATCACTTCTCCTTGATGCACCACTTGGTGTGGTGGCCTTATTTGGTCATATGAACATGCTCACCAAAGTTGGGGTCAAGGAGAGAAAGTTGGTAGTACAAAGTTGTTCAAATTTGATTCTGGTCAGAGAGGGTTTTGGGGCTCTTTGATCAAGTTAACTTGTTCTCCAACTTGTGCCATTTGGTCTAGATGCATTATTAGAACACTTGAGCATGTTTACCAGGTTTGAGAACATTTGGACATGTTTGGCAATGTAAAGTTGCTCAAACTTCAAAATGGACAGAAATGGTTTTGAGGGGGTTTCATGGGGTTATACTATTCTCCATGACATGATACTTGTCCAGATCATCATACATGTCATATGTGACATGCTAGAATTTTCTTGGAATTTTTGGAGAGTATTTCCTTTGTAAATATTTCAAAAGCTTGAAATATCCAGAAAGGGTATTTGAGGGATTTGATAAATATTTTGAACATGACCATGTGTTGAAACTCTTATATATGAGAAATATATGCCCACTGAGTTTCCTTAAATTTTCACAAATATTTTTAAAGCATTAAAATAATTTTTCCCTATTAAAGACCATTTCTGGCCTTAAGAAAAAGCTTTTAAGTAGATTAGTAAAATAACTCTTAAAATAATATTTTTATGGTTTCGGGTATCCTATATCTAATAGGAGTCAAATATATTTTTGGAAAGATTTTTACTGCCCTTAATTAAATACTTGCAGTGCAAACCTCAGTTCAAGGGTTTTTGGAAAACTAAATTTAGAAAATACTTTTTAGCCAAAATATTTTTACAAGAAATTATTTTTATGACCTATACACATGGCATGATCATTGGGAAAGGTTTTTGGATCAAGGAGAAGGAGTATAAGAGTTGGAGGATTTATTTGATTTTTGGAGCACTAGCAAACAGTAGACAAAATCAAATCAAGCAAAGACCAAAACACACAAAAAGTTTTTGTCAGACCATATTTTATCATGATTGTTAGCTTAAGTGTAGTGGCATGAAAATCAGGGTGTGACACTAGGCAAATCGGTCTCACCGATAGGGATCTCGGTCTCACCGAGATGGGATTGTAATCTCTCTGTTTCCCTTCGTAACGTTTCGGTCTAACCGAAGTGAGTGATCGGTCCCACCGAGATTGCAATGTAAACTCTCTGTTTCCCTTTCGTAACTTTTCGGTCTCACCGAAAGAGCGAATCGGTCCCACCGAGTTTACCTGACCAACTCTCTGGTTAGTTAATTACCAAATTCGGTCTCACCGAGTTTGTGTAATCGGTCTCACCGAGATTACGTTATGCCCCAACCCTAACCATATCGGTCCTACCGAGTTGCATGTCAGTCCCACCGAAAACCCTAACGGTCACTAGGTTTACTAAATCGGTCCGACCAAGTTTTATGATTCAGTCCCACCGAGTTTGGTAAATTGTGTGTAACGGTTAGATTTTGTGTGGAGGCTATATATACCCCTCCACCTCCTCTTCATTCGTGGAGAGAGCCATCAGAACAAACCTACACTTCCAACTTACCAGTTCTGAGAGAGAACCACCTATCATGTGTTGAGGCTAAGATATTCCATTCCAACCATATGAATCTTGATCTCTAGCCTTCCCCAAGTTGCTTTCCACTCAAATCTTCTTTCCACCAAATCCAAATCCTGTGAGAGAGAGTTGAGTGTTGGGGAGACTATCATTTCAAGCACAAGAGCAAGGAGTTCATCATCAACACACCATTTGTTACTTCTTGGAGAGTGGTGTCTCCTAGATTGGCTAGGTGTCACTTGGGAGCCTCCGACAAGATTGTGGAGTTGAACCAAGGAGTTTGTAAGGGCAAGGAGATCGCCTACTTCGTGAAGATCTACCGCTAGTGAGGCAAGTCCTTCGTGGGCGACGGCCATGGTGGGATAGACAAGGTTGCTTCTTCGTGGACCCTTCGTGGGTGGAGCCCTCCGTGGACTCGTGCAAACGTTACCCTTCGTGGGTTGAAGTCTCCATCAACGTGGATGTACGACAGCACCACCTACCGGAACCACGACAAAAACATCCGTGTCTCCAATTGCGTTTGAATCCTCCAAACCCTTCCCTTTACATTCTTGCAAGTTGCATGCTTTATTTTCCGCTGCCTATATACTCTTTGCATGCTTGCTTGAATTGCGTGAAGATTGCTTGACTTGTTCAAAGATAGCTAAAATCTGCCAAAGTCTAAAATTGGGAAAATGTTAATTTTTTAATTGGTCAAGTAGTCTAATCACCCCCCCCCTCTAGACATACTTCAAGGTCCTACAGTACACCATGTCAATGTCTTTTCCTTCAAAATTAAAGGGAATAACTTCTTCTTAACTTCGTCTCCGGGCCAAACCTGCAAGCTTAAATAATCCACAAACTTCATCCACATAGATCAGGTGCATATCAGGATGTAATGTTCCATCTCCTGCATAAGGATTAGCTAGCAGTTTCTCTATCATACCCAAAGGAATCTCATAATAAATATTTTCAGTAGGTGCAGTAGGTTGAGGAGCAACTCTTTGTGCTTCCGATCGAGGTGAAGATACCCCAAACAAACCCCTTAAAGGATGATTTTCCATAGTAACAAGTGACAATAAATTTCAGCACGTAATATAAATGTTTCCTTACCAAATTCCACTTACCAAAAGCGCTTCACTCCCCGCGACGGTGCCAAAAAAGAGCCTTGATGACCCACAAGTATAGGGGATCTATCTTAGTCCTTTTGATAAATAAGAGTGTCGAACCCAATGAGGAGCAGAAGGAAGTGACAAGCGGTTTTTAGCAAGGTATTTTTTGCAGGCACTGAAATTTTTGGTAACGGATAATTTGATAGAAAGGTAATTTGTAACAATCAAGTAATAGTAACGGTAAAAAAAGTGCAACAAGGTATCCCAATTATTTTTGTAGCAAAGGACAGGCCAGAACAGTTTCTTATAATAAGCAAAGCGTTCTTGAGGACACACATGAATTTCATCTAGTCATTTTCATCATGTTTGTTTGATTCGTGTTCGCTACTTTGATAATTTGATATGTGGGTGGACTGGTGCTTGGGTATTGTTCTTACTTGAAAAAGCCTCCCACTTATGATTAACCCCTCTCACAAGCATCCGCAACTACAAAAGAAGAATTAAGATAAAATCTAACCATGGCATTAAACATATGGATCCAAATCAGCCCCTTACGGAATAGCGCATAAACTAGGGTTTAAGCTTCTGTCACTCTAGCAACCCATCATATAGGAACTACTCCACAATGCATTCCCTTAGGCCCAAAGATGGTGAAGTGTCATGTAGTCGACGTTCACATAACACCACTAAGGGAATCACAACATGCATATCATCAAAATATCGAACGAATACTAAATTCACATGATTACTTATGATAAGACTTCTCCCATATGTCCTCAAGAACAAAAGTAACTACCCACAAAACATATTAATGCTCAAGATCATATGGGTATTGAATAGCATAATAGATCTGAACATATGATCTTCCACAAAATAAACAAACTAGCATCACCTACAAGATGTAATCAACACTACTAGTCACCCACAAGTACCAATATGAGGATTTGATACAAAGATTGAACACAAGATATGTGCTAGGGTTTGACATGAGATGGTGTTGTTGAAGATGTTGATGAGGATTGGCCCTCCCATGATTAGAGGGTTGTTCGTGATGATGATGGCCTCTATTTCCCCCCTCCCAGAGGGAAGTGTCTCCTGCGGAATCGCTTCGCCGGAGAGCAAAAGTGCTCCTCCCAAGTTACGCCTCGAGATAGCGGCACTCCGTCCCGAAAGTCCTCTCCTTATTTTTTCTAGGTCAAATGGGCTTATATACCATAAGATGGGCACCGGAGGCTGTCCATGTTGGAAATATGCCCTAGAGGCAATAATAGAATGGTTATTATCATATTTCCTGTTAATGATAAATGTTTATTATTCATGCTAGAATTGTATTGATCGGAAACTTAAATACATGTGTGAATACATAAACTACATGATACGTCTCCAACGTATCTATAATTTTTGATTGTTCCATGCTATTATATTATCTATTATGGATGTTTTATATGCATTAATATGCTATTTTATATCATTTTTGGGACTAACATATTAACATAGTGCCCAGTGCCAGTTGTTGTTTTTTCCTTGTTTTTGTCTTTTACAGAAAATCAATACCAAACGGAATGAAACTTTTTGACGATTCTTCTTGGACAACAAGACACCTAGGAAGCTTCGGGAGGAGGCCACAAGCCCTAGGGGCACGCCCCAGGGGGGTGCCCCTAGGCTTGTGGGCCCCTCGCAAGTCTCCTAACCCTAACTCCAGTTCTATAAATACCCTAATATTCCCCTTACGTCAGAGGGCACAGCAAAAATACTTTTCCGCCGCCGCAAGCTTCTGTTCTCGTGAGATCCCATCTTGGGGCCTTTTCTGGCACTCCGCCGGAGGGGGATTCGATCACGGAGGGCCTCTACACCAACCTTGTTGCCCTTCTGATGATGTGTGAGTATACCACGGACCTAATGGTCTATAGCTAGTAGCTAGGTGGCTTCTTCTCTCTCTCTTTGATCTTCAATACAATGTTCTCCTCGATGTTCTTGGAGATCTATTCGATGTAATCTTTTTTTGCGGTGCGTTTGTTGAGATCCGTTGAATTGTGGATTTATGTGTTGGGAAACGTAGCATGCAATTTCAAAAAAAAATCCTACGCTCATGCAAGCTCTATCCAGGAGATGCATAGCAACGAGAAAGGGAGAGTGTGTCTACGTACCCTCGTAGACTGAAAGCGGAAGCGTTTGACAACGCGGTTGATGTAGTTTAACTTCTCGTCCCGACCGATCAAGCACCGAACATATGGCACCTCCGAGTTCTGCACATGTTCAGCTCGATGACGTCCCTCGAACTCTTGATCCAGCAAAGTGTCGTAGAAGTAGATGAATTTTGTCAGCACGACGGCGTGGTGACGGTGGTGGTGAAGTGATCCGCGCAGGGCTTCGCCTAAGCACGACGAGAATATGACCGAGGCTCTAATCTGTGGAAGGAGGCGCCACACACGCCTAACAGATGTTGTTGTGTGTTCTAGGCGCCTCCCCCCTCATATATATAGGTGGGGGGGAGAGGGAGCAGCCAAGGGGGCACCCCAAGTAGGCCGAATCCTACTTGGGGTTCCTCCCCAATTCGGGCCCCCTTTCTTTTTCACTAGAGGGGGAAGGAAAGAGGAGGGAGGAGGGAAGGAAGGGGGAGGCCGAATCCCTCCCTTTCCTTCTCACTTCCCCTCTTTCCTTTCTCCTCCGGTGCGGCCCATATGGGGGGTGCAGCAGCCCCTGCTGGCTGCTGCGTCTCCCCTCTTGGCCCATTAGGCCCATATCTTTGCGGGGTGCCTTAACCCTTCCGTGACCCGATATGTACCAGTACCCTCCGAACACTTCCGTGTTCAATACTATCGTTCTATATATATATATATATATATATATATATATATATATATATATATATATATATATATATATATATATATATATAGTGTTACTATTCATCACCGAGTGCGTAATAAGTTATTCTTCATCCGAGGTAATCTTACGATCATTTCATAATTAAATTATGTTTGGAATTCAAATAGTTACATTCTTATTTATTCACTACATAAAATTTGGCATAAAAAATAAAAATATAGGGCATAAGACAAAAAAAATTGCAGTTTATGTGTATTTTACACTATGATTTTACGTTCGTAATTTTACAAAACATAAAATATTTTTTACAACGATTATATATTTTCTTACGGTCTCTTTTTACGTCAGAAATAAGATAAAATTTACGAAACGTAAAATTACGGTGCATTGATGGTAAAATAGAGGGGGGGTGAAGAATAACTATTCCTCACCCAGAGTGACGAATAGTCATATATATATATAATAGTCATATATATATATATATATATATATATATATATATATATATATATATATATATATGTATGTATGTATGTATGTATGTATATATATCAATCTTTACCTCTCAAACATTCAGTCACCAAATCACATAACTCATATAATACAAAATCGTCATCGAATGTTAAGCGTGCGGAGCCTACGGGTTCGAGAACTATGTAGAAATGACCGAGACACCTCTTCGGTCAATAACCAATAGCGGAACCTGGATGCTCATATTGGTTCCTACATATTCTTCGAAGATCTCTATCAGTCGAACCGTAATGACAACATACGTTATTCCCTTTGTCATCGGTATGTTACTTGCCTGAGATTCGATTTTCGGTATCTACATACCTAGTTCAATCTCGTTACAGGCAAATATCTTTACTCGTTCCGTAATACATCATCCTGCAACTAACTCAATAGTCACTTGCTTGCAAGGCTTCTTGATGTGTATTACCGAGAGGGCCCAGAGATACATCTCCGATACTCGGAGTGACAAATCCTAATCTTGATCTATGCCAACCCAACAAACACCTTCGGAGATACCTGTAGAGCATCTTTATAATCACCCAGTTACGTTGTGACATTTGATAGCACACAAGGTATTCCTCCGGTATTCAGGAGTTGCATAATCTGATAGTCAAAGGAATATGTATATGACATGAAGAAAGCAATAACAATAAAATTGAAAGATCATAATGCTAAGCTAACGGATGGGTCTTGTCCATCACATCATTCTCCTAATGATGTGACCCTGTTCATCAAATGACAACACATGTCTATGGTTAGGAAACTTAACCATCTTTAATTAACGAGCTAGTCTAGTAGAGGCTTACTAGGGACACGGTGTTTTGTCTATGTATCCACACATGTATCAAGTTTTCGGTTAATACAATTCTAGCATGAATAATAAACATTTATCATGAATAAGCAAATATATAATAACAACTTTATTATTGCCTCTAGGGCATATTTCCTTCATTATGATCAGATTATCTACGAATATTACTTGAGTCTTTTCTAAACTCTTTTATGCATGATTAAGATAGCATTGTATTTCTCTCTGATCTACCGATTTGGTTTGGCCAAATAGATTGGTTTTTCTTGCAATGGGAGAGGTGCTTTGTGATGGGTTCAATCTTGTGGTGTCCTCACCTAGTGACAGTAGGGGTAGTGAGGCACGTATTGTATTGTTGCCATTAAGGATAAAAAGATGGGGTTTTCACCATATTGATAGGATCTATCCCTCTACATAATGTCATCTTGCTTAAAGCGTTACTCCGTTCTTATGAACTTAATACTCTAGATGCATGCTGGATAGCGGTCGATGTGTGGAGTAATAGTAGTAGATGCAGGCAGGAGTCGGTCTACTTGTCACAGACGTGATGCATATATTCATGACCATTGCCTTAGATATCGTCATAACTTTGCACTTTTCTATCAGTTGCTCAACAGTAATTTCTTTACCCACCTTATGCTTTCTTCAAGAGAGAAGCCTCTAGTGAAACCTATGGCCCCTGGGTCTATTTCTCAACATATATTTTCATATCTATAAAAGAGGAAACCCAAAAATACCTTGTTGCAATTTATTTGTGTTTACTTTATTTCACCTTTTACTTATCTTTTATATATATCTCTATTAGATCTCACTCTTGCTAGTGACTGTGAAGGGACTGGCAACCCCTTTTTCGTGTTGTGTGCAAGCATTTGTTAGTTTGTGTAGGTGCATCTATTGGGTACTTGCTTGTGCCTCCTACTAGATTGATACCTTGGTTCTTAACTCAGGGAAATACTTATCTCTACTTTGCTGCATCACCCTTTCCTCTTCAAGAGAAAAATCAACGCAAACTCAAGAAGTAGCTGGAAGAATTTCTTGCGCCATTGCCGGGGAGGTTCCACATCAAGACTACCAAGTACCTATCATAAACTATCATCTCTTGCACTAACATTATTTTCCATTTGCCTCTCATTTTCCTCTCCCCCAGTTCTAAAATGTTTTCAGAAAAACATAAACATATTTGCCTTTTTATTTGTCTTCTTTCCTTTGTCTTTTCGTTTGCCTTTTGCTTGCTTGTGTGCTAGATTGCTTGCTTTAAACCTATCATCATGAGTGATTTCGATATGGCAGAAACATATGATGGGAGAACTCCTAAAATTGGACATTGTACTAATCTGGATGCTAAAACTTTTGTTATGGGACAAGGGAATGTTATAGGAAAATAAACCATCCAAGAGTTCTTTAATTACATTGGAACTCTGACTTGTGATGATGTTCCCATACTTAACAGAACTAAAACTTATGCAGATGCAATTTCGGCTCTTGTTCTTAAACTTGAGAAAAGATTTATTCGCATCTCCGCACCTTGCAAAGATTTTTTTATAAGCTACCTGTGATAAAGGACCCTAAAGCTAAGAAAATAGCTACTGATACGTCTCCAACGTATCTATAATTTTTGATTGCTTCATGCTATTTTATATTCTGTTTTGGATGATTAATGGGCTTTGTTATACACTTTTATATTATTTTTGGGACTAACCTATTAACCGGAGGCCCAGCCCAAATTGTTGTTTTTTTCCTATTTCAGAGTTCTGCAGAAAAAGAATATCAAACGGAGTCCAAACGGAATGAATCCTTCGGGAACATGATTTTTGGAACAAGCGTGATCCAGAGGACTTGGACCCTACGCCAAGAAAGCAACCAGGAAGGCACGAGGTAGGGGGGTGCGCCTACCCCGCTGGGCGCGCCCTCCACCCTCGTGGGGCCCACGTTGCTCCACCGACGTACTTCTTCCTCCTATATATACCTACGTACCCCCAAACCAACAAAAGCATCCACGAAAACCTAATTCCACAGCCGCAACCTTCTGTACCCGTGAGATCCCATCTTGGGGCCTTTTTCGGCGTCCTGCCGGAGGGGGCATTGATCGCGGAGAGCTTCTACATCAACACCATAGCCTCTCCGATGATGTGTGAGTAGTTTACCTCAGACCTTCGGATCCATAGTTATTAGCTAGATGGCTTCTTCTCTCTCTTTGGATCTCAATACAAAGTTCTCCACGATTCTCGTGGAGATCTTTTTGATGTAATCTTCTTTTGCAGTGTATTTGTTGAGACCGATGAATTGTGGGTTTATGATCAAGTTTATCTATGGACAATATTTGAATCTTCTCTGAATTATTTTATATATGGTGGTTATCTTTGCAAGTCTCTTTGAATTATCAGTTTGGTTTGGCCTACTAGATTGATCTTTCTTGCAATGGGAGAAGTGCTTAGCTTTGGGTTCAATCTTGCGGTGTCCTTTCCCAGTGACAGTAGGGGCAGCAAGGCACGTATTGTATTGTTGCCATCAAGGATAACAAGATGGGGTTTATATCATATTTCATGAGTTTATCCCTCTACATCATGTCATCTTACTTAAAGCGTTACTTTGTTCTTATAACCTTAATACTCTAGATGCATGCTGGATAGCGGTCGATGTGTGGAGTAATAGTAGTAGATGCAGGCAGGAGTCGGTCTACTTGTCGCAGACGTGATGCCTATATACATGATCATACCTAGATATTCTCATAACTATGCTCAATTCTATCAATTGCTCAACAGTAATTTGTTTACCCACCGTAATACTTATTCTCTCGAGAGAAGCCACTAGTGAAACCTATGGCCCCGGGGTCTATTTTCCATCATATTAATCTTCCAACACTTAGCTATTTTTATTGGTTTTTATTTTACTTTGCATCTTTATTATAAAAATACCAAAAATATTATCTTATCATATCTATCAGATCTCACTTTCATAAGTGACCGTGAAGGGATTGACAACCCCTTTACTGCGTTGGTTGCGAGGTTTTTATTTGTTTGTGTAGGTGCAAGAGACTCGTGCGTGGCCTCCTACTGTATTGATACCTTGGTTCTCAAAAACTGAAGGAAATACTTACGCTACTTTACTGCATCACCCTTTCCTCTTCAAGGGAAAACCAACGCAGTGCTCAAGAGGTAGCAAGAAGGATTTCTGGCGCCGTTGCCGGGGAGTCTACGCAAAAGTCAAATACCAAGTACCCATCATAAACTCGTATCTCCCGCATTACATTATTTGCCATTTGCCTCTTGTTTTCCTCTCCCCCACTTCACCCTTGCTGTTTTATTCTCCTTCTTCCCGTATGCCTTTCTGTTTGTGTTTCCACGTGCCTTCTATTTGCTTGCATCTTTGCTTGCTAAAAATCTATTGATATGGATCCACTTAAAGTGTTCTACTTGGATCATCTTGATCCTTATCTTTCGTCTTTGAAACCCCAACTAGCCTAGTTGATGGGAAATCTTTAGATGAGCATGCTCATTTTGTGTGTCACCGTTTGTCTGAAAAAGGGAGACTCTTATGGAATCAAATAAACAAATTGATGTGTTATGCTTGGAATCTTTGTGAAATTTGTGATATTACTTTTTGCTCTAAGAACCCTTAAAAACACCTCCCCTACCTATGTGAGTTTAATGAAAATGAAATCTTATCTTCTTATGCAAAGGGTGTTTATAGCTACTATGATATCGAACAAATTGAATAATTTGTTGCTTTTAAGGTTTCTTTTGAAGTTGCTTCTTTGCTTGAAAAGTATGATACTACTCTTTAAGAATCTGAAAATCTTGACATACTTGAATATTGCTATGAAAACTATGCTCATAATGTCTATGTCAAAGAATTTATTCAAAGAATGACCGTTGCTTCTAAAGAAAATAATGATATGCACGAATCTATAGATAATTATGATTCCGATGATTTGATTGAAATATCCCTTGATGAACATGATGCTTGCTATCCTTGTGGCCATGATGCCAATATTTATGAAGATGAATTTGCTATAGTTCCTTACGTTAAACATGAGATCTTTGCTAATGCACCCATACTTGGTAGTTCCTTAGATGAAAAGCATGATTGCAATAATTTTACTATAAATTTTCTTAATGTCAATTGTGCTAATAATATGCAAAACCCTAAGCTTGGGGATGCTAGTTTTGCTATGTCTACTAGTTGTTGCAATGATCATGATTGGGGTGATTCTTCTTATGATCTAGAAAATTTATTTAAGCCCCATGACGAATATGAGATTGATAATAGTGTTTGCAATATTATTGAAAGTGGGTTTGGAAGAGTGTCAACTTTATATCCCACATATTTGGAGAATGTTCAATCTTATGAAGTTTTTGATAAAAGTGAGTTTGGAGAGTTCATGACTTTAGTTAATGTTAATCCCACTATTTTGGAAGAGTGTCAACTTCGCATGCATGTGGATCGTGTTGAAAATATTTTATGTGATAGCTATTTTGTTGAATTTTCTTATGATCCCACATATAATTATTATGAGAGAGGAAAATATGGTTGTAGAAAATTTCATGTTACTAAATTACCTCTTGTTAAGTTGAGATTGCTATTGTTCCTTTCCGCTTCCTTGCATATGCTAGTTTTTGATTGCTATGATGATTTGTTTGCCTATAAGATGCCTATGCATAGGAAGTATGTTAGACTTAGATGTGTTTGGCACGTGTTTTATGATGCTCTCTTTGTGCTTCAATTCTTGTCTTTTATGTGAGCATCGTTGGAATCTTATGTCTAGCTAGGGGCGTTAAAAGATAGCGCTTGTTGGGAGGCAACCCAATTTTATTTTTAGTTTTTTCATTTTTGCTTCTGTTTAGGAATAAATATTTGATCTAGCCTCTGTTTAGATTTGTTTTTATGTTTTAATTAGTGTTTTTGCCAAGTTAAACCTATAGGATCTTCTTGGATGATAGTTATTTGATCTTGCTGAAAATTCCAGAAACTTTCTGTTCACGAAAATAATTGTTAAAAGTCACCAGAACGTGATAAAATATTGATTCGAATTGCTTATGATCAATAAACAAATTGTCTAGGTCTTACTATTTTGGCTGAATTTTTGGAGTTCCATAAGTTTGCGTTAGTTATAGATTACTACAGACTGTTCTGTTTTTGACAGATTCTGTTTTTCGTGTGTTGTTTGCTTATTTTGATGAATCTATGGCTAGTAAAATAGTTTATAAACCATAGAGAAGTTGGAATACAGTAGGTTTAACACCAGTATAAATAAAGAATGAGTTCATTACAGTACCTTGTAGTGGTGTTTTGTTTTGTTTTGCTAACGGAGCTCACGAGATTTTCTGTTAAGTTTTGTGTTGTGAACTTTTCAAGTTTTGGGTAAAAGATTTGATGGATTATGGAACAAGGAGTGGAAAGAGCCTAATCTTGGGGATGCCCATGGCACCCCAAGATAATCTAAGGACACCAAAAAGCCAAAGCTTGGGGATGCCCCGGAAAGCATCCCCTCTTTCGTCTACTTCCATCGGTAACTTTACTTGGAGCGCTTGGAGCGTCTTGTATAATTTGAGCCTTTATTTTTTTAGTTTGCCACAATAATCTTTGCTGTACACACCTTTTGGGAGAAACACACATGATTCGGAATTTATTAGAATACTCTATGTGCTTCACTTATATCTTTTGAGCTATATAGTTTTTGCTCTAGTGCTTCACTTATATCTTTTAGAGCATGGCGGTGGATTTGTTTTATAGAAACTATTATTCTCTCATGCTTCACTTATATTATGTTGAGAGTCTTAAACAGCATGGTAATTTGCTTAAGTAGGAAAATTAATCCTAATATGCTAAGTATTCAATACTAGTAAAAAAACTTTCTTATGAGTGTGCTGAATACTAAGAGAAGTTTGATGATTGATGATTGTTTTGAGATATGGAGGTGGTGATATTAAATTTGTGCTAGTTGAGTAGTTGTGAAATTGAGAAATACTTGTGTTGAAGTTTGCAAGTCCCGTAGCATGTACGTATGGTAAACGTTATGTAACAAATTTGAAACATGAGGTGTTCTTTGATTGTCTTCCTTATAAGTGGCGGTCGGGGACGAGCGATGGTCTTTTCCTACCAATCTATCCCCCTAGGAGCATGCGCGTAGTGCTTGGTTTTTGATGACTTGTAGATTTTTGCAATAAGTATGCGAGTTCCTTATGACTAATGTTGAGCCCATGGATTATAGGCACTCTTACCCTTCCATCATTGCTAGCCTCTTCGGTACCGTGCATTGCCCTTTCTCACATTGAGAGTTGGTGCAAACTTCGCCGATGCATCCAAACCTCATGATATGATACACTCTTTCACACATAAACCTCCTTATATCTTCCTCAAAACAGCCACCATACCTACCTATTATGGCATTTCCATAGCCATTCAGAGATATATTGCCATGCAACTTTCCACCGTTCCGTTTATCATGACACGTTCATCATTGTCATATTTCTTTGCATGATCATGTAGTTGACATCGTATTTGTGGCAAAGCCACCGTTTATAATTTTTCATACATGTCACTCTTGATTCATTGCTATCCCGGTATACCGCCGGAGGCATTCATATAGAGTCATACTTTGTTCTAGTATCGAGTTGTAATCAATGAGTTGTAAATAAATAGAAGTGTGATGATCATCATTCATAGACCATTGTCCCAATAAAGAAAAAGAAAAGAAGAAAGGCCAAATAAAAAAGAGGCCCAAAAAAGGTACAATGCTACTATCCTTTTTTTTCACACTTGTGCTTCAAAGTAGCACCATGATTTTCATGATAGAGAGTCTCTTGTTTTGTCACTTTCATATACTAGTGGGAATTTTTCATTATAGAACTTGGCTTGTATATTCCAACAATGGGCTTCCTCAAATGCCCTAGGTCTTCATGAGCAAGCAAGTTGGATGCACGCCCACTTAGTTTCTTTTGTTGAGATTTCATGCATTTATAGCTCTAGTGCATCTGTTGCATGGCAATCCCTACTCCTTGCATTAACATCAACCGATGGGCATCTCCACAGCCCATTGATTAGCCACGTTGATGTGAGACTTTCTCCTTTTTTGTCTTCTGCACATAACCATATTCTATTCCACCCATAGTGCTATATCCATGGCTCAGCTCATGTATTGCGTGAAGGTTGAAAAGGTTTGAGATTACTAAAGTATGAAACAATTGCTTGGCTTGTCATCGAGGTTGTGCATGATGAGAGCATTCTTGTGTGATGGAAATGGAGCATGACTAAACTATATGATTTTGTAGGGATGAACTTTCTTTGGCCATGTTATTTTGAGAAGACATAATTGCTTAGTTAGTATGCTTGAAGTATTATTACTTTTATGTCAATATTAAACATTTATCTTGAATCTTTCGGATCTGAATATTCATACCACAATTAAGAGGGTTACATTAAAAAATTATGCCAAGTAGCATTCCGCATCAAAAATTATGTTTTTATCATTTGCCTACTCGAGGACGAGCTGGAATTAAGCTTGGGGATGCTTGATATGTCTCCAACGTATCTATAATTTTTTTATTGCTTCATGCTATATTATATTCTGTTTTGGATGATTAATGGGCTTTGTTATACACTTTTATATTATTTTTGGGACTAACCTATTAACGGAGGCCCGCCCAAATTGTTGTTTTTGCCTATTTGAGTTTCGCAGAAAAAGAATATCGAACGGAGTCCAAACGGAATGAAACCTTCGGGAACGTGATTTTCGGAACAAACGTGATCCAGAGGACTTGGACCCTACATCAAGAAAGCAACCAGGAAGGCACGAGGTAGGGGGCGCACCTACCCCCCTAGGCGCGCCCTCCACCCTCGTGGGGCCCATGTTGCTCCACCGACGTACTTCTTCCTCCTATATATACCTACCTACCCCCAACCAACAGAAGCATCCACGAAAACCTAATTCCACCGCCGCAACCTTCTGTACCCGTGAGATCCCATCTTGGGGCCTTTTTTGGCGTCCTGCCGGAGGGGGCATTGATCATGGAGGGCTTCTACATCAACACCATAGACTCTCCGATGATGTGTGAGTAGTTTACCTCAGAACTTCGGGTCCATAGTTCTTAGCTAGATGGCTTCTTCTCTCTCTTTGGATCTCAATACAAAGTTCTCTATGATTCTCATGGAGATCTATTCGATGTAATCTTCTTTTGCGGTGTGTTTGTTGAGACCGATGAATTGTGGGTTTATGATCAAGTTTATCTATGAACAATATTTGAATCTTCTCTGAATTATTTTATGTATGATTGGTTATCTTTGCAAGTCTCTTTGAATTATCAGTTTGGTTTGGCCTACTAGATTGATCTTTCTTGCAATGGGAGAAGTGCTTAGCTTTGGGTTCAATCTTGTGGTGTCCTTTCCTAGTGACAGTAGGGGCAGCAAGGCATGTATTGTATTGTTGCCATCGAGGATAACAAGATGGGGTTTATATCATATTGCATGAGTTTATCCCTCTACATCATGTCATCTTACTTAAAGCATTACTCTGTTCTTATGAACTTAATACTCTAGATGCATGCTGGATAGCGGTCGATGTGTGGAGTAATAGTAGTAGATGCAGGCAGGAGTCGGTCTACTTGTCGCGGACGTGATGCCTATATACATGATCATACCTAGATATTCTCATAACTATGCTCAATTCTATCAATTTCTCAACAGTAATTTGTTCACCCACCGTAAACTTATGCTCTCGAGAGAAGCCACTAGTGAAACCTATGGCCCCCGGGTCTATTTTCCATCATATTAATCTTCCAACACTTAGCTATTTTTATTGCCTTTTATTTTACTTTGCATCTTTATTATAAAAATACCAAAAATATTATCTTATCATATCTATCAGATCTGACTTTCGTAAGTGACCGTGAAGGGATTGACAACCCCTTTTATTGTGTTGGTTGCGAGGTTTTTATTTGTTTGTGTAGGTGCGAGGGACTCGTGCGTGGCCTCCTACTGTATTGATACCTTGGTTCTCAAAAACTGAGGGAAATACTTACGCTACTTTACTGCATCACCCATTCCTCTTCAAGGGAAAACCAACGCAGTGCTCAAGAGGTAGCAGCTACCCTTGTCCTTATGAATGATTTTGATTACATAGTACGAGAAGCGAGGGAGATATTTGATTTTTATGGTATGAGTCATGAGAAACCGGGAATAGATGAGGTCCTCTACAATAGTGAATGTGTTTGAAGAACTTCGCTTGGCAGTAATCAAATCTTTGATGAGAACCTTACTAAGGCAATTCCTATTTTAGATATGATCCAACAAGTTTTCAAAAAACTTCAACCAGCAATATTCTTGGATCGTAGCTGGTAATCAAAGCGGGTATGCTGAGGGACAACTTGATAACGCTAAAATTTGTATGGATGATGTGTTACATGTTATATTTGAAAAAAACCCTAACAAAACCACTCTCATGGAAATAAATCCCAAAGATGACAATACCTAGATCTTTGCATTGTGCCTAGCTAGGAGCATAAAACAATAGCGCTTGTTGGGTGGCAACCAATTTTATTTTTTATTTTTTATTTTTGTTTTTGTTTTTCAATAATTACATGGTATTACTTATGTAGTAACTGTGTTTTAGTGTTTTAATTAGTGTTTGTGCCAAGTAAGACCTTTGGGATGGTCCATGGAGATAGTTGATTTGATTTTGCTGAAAAACAGAAACTTTTGTGCCTAGTAGCAGAATTGTTAAAATTCACAGGAGCGTGATAAAATTTTGTTTACACAACATTGATATACAAAGTGACTAGATTATCATAATTGTTTAGAGTTTTTGGAGTTACAGAAGTACACGATATTTCCTTATTACTACAGACTACTATGTTTTTGACAAATTCTGCTTTCATTGTGTTGTTTGCTTATTGATGAATCTATGGGTTGTATCGGGGGTATGAACCATGGAGAAGTTGGAATAGAGTAGATATAACACCAATATAACTTTAGAATGAGTTCACAGCAGTACCTAAAGTGGTGATTTGCTTTATTATACTAACGGATCTCATGAGTTTTCTGTTGAGTTTTGTGTTCGGAAGTTTTCTAGTTTTGGGTACAGATTTGATGGACTACAGAATAAGAAGTGGCAAGAGACTAAGCTTGGGGATGCCCAAGGCACCCCAAGATAATATTCAAGGATAACCAAGCATCTAAGCTTGGGGATGCCCCAGATGGCTGATACGTCTCCAACGTATCTATAATTTTTTATTGTTCCATGCTATTATATTATCTGTTTTGGATGTTTTATATGCATTAATATGTTATTTTTATATTATTTTTGGGACTAACCTATTAACCTAGAGCCGAGTGCCAGTTTCTGTTTTTTCCTTGTTTTTGAGTTTTACAGAAAAGGAATATCAAACGGAGTCCAAACGAGCTACAAATTTATGGTGATTTTTTATGGACCAGAAGAGACCCACAGAGCATCAGAGTTGGGCCAGAAGAGCCCCCTGGCTTGTGGACCCCTCGGGAACCCCTGTGACGCCCCCGATTCAATCGTACACTAATCATACACGCAAACGTGTACGATCAAGATCAGGGACTCACGGGAAGATATCACAACGCAACTCTAAAAATAAAATAAGTCATACAAGCATCATAATACAAGCCAGGGGCCTCGAGGGCTCGAATACAAGTGCTCAATCATAGACGAGTCAGCGGAAGCAACAATATCTGAGTACGACATAAGTTAAACAAGTTGCCATAAGATGGCTAGCACAAACCGGGACACAGATCGAAGAGGCGCAAGCCTCCCACTCGATCCTCCTAACTACTCCTGGTCGTCGCCGGCCGGGCTGCATGTAGTAGTAGGCACCTCCGGGTAGTAGTCGCCATCGACGGTGGCGTCTGCTCCTGGCTCCATCGTCAGTTGCAGCAATCGAGTAGAGATAGGGGAAAAGGGGAAACAATGCAACCGTGAGTACTCATCCAAAGTACTCGCAAGCAAGGAGCTACACTACATATGCATGGATATATGTGTAAAGGGCCATATCGATGGACTGAACTGCAGAATGCCGTAATAAGAGGGGATAGCTAGTCTTATCGAAGACTACGCTCGTCACCTTCGCCTTGCAACAGTAGAAGAGGGTAGGTTGAAGTCCTCCAAGTAACATCACATAGCAATAATCCTAGCCGCGATCCCTCCTCGTATCCACGAGAGAGAGCGACCACCGGTTGTATCCGCACTTGGAAGGGTGTGTTTTATTAATTATCCGGTTCTAGTTGTCATAAGGTCAAGGTACAACTCCAAGTCTTCCTGCATCAAGATCACGGCTATTCAATAGATTAACTTCCTGCAGGGTGCACCACATAACCCAACACGCTTGATCCCATTTGGCGGACACACTTTTTCTCGGGTCATGCCCGCCGCGAAGATCAACACGCCGCAGCCCCACCTAGGCACAACAGAGGCCAAGACGCCGGTCTAAACCTAAGCGCCACAGGGTCCGGGTCCATCGCCCATAGCACACCAAGCACGTTATAACGCGGCCGGAAGCAGACCTAGCAACCTCCATTACAAAGGAAGTCACGTTACGCGGTCCAATCCGGCCAGCGCCTCGGTCGGCCGACGTCCACGAAGGCTTCGTGATACCATGACGCCGGATACCCATAACTACTCCCACGTAGATGGTTAGTGCGTATAGACCAAATGGCCAGACTCAGATCAAATACCAAGAACTCGTTAAGCGTGTTAAGTATCCACGAACGCCGAACAGGGCCAGGCCCACCTCTCTCCTAGGCGGTCTCAACCTGCCCTGATGCTCCGCCACAAAGATCCACTCGCGGGTGCTCCACCAGCCGACCCGACTTTAGTCTCCACATGTATCATGTATAAAGTATATAGTATATACCCGTGATCACCTCCCGAGTGATCACGGCCCGATAGTATAGCTCAGCAGACGGACAAGAATGTAGGGCCACAGATGGAAATACTAGCATCCTATACTAAGCATGTAGGATTGCGGTAAAGGTAACAACAAGAGTAGCAAGGACATGCTATGCAGCGAAGATAGGATTAATCGAAAGCGATAACATGCTACACTACTCTAATGCAAGCGGTATAGAGTAGAATAGGCTATATCTGGTGATCAAGGGGTTGGCTTTCTGGTTGCTCGGCAAGAGAGAGGGTCGTCAACTCCGTAGTCGAACCGGGCAAAGCAGCAGTGTCGGTCTCGTAGTCTACGGAGAGAAGAGGAGAAGAAACAATGAATACCATGTAAACAGATGCATATCGATGCATGACATGACAAGTAACGATGCTAGGCGTGCCCTAACGTGGTATGAGGTGGTACCGGTTAAGGGGGGAAACATCCGGGAAAATATCCCCGGTGTTTCGTGTTTTCGGGCAGAGGAGCCGGAGGGGGAAGGTTGCGAGTTCGATAGGTTAGGGGTGTGTGGCGGACGAGCGGATGCGTATCCGGATTCGCCTCGCCGCTTACGAGCAACTTTCATGTTGAAAATATTTTAATCCGAGTTACGGATTAAAAGATATGATTTTCTAAAGATTTTATTAATTTCTGAAATTTAATTAATTATTTATTTAAATCCAACATTATCCAGAATAGTAAATGATGACGTCAGGATGACATCAGAGTGATGTCAGCAGTCAACATTGACCATTGACTGGTCAACCTGACGTGTGGGTCCCACTGTCATTGACTAAGATTAACTAAACAGATTAATTAGTTTAATTAGTGATTAGGTTAATCTAATCAGGATTAACTAACTTAATTAATTACTTAATGAGTTAATTAATATTTTAATTATTTTAATTATTATTCATTTATTTATTTAATATATATTATTATTATTTTTAATTCCCTTTTTTAATGTTCCAGGGGCTGGGCCCCACTTGTCATAGGGCCAAGGCCTAACGGGCACGGGCGCTACGGGGCGGTTCGGGCGCGGGCATCGGATGCGCCTGAAGGGCGCGACGCCTGACGGGCGATCCAGCAGGCGCCGCGCAGGGGAGGGCACTCGCCCATGGCCTGCCATTGTCGGGCGGGATCCGGCGCGGCGGGGCGAGAGGGTCGGCGAGAGGAGGCCGCGTCCGGGCGGCAAGAAGGGCGGCCGGAGGCGGGGCGTGAGGGAGGCCGAGGAGCAGGACACGGCGGGCGCGCCCCGAGCGGCGTCAGGGGAGGCATGCCACGCCACGCGAGCGCGGCCGGGCGCGGTGATCGCGGGCACGCATCGGGCGCGGCCGGAACGGGACAGAGAGGAGGGGAGGGGCGAGGCGGAGCTCACGAGGCCGGTAGGGATTGTGGCAGCGGTGGTCGAGGAGGAGGACGGGGACGCGACGGAGAGGGGCAACCCGGCGAGGAGGTCCGGCGTACGGCGACGACGTCGTAGAGGGGGCAGGCCGGGCGGTGCTTGGCGATCCGGTGACGGGGTCGGCACCGGCGACGGCGTGGCACCGGTCGCGATGGCGTCGGGGGCACGCGTCGAAGGGCGCAGGGTCCTCGGGTGCGGCGTCCAGCGAAGCCAGGGCGGCGACGATGCTCGAGGGGAGGGGGGGTCCGTCGGTGGAGGGGTCGACGACGAGGGCGGCGAGGTGAGGCGGTCGACGGCGACGAGCGAGGGAGAAGGGCGCCGGTGCCCGATCCAGATCGGGATCGGGAGGATACGAGGGAGAGAGGGGAACGTGGGGCGGGGGTGGGGCGACGGGGTTGAGGAGGCAGGCCAGCGGAGGGGCTCCGTCGTGGCGGCGGGTGCGCCTGACGGCGGCGGGCGACGAGGGCCTCCTCCCTCGATCCCGATCCAGACGGGGGAGAGGGGGAGATATTTTTGGTGAGAGGAGTGGGGGTGTCGGTGGCCAGTGGGGGGAGTGGGGGAGTTAAGGTGGCGGGGTGGGCCGGCTGGGCAGTGGGCTGGCAGTTGGGCCTTGGCTTGCTGAGCCGAAGCCGACGGGGGGTTTTCTCTTTCTTTTTTTGTTAGTTTAGTTTTTCTCTTTTGTATTTTCTTTTCTTTTATTTATTTACTTTTCTGTTTTAAATAATTTTAAATTATTTAGGCCTCTTATAAAAATGTGTTTATTTCACGATAATTATCTATGCAATATTTGACACGGTCCGAACATGTTTGTTTTGAAGTTTGAAAACTTTGTTTGTTTGCCAAAAATCCAAATTTGAATTCGAATCATTTTGAATTAACGCGAGATTAGCGACGATGTGGAGGTGACATGGCGTCATAAGTAGAGATTACTGTAGCTTGATTACCCGGGCGTCACAATTCTCCTCCACTACAAGAAATCTCGTCCCGAGATTTAAGAGGGGAGTAAGGGGGAAAGGTCTGGTTACGAAATTCTAACGGATCTTCTCGAAGGAGTTAATCCCTTCCGTTGATGTCTTCAATCCTTTATTCCAATGCATCATGATAAACTTGTCATCATTTCTTCGGGAACTCCATCGTACTTACGAAAGGATAAGGGGCAGCTCACTACGACATAATGCTGTTGAGGGAAACAATCTGGGGTTAACCCATGAATGAGTATAAGATTATCTCTCGAGTTGAACATATGAAATACCTCGAGAGTAAGGTAGGAAGGTACCATAAGAGGCTCCAAGAGGATAGATAGTTGCTCGAAGCCTGAACCAGAGTGAGAAAGGGGTTCAGAGTAGCGAGAGTAAGTATTGCGTCTGATACCAGAATAGATCACTAGGACAGTGGCCTGTGATTTACATACGAGGCCACGCGCGAGGAATAACTTTGGGAATAGGGGGTGTACAGGACAGTCAGGTTTCGATCCTGTGGAACTGTGGGTTATGGGCCCACCATGTGGTTTTTTTTTTTCAATAGGAGCAGTGACATCTTGCACGGTCATGATAGCAAGGCATGTCAGAGAGTACCATGTCAGTTATGTCGGCAACAACGTTGGTACCAAGGGCAAGGGACGAAGAGAACCATTTTCCTGCTCGTTGCATCGAGGCGGACCAATAGGCAAAGTTCTCGTCCATCGGTGGTTACCGAAATGTCACCAACAATAGTAACAGGGTCTTACTGGCAGTGTTGTAACACGAGGTGCTTACATGAGCAGGAGAATAATACTGCTTAGATTATATAGACCTCAAGAAAGGTTAATCCAACCAATGGAAAGGAAAATAAGATTATCGATTAAAGAACAATGGAAAGGAAAATGTGTTTAAACACATATTTCAAGGGTATATCCTTCCCAAGGACAAGCGAGCATGATATCCATGACGAATATAATGTAGAAAACTCTTTAGGCAGGGGAGAGAAATTTCATGACATTACCCATACAGCGGTGTTTGGATAATTAGCAGGAAACATTTAGTATTGGCTTCAAATGTCCTTGTTGAAAATCGGAGTACCACAAACATGCTTCGAGATAGCATTGCATGGTCTTCAAGCAAAGTTCAGACTTTGGATACACAAAGGATCCGTCAGGAGCAACTTATAGAATAAGTCTTACAATTTCCTCTTGGAAGAATGGTTAAACTTGCTAAAAAGGATACTACAACAATAGGTCCTCCACCCAGGGGGGGGGTGCTAGGCATGACATCATGTTACCGGGTCATCAAAGGACCAACATCATAACTCTTGGAAAGTTGTCCCAACCATCATATCTGACCGAGATTCAGATCCGTTTGGTGTCATGATACCTCAGACTCAGGATGTCTGAGAAGAAAAGGTGCAACACAACTAGACGAAATGACATTTCAAGATCCTTAGGATATGAACTATGGGAGCGGGTTCTTGAAGTAATAGTTCATCCTTAAACCAAGGAGAGGATGAGGGGGTAGCTGATGGAATCAACGAAAATTCATCGAGAATTCCAAACGGATGGATTTCCACAATAATGTGAATAAGAAGATGACACTTGTCAATTCAAATGATATAATGTTGTATGCTCTAGGAAAACATACACCAACAATCATTAGTTGAAAGGTGTGCCAGAAATATGACCTTAGGCGACAAGATCAATGTTAGAGTGACGATTCAATAACCAATAGTCTAAGAACAAACTGTCGATCGTTAACTTCAAAGCAATAGGGTTGCTAGAAGTACAGAACTCAAGCAACATCGTTAGCATATTGGTATCCTGGTTAAAAACAACACGGGGACCAAGGAATGATCGGAGATGGCAGGAAGTATCACTTGTACCAAGAATGCATAAGAGGTGGTGAAATTCTCACGACATTATTGACATAAAAGATGGTAATACTCCAAGGTAAAGAAGAACAATTGCTGGATAGCATGGATCTCAAGGTATAACACGAAACACGAACAAGTTTGTGTTGAACAGAAGGCAATAAAGTGGTCAAAGATAAACCAAATCATCGGGGGCAAGGATGGTATTTCTCATCATGATCTCAATTGATATCCTGGAAGAGCTCATAAGGTTGATGTGGATCACGACACATTTGTCGACAGATTTCCCGAAGAAGTAATCAATCAGCGACGACGTCAAGTCAAAGGAATGATGAAGCCAAAAGTCATTGGAACCATGGGTACGACACAAACTCGAAATCAAGCTTGCTGTACAAGGTCAAACGGTATGACGAGGGAGATTGATTGTAAGATTAGCTCACCGTCGAAATATGTGTTTCGAGAAGAAGGACCCGGTAGCACAGTTAAAATTTAGCATGATAAAGATATAGCCGATCAGGCTAGGAATGATGTGATCGGGTACAAACTCGTACTTATAGAAGCTTACTGAAGAGTTGTTGAACCATAGAGCGGACTCGTTCAGTTATCGGTGTCTTTGAGTGTTTAATAACTCAGAGCCCGTGAAAAATTGGAATCAGTGGGAAAGTAGCACTTGATGAAGAACTCATAAGAAGTTATGCAGTTCCATGATAATCTCGAGATACCAGGGGGGTAATACTCGACACCAGATCAAAGTAAAGGTTGGACTGGTGTATTGATCCATAGGAGACAATTGTTTTAACTTGTCCGAGAAATGGAATCAAAGAAGAACAATCATGGTTGGAACCACGGTTGTAAGGGATCAATTCACAGATACCATATGTTAGCTATCAAGGAAATAGTTATTATTACAAGAAGCTTCCATGATAGGATATACATCGCGTCCATGGGCATGAACACAAAGTTCAAGGTCGACTCCCACTTCCTCAATGCATAATCTTCCATTCACCTCTCGTATTTCGAAGATGACATTAGTTGTTGAAAGTTTTACCTGGTGCAATACCAGATAAGTATGACTCATGAAATCTTTCGGGTTCACACCGACGAGGGAAGGCGTTGGTTCAATCCCATCGGGGCTCCTTACGAGCATATACCATAAGCTTCAAGAGTAAATATTACCAGCTCGAAAGCAGAGCATGGTTGACAAAAGGAAAGGATACAATTTACCAAAGGCAATATGTATCGGAGAAAGAACTCACAAAGTGATTAATTATGAAGGACACCGCTTGATAACCATCCAACAAAGGACTTGATGGTCCACAAAGGATCCGATATGAGTATCGATACTCAACCGTAAGAGGAAGGCATGCAAATGCAACAAAGTTATGGAAGCATCTGAATAATTCGCAGCTTAAATGCAAAGGAATTATGATTTAAAACAAAGGATCGAAGCGACGTTCGATCAAGGATGGATCAATTGAATATACCAGAGGCACAATCGACGACAGATAGTTTGGTCGAGAACCAGCTCATGTTCAAAATGATGTCTGAGCCGGAAAGATATTTTAGAAGGGTTGATAGATGATTGTGTGCATTCGCACACATGTTGAACCAATAGGATCAAAATGACGGTGTCAAAAGATACTAGTGAATATTGCGGATATATGGGAAGCATCCATAATGCAAGTAGACAAGTATTTGCCGAGCAATAGTTTGAAGAGGATGCTCAGAAGGTCAGATAGTATTTCAGAGTATCTTATGAAGCATACGAACAACTGGAGATGAACATATACTCAAAGTGCGAGGAATTTTCAATAGGGATATTCATGTGGTAAGGAACTGCAAGGCAGTAAGCTTAAAGGATTTTCGGAACAACAAAGAGTATTTCGGGACATCTTGTAATAACAAGATCAACGGGGAATGATTGTATGAATGGCAAGTGTAAGCAGTTTTTCATAGGGGTTGACGGTGGAAGGAAATCGCAAATGTGATGGCACAAAGACTTGAGAGAACATCGAAGAGTAACTTCGGAATCTTCTAGTGCAGCAGGCGATCATCTGAAGTGAGGGGCTCTCCGGGAGAAAGTATTATCGAGAACCTAAAGTTAGTTCTGTTTTTAGCAAGATCATTTTAACCCGAATAGAAGAGAGATCAGAGTCCCAGAGTAAAGGTCGAGGAGTAAAAGATCCTAGTACCACCCGATGGCGACGTGGGCCCGTAAGGCACACAGCCAAGTTAGTAAAAGTTTTGCAATGTCTAGACTCGACTTCGGCCAAGGAGTGTGGAAGGGGGATTCCTACAGCAATGGCTCGATACCAACTTGTGACGCCCGATTCAATCAGACACTAATCATACACGCAAACGTGTACGATCAAGATCAGGGACTCAAGGGAAGATATCACAACACAACTCCAAAAATAAAATAAGTCATACAAGCATCATAATACAAGCCGGGGCCTCGAGGGCTCGAATACAAGTGCTCGATCATAGACGAAGTCAGCGGAAGCAACAATATCTGAGTACGTACATAAGTTAAACAAGTTGCCATAAGATGGCTAGCACAAACCGGGACACAGATCGAAGAGGCGCAGGCCTCCCGCTCGATCCTCCTAACTACTCCCCGGTCGCCGCCGGCGGGCTGCACGTAGTAGTAGGCACCTCCGGTGGTAGTAGTCGCCATCGACGGTGGCGTCTCGCTCCCGGCTCCATCGTCTGCTGCAGCAATCGAGTAGAGATAGGGGAAAAGGGGAAACAATGCAACCGTGAGTACTCATCCAAAGTACTGCAAGCAAGGATCTACACTACATATGCATGGATATATGTGTAAAGGGCCATATCAAGGACCGAATGCAGAATGCCGTAATAAGAGGGGGATAGCTAGTCTTATCAAAGACTACGCTCGTCACCTTCGCCTTGCAAAGTAGAAGAGGGTAGGTTGAAGTCCTCCAAGTAACATCACATAGCAATAATCCTACCCGCGATCCCTCCTCGTATCCCCGAGAGAGAGCGAGCACCGGTTGTATCCGCACTTGGAAGGGTGTGTTTTATTAAGTATCCGGTTCTAGTTGTCATAAGGTCAAGGTACAACTCCAAGTCGTCCTGTTCATCAAGATCACGGCTATTCAATAGATTAACTTCCTGCGGGGTGCACCACATAACCCAACACGCTTGATCCCATTTGTCCGGACACACTTTTCTGGGTCATGCCCGGCCGCGGCAGATCAACACGTCGCAGCCCCACCTAGGCACAACAGAGAGGCCAGCACGCCGGTCTAAACCTGAGCGCACAGGGGTCTGGGCCCATCGCCCATAGCACACCGCACGCGCTTCTAACGCGCCGAAGCAGACCTAGCAACCTCCATTACAAAGGAAGTCACGTTACGCGGTCCAATCCGCGCGCCGGCCGACGCCGCGTCCACGAAGGCTTCGGCCGATACCACGACGCCGGATACCCATAACTACTCCCACGTAGATGGTTAGTGCGTATAGACCAAATGGCCGACTCGGATCAAATACCAAGAACTCGTTAAGCGTGTTAAGTATCCGCGAACGCCGAACAGGCCAGGCCCACCTCTCTCCTAGGCGGTCTCAACCTGCCCCGACGCTCCGCCACAAAGATCCACTCATGGTGCTCCACCACCCGACCCGACTTTAGTCTCCACATGTATCATGTATAAAGTATACAGTATATACCCGTGATAACCTCCCGAGTGATCACGGCCCAATAGTATAGCTCAGCAAACGGACAAGAATGAAGGGCCACAGATGGAAATACTAGCATCCTATACTAAGCATGTAGGATTGCAGGTAAAGGTAACAACAGTAGTAGCAAGGACATGCTATGCAAAGAAGATAGGATTAATCGAAAGCAAGAATATGCTACACTACTCTAATGCAAGCAGTATAGAGTAGAATAGGCGATATTTGGTGATCAAGGGGGGGGGGGCTTGCCTGGTTGCTCTGGCAAGAGAGAGGGGTCGTCAACTCCGTAGTCGAACTGGGCAGCAGCAGTGTCGGTCTCGTAGTCTACCGGAGAGAAGAGGGGGAAGAAACAATGAATACCATGTAAACAGATTCATATCGATGCATGACATGACAAGTAACGATGCTAGGCGTGCCCTAACGTGGTATGAGGTGGTACCGGTTAAGGGGGGAAACATCCGGGAAAATATCCCCGGTGTTTCGTGTTTTCGGGCAGAGAAGCCGGAGGGGGAAGGTTGCGAGTTTGATAGGTTAGGGGTGTGTGGCGGACGAACGGACTGCGTATCCAGATTCGTCTCGTCGTTCTGAGCAACTTTCATGTTGAAAATATTTTAATCCGAGTTACGGATTAAAAGATATGATTTTCTAAAGATTTTATTAATTTCTGAAATTTAATTAATTATTTATTTAAATCCAACATTATCCAGAATAGTAAATGATGACGTCAGCATGACATCAGAGTGATGTCAGCAGTCAACGTTGACCATTGACCTGGTCAACCTGACGTGTGGGTCCCACTGTCATTGACTAAGATTAACTAAACAGATTAATTAGTTTAATTAGTGATTAGGTTAATCTAATCAGGATTAATTAACTTAATTAATTACTTAATTAGTTAATTAATATTTTAATTATTATTCATTTATTTATTTAATATATATTATTATTATGTTTTTAATTCCCTTTTTTTTAATGTTCCAGGGGCTGGGCCCCACTTGTCATAAGGCCAAGGCCTAACGGGCACGGGCGCTACGGGGCGGTTCGGCGCTGCAGATCGGATGCGCTGAAGGGCGACGCCGGCTCTGACGGGCGATTCAGCAGGCGCCGGGGAGGGAGGCACTGCCCATGGTTCGCCATTGCGGAGCGGATCCGCCGGCAGGGGACGGAGAGGGTCGGCGAGAGGAGGCCGCGCCCGAGGCGGCAACAAGGGCGGCCGGAGCGCGCGAGCGTGAGGAAGGCCGAGGAGCAGGGACACGGCGGGCGCGCCCCGAGCGGCGCAGGGGACGGCAGCTGCCACGGCCACGCGTGGCCGGGCAAGGCGTGGTGACATGGGCACGACGGGCGCGCCGAACGGGACAGAGAGGAGGGGAGGGGCGAGGCGGAGCTCACGGGGCCGATAGGGATCGTGGCAGCGGTGGTCGAGGAGGAGGACGGGGACGCGACGGAGAGGGGCAGCCCAGCGAGGAGGTCCGGCGGACGGCGACGACGTCGTAGAGGGGGCAGGCCGGGGCGGTGCTTGGCGATCCGGTGACGGGGTCGGCACCGGCGACGGCGTGGCACCGGTGCGATGGCGTCGGGGACACGCTCGGGCGGGCGCAGGTCTCGGTGCGGCGTCCATGCGGCCGTGGCGGCGATACTACTCGAGGGGAGAGGGGTCCGTCGGTGGAGGGGTCGACGACGAGGGCGGCGAGGTGAGGCGGTCGACGGCGACGAGCGAGGGAGAAGGGCGCCGGTGCCCGATCCAGATCGGGATCGGGAGGATACGAGGGAGAGAGGGGTTGAGGAGGCAGGCCAGCGGAGGGGCTCCGTCGTGGCGGCGGGTGCGCCTGACGGCGGCGGGCGACGAGGGCCTCCTCCCTCGATCCCGATCCAGACGGGGAGAGGGGAGATATTTTGGTGAGAGGAGTGGGGTGTCGGTGGCGGTGGGGGAGTGGGGAGGTTAAGGTGGCGGGGTGGGCCACCGGGCAGTGGGCTGGCAGTTGGGCCTTGGCTTGTCGAGCCGGCCTGAAAGGTGGGGTTTTCTTTTTTTTTTTTTGTTAGTTTAGTTTTTCTCTTTTGTATTTTATTTTCTTTTATTTATTTACTTTTCTGTTTTAAATAATTTTAAATTATTTAGGCCTCTTATAAAAATGTGTTTATTTCACGATAATTATCTATGCAATATTTGACACGGTCCGAACATGTTTGTTTTGAAGTTTGAAAACTTTGTTTGTTTGCCAAAAATCCAAATTTGAATTCGAATCGTTTTGAATTAACGCGAGATTAGCGACAGTAACGGAGGTGACAAGGCGTCATAAGTAGAGATTACTGTAGCTTGAATACCCGGGCGTCACTATTCTCCTCCACTACAAGAAATCTCGTCCCGAGATTTAAGAGGGGAGTAAGGGGGAAAGGTCTGGTTACGAAATTCTAACGGATCTTCTCGAATGAGTTAATCCCTTTCGTTGATGTCTTCAATCCTTTATTCCAATGCATCATGATAAACTTGTCATCATTTCTTCGGGAACTCCATCGTACTTACGAAAGGATAAGGGGCAGCTCACTACGACATAATGCTGTTGAGGGAAACAATCTGGGGTTAACCCATGAATGAGCATAAGATTATCTCTCGAGTTGAACATATGAAACCTTCGGGAACGTGATTTTTGGAACAAACGGGATCCAGAGGACTTGGACCCTACATCAAGAAAGCAACCAGGAAGGCACGAGGTAGGGGGCGCACCTACCCCCCTAGGCGCGCCCTCCACCCTCGTGGGGCCCACGTTGCTCCACCGACGTATTTCTTCCTCCTATATATACCTACGTACCCCCAACCAACTGAAGCATCCACGAAAACCTAATTCCACCGCCACAACCTTCTGTACCCGTGAGATCCCATCTTGGGGCCTTTTTTGGCGTCCTGCCGGAGGGGGCATTGATCACGGAGGGCTTCTACATCAACACCATAGACTCTCCGATGATGTGTGAGTAGTTTACCTCAGAACTTCGGGTCCATAGTTCTTAGCTAGATGGCTTCTTCTCTCTCTTTGGATCTCAATACAAATTTCTCCACGATTCTCATGGAGATCTATTCGATGTAATCTTCTTTTGCGGTGTGTTTGTTGAGACCGATGAATTGTGGGTTTATGATCAAGTTTATCTATGAACAATATTTGAATCTTCTCTGAATTATTTTATGTATGATTGGTTATCTTTGCAAGTCTCTTTGAATTATCAGTTTGGTTTGGCCTACTAGATTGATCTTTCTTGCAATGGGAGAAGTGCTTAGCTTTGGGTTCAATCTTGTGGTGTCCTTTCCTAGTGACAGTAGGGGCAGCAAGGCATGTATTGTATTGTTGCCATCGAGGATAACAAGATGGGGTTTATATCATATTGCATGATTTTATCCCTCTACATCATGTCATCTTACTTAAAGCATTACTCTGTTCTTATGAACTTAATACTCTAGATGCATGCTGGATAGCGGTCGATGTGTGGAGTAATAGTAGTAGATGCAGGCAGGAGTCGGTCTACTTGTCGCGGATGTGATGCCTATATACATGATCATACCTAGATATTCTCATAACTATGCTCAATTCTATCAATTGCTCAACAGTAATTTGTTCACCCACCGTAAACTTATGCTCTCGAGAGAAGCCACTAGTGAAACCTATGGCCCCCGGGTCTATTTTCCATCATATTAATCTTCCAACACTTAGCTATTTTTATTGCCTTTTATTTTACTTTGCATCTTTATTATAAAAATACCAAAAATATTATCTTATCATATCTATCAGATCTGACTTTCGTAAGTGACCGTGAAGGGATTGACAACCCCTTTTATTGTGTTGGTTGCGAGGTTTTTATTTGTTTGTGTAGGTGCGAGGGACTCGTGCGTGGCCTCCTACTGTATTGATACCTTGGTTCTCAAAAACTGAGGGAAATACTTACGCTACTTTACTGCATCACCCATTCCTCTTCAAGGGAAAACCAACGCAGTGCTCAAGAGGTAGCAGCTACCCTTGTCCTTATGAATGATTTTGATTACATAGTACGAGAAGCGAGGGAGATATTTGATTTTTATGGTATGAGTCATGAGAAACCGGGAATAGATGAGATCCTCTACAATAGTGAATGTGTTTTAAGAACTTCGCTTGGCAGTAATCAAATCTTTGATGAGAACCTTACTAAGGCAATTCCTATTTTAGATATGATCCAACAAGTTTTCAAAAAACTTCAACCAGCAATATTCTTGGATCGTAGCGGTAATCAAAGCGGTATGCTTTGAGGGACAACTTGATAATGCTAAAATTTGTATGGAAGATGTGTTACATGTTATATTTGAAAAAAACCCTAACAAAACCACTCTCATGGAAATAAATCCCAAAGATGACAATACCTAGATCTTTGCATTGTGCCTAGCTAGGAGCATAAAACAATAGCGCTTGTTGGGTGGCAACCAATTTTATTTTTTATTTTTTATTTTTGTTTTTGTTTTTCAATAATTACACGGTATTACTTATGTAGTAACTGTGTTTTAGTGTTTTAATTAGTGTTTGTGCCAAGTAAGACCTTTGGGATGGTCCATGGAGATAGTTGATTTGATTTTGTTTGAAAATGTAAACTTTTGTGCCTAGTAGCGTAATTGTTAAAATTCACAGAGGGCGTGATAAAATTTTGTTTACACAACATTGATATACAAAGTGACTAGATTATCATAATTGTTTAGAGTTTTTGGAGTTACTGATATACTGAGATTTCGATTACTACTGCACTACTATGTTTTTGACAAATTCTACTTTCATTGTGTTGTTTGCTTATTGATGAATCTATGGGTAGTATCGGGGGTATGAACCATGGAGAAGTTGGAATATAGTAGATATAACACCAATATAACTTTAGAATGAGTTCACAACAGTACCTAAAATGGTGATTTGCTTTATTATACTAACGGATCTCATGAGTTTTCTGTTGAGTTTTGTGTTCGGAAGTTTTCTAGTTTTGGGTACAGATTTGATGGACTACAGAATAAGTAGTGGCAAGAGACTAAGCTTGGGGATGCCCAAGGCACCCCAAGATAATATTCAAGGATAACCAAGCATCTAAGCTTGGGGATGCCTCAGATGGTCGATACGCTCCAACGTATCTATAATTTTATTGTTCCATGCTATTATATTATCTGTTTTGGATGTTTTATATGCATTAATATGTTATTTTTATATTATTTTTGGGACTAACCTATTAACCTAGAGCCGAGTGCCAGTTTCTGTTTTTTCCTTGTTTTTGAGTTTTACAGAAAAGGAATATCAAACGGAGTCCAAACGAGCTACAAATTTATGGTGATTTTTTATGGACCAGAAGAGACCCACAGAGCATCAGAGTTGGGCCAGAAGTGCCCCCTGGCTTGTGGACCCCTCGGGAACCCCCCTGACTTGTTTCCAATGCCAAAAATTCTTATAAATACCCAAACCTCCAAAAAGATCCCTAGATCGGGAGTTCCGCCACCGCAAGCCTCTGTAGCCACGAAAAACCAATAGGGACCCGTTCAGGTACCCTGCCGGAGGGGCAAACCATCACCGGAGGCCAGCTTCACCATCCCGGCGGTCTCCACGACGAGGAGGGAGTAGTTCACCCTCGGGGCCGAGGGTATGTACTGATGTCTACTACGCAACTTTATTCTTGTAGACACGTGTTGGGCCACCAAGCTCAGAGTTTTGTAGGACAGTAGCAATTTTCCCTCAAGTGGATGACCTAAGGTTTATCATTCCGTGGGAGGCGTGGGATGAAGATAATCTCTCTCAAATGACCCTGCAACCAAATACAAGAAATCTCTTGTGTCCCCAACACACCCAATACAATTGCAAATTAGTTCCGCGAAGAGATGGTGATAAAAGTGCAATGTGGATGGTAGGAATATATTTTTATAATCTGAATAAATAAAAACAGCAAGGTAGCGAATAGTAAACGGACACAAAAACTGTATTGCAATGCTTGAAAATGAGGCCTAGGGTCCGTAATTTCGCTAGTGCAATCTCTCAACAGTGCTAATACAGTTGGATCATATAACCGTCCCTCAAAGTGCGATGAAGAATCACTCCAAAGCTCCTATCTAGCGGAGAACATGAGACTGAATTGTTTGTAGGGTACGAAACCACCTCAAAGCTATTCTTTCCGATCAATCTATCCTAGAGTTCGTACTAAAATAACACCAAGCTATTCTTTCCGATCGATCTAACCAAGACTTCATAGTAAAATAACACCAAAGCAAATTCAGATTCATAATACTCAATCCAACACAAAGAACTTCAACGAGTGCCCCATGATTTCTATCAGAGAAACAAACACAAGAACGTGCATCAACCCCTATGCATAGATTACCCCAATGTCACCTCGGGAATCCGCAAGTTGAATGCCAAAACATATATCAAGTGAATCAATACGATACCCCATTGTCACCACGAGTATTCATATGCAAGACATATATCAAGTGCTCTCAAATCCATAAAAGTATTTGATACGTCTCCAACGTATCTATAATTTTTGATTGCTCCATGCTATATTATCTACTATTTTGGGCAATATTGGGCTTTATTATCCACTTTTATATTATTTTTGGGACTAACCTATTAACCGGAGGCCCAGCCCAGAATTGCTGTTTTTTTGCCTATTTCCGTGTTTCGAAGAAAAGGAATATCAAACGGAGTCGAAACGGAATGAAATCAACTGGAGAAGTTATTTTTGGAAGGAAAGCTACCGGAAAAGCTTGGAGTGCACGTCAGGAAAGAAGGGAGGTGGCCACGAGGGTGGGGGCGCGCCCACCACCCTAGGGCGCGCCCCCTGCCTCGTGGGCCCCCCAAAGCTCCACCGACGTACTCCTTTCACCCATATATACCCACGTACCCTAAAACTTCCGAAGACAAGAATAGATCTGGAGTTCCGCCGCCGCAAGCCTCTGTAGCCACCAAAAGTCAATCGGGACCCTGTTCCGGCACCCTGCTGGGGGGGGGGGGATCCCTCACCGGTGGCCATCTTCATCATCCCGGCGCTCTCCATGACGAGGAGGGAGTAGTTCACCCTCGGGGCTGAGGGTATGTACCAGTAGCTATGTGTTTGATCTCTCTCTCTCTTGTGTTCTTGATTTGGCACGATCTTGATGTATCGCGAGCTTTGCTATTATAGTTTGATCTTATGTTTCTTCTCCCCCTCTACTCTCTTGTAATGGATTGAGTTTTCCCCTTGAAGTTATCTTATCGGATTGAGTCTTTAAAGATTTGAGAACACTTGATGTATGTCTTGCCGTGCGTATCTGTGGTGACAATGGGATATCAAGTGATTCACTTGATGTATGTCTCGGTGATCAACTTGCGGGTTCCGCCCATGAACCTATGCATAGGGGTTGGCACACGTTTTCGTCGTGATTCTCCGGTAGAAACTTTGGGGCACTCTTTGAGGTTCTATGTGTTGGTTGAATAGATGAATCTGAGATTGTGTGATGCATATCGTATAATCTTACCCATGGATACTTGAGGTGACATTGGAGTATCTAGGTGACATTAGGGTTTTGGTTGATTTGTGTCTTAAGGGTTTATTCTAGTACGAACTCCAGGGCTGTTTGTGACACTTATAGGAATAGCCCAACAAATTGATTGGAAAGAATAACTTTGAGGTGGTTTCGTACCCTACCATAATCTCTTCATTTGTTCTCCTCTATTAGTAACTTTGGAGTGATTCTTTGTTGCATGTTGAGGGATAGTTATATGATCCAATTATGTTATTATTGTTGAGAGAACTTGCACTAGTGAAAGTATGAACCCTAGGCCTTGTTTCCTATCATTGCAATACCGTTTACGCTCACTTTTACCATTAGTTACCTTGCTGTTTTTATATTTTCAGATTACAAAGACCTATATCTACCATCCATATTGCACTTGTATCACCATCTCTTCATTAACTAGTGCACCTATACAATTTACCATTGTATTGGGTGTGTTGGGGACACAAGAGACTCTTTGCTATTTGGTTGCAGGGTTGCTTGAGAGAGACCATATTCAACCTATGCCTCCCACGGATTGATAAACCTTAGGTCATCCACTTGAGGGAAATTTTCTACTGTCCTACAAACCTCTGCACTTGGAGGCCCAACAACGTCTACAAGAAGAAGGTTGTGTAGTAGACATCAAGCTCTTTTCTGGCGCCGTTGCCGGGGAGGTTAGTGCTTGAAGGTATATCTTTAGATCTTGCAATCGAATCTTTTTGTTTCTTGTTTTAGCACTAGTTTAGTTTATAAAAGAAAACTACAAAAAAATGGAATTGAGTTTGTCTCATACGCTTCATCTTTTTAATATCTTTCGTGAGTATGATGGAAAGGAAAATTGTGCCAAAGTGTTATAAGAAGAATGCATTAAAATGTTTGGCACTAAATCTTTGAATGATGAGCATGATTGCAATGTTGTTAGTATGAACTCCTTGAATATCCATAGTACTAATGATGATTGCACTAGTTATGATGAAAATGCCTCCTATAAACATGTCAATTTTTGTGGAGTGCATAGTACACACCAAATAGGGAAGATAGATATTGCAAGAGGCATAAGTACTTAGAAACTAAATGGTTGCAAGAAAGGCTAGATGCCTGTGCTGAAAATTTATTTTTACTTAGCCATACTTGTGAACTTTGCAATGAACGTCATCATTTCAGTACCCAATGCCAATTGTTTCATGATCGTATCGTGTCCAAAAATTGTGATGACTTGATTTCCCTTGCACATCATAATGAACTTAGTTTGCTCTTGGGTTATGAAGAAATGAAACGTATAACTAAGGATATTCCAAAATTTGCCCTTGATAGAGTTCTTTATTTTGATCTAGAGGAAATTTATATGTATTGCGCGGTGAATTGCATTGAAAATCCTTATATTGCCAATTACATAAGGAAAAGAAAACAAATAGAGGATGAAGAGAATACTAATGAAAGGGAAGAGACTTCCCAATATCCTCCTATTATTTCTTATGTTGAATCAGGTAACGAGGAGGAGCCTTTTATTCAACCAATCTCATCAATAAGGAGCTCCAAAAGGAAGATTGAACCCACACATGATATGGTGAAGAAAAATAAAAGGAAAAGGAAGAGAGGTAAAAAGGTATCTCTCCCCAATAATGTTGCTCCTATTATTGTTGTGCCTCATGAAAATGAATCAAAAATAATTGTGGAAGATGTTGCACTTGATGATGATCTCGTTATGCCTATTGCTTGTTGTGATGATTATGATTGGGAAGATAATGATACTTCTTATGATCTTGAAAATCTTTTTGCACTTGCTTGGAAGAATATGATAATTGCTATACTATTGGTGCTATCCATACTATTAATGATGAGAGTGATTATGCTTATAATATGAAAAGGCCCAAGCTTGGGGAAGCTATGTTTGAGGAGAATGACATATTTGAGAATATATTTGCTGAAATTAATGTTTGTCCCAAGCTTGGGGATGCTATGTTTAGTAATGATAATATTTTTAGCCTCCCAAGTTTTGATATGCAAAGTTGTTATAATGATAGCATGCCTTCTACCTATGATGATTATATTTATGAAAGTGGGTTTGGAAGAGTGTCAACTTTAGGAAGTAGTGATCCCACTATTTTGGAGGGTGTTGAATTATATAATATTTATGAAAGTGGATTTGGAGAGGTCATGACTTTATTTAGTGATGTATCCACTATCTTGGAAGAGGTTTCAATCGATTATGATGAAAACAAAGTTGCTACTTATGATGATTATTGTGATGAAACTTATGCTATAAAGAGTAGTGATGATTATATTTATAAAACTTGTCATGATTGTGATTACCCTTTTATGAACATTACTCTTTTAATGTGGAAACAATTTATAGTATTCAAGTCTCTTATGATACTCCCACTATTCCGAATGAGAAGAATTTTGCTTATGTGGAGAGTAGTAAAATTTCTATGCTTGTAAATCATGAAAAGAATGCTTTAGGTGCTGGTTATATTGTTGAATTCATTCATTATGCTACTGAAAATTATTATGAGGGAGGAATATATGCTTGTAGTAATTGCAATAATATCAAGTTTCCTCTCTATGTGCTTAAAATCTTGAAGTTATGCTTGTTTTACCTTCCTATGCAAGTTGATTCTTGTTCCCATAAGTCGTTTGCTCACAAAATCCCTATGCATAGGAAGTGGGTTAGACTTAAATGTGCTAGTCATATTCTTCATGATGCTCTCTTTATGTTTCAATTCTTATGTTTTAGGTGAGCATCATTGAAATCATCATGCCTAGTTAGGGGCGTTAAATGTTAGTGCTTGTTGGGAGGCAACCCAATTTTATTTTAGTTTCTTGGTTTTTGGTTCTGTTTAGGAATAAATAATCCATCTACCTTCTGTTTAGATGTGGTTTTATCTTTTAATTAGTGTTTGTGCCAAGTTAAACCTATAGGATCTTCTTGGATAATAGTTATTTGATCTTGCTGTAATTTCCAGAAACTTTCTGTTCATGAAAGCAATTGTTAAAAATCACCAGAACGTGATAAAATAGTTATTCCAATTGCTTCTGATCAATAAACAAATTTCCTAGGTCGTCCTATTTTGGCTGAAGTTTTTGAGTTCCAGAAGTTTGCGTTAGTTACAGATTACTACAGACTGTTCTATTTTTGACAGATTCTGTTTTCCGTGTGTTGTTTGCTTATTTTGATGAATCTATGGCTAGTAAAATAGTTTATAATCCATATAGAAGTTGGAATACAGTAGGTTTAACACCAATATAAATAAATAATGAGTTCATTACAGTACCTTGAAGTGGTCTTTTGTTTTCTTTCACTAACGGACTTACGAGATTTACTTGAGTTTTGTGTTGTGAAGTTTTCAAGTTTTGGGTGAAATCTTTTGATGGATTATGGAACAAGGAGTGGAAAGAGCCTAAGCTTGGGATGCCCATGGCACCCCAAGATAATCAAGGACACCAAAAGTCAAAGCTTGGGGATGCCCGGAAGGCATCCCTCTTTAAATCTACTTCCATCGGTAACTTTACTTGGAGCTATATTTTAGTCACCACATGATATGTGTTTTGCTTGGAGCGTCATTTTATTTTCTTTTTCTTTGCTTGCTGTTTGAATAAAATAATAAGATCTGAAATTATTAAATGGGAGAGTCTTCACATAGTTACATAATTATACAACTACTCATTGATCTTCACTTATATCTTTGGGAGTAGTTTGTTCTTTGCTCTAGTGCTTCACTTATACCTTTTAGAGCACAATGGTGGTTTTATTTTGAAGAAATAGATGAACTCTCGTGCTTCGCTTATATTATTTTGAGAGTCTTAAATAGCATGGTAATGTGCTTAATCCTAATATGCTAGGTATTCAAGACTAGTAAAAAAATTCTTATGAGTGTGTTGAATACTAAGAGAAGTTTGATGCTTGGTAATTGTTTTGAAATATGGAGGTGATAATATGTAACATCCCAAATTTTCAATTTGGAATGTTATACATAGGTCATCAATTGCATATCATATTTTATTGCATTTTGGCTCGATCCTAGAAATTTCACGCAACTCAAGGACCCACAGAGAGAGTTGGAGATTTCGTTATTTTTCATATTTGAGTTTTCTCAAATTCTGAAAATAGGATCATTTAATTTTATTTATTTTCTCTTCAATTATTTCTATTATCAAAATATGAGAGAGGGAATAAAATGACTTTCCCAAAATAAATAAATATTGAAGGTTTAATAAAAAAATCAAATAAGATTTTTATTTGGAGTTTATCGCTATTTTATTTGAATTTAGGAAAAATGCCTGTTTTTCAAAATTGCATCAAGGCCCCAAATAAATGTTCATCTTGTCCAGCTTGATTTTAGAATTCGGGGAAATTTTATTTTGGGATTTTTTGAGTCCATTTAGTATTTCTTTCGTTTGTTTTTCTGCGTGAAAATTATTTAAAAAAAATCCGAACCGACCTTGGGCCGGGATAGGCCAGGACTCCTCTGGCCGGGGCCTTTATATAGTGCCACCCCGGACCGCCGCCACCCCAAATTTCATCCGAGCCACCCGCCCCCAAATCCTAAGCCATTGCCGCCGCCGACCCCGCCTTGAGGTTGACCCGTCGCCGCTGCTTCTTTTAGAAAAACCGTTCGGTTTTTCCATCGGCTTTTTTATAGATCCGTTTTTTATTGGATCGGTTTTTTTCGGTTTAGGTTAATTAGCGAACGTTCGCTCGTTCGTTCGTAATAACGAACGCGTTCATCGTTTAGATCCAGATAACGAACGTTCGTTCGTTAATCTGTTCATCGTTTTTCTTTTTCTCGGAATTTTCCGCGATTATTCCAGATCGCGATTTCTTATCCGATTTTCGTTTTAGTATAACTTTTCGCTCGTTTATCGGAATCAGGCAATTCAAGCGCCTAGAGTTTCGTCTCGAAAGCCTCTTTCCAAATAATCAACTCAAACAAGTTTTTGCTTCTGTAAAATTTGACTTAGGTCCAGATTAGTAAATGAAGCTTGTTTCTTTCGCCGTTTGACTTTCGTTGCTTCGTTCGATTTGATTCTTTTTGCGAACCGGAGTTCTTAAGTTGAACCTTCTAGTTAGATATTTTATTTGAGTTTTACCTGTGCATTAGATGAGTACTCATTGTATGTTTGTTTGTTTGTGATAGAGTACCCGGAGTGCGCCGCTTGCTACTTTGAATCTCTAGGTTTGCGGATCATCAGCAAGGCAAGTAACACTTTGATCATATCCCTTTTTCATACCCAGTTTTTATGCATTAGATCAATCCTCAAACATTGCATGATTAGGATCTAATTAAATTATGGGTTTTGGGAAAGTAGTTGAGGTAGTACCTATTACCTGTTTTATTATCAAACCCTTGGGAGTTATTTCTACGTTTGCTTCTATTGCCATGCTATGCTAGTAGACGTGGATTGGGTGAGTGTATCCATGACATATGTGAGATTTTAATTAATGGTTTATTTAAGGTGGCAACTTAAACACACATATGGGTGGATTGAGGTACCTGGGTATTCCAGGATTGCCTGTTTCTTTTTGAACCGCCACCCAGGCTCAAAGGGATCATGAGATTATTCATGCTAGAAACTTCCGTGTGTAGCCACAAGCTACTATGGGCTCTAGCATAGTTGACTAAGTCGTCATGAACTCTTACAGTGGTAGACTAGCGATGTAGGGGATGTAGGTTGGTACTGTCTACCCGTTAAGGGTGCTAGCGCTTCTGAAAAACTATGTCTCGGTCATCCGTTTCTCAAACACCATGTAGTGCGAGAATCCCAATGGAGGAGATCGAGTCTTGTGGGGAAAAGTGCACAAACCTCTGCAGAGTGTATCAAACTAATCATGGTTAGCCGTGTCCCCGGTTATGGACATCTTGAGTATCTAGTACTTGGATTATCATGTGAATCTCATCATGTTACTTTAATTAATATTGTTGGGTTTAATTGATGATGCTTAATTGGGATTGAGAATGCTGTCAACCATTCTCAATGTTTAACAACCACCATGATAGTTAAATAAAATTTATTCCTTTTGCAGTAGGGAAAAATTGGAACCATGGAGCTTTCCACCAGCCATATATGCATGTAGTATAGCATTACTCTTTCATATTACTCTCTATGTGTTACATTGCCAGCATATTCCATGTGCTGACCCGTTTTCGGGCTGCAACGTTCATGTTGCAGACTTTTCAGATGATGAGTAAGGTGCCTTAAGTCGTGGTTCTATACTCAGTGATGCCGTTGGAGTTGATGGACTCGCTTATCTTCCAAGCCTTCCGCTGTTATCGTATTAGATGGCCTTAAGCCATATTTATTGTAATAAGTTCTCTTTTGAGACATTCAATGTAATGAGTGTGTGATTGCTACTCTGTTATAAATCCTTCAAGTCTTGTGCGTATCGGTCATTCTTGATCCAGGATGACAACGATGCACGAGATCGACTATTTGAGTTTTGGTCGCTACAAGATGGTATCAGAGCACACGCTGACTGTAGGACACGGCCACTAAGCTAAAGCCCTAGATCACTACTCTTTCTTCTCATTTATGACTCCTCATATTTTCTACTCTTTTAGGATGGCGGGTGCAAGGAACAACTTCATGCAAGCAGATGATGATACACCCTTTAGATGTCACTTGAAGGAAGTCACTAGATACCTGAACATCGGAGTACCAAGCTTCACCGGAACCTACAACGCCAGTTTACCCGAAGAGGAGCGCTGGATGATTCAAGTTCAAGTTCCAGGAAGGACGTTCGCACCAGTCACGGAGCCCATAGAGTTTTCCTTTGATTCACCAACCTGGAATCTAGGAAAGAGCATGGCAGCCCACATCACCATTGGACGTATTGGAGAAGTTTACCGCAATGATCTCAAGGATACTATCTACCAGATTTGTGGGCGCCGAGATGAGCAATGGGAGATGATCAGCACCAGGAAGGATAGATCAATCGCAGCTTTTATCCAAGAGTTAAACCAGCACATCCGACGTCAGGAGAACCAGATGTGCGCAGGCATGATGGATCTGCAGAAGGCCTTGACCAAGATCACAGAGCTAGAGGAAGAACTCAAGGCTACACGTGAAGATTATGTGGAAGAAATTGAAGTGCTAGTGGAGAAGAATGACGACTTAACTAGGAAGCTAGGAGTTTTCATAGGAGACCCCGCACCAGGTAGAGAAGACGGCGATTCCACTTGCCCGAATAACTATACCATAATCGACGACACCGACTCGGACCCCAATGACAGCGATGATGACTATGTTGATGAAGCTCGAGCGGATATCATGGAGTCTTCATCGGAGCAGTTTTTCTAGTTGACCACCATAACAGTAGTAGTATTACCCTATGTATCTAGTATAGTCCAAGCACTTTTGTAACGATAGTTAGACCGTTGTATGCTCTTGTTTGAATTGATTGGAGTGATATTTGTTTGCATTTTGTCTCATGTGCATATGGGTAGTGTTTTCTCACTAGACCTCATTCTATTCTATATTCTCATTTTCTCTAACACCCTCAGATGCCTCCGAGATGCGACACCGGATTTGTTTTCCCACCGGAGATCACTCAGTTGATTCAGCAGCAGAATGCTTTGATGCAAGCACTAGTACAGAACCAAGGCAACAACAACAACAACGACAACAACAACAACAACAACAACAACAACAACAACAACAACAACAACCCACCACCACCACCACCTGTTGACCATTTGACTCGTTTCTTGAGGCTAAATCCGCCGGTGTTTTCCAGTAGCACCGAGCCACTTGTTGCAGATGATTGGCTCCGCAAGGTTGGAAGGGAGCTGGCCACTGCAGGATGCACAGATGCGGAGAGAGTGTGTTTTGCCACACATCAGCTTGATGGAACCGCAGCATCATGGTGGGAGAATTACACAGCCACACACCCTATTGACACTGTCACATGGTGTGAGGACCCCGATTCCAAGTCACATTGATCTAGCCGGTAACACCTCATATCACTTTGCAGCCTCACGCACGGTATTCCCACAGGTGTCGCCTTACCATGGCCCGGGACCGTTTGCGCCTTTTGGTTCACGTATATGATAGTGTCGCTAGCATCCATATGACAGAGAACCCGGGCCGACATGGCTAGTTGTGAACCCAAAGCGGCACTAACCCATGGGGATAGGCATACATGAATCAACCGAGCATGTCGGTTGACGTGTGAATCCGGTGTAGCACTAGGCTAGCGGGACTCAGGAACCCAGTTGTAGCAGAGCTAAGCAGGACTCCGGATGTCACCGCGTGACATTTCCCGAAGGGATGACCACGAGAACGAAGTGAAACACATGCCGGCCAGTCAGCGTCCCGAGCAAAGGTAGTCTTTGGGCTAGCAGGACTCCGTGAACCGGCTGTAGCGGACTACTATGGCTCATGGAAGCACTAGACTACATTTCCCCATAAGAGAGGCTGCCAAGGATAAACAACTATATTGTCGGATCCCACACATACCAAGCATTTCAATCATACACACAATATGCTCGATATATGTAAATACAACATGGCATCACAACATAACTCTACGACTCAAGTATTTATTCATTAAGCTCTGAGGAGCGAGATATAACAAACATGGGTCTCATGAACCAACATTCAGAGCATACAAATCAAGGCACAAGCGGAAGCTTAACATGTCTGAGTACAGACATCTACAAATGAAAAAGCTTAGAAGCCTGACTATCTACGAGATCTGCCGGGGCACAAGATCGTAGCTGAGGTATCAAGCTAAGCGTCAAGTCCACACGGAACTACTAAGCGAGACCGACGTCTCTCGCAAAACATAAAATAAGCAAGCGTGAGTACAAATGTACCCAACAAGACTTACATCGAAACTAGCTACATATGCATTAGTATCAACAAAGGGGTGGTGGAGTTTAAGCTGCGGCAAGCCAACTTTGACTCGGTGGCTATCTGAACTACTACGCAAGTAACTCTTTTGAGGTGGCGCTTACGAGTCCACATATTCACCATATCAATACACCACTATGGATCTGCTCCCGTTTCCCTCGAGAACGCCATCCATAGCACTCACGCTTATCTTGCGTATTTGAGTATCCACTTTCACTTGTCTATGAACTGTTATAGGCAGCCCAGAAGTCCTTTACCGCGGACACGGCTATTCAATAGATGATGTTAACCTGCGGGGTGTACTTCTTCACACGCTCTCACCACTTACCGTCGTTTACACGACATGTACTCGGCAACCTTCAAGCGAAAGCCCAGCGAGGGTGTCGGCCACGGCCTACCTAAACACTCAAGTCTCTAGTCCGGTTTATCGCCTATTCAGGTTCCATCCGCAGGAGTCCGCCGAGGTTTCCACATACAGCCCGAGCGATGTGAGCAGGGTTCCCGAGACACCAAGCAGGCGCTCGGTACACCGTGCCATGGTGTATCTACCGCATCATAGCCCACCCCTAGGGTCAGCGCTACGCACGGCCTCCAACACATATCCTACAAACACCATAAACTAGTTGCAACTCCTGGACAGAGAACAAGGGTGGTTAAGAAGCCGAGAGAGTCAATTAAGGATCCCAATGTGTGGTAGTAACTGTTCATGGATCACAAACACAGAACTCAGTTCCTGAGGACGGTTTCAATGAGACAACCCACCATGTACTCCTACATGGCCTCTCACCGCTACCTTTACCAAATCGTGTTCACACACTTATCTCACACACAGTAGGACATGTTCATCACCATTCCAATTCATTCCCGATGAATCAGACCTGACTCAATTCTAAGCATAGCAGGAATGAAAAACAAGCATGAATGAGTAGGCACAACAGGGCTCAAACAACTCCTACTCATGCTAGTGGGTTACATCTATTTACTGTGGCAATGACAGGTCATGCAGAGGATAAAGGGGTTCAGCTATCGCAGCAAGTAACACATGAGTCGTTATTGCCCTAATGCAGTAAAAGAGAGCAGGAGCAATAGAGTAGGATTGTATCGGAATGAACAAGGGGGTTTTGCTTGCCTGGCACTTCTGAAGATATTATAGTTCTTCATTGGTGTCATCGAACTCATCGTCGGAACCACGTCTATCGAGAGGGGACAAATACCGGCAACACAGAAGGAAACACAATCAATGCAATGCACAATATGATGCATGATATGCTGTGATTTGAGCTAATGCAACAGAAAGTCATTTTGATTGAAGTGGAATTCAAAACTAGATCAAATTCCAACTCCAAAACTATTATCAAATTTGTCCTAATCATGTTTCATCCTAAACAGTGAGGTTAACTTTCCCAAACATGCATGAAAATGATACAGATGGATAGGTTGCATTTTTATGATAATTTTTCATATATAATTTATTTCATTCTGAGCTATAGATTAATTTCTATGATTTTTTTGAAGTTAGCACTATTTTCTGGAATTTCCTGTATAAGAATAATTCCAGTAATTGAATTAATGCATCAGCACTGCGTCAGGGTGACGTCATCGTTCAACGGGGCGATCCAGGTCAAACTGACTAGTGGGTCCCGTCTGTCAGTAGTTAGTTAAACTAACTAAGTTTAGTTAGTACTAATCTGAGTTAATTAGCAGAGCGGGCCCCACGTGTCATAGACTCAGGGGAAGTCAACCTAGGCCCACCCGGTCAAACCCGCCGACGTTTAGCCGCCGGCGAGGCCAGACGCGGCGGAGGAAGTGCAAATTTGCGCTCCGGCGACCAAATGGTCGGCGAAGACCATGTACGTGTAGCTGGGAGCAAGCCACATTGTTTGGTGGCGGTGGTTGGGCTCGGGGTGGCCGAAGTCGTCGCCGGCGTCGACCTTGGCGGTCACCGGAGCTCGGATGAGCTCGGGGTCGACGCTACGGCGGTCGGGGCAGCTCGTGCGGGGCACCTACGTGCTCTACGCGGCGCGGTGAGCAAGATGGTCGTGACGGCTGAGCCATTGCGTGGCCGGAGTCACGCCGGCGGTGAGCACAGGCTGCGGTGGGTGCGGTGAGCTCGGTGTGGTGCGTACGGTGCACGAGAGAGGGAACGGAGAGGGGGAGGACGGGCAGCAGCTCACAGTGGTCTCGAAGGGCGGATCAGAGAGGTCGGGGAAGAGCTGGAGTGGTCACGGAGGCGAGGGGGATCTCCGGCGATGGCGGGTCGGGACGGCTCGGTGCAGCGTCTCCGGGGCGAACGAGCGCTCGGGCCTCGGTTGAGGCAAAGCAGCGGACGACGGTGAAGCTCCTGGGCACGGAGAGGCGACGAGTGGACGGCAGTGGCTGTGGGCTTTACGACGGCGCGCGCTGCCAAGGTCGACCATGGCGTCGAGGAGCGAGGAGAGAGCAAGGGGAAAGAATGGGGTGTCGGCGGGGTCGGGCGGCGACTTGAGCCTGCCGAGGTCCAGCGCGCAGCGGCAAGCTCTTTGGTGCCGTGGCGAGCTCGCTTCGCCGGCGTCACCTCCTCGCCTGCTGGCGGGGGCAAGCAATGGTCGGCATGGGCCAGACAATCTTGGGCCGCCAGTGGGCAGTTGGTGGTGCCAGGTTAGTTTCCTCCTACTCTCTTTTATTCTGTTTTCCTATTTATTCTGTTTTGTTTTGATTTAGTATAATACTAAACCATTTTATAAAATCCTGGAAATAATTAGGGTGTTTATCTAATTATTCCAAAGACCCATAACAACTTCAACATTTTTGGAGCATCTAAAATATATATAGCATTTAAATAGCTCCAATTCAAATATGTTTGAATTAATTCAAAGCCCAATATGTCCTGCAAAATGTAAACCATTTTGGTAGATGCTTCCACCTCAATCCAGAAATGTTGAACATTTTCAGAGGGCATTTTGAGTTCAATGAAAAAGATTTTATTTTTTTGACCCTAGTTGAATTCATTTGGTGCTAGGGTTTAAACATCCCCATTTCAAATACAAAAGAATTTAAACATGATGCAGCACTCTAATGCAAGCACTAAGCATTACCAAAACTAGGGATGTGACAACTCACCCCCACTAAACAAGAATCTCGTCCCGAGATTCAAGACGTGAGGTAAGAAGACAGAGGGACACAAGCTAACACAATCTTCACAGTCCAGATGTCTTTCTCGAGGATGTTGAGTCGTTGCATCACCTTGATCTCGACTTCTTGCTTTGAGAACTACATCCATCATGACAATGAGTAGGAAGGGAGAATTTTAGAAGAATCGATCTTCTTGAGGTTCGAGCAATTAGGATCAAATCACGGAATGAGACATAGCAACATCTCTCGAGCTGAGACACGAAGCATACATCTAGAGGGATGGGGTAAAACAGATGACGGAGGTTCACTATGTAGACACAATTCCACACTTAAGAAGGTGGTGAGCGGTTGTCCACGTAGCGAGGAGAAACTGCCATGATCCCATAATGGGGCACCTTAGGGAAGGTGACTCGTAAGTTTATTCCCTCAAGTGTCAAAAAGGAATTACTTTGATACATAGATCATTGAAATTCTTTATACCAGCCTAAGGCAATCACAAACGATCGTGCGAACGAATTCGAAAGAATGGCATACTCATACCAGAATGGATGATGTGGACTACCTTGTTGAAGATAACGCAAAGGATGATTTTGCTTATCATCAGAAATGGATGGGATCCTTAGTAGGACCACCTCTGAAGATGATCCTGAACAACAATTGCTGAGAAGGGCAATCCAAGGAATCTGGTACAACGGCGGTGCAAGCCGAGAACGAGCAATCTGCTGGAAATGTTCTAACCATCATATCTGCCTGAGATTCAGATCTGGTTAGTAACAGGATTCTTCAGACTCAACATGTCTGCAAAGAAAGTTTGCAACACAATTCGACGAGATGATGTTGCGAGATTCTCGGGAATTGAACTACGATAGCAAGCTCCAAAACACGAGCTGGTTCTGCTTCAAACCCGTGAACACGTTGTCCAAGACAAGCATGACCACGTAGTAGTCTTATGATAAAACACTACCGAGTTCAGGTGGGGAACCATCATCGAGGATAACGGAATCTGGTACAAATCCGTCTGGTACCTTCAGGACTAGCACTTAGAACTTATTATCTTTGAACAAATCAACCAGTGGCTTGGTGTGCTAGGAATACGAATGGAGTGGAGGTAATTAATCTACCAAACCATAGAATACTTCACACGTATGCATGACTGATTTGGAATGATTCCCGGGGAACAAAAACAATCTTTCTCGAACTCACGGCGGCAACTTGTATCAAATCCCCTGAATTCGAGGAGGTCACTTCTTCCATCCAAGCATAAGCTTCATGAACGGAGCACGAAGGCATTGCTTATAAAATTTTCAACACTAGGTTGATGTTCAACATGAATCATGGGGGAGACAAAATGCTGCTGATGGGTTCAACAACAACTCATCGGAATTTTCCATATCATTGGACTTCCACCATCATGTGAACATGGTGATAGCATTGGTCAGACCAAAAGATGTAATGGTGTATGCTCGAGGGATCAACCACGAGTAAGACAACATTACGAACATCGTTGGTTCTGATTTGACTTGACGATGGCCCATACTCAAGTCAAAGTTTTGACAAGGCAATAGATCCAACAACTGATCACGAGGACCAATCGATGAAGATATCATCTTTCTTCAACACACACACACACACACACACACACACACACACACACAAGGATATCCCTTAGTGATGAACTAAGTCGGACAAGCTTTTATCTTCCAACTCTCCAATTTGTTGTTTAGCTTAACGAACTAGCTCAGGGGTATCCAACACAGACTCTTGGAGAAGGGGTGGTTTGCAAGAAACCATCTTGATCATGAGCTCAACATAACGGTCAGGGACAACCTGGTGATACTTCCGAGAGGATATTCAGAAAATCACGAACCACCGATATGTTACTAAGCTCGAGAACAATCTTGCTTTTCAGGGCAAGACGATATGATCAAAAGAGTGAGGAATTGGCACAATCCTAACTCATTGATCGAAGGGTGCACCGGAAATAAGGACTAGGTAGCACAATCAACCTTAGGGTGATGATTCAATAATCAACTTGCTAAGGATGAGGTTATTGTCCATTTAACTACCAAGCAACGGAGTTGCTAGGAGTATTGATTTCACACACCACGATTCACTTGTCGACATTCCGGTTACGATAACATGAAAACCGAGGAATGAACAATGATGGCCAGAAGTATCACTGCATCAAGAATTCATAATAGATAGTGCAATTCTCATGACGATCCTGACGTAAAGAGGGTAACACTTCAGAGTAGAACGGATCAAAAGCTGGATTGGCATTTGATCTGCAGAACACAACTACTTTGACCCAATCCTGGATATGGATGAGGTACTGGAGTTTGTTTCTCCAAGTCATTCCGGATAGAATGGCTTGACGGACCACAAGAGTAATAGGCATCGATAAATGAATGCTCGCATACTCTTGACTATCAATTGATAGACGAGGGTCAGAATACAACTAAAGAGAACAACTCAAAGGAACATATAATTTTCTGAGTTGTGGATGCATAGGTTAGTATGTCGAATCAAGTTCAACAGGTTTCTTCCGGATAACCCATGCAGGAAAGTAGAACTGGCAGAGTCGCAATATAGAATGGAGTACTCCTCAAGAGCACCCTGGTTGTGATCTTTTGGCTCAGAAGAACTTCTGCCATAAGCAGTTCATGGTATTTGGAAGAAGGAAATACCACGGACCTCGAGGACTATTGCAAGGTTACTAATATCCTAAAGGAACTAGCAAACACTATCAACATGAAGTAAGTAGGGTGAATCTTGGGTCAAGAACCCAGGAGTAGAATACCTACTAACTAAATTGCATCACGGGATGCTTTCGAGAATGATGGCCAGAATCATCACACTGGGAACACAAAATATGGCTGGATTACTAGATGGTTTCATAAGACGCCTAGGGTCATAATAATAGCTCCAACATATATGTTGAGGCAACAAAGTAACTCAACTCATCGATTAGTGTGGTTAATCTGGCCCAAAGGGACATCAAAATGGGAGGAAGGGATTTTGCAAATGCTTCAGATTGTTTTAGAAACCTGGGATGACTCGGATAGCATAACGGCTGTAAATGCTCAAAAAAGATTTGAGGCATTCACAAGGATTTGCATAGTCACTTAACAACATCATATCAAGGTTCTGGTTCAACTCAGAACATACTAAAAGTAGTAGAAACTGAATTGAGGCTTGAAACTATCAATCCTATAAGTCTCTAACATAGAAACTCGTCATCCTAGTAGATAGATGAGAAGCCTAGTTCCTAAATCCCCGTAGAAGAGAAGAGGTTGACTCAGATTAGAAGGCCATGAGATATAAGGAGTAAAAAGAGCCCTACGTTCCCTTCCCCAATCAATTCCCTTACATAACTAAAGCATTTCTAGACTCAACTTCGACCAGTTTGGCTTGGTAATCCTACAGGCAGTCAGGCTCTAATACCAAAGCTGCCAAGACCCAGATTCCAAGTCACATCGATCTAGCCGGTAACACCTCATATCACTTTGCGGCCTCACGCACAGTGTTCCCACAGGTGTCGCCTTACCATGGCTCGGGACCGTTTGTGCCTTTTGGCTCACGTATATGATAGTGTCGCTAGCATCCATATGACAGAGAACCCGGGCCGACATGGCTAGTCGTGAACCCAAAGCGGCACTAACCCATGGGGATAGGCATACATGAATCAACTTGAGCATGTCGATTGACAGCGTGTGAATCCGGGCAGTAGCACTGGGCTAACAGGACTCCGGGAACCCGGGCTGTAGCAGGCTAGGCAGGACTCCGGATGTCACCGCGTGACATTTCCCCGAAAGGACGGACACAGGAACAAAGTGAAACACATGCCGGCCAGTCAAGCGTCCTGAGCAGTAGTGTCGGGCTAGCAGGACTCCGGTGAACCGGGCTGTAGCGGACTACTATGGCTCATGGAAGCACTAGACTACATTTCCCCATAAGAGAGGCTGCCAAGGATAAACAACAAGATTGTCGGATCCCACACATACCAAGCATTTCAATCGTATACACAATATGCTCGATATATGTAAATACAACATGGCATCACAACATAACTCTACGACTCAAGTATTTATTCATTAGGCTCCGAGGAGCGAGATATTACAAACATGGGTCTCATGACCCAACATTGAAACATACAAATCAAGGCACAAGCGGAAGCTTAACATGTCCGATCTACGACATCTACAAATGAAAAAGCTTAGAAGCGACTATCTACGAGATCTGCCGGGGCACAAGATCGTGGTGAGGTATCAAGCTAAGCGTCAAAGTCCACACGGAACTACTAGTGAGGCCGACGTCTCTCGCAAAACATAAAATAAGCAAGCGTGAGTACAAATGTACCCAAAGAAGACTTACATCGTAACTAGCTACATATGCATTAGTATCAACAAAGGGGTGGTGGAGTTTAACTGCAGCAAGCCAGCTTTGACTCGGTGGCTATCTGAACTACTCGCAAGTAACTCTTTTGAGGTGGCGCTACGAGTCCACATATTCACCATATCAATACACCACTATGGATCCGCTCCTGTTTCCCTACGAGAACGCCATCCATAGCACTCACGCTTATCTTGCGTATTTGAGTATCCACTTTCACTTGTCTATGAACTATTATAGGCAACCCGAAGTCCTTTACATGCGGACACGGCTATTGAATAGATGATGTTAACCTGCGGGGTGTACTTCTTCACACACGCTCACCACTTACCGCGTTTACACGACATGTACTGGCAACCTTCAAGCGAAGCCCAGCGAGGGTGTCGGCCACGGCCTACCTAAACACTCAAGTCTCTAGTCCAGGTTTATCGCCTATTTAGGTTCCATCCGCAGGGAGTCCGGCCAAGGTTTCCACATACGGCCCCGAACGATGTGAGCAGGGTTCCCGAGACACCAAATGGGGGCCCGGTACATCGTGCCACGGTGTATCTACCGCATCATAGCCCACCCCTAGGGTCAGCGCTACGCACGACCTCCAACACATATCCTACAAACACCAGAAACTAGTTGCAACTCCTGGACAGAGAACAAGGGTGGTTAAGAAGCCGAGAGAGTCAATTAAGGATCCCAATGTGTGGTAGTAACTGTTCATGGATCACAAACACAGAACTCAGTTCCTGAGGACGGTTTCAATGAGACAACCCACCATGTACTCCTACATGGCATCTCACCACTACCTTTACCTAATCGTGTTCACACACTTAGCTCACACACAGTAGGACATGTTCAACACCATTCCAATTCATTCCCGATGAATTAGACTGACTCAACTCTAAGCGAAGAGAGGCATGACAAACAAGCATGAATGAGTAGGCACAACAGGCTCAAACAACTCCTATTCATGCTAGTGGGTTTCATCTATTCTTGTGGCAATGACAGTCATCACGAGAGGATAAAGGGGTTCAGCTACCGCAGCAAGTAACACATGAGTCGTTGTTGCCCTAATGCAGTAAAAGAGAGCAGGAGCGAGAGAGTAGGATTGTATCGGAATGAACAAGGGGTTTTTGCTTGCCTGGCACTTCTGAAGATATTATAGTTCTTCATTGGTGGCATCGAACTCATCGTCGGGACCACGTCTATCGAGAGGGGACAAATACCGGTAACACAGAAGGAAACACAATCAATGCAATGCACAATATGATGCATGATCATGGCATGGCAATATGCTGTGATTTGAGCTAATGCAAGAGAAAGTCATTTTGATTGAAGTGGAATTCAAAACTAGATCAAAATCCAACTCCAAAACTATTATCAAATTTGTCCTAATCATGTTTCATCCTAAACAGTGAGGTTAACTTTCTCAAACATGCATGAAATGATACATAGGGAGAGGTTGCATTTTTCTGGTAATTTTTCATATATAATTTATTTCATTCTGAGCTATAGATTAATTTCTATGATTTTTTTGAAGTTAGCACTATTTTCTGGAATTTCCTGTATAAGAATAATTCCAGTAATTGAATTAATGTGTCAGCACTGCGTCAGGGTGACGTTATCGGTCAACGGGGCGATCCAGGTCAAACTGACCAGTGGGTCCCGTCTGTCAGTAGTTAGTTAAACTAACTAAGTTTAGTTAGTACTAATCTGAGTTAGTTAGCAGAGCGGGCCCCACGTGTCATAGGCTCAGGGGAAGTCAACCTGGGCCCACCCAGTCAAGGCCAACGGTCAAACCCGCGGTGTTTAGCCGCCGGCGAAGCCAGACGCGGCGGAGGAAGTGCAAATTTGCGCTCCGGCGACCAAATGGTCGGCGGAGACCATCTACGGGTAGCTGGGAGCAAGCCGCGGCGTTTGGTGGCGGTGGTTGGGCTCGGGGTGGCCGGAGTCGTCGCCGGCGTCGACCTTGCCGGTCGCCGGAGCTCGGGTGAGCTCGGGATCGACGCTACGGCGGTCGGGGCAGCTCGTACGGGGCACCTACGTGCTCTACGCGGCGCGGTGAGCAAGATGGTCGTGACGACTGAGCCATTGCGTGGCCGGAGTCACGCCGGCGGTGAGCACAGGCGGCGACGGGTGCGGTGAGCTCGGTGTGGTGCGTACGATGCACGAGAGAGGGAACGGAGAGGGGGAGGGCAGCAGCTCACAGTGGTTTCGAAGGGCGGGTCAGAGAGGTCGGGGAAGAGCTGGAGTGGTCACGGCGGCGAGGGGGATCTCCTGCGATGGCGGGTCGGGACGGCTCGGTGCAGCGTCTCCGTGGCGATCGAGCGCTCGAGGCTCGGTCGAGGAAAAGCAGCGGACGACGGTGAAGCTCCTGGGCACGGAGAGGCGACGAGTGGACGGCAGTGGCTGCGGGCTTTACGACGGCGCGGGCGCGGCTGCGTCGGCCATGGCGTCCAGGGAGCGAGCAGAGAGCAAGGGGGAAAGAATGGGGTGTCGGCGGGGTCGGGGCGGCGACGTGGAGCCTACCCATGGTCCAGGCGCGCGAAGAGGCAAGCTGCTGGTGCCGTGGCGAGCTCGCGCTCGCCGGCGTCACCTCCCACTGCTGGCGGGGATTTAAGCATTGGTGGCATGGCCAAACCACGGTGTTGGGCCGCCAGGTGGGCCGGTTGGTGGTGCCAGGTTAGTTTCCTCCTGCTCTCTTTTATTCTGTTTTCCTATTTATTCTGTTTTGTTTTGATTTAGTATAATACTAAACCATTTTATAAAATCCTGGAAATAATTAGGGGTGTTGTCTGAATTATTCAAGTGACCCATAACAACTTCCAACATTTTTGGAGCATCTAAAATATATATAGCATTTAAATAGCTCCAATTCAAATATGTTTGAATTAATTCAAAGCCCAAATATGTCCTACAAAAATGTAAACCATTTTTGGTAGATGCTTCCACCTCAATCCAGAAATGTTGAACATTTTCAGAGGGCATTTTGAGTTCAATGAAAAAGATTTTATTTTTTTGACCCTAGTTGAATTCATTTGGTGCTAGGGTTTAAACATCCCCATTTCAAATTCAAAAGAATTTAAACATGATGCAGCACTCTAATGCAAGCACTAAGCATTACCAGAACTAGGCATGTGACACATGGGATCAGTTTCAACAAGCTTTCCGTACTGCCCATGTTTCAGCAGGAGCTATGGCCATGAAGAAGCGTGAGTTTCACAACTTACGCCAAGGAGGACACTCTGTAAGCCAGTATGTGGAGGATTTTAGTAAGTTAGCACGTTATGCCCCGGATGACGTTGCTACAGATGCAGCCAAGCAGGAGAAGTTCCTGGAAGGACTAAATGATGAGCTGAGCATGCAGTTGATGGTAGCAACTTTCAACAATTACCAGGAGTTGGTAGATCGTGCTCTTATGATTGAAGGGAAGCAGCAACAGATTGAAAACCGCAAGCGGAAGTATGGTCAAGGGAAGTAAAATTGGAGCTCAAAGAAAAGCTACACTTTACCCCAAACCGGAGGACAATTCCAGCATACCCATGGAGGAGGTAGCTCAGCACAATCATAATGGTTCCAAGAATGGAAGCGGAATGGAGGAAGCAACGGACAAAACCGCACCAACCCATCAACCCCAGCCAAGAGAGACTGAGCCAAGTCACTTGCTTTAAGTGTCGAATCTTGGACATTATGCAAATGAATGTCCCAAGCCCATAATGGAAATGGCAATGGAAGCTCGGGGAAGAAGCGAACCCTTTCAACAGGGGATGTGAACCACGTTAACGTGGAGGAGGTTGAAGCCAAGGCCGATCAAGAATAGGTAAGTTTTTGGTTAAGTCATTTATCGCGATCGTTCTTTTTGATCTGGTGCATCGCATTCATACATATCAAGGGATTTGTGGATGAATATAAACTGCCAACCCAAGCCCTTAGGTCACCCATGTTAGTAACCTCTTTGGAGCGAGAATATATGGCTAGTCTATGGTGTGATCGATTACCATTAAGGATTGGTAACTACGTGTTTCCCTCGGACCTAATAGTATTGGAATTGCAAGGATTGGATGTGATATTAGGCATGGATTGGTTATCGAAGTATGGAGGGAACATTGAATGCGCCAGTAAGACGATTTTGCCTACAACGCCAGAAGGAAGAAGGATCAAGTATGTATCACGACATGAGCCGAAGAGGACACAAGTAAATTCCTTATCAGGAGTGGTGCAGGAGGAAGTACCAGTGGTGAAGGATTTCCCTGATGTATTTCCAGAAGAGTTGCCAGGTATGCCACCAGATAGAGATATTGAGTTTCTGATTGAGCTGTTGCCAGGCATAGGGCCGATATCTAAGAGACCATACCGGATGCCCGCACAAGATTTGGAAGAAATTAAGAAGCAGATTAAGGAGTTACTGGATAAAGGTTTTATTCACCCAAGTTCTTCGCCTTGGGGATCGCCAGTACTTCTAGTGGAAAAGAAGGATGGATCATTGAGAATGGTTGTTGATTATCGAGGATTGAGTGAAGTAACAATTAAGAACAAGTACCCATTGCCGATGATCAACGACTTGTTTGACCAATTGCAAGGAGCTAAGGTATTTTCCAAGATCGATTTGCGATCAGGATACCATCAGTTAAAGATTCGGGAGCAGGATATACCCAAGACGGCTTTTACCACCAGGTATGGACTGTATGAGTATACCGTTATGTCATTTGGGCCGACTAACGCACCTGCCTATTTCATGAACATGATGAACAAGGTGTTTATGGAGTTTTTGGATAAGTTCGTCGTGGTGCTCAGTGATGATATTTTGGTTTATTCAAAGAATGAAGAAGAGCATAAGGAGCATTTGCATTTAGTACTTGAGAAACTCAGAGAACATCAGTTCTATGCCAAGTTCAGCAAATGTGAGTTTTGGTTGAAGGAAGTTGGATTCCTCGGACACGTTATATCCGGAGAAGGTATAGCAGTAGATCCCACCAAAGTTGTCACTGTGACAAACTGGGAAGCACCAATGACTGTTGGAGAGATCCGAATTTCCTTGGACTGGCAGGGTACTACCAGAGATTCATTGAGAATTTCTCGAAGAATTGCGAAGCCTATGACGGAGTTATTAAAGAAGGATACCAAGTTCAATTGGACCGAGGAATGTGAGGCTAGTTTCCAAGAGTTGAAGAAACGTTTGGTTACATCACCAGTGTTGATTCTGCCAGATCAGCGCAAGGATTATGAGGTGTATTGCGACGCTTCACGTCGAGGACTTGGACAGTGCTTATGCAGGAGGGAAGAGTTGTTTCGTATGCTTCACGACAACTTAAGCCCCAAGAGTTGAATTATGCTACTCATGATTTGGAGTTAGCAGCCGTGGTACACGCATTGAAGACTTGGAGACATTTTCTCATTGGAAACCATTGTGAGGTGTACACGGATCACAAGAGTTTGAAATACATCTTCACGCAGAAGGAGTTGAATCTCAGGCAAAGGAGATGGTTGGGGCTCATCAAGGATTATGATATGAGATTGCATTATCACCCGGAAAGGCTAACGTAGTAGCGAGATCGTTCTTGCCGCAAGAGCCATGTCAACACACTAATGACCGGAGGCTTACCAAAGGAGTTAGCCGAGGAATTTCGAGAGCTAAGTTTGGAGATAGTTCCGAGAGGCTATGTAGCAGCAATGGAGATACAGTCTACATTGATGGATAAGATCAGAAAAGCTCAGACAACTGACAAGGAGATTGCCTCTATTGAAGAGAAAATGAGCAAGGGAAAAGCTAAGGGATTTCGTGAGGATGAGCACGATACCCTATGGTTTGAGGACCGCGTTTATGTGCCTAATGATCCGGAGATCAGGAAGTTAATTTTGCAAGAGGCCCATGATTCGCCGTACTCAATTCACCCAGGAAATACCAAGATGTATTTGGATTTGAAGGACACTTTCTGGTGGAACGGAATGAAGAAGGATATTGCGGAGTTTGTAGCAGTTTGTGATGTATGTCAGAGAGTGAAGGCAGAGCATCAGAAGCCAGCAGGATTGTTACAGCCACTGCCGATACCCGAATGGAAGTGGGAAAAATTAGGCATGGACTTTCTCACGGGATTGCCCAGGACTCGTTCAGGCTATGACTCGATTTGGGTTGTAGTTGATCGCTTGATGAAGGTGGCTCATTTCATTCCAGTGAAGACCACATACAGCAATGCCAAGTTGGCTAAGATATACATGACCAGAATCGTATGTCTGCATGGAGTTCCGAGGAGCATTGTATCAGATAGAGGAACCCAATTTACCTCAAAGTTCTGGAATCAGTTGCACGAAACTTTGTGAACCAGACTAGAGTTCAGTACAGCTTTTCATCTGCAAACAGATGGACAGACCGAGAGAGTCAATCAGATTTTGGAGGATATGCTGAGAGCTTGTGCACTAGATTATGGATCTAGTTGGGACGACAATTTGCCGTATGCAGAGTTCTCTTATAACAACAGTTATCAATCTAGTTTGAAGATGGCCCTTCAAGCCTTATGCGGAAGGAGGTGCGAGAACCCACTGTCGTGGGATGAAGTTGGAGACCACCAGGTTGTTTGGACCAGATTTGATTAAGGAGTCTGAACAGAAGGTGAAGTTGATTCGCGATAGGCTCAAGGTAGCCCAATCCAGGTAGAAGAGCTATGCGGATTCTAAATGCAAGGAGACAGTTTTCGAAGTCGGAGATAGAGTCTATCTTCGAGTATCTCCACTTAGAGGAGTTAAGCGTTTTGGAGTTAAAGGAAAGTTAGCGCCACGTTTTGTGGGACCATACAGAGTTTTGGAGCGCATGGGAGAAGTTGCTCACAAGTTGGAATTGCCCGAAGGATTGTCAGGAGTTCACGACGTGTTCCACATTTCCCAGTTGAAGAAGTGCCACGCAGAGATGGCTGATATCCTCGGCGACAGATCTTGTGCCTTTGAAGCGATTCGGTTGGGTAATGATTTGACCTCGAGGAGAAACCACCAAAATTCTCGAGTATGCCGATCGAGTCACCCGCACAAGGTTATCAAGTTTTGCAAAGTCCAGTGGAGCCACCACACCGAGGATGAAGCCACCTGGGAGCGAGAAGAAGACCTGCTGAAGGACCACCCTCACCTATTTTCTAGCCAACCCGAATCTCGAGGGCGAGATTCATCTTAAGGGGGGTAGGTTTGTAACATCCCAAATTTACAATTTGGAATGTTATACATAGGTCATCAATAGAATATCATATTTTATTGCATTTTGGCTCGATTCTAGAAATTTCACGCAACTCAAGGACCCATGGAGAGAGTTAGAGATTTCGTTATTTTCCATATTTGAGTTTTCTCAAATTCTGAAAATAGGATCATTTGATTTTATTTATTTTCTTCAATTATTTCTATTATCAAAATATGAGAGAAGGAATAAAATGACTTTCCCAAAATAAAGAAACATTGAAGGTTTAATAAAAAATCAAATAAGATTTTTATTTGGAGTTTATCGCTATTCTATTTGAATTTAGGAAAAATGCGTGTTTTTCAAAATTACATTTAGGCCCCAAATAAATGTTCATCTTGTCCGGCTTGATTTTAGAAGTCGGAGAAAATTTATTTCGGGTTTTTTGGAGTCAGTTTAGTATTTCTTTCGTTTGTTTTTCTGCGCGAAAATTATTTTAAAAAGAAAGACTGAACCGACCTTGGCCGGATCGGCAGACTCTCTCGCCGGGCCTTTATATAGCGCCACCCGGCCGACGCCACTTCAACCCACCCGAGCCGCCCCGCCGCCCAAATCCTAAGCCGCCGCCTTATGCCGCCGCCGCCGCCGGACCCGCACGCCGAGGTTGACCGCATCGCCGCCGCCTTTTTTTAGAAAAACCGTTCGGTTTTTCCGTCGGTTTTTTTTATAGATCCGTTTTTTATTGGATCAGTTTTCTTCGGTTTAGGTTAATTAGCGAACATTCGCTCGTTCGTTCGTATTACCGAACGCGTTCATCATTTAGATCCAGATAACGAACGTTCGTTCGTTAATCTGTTCGTTGTTTTTCTTTTTCTCGGATTTTCCGCGATTATTCCAGATCACGATTTCTGATCCGATTTTCATTTTAGTATAACTTTTCGCTCATTTATCGGAATCAGGAGATTCAAGCGCCTAGAGTTTCGTCTCGAAACCCTCTTTCCGAATAATCAACTCAAACAAGTGTTTGCTTCTGTAAAATTTGACTTAGGTCCAGATTAGTAAACGAAGCTTGTTTCTTTCGCCGTTTGACTTTCGTTGCTTCGTTCAATTTGATTCTTTTTGCAAACCGGAGTTCTTAAGTTGAAATTTCTGGTTAGATCTTTTATTTGAGTTTTACCTGTGCATTAGATGAATACTCATTGTATGTTTTTTTGTTTGCGATAGAGTACCTGGAGTGCGCCGCTTGCTTCTTTGAATCTCTAGGTTTCGCGGATCATCAGCAAGGCAAGTAACACTTTGATCATATCCCTTTTTCATACCCAGTTTTTATGCATTAGATCAATCCTCAAACATTGCATGATTAGGATCTAATTAAATTGTGGGTTTTGGGAAAGTAGTTGAGGTAGTACCTATTACCTGTTTTATTATCAAACCCTTGGGAGTTATTTCTACGTTTGCTTCTATTGCCATGCTATGCTAGTAGACGTGGATTGGGTGAGTGTATCCATGACATATGTGAGATTTTAATTAATGGTTTATTTAAGGTGGCAACTTAAACACACATATGGGTGGATTGAGGTACCTGGGTATTCAGTTACTGTTTCTTTTGGACCGCCACCCAGGCTCAAAGGGATCATGAGATTATTCATGCTAGAAACTTCCGTGTGTAGCCACAAGCTACTATGGGCTCTAGCATAGTTGACTAAGTCGTGCGAACTCTTACAGTGGTAGACTAGCAGATGTAGGGGATGTAGGTTGGTACTGTCTACCCGTTCGTAAGGTGCTAGCGCTTCTGAAAGACTATGTCTCGGTCATCCGTTTCTCAAACACCATGTAGTGCGAGAATCCCAATGGAGGAGATCGAGTCTTGTGGGGAAAAGTGCACAAACCTCTGCAGAGTGTATCAAACTAATCATGGTTAGCTGTGTCCCCGGTTATGGACATCTTGAGTATCTAGTACTTGGATTATCATGTGAATCTCATCATGTTACTTTAATTAATATTGTTGGGTTTAATTGATGATGCTTAATTGGGATTGAGAATGCTTTCAACCATTCTCAATGTTTAACAACCACCATGATAGTTAAATAAAATTTATTCCTTTTGCAGTAGGGAAAAATTGGCTTTACGCAAAACTGGAACCATGGAGCTTTCCACCAGCCATATATGCATGTAGTATAGCATTACTCTTTCATATTACTCTCTATGTGTTACATTGCGAGCATATTCCATGTGCTGACACGTTTTCGGGCTGCAACGTTCATGTTGCAGACTTTTCAGATGATGAGTAAGGTGCCTTAGGTCGTGGTTCTATACTCAATGATGCCGTTGGAGTTGATGGACTCGCTTATCTTCCAAGCCTTCCGCTGTTATCGTATTAGATGGCCTTAAGCCATATTTATTGTAATAAGTTCTCTTTTGAGACATTCAATGTAATGAGTGTGTGATTGCTACTCTGTTATAAATCCTTCAAGTACTGTGCGTGTCTGCATTACTGATCTAGGGATGACACTGATGCACATAGATCAGACTGTTTGAGGTCTGGTCGCTACATAATATCAAAGTCGTGCTAGTTTAGTTGTTGCGAATTTGAGAAATGCTTGTGTTGAAGTTTGCAAGTCCCGTAGCATGCACGCATGGTAAACGTTATGTAACAAATTTGAAACATGAGGTGTTATTTGATTGTCCTCCTTATGAGTGGCGGTCGGGGACGAGCGATGGTCTTTTCCTACCAATCTATCCCCCTAGGAGCATGCGCGTAGTGGTTTGGTCTTTGATGACTTATAGATTTTTGCAATAAGTATGTGAGTTCTTTATGACTAATGTTGAGTCCATGGATTATACGCACTCTCACCCTTCCATCATTGGTAGCCTCTTCGGTACCGTGCATTGCCCTTTCTCACATTGAGAGTTGGTGCAAACTTCGCAAGTGCATCCAAACCCCGTGATATGATACGCTCTTTCACACATAAACCTCCCTATATCTTCCTCAAAATAGCCACCATACCTACCTATCATGGCATTTCCATAGCCACTCCGAGATATATTGCCATGCAACTTTCCACCATTCCGCTTATCATGACACACCCATCATTGTCATATTGCTAGCTTGATCATGTAGTTGACAAGTATTTGTGGCAAAGCCATCGTTCATAATTCTTTCATACATGTCACTCTTAGTTCATTGCATATCCCGGTACACCACCGGAGGCATTCATATAGAGTCATACTTTGTTCTAGTATTGAGTTGTAATCATTGAGTTGTAAATAAATAGAAGTGTGATGATCATCATTTTCTGGAGCATTGTCCCAAGTGAGTAATAAAAAACAAAAAACAATAGAAAGGCCATAAAAAAAGAGAAGGCCCAAAAGAAATAAAATAGAAAGGCTTTAAAAAAAGAGAAGGCCCAAAAAATGAGAGAAAAAGAGAGAAGGGACAATGCTACTATCCTTTTACCACACTTGTGCTTCAAAGTAGCACCATAATCTTCATGATAGAGAGTCTCTTGTTTTTTCACTTTCATATACTAGTGGGAATTTTTCATTATAGAACTTGGCTTGTATATTCCAACGATGGGCTTCCTCAAATGCCCTAGGTCTTCGTGAGCAAGCAAGTTGGATGCACACCCACTTAGTTTCTTTTGTTGAGCTTTCATTCATTTATAGCTCTAGTGCATCCGTTGCATGGCAATCCCTACTCCTTGCATTAACATCAATCGATGGGCATCTCCATAGCCCATTGATTAGCCTCGTTGATGTGAGATCTTCTCCTTTTTTGTCTTCTCCACATAACCCCCATCATCATATTCTGTTCCACCCATAGTGCTATGTACATGGCTTGCGCTCATGTATTGCGTGAAGGTTTATGAGTTTGAGATTACTTAATTTTGAAACAATTGCTTGGCTTGTCATCGGGGTTGTGCATGATGAGAGCATTCTTGTGTGACGAAAATGGAGCATGAATAAACTATATGATTTTGTAGGGACGAACTTTCTTTGGCCATGTTATTTTGAGAGGACATAATTGCTTAGTTAGTATGCTTGAAGTACTATTATTTTTATGTCAATATGAACTTTTATCTTGAATCCTTCGGATCTGAATATTCATATCACAATTAAGAAGAGTTACATTGAAATTATGCCAACCAGCATTCCACATCAAAAATTATCTTTTTTTATCATTTACCTACTTGAGGACGAGCAGGAATTAAGCTCGGGGATGCCTGATACGTCTCCAATGTATCTATAATTTTTGATTGCTCCATGCTATATTATCTGCTGTTTTGGGCAATATTGGGCTTTATTATCCACTTTTATATTATTTTTGGGACTAACCTATTAACCAGAGGCCCAGCCCAGAATTGCTGCTTTTTTTTGCCTATTTCAGTGTTTCGAAGAAAAGGAATATCAAATGGATTCGAAACGGAATGAAATCAACTGGAGAAGTTATTTTTGGAAGGAAAGCTACCGGAAAAGCTTGGAGTGCACGTCAGGAAAGAAGGGAGGTGGCCACGAGGGTGGGGGGCGTGCCCACCCCCCTAGGGCGTGCCCCCTGCGTAGTGGGCCCCCCGAAGCTCCAACGACGTACTGCTTTCACCCATATATACCCACGTACCCTAAAACTTCCGAAGACGAGAATAGATCTGGAGTTCCGCCGCCGCAAGCCTCTGCAGCCACCAAAAGTCAATCGGGACCTGTTCCGCACCTGCCGGAGGGGGGGATCCTCACCGTGGCCATCTTCATCATCCGGCGCTCTCCATGACGAGGAGGAGTAGTTCACCCTCGGGGCTGAGGGTATGTACCAAGAGCTATGTGTTTGATCTCTCTCTCTCTCTCTCTCTCTCTCTCTCTCTCTCGTGTTCTTGATTTGGCACGATCTTGATGTACCGCGAGCTTTGCTATTATAGTTGGATCTTATGTTTCTTCTCCCCCTCTACTCTCTTGTAATGGATTGAGTTTTCCCCTTGAAGTTATCTTATCGGATTGAGTCTTTAAAGATTTGAGAACACTTGATGTATGTCTTGCCGTGCGTATCTGTGGTGACAATCGGATATCACATGATTCACTTGATGTATGTCTCGGTGATCAGCTTGCGGGTTCCGCCCATGAACCTATGCATAGGGGTTGGCACACGTTTTCGTCGTGATTCTCTGGTAGAAACTTTGGGGCACTCTTTGAGGTTCTATATGTTGGTTAAATAGATGAATATGAGATTGTGTGATGCATATCGTACAATCATACCCAAGGATACTTGAGGTAACATTGGAGTATCTAGGTGATATTAGGGTTTTGGTTGATTTGTATCTTAAGGTGTTATTCTAGTACGAACTCCAGGGCTGTTTGTGACACTTATAGGAATAGCCCAACGGATTGATTGGAAAGAATAACTTTGAGGTGGTTTCGTACCCTACCATAATCTCTTCGTTTGTTCTCCTCTATTAGTAACTTTGGAGTGATTCTTTGTTGCATTTTGAGGGATAGTTATATGATCCAATTATGTTATTATTGTTGAGAGAACTTGCACAAGTGAAAGTATGAACCCTAGGCCTTGTTTCCTATCATTGCAATACCGTTTACGCTCACTTTTACCATTAGTTACCTTGCTATTTTTATATTTTCATATTACAAAAACCTATATCTACCATCCATATTGCACTTGTATCACCATCTCTTCGCCGAACTAGTGCACCTATACAATTTACCATTGTATTGGGTGTGTTGGGGACACAAGAGACTCTTTGCTATTTGGTTGCAGGGTTGCTTGAGAGGGACCATCTTCAACCTACGCCTCCCACGGATTGATAAACCTTAGGTCATCCACTTGAGGGAGATTTGCTACTGTCCTACAAACCTCTGCACTTGGAGGCCCAACAACGTCTACAAGAAGAAGGTTGTGTAGTAGACATCAGTATTCAATCCGATAATAACAGAATCTCAAAGGGAAAAACTCAATTCATCACAACAAGATAGAGATGGGAAAACACCATATGATCCGACTATATTAACAAAGCCCGCGATACATCAAGATCGTGACATCTCAAGAACACGAGAGAGAGAGAGAGAGATTAAACACATAGCTACTGGTACAAACCCTCAGCCTGAGGGTGGACTACTCCCTCCTCATCGTGCTGGCTGCCGGGATGATGAAGATGGCCACCAGAGATGATTCCCCCCTATGGCAGGGTGCCAAAATGGGGTCTATATTGGTTTTCAGTGGCCACAGAGGCCTGCGGTGGTGGAACTTCTGATCTAGGTTAACCCCGAGGGTTTTTGGAATATTTGGGAATTTATAGGGTAAAGAGGGGGTGCGGGAGGCCACCAAGGTGGGCACAACCCACCTGGGCGCGCCTGGACCCCCAGGCACGCCCTGGTAGGTTGTTGTAACATCCCAAAATTCTAAATTTTGGAATGTTATATTAAATAAATAGTTTTGATTGTTTGTTTGATTGTGGTGTGGTTGCTTATGTGAAATTGGGTGAAATTCGAGACTTTTTGAAGGTTGAATGAGAGGGAATAAAAGGAATTTCCCAAACTTTCATTTTGCATTCATGATCTCCATGAATTCAAATTTATTTCATCACAAAACCCTAGAGTGAATATGTTATGACTTCTTCCATTTAAATAAATGAAAAGGGTTTTGAAAAGATTTGAATTCCATTTGGAACTATTTCAAATTCAGAAACTTTAAGCAACTCAATGATTTTCATGAGAGAAGATAAAATGACTTCTTCAAAACATATGAAATATGAGTTGGAAGTTTAAAGGAATCAAATTTAAAATCCCTTCGAAATTATTTTCAATATGGAGTTATTTGGGTTTTATTCAAATCATTTTTCTCGAAAAATAAAATATATGGAAAATAGGGTGAAATGATTCCCTACATTAGAAAATTGGAGAGAAATGAGTTTGCAATCATTTTGGTATTTTAAAGTATTTTTATTTGATGAACCAATAGCACTGTTTGCTTTATTTAAATTTTGTGGATTTTATTTGACGCTAGAAAATGTTCATGTTGTAGAAAATATTTTTCTGAAAATTTCGATATATAATATGCCTATGTTATATTTTATTTTATTTGGTTTTATTTTGTGTTATTGTGTCATTTTAAAAATCTTTCCCGGACCGAATCGGGCGAAGCCCACCGCCCAAGTCTTGCGCCGCCTTCCCGCCAGTGCCCGCCGGACTCTGCCGAGTCCGAGCCAGCTGCCTCGCCGTCGCCCGTCCTCCACGCCCCCCCCACCCGACCCTTTATAAGCTGCCGACCCCCCCTCTCCCCTCAAGCCGCCCGCGATCGCCGCCTCCCTTGCTCTCTTGCCAGCCTTGCCGCCTCAGCCTGATCGCCGGGCCGTGCCACCATAGCCTCGCCGCACCACCCGCCTCGCCACAGCCGCCATACGGATCTCGCTGCCGCCAACCGTCGCCGCCGCCGGCCGATCCACCGCGAACCGATATAAACCGAACCCTAGATCGTTTTTTTGTTTTTCTCTATTTTTTTATTTAAAACACGATTTTTCTTATTTAATCTAGTTAACTAGCGAATGCTCGCTGTTTATCTCTTCGCAGCGAATGAATCTGTTCATTAGGTTTTCATAGCGGACGTCCGTCCGTTTGTCTATTCTTTTTCTGCCAGGGACCCGGATGCAATTATTATTTTCTTACAGATTAGCCCCTAGTTTTCAAACAACCACAACTTAGAGCCTCCACCAGCCAAATATGCATGTAGTGATAGCTATTATTCATCATTGCTCTATGGTGTGAATTTGCCAGTACATTCAATGTACTGACGTACATGGATGCAACGTCTCATGTTGCAGGATTCATACGATGAGTAAGTGATACATTAGGGTTGCGATGTCTACACTCAACATTGTCGTTGGTGTTGTTGGGAACTCCACAACTTTGTTCTTACTTCCGCTATATGGATTGAGGTAATAGTATTTACGTTACTTTATACATGTGATTTACCTCTGTTATAAATCCTCGAGTATTGTGTGTTAGCATACCGATCTAGGGATGCCACTTAAGCACAGAAACTTGATCCATTTGGGTCGGGTCGCTACAGTTGTGTCTCCCTCGGGGCACCCCCAGGTGCTGCTCTGGCCCATCCTAGGTGTTCTAGTCCATAAAAAATCTCCAAAAAGTTTCGCGGTGTTTGGACTCCATTTGATATTGATTTCCTGCGACGTAAAAAACAAGCAAAAAAAATAACAACTGGCACCGGGCACTCGTTCAATAGGTTAGTCCCAAAAAATGATATAACGTTGCTATGAAATGATTGTAAAACATCCAAGAATGATAATATAACATCATGAATACTTCATAAATTATAGATTCGTTGGTGATGTATCAGCATCCCCAAGCTTAATTCCTACTCGTCCTCGAGTAGGTAAATGATAAAAGAAATAATTTATGAATTATGAATGCTAGCAAAGCGCACAAGTTTGATCAATGACAATTTCAATCACTTTTCCTAGCATCATAGCAGCAATTCTTTCTCATAAAATTTCTCATGTTAAAGTAGCAACCAATTCACATGTTAAGTTTCCAACAGTGAATTCTCTTGAAACTCAACAACCTATGTTCTCAGTCACCAAGCAATTTCAATTCAACTTATTTGTCCAGTTGAATATGGGTAGCATGAGTTATTATTCTTGACATCACCCTTGAGGTGAATAAGTTGGGAGGCGAAATTATAAGCCCCTATCTTTCTATGTGTCCAATTGAAACGTTTTGCTCATGTGTATGCGGTGAGTGTTAGCAATCATAGAAGACTATATGATGGTTGAGTATGTGGAGCTCTTACTTAGACTCTGTTGATGTGCCTAGATCTTTCCTCACCACATGATTCTTGCCAAAGGAGAAAAATAAAAAGGAATAGAGAGAAAAAAACTTTGACTCTTGCATAAAAGTAAATACATAAAAGTAAAAGATAGGCCCTTCACAGAGGGAAGCAGAGGTTGTCATGCGCTTATTTGTTCGTATGCTCAACCCTTAGTGCAAAAGAACGTCACATTATATTGCCCCTTATGATGGCAACCTTTATTATGCAGTCTGTCGATTTTATTCTTTGCCATCACAAGTTCGTACAACGCTCAATTTTCTCTTACACTAAATGATCTAACACTTTTAGAAGCAATTTTTATTGCCTTATTGCACCGATGTTACTTGAGGGATCTTATTCAATCCTTAGGTAGGTATGGTGGACTCTTTAAAATAATATTTGTGTTTAAGGTTTTTTGGATGTATCTCTACTTAGTGCGGAATTTTTGGCTAGCAAATATAGGGGGCAAGCACCACATGTTGAAGGATCTATGACAATGTAACTTCTATGTGAATATGAACAAACATGAATCACTACGTTGTCTTCCTTGTCCAACGTCAACAATTTTGGCATATAATATTTTGATGGGGGCTCACAATCACAAAAGATTTCCAAGATAGTGTATTTGCATGTGAAAGTTCTCTTCCTTATACTAATTATTCGTGAAATTACTTGTATGACCAATATTGTGATTGTCAAGCCTCAAAAGATTCACTTTCTAAACCCAATGTGAAGCTACCACTAGGCATGATATGATTTAAACTTCATGACATTCAATTTATTCAACAATTTACTCATAGGATATAAGTGAAGCACAAGAGTAAATGACAAGCTACTCCAAAAAGATATAAGTGAAGTTCATGAGCATAATATTTCTTTCTCTCAAATTAATTTAAGTGAAGCAAGAGAGAATTTCTTCAAAAATATTAATGCACACCGTGCTCAAAAATATATAAGTGAGGCACTAGAGCAATTCCATAGAAAAGAGCTTTGTTGACGGGATGTGCGTGCCGCTTACCTAGCCTACCTGGCAAATATTTGAGGACTCTATTTTATTTAAAAATTTCCGATCTAAGTGCTTTATTCAAACAGCAAGCAAAACAAAAAAAATTACATTCCAAGGATAGCACAACTCATGTGAAGAAGCAAAAACTTAGGCTCGACTGATACTAACCGATAATTGTTGAAGAAGAAAGGTGGGATGCCTACCCGGGCATCCCCAAGCTTATATGCTTGAGACTTCTTGAAATATTATTTTGGGGTGCCTTGGGCATCCCCATGCTCGAGCTTTTGTGTCTCCTTAATTCCTTTTATATCACGGTTTCCCTAAATCTTAAAAACTTCATCCACACAAAACTCAACAAGAACTCGTGAGATAAGTTAGTATAAACCAATGCAAAAACTTTATCATTCTCTACAGTAGAATATCACTAAAATTATTATTCAACATTGCATACTATATGCCTCTGCATATTTAATACTCCTATCCTCAAATAGAATCATTACACAAGCAAACATATTCAAACAATGCAAACATAACAGCAATCTGCCAAAATAGTACAGTGTGTAAAGAATGCATGAGTATCAAAACTTATTCAACTCAAACAATTCTGAAAATTTTACACACTGTAGAAAATTTATCAAAGATTATTTCACAAAAAGTTTCAACATTTTATCACATTTTGACTTTTCCACGGAATTTTTGCAACATCGGTAAACTTTCTGTTTTCAAACAACAACATGTAGACTTGCAAAATAAGCTTAGTAAAGGCTATAATTGCCACTTTTATTGAAATAAAAGATGAAAGACATTATTATAAATAACAGCAAGAAAATCCTAACAAAATAAAATGATGCTCCAAGCAAAACACATATCATGTGATGAATGCAAATGTAGCTCTAAGTGAGGTTACCGATAATGTTGGAGACGAAAGAGGGGATGCCTTCCGGGGCATTCCCAAGCTTAGTTGCTTGGATATTCCTTGAATATTACCTTGGGGGTGCCTTGGACATCCCCAAGCTTAGGGTCTTGTCACTCCTTATTCTCCTCATATCGATATCGCACCCAAAACTTGAAAGCTTCAATCACACAAAACTTAACGGAACTTCATGAGATGGGTTAGTATGATAAAGACAAATCATTCACTTTGGTACTGTCAAAGACAAGATTCATAATTTTTCTCACACAATGCCTACTGTAGCATATCATTTCCACAATTTATATTGAACAATATAAGCCATATAACTAGAAAACAAGCAAACTATGCATTGAAAACAGAATCTTTCAAAAACAGAACAATACGTAATGATCTGAATTAAGCTCATACTTATGTAACTTCAAAAATTCTGAAAAATTAGAACAACGTAGAAAATTTGTATACCCATCAACTGTAAAAATTTCAGAATTTTTCCATGTTCCAGTAAAAGATATGAATTTCTGCACTGGATGCAAAAGTTTCTGTTTTTGCACAGATTCAAGTCAACTATCATCCACACAATCCCAAAGGCTTTACTTTGCACTTTATTGAAACAAAAGCTATAAAACATGGTTACTAAAGTAGCCTAATAATGTGAACACACAAAAACAGTAGGTAAAAGTGTTGGGTTGTCTCCCAACAAGTGTTTTTCTTTAATGCCTTTTAGCTAGGCATGATAAGTTCAATGATGCTCGCATAAAAGATACAGATTGAAACATAACAAGAGCATCATGAATCATATGACTAGCACATTTAAGTCTAAACCACTTCCTATGCATAGGGATTTTGTGAGCAAACAACTTATGGGAACAATAATCAACTAGCATAGGAAGGCAAAACATGCATAAATTCAAAACTTTCAACACATAGAGAGGAATCTTGATATTATTGCAATTCCTACAAGCATAAGTTCCTCCCTCATAATAATTTTCAGTAGCATCATGAAGAAATTCAACAATATAACCATCACATAAAGCCTTCTTTCCATGACACAAAAGCATAGAAAACTTATTACTCTCCACATAAACAAATTTCTTCTCATCAATAGTAGTGGGAGCAAACTCAACAAAATAACTATCATGAGAGTGAAAATTAAAATCATGATGACAAGTTCCATGGTTATCATTATTCTTTATAGCATACATGTCATCACCATAATCATAATATATAGGATCTTTGTTGTAACAATCAATTGCAACCTCCTCCAAAATAGTGGATTCATCATTAAATAAAGTCACGACCTCTCCAAATCCACTTTCATCAATATAATCATCATAAATAGGAGGCATGCAATAATCATAATAAATTTTCTCATCAAAACTTGGGGGACTAAAAATATCATATTCATCAAATATAGCATCCCCAAGCTTATGGCTTTGCATATCATTGGCATAATGGATATTCAAAGAATTCATACTAACAACATTGCAATCATGGTCATCATTCAAATTTTTTGTGCCAAACATTTTATTGACTTATTCTTCTAACAATTGAGCACAATTTTCCGAACCATCATTTTGAAGAAAGATATTATAAACATGATCAATAATATGATGCAACCTCAATTCCATTTTTACTTTTCTTTTACAAACCAAACTAGTGATAAAACAAGAAACTAAAGGATTCAATTGCAAGATCTAAAGATAAACCTTAATGCACTCACCTCCCCGGCAACGGTGCCAGAAAAGAGCTTGATGTCTGCTACGCAACTTTATTTTTGTAGACACGTGTTGGGCCTCCAAGCGCAAAGTTTTGTAGGACACTAGCAATTTTCCCTCAAGTGGATGACCTAAGGTTTATCAATCCGTGGGAGGCGTAGGATGAAGATAGTCTCTCTCAAACGACCCTGACTAAATACAAGAAATCTCTTGTGTCCCCAACACACCCAATACAATGGTAAATTGTATAGGTGCACTAGTTCAGCGAAGAGATGGTGATAAAAGTGTAATTTGGATGGTAGAAATATATTTATATAATCGGAATAAATAAAAACAACAAGGTAGCAAATAGTAAACAGGCACAAAAACGGTATTGCAAAGCTGAAAAATGAGGCCTAGGGTCTATACTTTCGCTAGTGCAATCTCTCAACAGTGGTAATATAATTGGATCATATAACCGTCCCTCAAAGTGCGCTGAAGAATCACTCCAAAGTTCCTATCTAGCGGAGAACATAAGACGGAATTGTTTGTAGGATATGAAACCACCTCAAAGCTATTCTTTCCGATCAATCTATCCTGGAGTTCATACTAAAATAACACCAAGCTATTCTTTCAGATCGATCTAACCAAGAGTTCGTTCTAAAATAACACCAAAGCAAATTCAGATTCATAATACTCAATCCAACACAAAGAACTTCAAAGAGTGCCCCAAGATTTCTATCGGAGAAACAAAGACAAGAACATGCATCAATCCTATGCATAGATTACCCCAATGTCACCTCAGGAATCCGCAAGTTGAATGCCAAAACATATATCAAGTGAATCAATACGATACCCCATTGTCACCGCGAGTATTCATATGCAAGACATATATCAAGTGCTCTCAAATCCATAAAAGTATTCAATCCGATAACAACGAAATCTCAAAGGAAAAAACTCAATTCATCACAACAAGATAGAGAGGGGAAAACAACATATGGTCCGACTATATTAACAAAGCCCGTGATACATCAAGATCGTGACATCTCAAGAACACGAGAGAGAGAGAGAGAGAGAGAGAGAGAGAGAGAGAGATTAAACACATAGCTACTGGTACAAACCCTCAGACCCAAGGGTGGACTACTCCCTCCTCTTCATGGTGGCCGCCGAGATGATGAAGATGGCCACCGAAGATGATTCCCCCTTCGGTAGGGTGCCGAAACGGGGTCTAGATTGGTTTTCGGTGGCTAGAGAGGCCTGCGGCGGCGGAACTTCTAATCTAGGTTAACCTCGAGGGTTTTTGGAAAGGAATTTATAGGGAAAAGAGGGGGTGTGGGAGGCCACCGAGGTGGGCACAACCCACAGGCGCGCTGGGCCCCAGGCGTGCCTCAGTGGGTTGTGCCCCTGGGCACCCCTGTGCTTCTCTAGCCCATCCTGGGTGTTCTAGTCCATAAAAAATTTCCAAAAAGTTGCACGGTGTTTGGATTCCGTTTGATATTGGTTTCCTGCGATGTGAAAAACAAGCAAAAAACAGCAACTAGCACTGGGTCAATAGGTTAGTCCCAAAAAATGATATAAAGTTGCTATAAAATGATTGTAAAACATCCAAGAATGATAATATAACAGCATGAATACTTCATAAATTATAGATACGTTGGAGACGTATCATGTACCAGTAGCTATGTGTTTGATCTCTCTCTCGTGTTCTCGATTTGGCACGATCTTGATGTACCGCGAGCTTTGTTACTATAGTTGGATCATATGGTGTTTCTCCCCCTCTGCCTTCTTGTGATGAGTTGAGTCTTGCTAGGTTTCGTTATGTTGGATTGATTACTGGATTGGAGAACACTTGATGTATGTCTTGCGATGGGATATCTTTGGTGACAATGAGATGTTCTATTGTACTTGATGTATGTCTTGGCACTCAACTCGCGGATTCTCAAGGTGACATTGGGGTAATCTTTGCATAGGGGTCGATGCACATTTTCGTCCTACGTTCTCCGATAGAAACTTTGGAGTGATTCTTTGTTACATGTTGAAGGATTGTTATATGATCCAATTATGTTATAATTGTTGAGAGAATAAGCACTAGCGAAAGTATGAGCCCTAGGCCTTGTTTTCAAGCATTGCAATACCGTTTTTGCTCAGTTTTGTTACTTGCTACCTTGCTGTTTTTATATTTTTAGATTACAAAAACCTATATCTACTATCCATATTGCACGTGTATCACCATCTCTTCGCCGAACTAGTGCACCTATACATTTTACCATTGTATTGGGTGTGTTGGGGACACAAGAGACTCTTTGTTATTTGGTTGCGGGGTTGTTTGAGAGAGACCATCTTCATCCTACGCCTCCCACAGATTGATAAACCTTAGGTCATCCACTTCAGGGAAAATTTCGATTGTCCTACAAAACTCCGCGCTTGGAGGCCCAACACGAGTCTACAAGAAGAAGGTTGGATAGTAGACATCAAGCTCTTTTCTGGTGCCATTGCCGGGGAGGTGAGTGATTGAAGGTATATCTTTAGCTCTTGCAATTGAATCTTTTATTTTTTTTGTTTTATCACTACGTTGGTCTATAAAAGGAAACTACAAAAAATGGAATTGCGGTTGCCTCATATGCTTCATCTTTTTAATGTATTTCATGAAAATTATGGAAAGGAAAATTGTGCTCAAGTGTTAGAAGAAGAAGTCAATAAAATGTTTGGCTCTAAATCTTTGAATGATAAACATGATTGCAATGTTTTTAGTGTGCTTGCTATGAATATTCATGATACTAATGATGATTGCACTAGTCATGATAAAGAAGTTTCTTATAAGCATGTCAATTTTTGTGGAGTGAATAGAGTTTGTGAAGACATGCCTTATAAGGATGATGGATTTTGTAAGAAGCATAAACATGATGAAACCAATCGATGGCTTAAGGTGATAGGTAAATTTGCTACAAAATTATGCTCTCTTCATCCCATTACTTGTGAACTTTGCAATAGAGTTGGTCATCTTAATTTCCAATGCACACTTTTTCATGATCGAATCATGGCTAAAAATAGCAATAACTTGATCACCCTTGAACTTTATAATGAACTTTGTTTATTTTTGTGGTGTGTAGAATTGTCACATAAAAATAGTTGGCTTGAAGCATTCATATTCACCGACCATGTCGAAACTACTCTTAAAGAAATATATATGTTTTGCATGGTAAATTGCAAGGAAAATGCTTATATTGCCAACTATAAAAAGATGGGAAAACCAACAGAATATAAACGTACTAATGAAAGAGTAAAGATTTCCACTTCCCCTCCTATTGTCTCTCGTGGCGAAACAGGTTACGAGAATACACTCCCTATGCAACCAATCTCATCAATAAGGAGCTCCAAAAAGTTGATTAAACCCACACATGATGTGGAGAAGAAAAATAAAAAGGTATCCCTCCCAAATGATGTTGCTCCTATTATTGTTATGCCTCATGAGAATGAATCAAAAATAAATGTGGAAGATGATATACTTGATGATGATATTGATTCTTTGTCTTATGGTACAATGTCCGAAGAAACTATTGAGGATGATTTTCTATGCCTACTACTCATTGTTATGATTATGATTGGGAAAATAATGATACTTCTTATAATCTTGAAAATCTTTTTGACACCAACTTAGAAAATTGTGATGATAATAATTGCTATACTATTGGTGTTATTCATGCTATTAATGATGAGAGTGATTATGCTTATGATATGCAAAGCCACAAGCTTGGGGATGCTACCTTTGATGAGAATTGTCGGATTGCGGGTTCCGGCAAAACCCTTGAGGTTCGGACTCTGGGGTGCGCACGAACATCTCTCTCCCCTAGCTCACACTCTCGCAACAGTTTCAAGGCCTAGCTCGCCGAACCCAAGGAACGAAAGACACAGAAGAGTTTATATTGGTTCGGGCCACCGATGTGGTGTAATACCCTACTCCAGTGTGGTGTGGTGGATTGCCTTGCAGGCTGGGGATGAACAAGTACAAGGGAAGAACAACCTCCTGAGGAGAGGTTTTCTTGAGCTCGGTGAGCTTGTGCGTGTGAGGATGGAATGGATCCGATCCAAGATCCCCCTTCTCCTATGGTGGTGGCTAGTCCTATTTATAGAGGCCCTGGTCCTCTTCCCAAATGTTTAGGCGGGAAGGGATCCCACAATGGCCAATTTGAAGGGGGACAGCTAGTACAAGCTATCCTGACAAAAGGTGGTCTTCGCCTGCCAAAGGCTTTGGTGGTGACGATGTCGTGGGCTCCGCGATGACCTCTTTCCTGTCGTCCTGCTGGTCTTGGTCTTGTCGCACCAATATGGAAACCTTTGCCTCATGCCTCGGGACTCCTTGCTTGCACCTGCCCCTTTAGCACCAAAGAGGCAACCGGTACTCTGCGCCCACTGGCGCCTGCCTGGCCTTGGTCATCATGGCTCACGTCACGGGAACCTCGCGAGGTGCCCCTCGCCTTTATCTCTCCGCTCCTCGCGAGCCAGCCTAGTGAGGCCGCCCCTGTGGAGGTCTTATGTCATCTGCCTTGCGAGGCTTGGCCCCTCGCGAGGGTCTTGAGTGTTTGCTGATGAAGATGGGTCGTACAAGGCCGTTAGTGGAGCCACGTCGTGGGCTGCAGGCAGGCAAGTCTGGGGACCACCGTTCCCTGAACGCCGACAGTAGCCCCCGGGCCCAAGGCGCGCTCGAACTTGGCTTCGAGGCGAAACCAAGGGGCAAGTGCGGAGCGCCACGGGCCCCAACCGCCTGCGGCCTTAATTGACACGTGGAGATTGACGAGACGTGGGCATCTCCGCTTCCCCATGCTGCCTCGGCAACTGCCCGACTGACAAAAGGCTGGCGCGCGCCATGCTGCCTTCATTGCTCCCCTTCGTCTTGCTCTAGATCCCCTTTCCTGCTCCCCGCTTCCAAAGAATCCAGATCCACACGAATCCTCCTTCGAGCCTGCCACCAATGGCGCCCAACAAAGCTCGGGCAGCTCCTCTGCCCTCCTGGTATGAGCCTGTGCTGAAAGCGCCTAGCGTCTGGGGAAGAACCTTGCCGCCACGCTCCTGATGACGGCAGAGGGCGATGAGAAGAGGAAGACTGTGCTCCGGGTCGGCTCTGCCGAGCCGGAGGCCTCGGGAAGCACCTTCTATCCCTTCTTCATGAGCAGCGTTGTTGCGGGGTTGGTTCCCCCCTTGAGGAGAAGTCTCGCGAGGCGCTGCAGGCACTCTACGAGAAGGGCTTGGAGAAGCTGTTGGTGACAGACAACGAAGGCCCCGCCTAGCTGCTCCCTCATCTTGTTGCGGCGCTCGAGGATATCGTCGATGGGATCGGCCCCATGGTGGAGGGGGAAGCCCATGTGCTCTCTTCATCTGCTCTAACGCGCGTCTTCAGCCACCTCTATCTTCACGATCCTGATGCCGACCTTGAGGAGCTACTCGAGCCCATGGACGAGGAGCGCTGCGCAACCACTGCCGAAGCCATGAAGGGCCAGGTGGAGGCCTTGCTGAAGAAGTTCCTCGCCGTCGACCCTGCGCCCTCGACTGGTGGTGCTGCCAAACCTGCAACTTCGGCGGGCGGCATAGGTGAGGGCAAAGTCGTCGCCGAAGGGACACTCCTTGCGAGTGACGGCGGCGCCCAAGGCTGACGAGAGGGCTTGCCGGCGGCTCCTTTTCCTGCTTTATCTCTGCAACATGCACCATGCCTCGTGAAAGGCGTTTAAACTTGTGTTTGGTACTTCAAGAACAATATGTTTTGTAATATTTGTTTGACATTCCGCGATTTCCTTCCCGTTTGCTTGGTGTTCTACGTTGGCAGGGCCCGACACCGCGCGTACCTCAGCCGCCGTAGGATCGTCCGGATCGCCAGGACGAGACCAAGGGGTGAGGGGCTACGTGGCTAGTTAGGCTCCTAAGCCGCGATGCTTAGGAGTCCCCCTTGACGCGCAATGGCTTACGAAAAGGAGATGCAGAAGTAGGCCTAGTGTTCTACATCGGCAGGGCCCGACCTCACAAGATATCGACGGGTGTCCTGGACTAGGGGTACTCACCACGCTGCCTCCCGATCAGTTGATTGGGCCGAGGACCCCATGGCCATATACTCATGGGCCAGTCCGGACAGCTGCCGATACAAGGAAGATTCCACAAGACTTGGCGATCAAGACAAGGACTCCTCCCACCGGCGATTCGGCTTAGGACTCTTGTTATCCTAGGCCTCGGTGCATTATATAAACCAGGGCCAAAGCTAGTCGATAGAGGAGATATACAACAATCATACCATAGGCTAGCTTCTAGGTTTTAGCCTCTACGATCTCGTGGTAGATCAACTCTTGTAATACTCATATTCATCAAGATTAATCAAGCAGGAAGTAGGGTATTACCTCCATAGAGAGGGCCCAACCTGGTAAACATCGTGTCCCCGCCTCCTATTACCATCCGCCTTAGACGATAGTTCGGGACCCCTACCGAGATCCGCCGGTTTTGACACCGACATTGGTGCTTACATTGAGAGTTCCGCTGTGTGTTCGCAAAAGGTCGATGGCTCGCCTGCAGATCAACTGCGACTTCAGCATCTTCGTCACCAGCTCGACTGGTCACCTTGGTTCGACTAAGGACTGCGCCCTACCTCCGATCGTCATGTTCGGATAAGGGCCTTCATCAACATCAACTCTGATCTCTATCAAGATCATGGAGGAATCATCCAGGGAGCCCGGGGGCTCAACGTCAACACTGCCCTCGGGCGACCGTGTTGTTTTTCTGGACAGCAAACTTGTGTCCGCCGCCACCGCCCCCTCAAGTGTCATTTTAACGATTGCTTCTGTGGAATTGTGTGGAATTGAGTCTACAACGACCCTGGAAAATTTCGTCGAGTTCCGATGGAGGAATCTCCGGCAATCTTCGATATACCAGAGCCGCATTGAATCTGGACGAGAATCCAGATGATTTTGGAGCATGGTGTCCAGCATCTAGCTCGAACGTCCTTTGGAAGATCCAACCGTTGATCGGCTGTGGAATTCCTATATCTACCACCTGTCAAACATTCAGCTCGATCCGACCGTCCAAACTCCGGGAACCCCCCTATTAGTGCGTCACTTTTCAGATCTGTTTTCCGCGCGAAAACGTATCCGACCCGAGTTCGTCTTTTTTATGAACAGGATTTCGGACATCCTTTTTGAAGGAAGCTTTGTATGGGGTATTGTGTTTTGTTCCAGAACACATCCCACTAACTTTAAAATCTTTTGAACATGATCTTCAACATCATGCTGGTATCAAACCAGTCCGGCAATATTGCTCCACGGCTGCCGACCTGCGCTAGACACATCGTCACTTTGTTGAGCCGAGCTCAACTTCTTCGGATCATCATCTCGGCAAGCTGAACAAGAGTTCGGAATCGCAAAGGATAAATCATCACCAACATCGCCGCCCCATGGATTACACGGAGCGGGCACACCGGCATCGCCGCACGGTCACTTCATCAAGCCGGCATTGACACATCACGACCTGCATCGGCAGGGCCGCACTGTTGCTCCTTCAAGCTGGTGTCCATCACGCCGACCTACTTCGACTCATCGGCTGTCATCGAGGCTTCGACATCTCGGCTGGACCAGGGGATTCGCCATCTCTTCATCAACCTATACTCCGGAGACTTTGGCGTCACTAGCCGACCAGCTCCTTCACATTAGCTGGACCGAGGGCTTTGCCTCGGCGAGCCAACCTTTGCCAGCATCGCCATGCCATCGCTTTATCGCCCGTCAGGCAATGGGTGTGCGGATCGAGTCCCAACTTTGGGAATCACCTTCCTTCGGATTGCTACAACAAATAAACCAGGTGCTATTAATCCTAGTATTTTTTGCTTATTTGGGTTCATTTTTCCCAAGGAATTATTACTCTGGTTTGTCCATCGATGTACAGGTGTCTATCAAATGGTGGCCGATTATCGACGGCCGCATGGTGGTTCGGTCGGTTTCGACATAGTCCGCTAACGCCGCATCCGAACTCGGACCGACCAGTGAATTCAGGCTTTGCCACGCCTTTATCAGATCACGCCGATGCTCGCGATCGACATTGACTTCGGCGCCAGCCATATCTCTTTATTACTCACTTTGCATAAATTATTTATTATGCAACATTTTATTATTATTATTACTATTATCCCGGTTTGCACTATTTTTTTGTGCACAGAAAATGATCCAGCGGACTATATCCTTTAGGCCACCTCAAGCGGACGGGGGCTTCGTCAACACTTCATTACCCCATGCCGGGACTTCGCATCACTCGCCGGCCTGCATCGACTGTGCTATGTCACCACTTCGGAGTGCCGAGCTCTTTGCTCCGCCACCTCGGTACCGGCTTGGGGGATGGAACCTTATCCCGCATCAAGCTCGGACCGCGTCATCAATACCGAACACATTAACCAGCTAAATTGCCTTCATGCTCAAAGTTTTAAATTTTTAACTTGTGTTCGGTTTGATCAAGCATTATACTTTTTTGGAAAAAAGTTACTTGTAAAAATTTCCTTGTCCAAACGTTGTTTGTGGCACACATATTCAAACACCCCATTTACTTGGGGGCTTCCTTTGTGAAGCTTTTCCTCTTGCATATGACTATACTTGTACGGCTTCGTTCCTTGTTCGTGTATTACGCCACAATATGCACCATGTTGACTTAAGCGATTTGCAAGCTTGGTTGCCTCACTCCTGTTTACCCCTACGTTCCCGATTGTTCGGCTAGGGAGTAAAGGGAGCACCTCTGCGATTGTCACGATCGGTTCATCCGAGCCGGTCCATAGACTGGTGAAGCCGAAAGCTAGCGCTCTTACTGTTTTCAATTATGGTCGGCACACAACGGAACTCATGAGTACAAAAAATCTATTGCACAAGTCTCATCATAACAATGAGCACCGAAGAAAGGTATCGGTGGGGGTACTATTTTCTTCGGAGATGCTTCTTACACGTTGTTAGTAATATAGCATAAGTTCCCTGAGCGCGCTTTGTCTGTTACAACCTTATGGCCTGATTGCTCGGTTATCGGAAACACCATTGATATTCTCGACAGTGGAGTACATAACACTTTTCGTCCTTGACCAAGAGGGAGAAGCCGATACGGTTAAGACGCTTAAAGTATGGGTGAACAAAGATATGATATTAGTACTTCGCTACATACAATCATTATACATAAAATTATTTTACCCAAGTCACGTGGGGGCTCTTAAATTAGTATGAGTTGTTTTTCTTCTTGGCCGTTGTCGGTGTCAAACCGCGGATCTCGGTAGGGGGTCCCGAACTGCAAGGCCAAGGCTGATGGTAACAAGAAGTAAGGGACACAGTGTTTACCTGTGTTCGCCCTCTCGATGGAGGTAAAACCCTACTTCCTGCTTGATTAATATTGATGATATGGGTAGTACAAGAGTAGATCTACCACGAGATCGTAGAGGCTAAACCCTAAGAGCTAGCCTATGATGGTATGATTGTAATTGTGATCGGCCTTCTAAGGACCAACCTCTCCGGTTTATATAGGCACCGGAGAGGGCTAGGGTTTACATGGAGTCGGTTACAAGGAAGGAAATACAATATCCGGATCGCCAAGCTTGCCTTCCACGCCAAGGGAAGTGCCATCCAGACACGGGCCGAAGTCTTGAGTCTTGTATCTTCACGCTTCAATAGTCCGGACGTTGTACACAATCCGCTGTCCGGATACCCCTAATCCAGACTCCTCAAGAGCCCCTCGAACCAAGCTTCAATGACGATGAGTCCGGCGTGCAGTATTGTCTTCAGCATTGCAGGGCGGGTTCCTTGTCCGAATACTCCAAAGTGCTTGTTACGGCAAATAGTGTCTGGCCTCCAATCAATGTTGTGCTCCTCGGCTTCGGTGTCTCAGTAATGACCATCTCCACGTGTCGAGCGAATGCGAGGAGTCGAGGCATTTTTGCACTTGCCACCCTCGATCCTCCGGGCGAAACGCCTATTTGAAGGGACGGGGATTCTCAGATCCAAACCTCACTCTCCCTCCCAGAGCCAGCATCCAACAGAGCGCTCCGCGAAAAGCCATTCCAACATGGCCGGCCGTTGCAGCTCTTCTGCTTGCCCTTCTCGTTCCAAGTCAGGGGATTGGGGAGAGTGTTCAGTTCCTTATAGTCGTTTGGCAAAGTTACAAACCCAAGGGTTTCTCCCACCGGCGTTCATGGTCTCCGTCCGAGCTGGAATAGCCTCTTATGATGGAGGAGACCAAGCTGAGGGATCTCCTAACCCATCTCCGGAGGAGCATATATGTCTGATCCCTCATCTGCTGAGGGGCGTTGGGTTCCCTATCCACTCGTTTCTTCGCGGGCTCCTGGAGTTCTACGGCCTCCAGTTACACGATCTTACCCCTGCCTCTATTCTGCACATAGCGGGGTATGTTGCCCTGTGTGAGCTGTTTCTAGGCTGCAAACCACACTTCGGATTATGGCGGAAGCTGTTCTGCCTCGTCCCCCGCACCCAGGGGAGTCCCTATGTCAAGTGGGTGGTGCTGAAGTACGGCGCATTGCCGAGATCGGATACCTATCTGGCACTCCTAAGAAGGCACCAGAAAACTGGCCTTCAGAGTGGTTTTATATAAATGACGTCCCCCTTCCGGATCCAGTCCGGACGGGTCTTCGCGAGTTCAGCAATGCCCCGCCGAGGGCACGCCTAAGCTGGCGACCCCGGGGTCCTCAAGAAGAGGACACGAGGGAAATATTCCTCCTGATGGACAGGATAAAGTTACTGGCCAAATCCGGACTGACGATAGTTGAGGTTATGGCGATATGCATAAGACGGGGAGTGCAACCGCTCCAATATCGAGGGAAGCCCATGTGGCATTTCAACGGGGAAGATGACGCCTCCTGCTGCGGCCGTAAAGGTCCGGACTCCGCTGCAGCTCTGGCAAGGATATTGTCCGATCTGTACAAAGGGGAAGAGGAGGAATTCCTTCGCATAAAAACGCGGGATGGATTCTCCATGTACAACCCCCCAGTGTGGGTAAGTTGCCATTCTTTTTTCCCTGCTTTGCTCTAGCGTTCTTCTGCTAAGATTACTTGCATCAATGCTTCTGGGCAGGAATTAAGGAGGGCCGTAGAAGGAATCTTCAGCCCTCCTCGCAACCGTGAGGACCTGGAAGGGCCCTAGATCCAGGACTTAAAGTGGATCTGGATATCACTGTGGAGCTTGTCAACGGGGTATTTCATCAGGCGAGCTGGGATGGCGCCCTAGTGGCCATTACGGTCGACTACCCTGGACTTCTCCCCTCTTCATGTGTAAGCCGAACTAGAAATCCCTGTCCTTCGAAGAGGACTCCCCCCAGGTGTTATAATTTACCCTTGAGGCGTCGTTCTATTTGCAAAAACGACGGCCGGAGCGAGGGGCCGAGCCCCTAGGGACTCGTCAACCACGGGCGTCCAGATCGGGCAGGCTCAAGAGGAAGGCGGTGAGGGTTGACACACCGCTACAGAGGTAAAACGATAACCTGTCCTGCAATTATAGAATTTAAAATATGACAGCGCCCTTCGTGTCTGGCAGGAATAAGAATAACCGGACTATATCCGGAGACCCTACCAATCACGCCTCCACCAGCCGGATTGCAGAACCGGCTTCAGGGGCAGAGGCGGACACGGGGCCAATGCCGCATTGCTCTCTGACAGAGAGTGTGGACCTGCTCTCAGCCACGAATTCCGAAGTAGAGAGCGCCATGAATCACAGGCGCCGACGGGCCGTACTTCAGAACAACATCTTTTCCAAAGAGGCGTTTAATGTCTTCAATTCGGCGGACGCGTACATCCAAGCTGCTCAGGGCGGACTTGCCCAAGCGACAAACCAGTATACCAAAGACATACGGGTGAGGAATTTTGATAAGTATGTATAGCGGTCGCCCCTAAGACTTGAAACGGTTGAAACAACAGTTTTAAGGATCAATCTATGTACAGGTCCTTGTAGAGAAGAACGAGCAATTGTTTCGAGCTGGAGGACTGCAAGGCCGAATCGAGGGCCGTAGCTGCCAAGTTAGAGGAACCCCAAAGGCCCTCATCTGTAACAATTATCACAATTGTGCGAAGATGCACCAGCTTAGTAAATGGATAATATGACAAGTCTAATGTAAAATTCGCAGACAATCCCGGGTGAATCCGAGGGCGAGGAGAGGACGCGTCGATCTCAAAAAGCAGCTAGAGGCTAGCGAGCGATTCTTACGCGAAAGAAGGGAGAAGAATGATCTTCAAGATGCCAAAGTCCAACCGACATGGAGTTGAAAGATCTCCACGCCACCGGGCGGACTCCATGAAGGAGAACAAGAGACTTCGACGCTGCATTTACAAGAGGTTTAGACGAACTGTTGTACAGTTCGCGAGGAAGTATATTGAAAGAATTTTGCTTGCAGGAATGTTAACGGGTCGCCCGAGGAGGAGATGCCTCATCTCGCAAATGATTTATCGCAAGACTTTTCGGGACCGCACGAAGCGAGCTCGGCAAGTGATGCAGGTGTTGCTCAGCTTTGTGGCTATCAAGCTTCATCGCCGAATGGCATGGGGAACTTATGAACCTGCTTCAAGGAGCCCGCGGCGCTCTGCCTATGGAAGATATCAGCATGCCGGCGAGGAGCAAGAGAAGCTCGGCAATGGTGAAGACACGCTACACCAAGTTGGACCCGAACCATATGGTCAAGTGGGACCAAGGGGCGCGATGGGCAAGAAATTCCGTTAGTCCGGTGTATGACCAGTAGCGTTAGCCGCTAAGTATTCTCAACAGGATTGTAAGCTAGATAGCCTCGTTGGACGGTATAGAAGAGGAATGTAATCAATCCAAATAATCGTAATTTAATGGGCATGATTAGCCCCTAGCCGGATTAAAATCATTTGTCATGGCGGACCTTTTCGCTTCAAACCCGGATCCTATAGTCCGGTGTGTCCGAATACCCGCCAGCTATACAAAACCGGGTATGCATGGAAACAAGGCGAGGGGTCATAAGTGCTTGAATGCATAAGTACCCAACTAGTTATGTTATATTACATGGATAGTAAGAAACATCCTCCGAGAGAATAGTTCCGCTAGGGGTTCCTTTCCTGGTACGCATGCGACTATGCACATGTCCGACTTCAACAATGGCGCATGATACAAGACTTCGGGATTTATGTTATGATAAACTAATACATCTTTTGTTCACCGAATCAATATTCTCGTAAGGAAGCTAGCTGCTTCACCTACCGAGGTACACATCCGCTGAACCGGCAAGAATAATCGCAGAGGTGCCCCCTTATGCCCTAGCCGAATTAACGGAACGTAGGGCATAAACACAAGAGCCAGCAACCCAGCTTGGCAACATTTTAAGTCATATCAAGCATATAATGGTGAAGAAAAGGCACATATGGAAAAAGAATGCATATGCGACGCGTAAAGCCATGTGAGTAATCATTTTAGCTTCCGTGATAGGAAGCCCCAAGGTATTGCTTACACACTTAGTGCGGCCGAGTGATCCAAAATCCTCACCGTATTGAATACTTTGTGTGAAGAGAGAAAAGGTCGAGAAAGGAAAAGGGATGGGGCATAATTAAAAGGGAGGGGTTAGGAGACGAACAAAGTGTTCGCACTAGGCGAGAATCTCCATAGTCTTGCCACGCTCCATGGGTTCGCTCGAGTCTCATTATCGGATGCATTACATAAGCGGTACGCCTCCGTGAGAACTTTGTCAATGACGGCGACCCTCCCACTTGGGTTTGAGTTTGTCCTTCTTCTTCTCTCGTAGTCGAGAACAAGCTCGCCAATATTGTAAGTTTTGGCCCGCACTTCTCTTTTGGTATCGCCGAGCCTGCTCGCGATAGAATGCGGAACGGGCTTTTGTGACATCGCGCCCTCCTCCAAGGCGCCCAAATTATCCCGCCGATCTAACTTGGCTTCCTTCTTTTTGTACATGCGTATGCGTGGCGAATCATGTATTATGTTGCAAGGTAATACTGCTTCAGCGCCGTACACCATAAAAAATGGTGTGTATCCGGTGGTGTGATTTGGCGTGGTCCGCAGCCCCGTGAGTACGGAGTCGAAGCCTTCCACCCAAAGGCGCATCCGACTGCCAAGGATCGCACTAGCCTGGGTTTGATGCCGCTCGTAATGAGACCATTTGCCCGCTCTACCTGGCCGTTAGTTTGTGGATGGTAGACGGAAGCGTATTCGAGCTTGATGCCCATTTTGCGCACCAAGTTTTCACTTCGTCGGCTGTAAAATTTGAGCCATTATCAATGATGATGCTGTGGGGGACACCGTATCGGTGTATGACCCCGGATATGAAGTCTATTACTGGTCCGGATTCAGCCGTTTTGACTGGTTTAGCTTCTATCCATTTGGTGAATTTGTCCACCATGACCAATAAGTATTTCTTCTTATGGCTTCCCTTTAAGAGGTCCGACCATATCCAGCCCCTGCACTACAAAGGGCCAAGTTATGGGGATTGTTTGGAGGCGGTAGGGGCATGTGACTCGATTGGCAAAGAGCGGCAACCGACACAATGTTGGACAAGGTCTTGTGCGTCTGCCGGGCCGTCGGCCAATAGAAGCTCTGACGGAAGGCCTTGCCGACTAATGCCCGAAGCTACAGGCAGGTGCCCGCCCAGCCGGGCGTGGATTTCAGCCAAGAGCTGCCGCCTTCCTCTTCGGAGATGCATCTTTGTAGTACTCGGTAGCGCTTTTCTTGTAGAGTTCCTTCATAGACCTTGTAAGCTTCAAAACGCCGAACGATGCAGCGCTTCATTTTGGTCTTCGGGAGCTCCCGCCTATTTAGGTAGGCTAAGAAGGGCTCGGTCCACGGGCGACACAGCCATGACTTCGGCCGAGGACGTTATTTCGGGGTAGAACCTCCGACTATGTCCGATGGTTCAGAATCTGGGGATGTATTCGGATCTGTGCTAGTATTGCCGGATTCCACTTCCCATACTACGGATGGCTTGAACAGCCATTCCAAGAATATATTGGGTGGGACAGGGTCGCGTTTAGCGCCGATGCGAGCGAGGACATCCGCCGCTTGATTGTTTTCTCAAGCCACATGGTGGAATTCGAGCCCCTCGAACCGAGCTGGCATTTTGAGGACGGCATTACGGTAAGCCGCCATTTTCGTGTCCTTGGCATCAAAATCTCCGTTTATCTGTGATATTGCGAGGTTTGAGTCCCCACGCACCTCTAGGCGTTGAATGCCCATAGAGACTGCCATCCAAAGACCGTGCAATGAGCCTCGATTCGGATGCATTGTTGGAGTCTCGTATAATGTTTGAGGACGATCGACCACGCCGCCGTGGGAGATGTCGACTACCTCGCTCCCAATCCGCCAGCATTTTAGAGACGTCAAGTGCATGATCCAGCTTTGAGTATGCGCCGCATTTTAGGCAGTTCGCCTCTCGCCCATTCGGGCGATGAAGTCAGCCAACACTTGCGACTTGATGGCCCGCCGTGGTTTGTATGTTATGTCGAACGGCAGGAGCTCAATAGCCCACTTGGCAATCCGACTCGTTGCATCGCGGTTATTTATTATGTCATTGAGTGGTACTTCGGAGGCCACCATAATCAAACACTCTTGAAAGTAGTGTCGTAGCTTCCGAGATGCCATGAACACCGCATATGCTATTTTTTGATAGTGTGGGTATCAGGATTTGCATGCGTTAGGACCGTGGACACGTAGTAGACTGGCCTCTGGAGCGGGTATTTGTGTCCGTCGGCCTCTCGTTCAACGACGAGTACTGCGCTTACGGCTTGATGCGTTGCAGCTATGTACAACAGCATAGGTTCGTCAATATTCGGTGCTGTTAATACTAGATTACTGGCCAATAGGGTCTTTATTTCATCCAGTCCGGCCGCGGTTGCATCCGTCCATACGAAGTGTTCGGTGCGCCTAAGAAGGCGATAAAGCGGTAGTGCCTTTTCTCCTAACTCGAGATAAAGCGGCTGAGAGCAGCCACACATCCCGCTAGTTTTTGGATGTGCTTGAGGTCCGCTGGTATAGCCAATCGTGACAGAGCTCGGATCTTTGCCGGATTCGCTTCAATTCTCCGTTGGAAACGATGAAGCCGGAAGCTTCCCGAGGGACGCTTAAAACGCATTTTTCCGGATTCAGCTTGATGTCGTATGTCCGGAGATTGTCAAATGTGAGCCTCAAGTCGCCTATCGTGGTTTCGACGCTGCCTTGTTTTTATGACCACGTAGTCCACGATGCCTCCACCGTTTTGCCGATTTTCTTTCCGCATGTTTGAATCATGCGCTGGTAGGTTGCACCGCGCTCTTGAGCCCGAAGGCATAATGTTGAAGCGTAAAGGGCCATATGGCGCTATGAAAGTTGTTGCATCTTGGTCGACTTTGCCATCTTTATTTGATGGTATCCAGAGTATGCGCCGAGGAAACACAATGAAGTCGTGGTTCAGCCTGTGGCATCGGCGATTTGATCGATGCGGGAGGGAAAGGGATCCTTGGGGCAAGCCTTGTTGAGGTCTTTGAAATCGACGCCAGAGGCGCCAGGATTTATCCTTCTTGGCACCATCACCAAATTTGCCACCAATCCGGATGTTTAATATCTCCGATAAATCCGCTCGAGTAGCTTGGCTAACTCTTCCCCATTGCTCGCCGCTTGGGCTCGAGAACCGCTTTAGGGTCTCGCTTGATCGGTTTATATCCTTTCGTGATATTAAGGCTGTGTTCGCCAGCCTCATGGGATGCCCGGCATGTCCGATGGGTGCCAAAGTAAATGTCCCAATTCTCGCATAGGAAATCTCGGCGCGCATCAATCGCGGGCTCACCGTGTCCCGATGGAAGCTGTCTTCGTGGGGTCCGCTGGTGGACCTCGAACTTGACTATCTCGCCTCAGAGGTTTGAATGAGGTGGACTTGGGTCGTTTGTCGAGTATTACGTCGTCCCTGTCCACGGTGGCCCGTAGTGCTGTTAATTTTTCGGCTGCTAGGGTTTCGAATAATGCCTCCAAGGCTAGAGCTGCGGTTTTATTTTCGGCACGAAGCGCAACCACCGGATCACTGGCTAGAGTGATTATTCCATTGGGTCTGGGAATTTTAAGCTTCATGTACCCATAATGGGGTACAGCTTGAAAGCTTGTGAACGCGTCCCGCCCTAGAAGGGCGTGGTATCCGCTGTTAAAAGGAGCCACTTGGAATGTGATTTCTTCGTACCTGTAATTTTTTGGGGTGCCGAATATCACATCGAGTGTGATTTTTCCCGCACACCGCGCTTCCCGGGTAGGGATAATTCCCCTGAAGGTTTTGCCGCTTCGTTCAATGTGGCTTTTATCAATCTCCATCTTGCTGAGCATTTCTTCATAAATCAGATTTAATCCGCTTCCGCCATCCATGAGTACTTTGGTGAGTCGAAAGCCATCTACGATCGGACTAAGGACCAGAGCGGCCGGTGCCCTGACAGCCCGAATCGAGGTTCATCACCGGCATTAAAAGTTATAGCAGTTGTCGCTCCAAGGGTTTATTTTTGCCACACGGTAAATTTCAGCTGAGCTTCGCGAAGCTCGCTTATGCCTATTGTTTGAGGGGAAAGTCTCAATATCGTTAGTACCAGATTGTGTTCGCATGGATGTTGTTCCGCTTTATGGCCCGGAGTACTATGGAGCTTACATGGTCCGTCGAGCCATTCTTCCAATACGGATCTCCGCCCTAGCGTGGGCTTTGGTTTCATGGGGGTTGGGTCGGACGACTTACGAGAGTTCGTCCGTTTAGTTCGGACAAAGGTTTTGGCGAGAGAAATACTATCCCAAAATTCTGTTTGGGTCTTCCAAGCGCTCTCCATCGCACAAGATTCCGCATTATGGTTGCCAAGTCCACGGTTGCTCTATGTCGCGCGGCTTATAGCATTGAGGAGTCCTTCGTCTGCAGTTTTTGCGTAAAAGTGAGACCATGTCCTCTTCGCAGCAGTCCCCGACCTTGTTAAGCGCAAGGAGGAATCGCCCAAGAGCGGCGTACGATTTCGGGCTCTTGCCCGATGCGGAGAGACAATTTAGGTTCAGCTTAGGGTCCGGATTTTGATCTGATCTATCGCCTAAGGGCGCGGGCGGTCCCAGCTAAACAGCTCAGATCCGGGTGCCCAATTTCTTCACCCGATGCCCGACTCTAAGTCCGGGACTGGGTCAGGTTTTCCTTTGAGCAGGTCTTTGGCTCAAGGAGTTCGGTGATCTGAACACAACTTGTCCTCAAAGTTGAGGGGCAATCCGCGTGTGGTTCCTCCACTATCGCTATCTCATGGGTGGCAAGGGGACTCGATGTCCCTTTGGTCGCTTTAAGCCCAATCCGATCGTAGTCAGAGAGCGACTCCCAGAGCGTGATGCGATCCAAGAGTTCGCTTAGGGAGGAGAGCTCCATTGATCCATCTGCTCGCAAGTTCTGAATCGACGCCAAGGTTATGATTGATGACCCGAGAAGTCATCGCCGGCGCCATCACGATGGGGCGGCCATGAAAGCCGCCGAAGTCAGAGATCCGCCTACAGCCGAGCCCCTCCAAAGTAATGTCATCCTTGACAATAAGACGAGCCATCGAGCCTGATGGCGATTTACACGTAGGAACTCTCAACGAAAGCACCAATGTCGGTGTCAAAACCGCGGATCTCGGTAGGGGGTCCCGATCCAGTGCGCCAAGGCTGATGGTAACAAGAAGTAAGGGACACAAGTGTTTACCTGTGTTCGGCCCTCTCGATGGAGGTAAAACCCTACTTCCTGCTTGATTAATATTGATGATATGGTTAGTACAAGAGTAGATCTACCACGGGATTGTACAGGCTAAACCCTAAGAGCTAGCCTATGATGGTATGATTGTAATTGTGATCGGCCTTCTAAGGACCAACCTCTCCGGTTTATATAGGCACCAGAGAGGGCTAGGGTTTACATGGAGTCGGTTACAAGGAAGGAAATATAATATCTGGATCGCCAAGCTTGCCTTCCACGCCAAGGAAAGTCCCATCCGGACACGGGCCGAAGTCTTGAGTCTTGTATCTTCACGCTTCAATAGTCCGGACGTTGTACACAGTTCGGCTGTCCGGATACCCCCTAATCCAGGACTCCCTCAGTCATTGCAAAGTATTTTTTCTATTACTCCTTTCTCGATGCAAGTGTGTGGTCAATAGCCGGATAGCCTTGCTTCTCTCTAAATCCGCTCGAGTGCAGTTTGATAAACTAGCCTCGGAGAAGCACTCCGCCTTCGGGATAAGGAGGTTGAGGCCATAGGCTGACCCGCTTGGAGTCTTGAGATAGGATGTGTCATGTTAAAGCACGACATAAGCACCTTTTTAAAAAAAATCCAATTTCCGGATTGGCACCGAAGACTTGATCTAGTTCGGACATTAAACTTTGGAATAAGTTTTTTGGATTTTCGAGCCTATGGCACTTTTAAACTATTTGTGCGTTTCCAGCATTAGTCTCGCAGTGCAACGCCGGACACCTTTAGGAATTCGACAAAAACATTCTCGGATATTGCTATATATGCATCGGTTTTGAATTGTGTCTTCGGTCAATACTTGGGTTGCCCGGCTCCTGTGCTTGCCTCCTACGCTCCGCTTTGTTCGGCTGGTTGTGCAAAGGAGAACCATCGCGATTGTGCTTCCAACTCGATGGTCAAGCACCTCGGTGGAGAAAGCCGAAACTGATTGTCACAATAGGCGAATCGGTCACGATCCGATGACTATGTCAAATGACGGTCCGTTCATAACATTGGCCGAAGTGTTTACGGCTTGACCTCGGCTGTCGCCGAACACTAACCGGGGGCTCATAGTTAGCTTCCCTAGTATAAAGCTCCTATGACTAAGCGAAAGTTTTAAAGCCCGCATATCTGATTGCCTCGTTTCTGCTAACACAACCGCCTTCGGGCACCGAGACGTCGGCTAAGGGTTGCTTTGTTATCGCGGAAACACCCTACGTAGTATCTACCAAGGGGTAGAAGCTCACGATGGGACACTTTCAACTAATAAACGGTCACAATGGAGTCAAAATAATGATGTAAAGTACTTAGAATCATTACACATAATCTGTGATTTTACTCTGGATATCGATCCTTAATTCGGCCACCCGTGCCCACATTAAGGCTCGGGGCTACTGGCTTTGCGCCATTATTTACAAATATTAAAGGCACATCGATCCTCGATTCGTGTTGCCACCCGACCAGTGTCTCGGGGGCTACTGCATTGTCTATTCAATGTAGAAAATTAAAAGGGCTCAGTGTTCGGCTTGATCGAACTATGGGAAAGTGCTTCCTCAGACAACAATAAGTACCATGTGGACCTATCTGGCGTCAAGCTAATATATTGCGGCAACTTTTCAAGACCCTCTCTCAAGGGCCCGTTCGCCGATCACTATTATCTCTAATATATTACACTGTGTTTTTATTCCTATGTATGTTGCCGAGCTTGGAATTGATCCTTAGGCCGATTTCGCGCATCGACCTGAGTCTCAGGGGCTACTGGGAACAGCGGTTTTTATGCTTGCCTTCAGGTGCATCTCGGGTTTTAGACTGATACACACCTTGAGGGCTACTGGGTATACATCGGCAGAGAATAAATTGCACCAGTTAAAAATATTCACAAAAAATCAGCCCGCGGTCGGGGTGGTGCACCACCTTGGAAGCAGTTCGGCATAAAGCTTGGGCGCTAGTGGCTAACTCCATAGAGGGCATTTCCGGCATTAAGCTCGGCTACACTCCTTCAACTTTTTTGTACCAAGATGATCTATGACATCTTGGATATAGTCCGTTGGAGCTCGGATACAGTTCGCTACCGAGCTTGGACACACCGCATTGGAGCTCGGATACATTTCGCGTTGGAGCTCTGGAAACAGTCCGCATTGGTGCTTGGCTGCAAAGATACCTCGAATGCAGTCCGCGTTAGAGCTCGGGCGAAGAGGACACCGCCTCCCGAACAACTTCAAACCCGAGGTGTGGCATAAAAATAACAAGGCATTGATAAAGGCCGAAACTTAAAGGGCCTCCTCGGATACCTAACGTAAACTCTTCGGATGCACTTCGCGATCCTCAAGATCAAAGATGAGAAGATTTGTTGAACCAGTTTTCAAGACCGACGATCAAGATGAAGGACAGTTTGAAGAATCGAGGAGCGCCCCTAACTTGAAGACCGGTTCAGGGGCTACCGGTGTCCCGGACTAGGGGTACTCACCACGCCGCCTCCCGATCAGTTGATTGGGCCGAGGACCCCATGGTCGATACTCATGGGCCAGTCCGACAGCTGTCACATACAAGGAAGATTCCACAAGACTTGGTGATCAAGGCAAGGACTCCTCCCCACCGGCGTATTCGGCTAGGACTCTTGTTATCCTAGGTCTCTGGTGCATTATATAAACCCGGGCCAGGCTAGTCGATAGAGGAGATATACAACAATCATACCATAGGCTAGCTTCTAGGGTTTAGCCTCTACGATCTCGTGGTAGATCAACTCTTGTAATACTCATATTCATCAAGATCAATCAAGTAGGAAGTAGGGTATTACCCCCATAGAGAGGGCCCGAACCTGGGTAAACATCGTGTCCCCTGCCTCCTGTTACCATCCGCCTTAGACGCACAGTTTGGGACCCCCTACCCGAGATCCGCCGGTTTTGACACCGACACATACCTCAGCCGTCGTTGGGTTGTCCGGATCACCAGGACGAGACCAACGGGTGAGGGGCTACGGGGCCAGTTAGGCTCCTAAGTCGCGATGCTCAGGAGTCCCCCTTGACGTCCAAACGACCTTCATACCTTGGCTCCGCTCGGGAGGGCGCGTGACGACCAGGTCCGAGGGATCTGGCAGCGTGGCGTATGCTTGGGCGTGACCCGAGCACAGCCCCCGTGCCCAGCCCCCTCACGCGACTCTCTCGGGGGGGGGGGGGAGTTTTGCGACAAGGCTGGACACCGAGCCCGGAGGCTCCCTGAGGCTGGTACGGCCATGGGGCCTCCCTTAGTTGTTTATCACCAGCGCGGAGCATGGCGCTCAAGACTTGCACGGCATAGCCGCCTCGACCGTGTCGATCGCCAAAGACGGAGCATGGTGCTTCCATCAGCGTGGGTGAGGGCTCCTTTGAGTGGATCCTCGGGCATGTACAGCCCAAGACCGACACGTGGCTTGCACGGCAGGGCTAGACGAGGTATGTCTGGGCACTCGTGAGCCAGCGCGGGACTCACGAGGCCCTACCTCAAGGCGAGTTGCGCCTGGTCTTGATTCTTGACGGTAATGGTGCTCCTCCGAGATGGTTAGGCAACCTGCGCCGGACGAATCTCCTAAGGCGATCACATGAGAAGCCAAACACCAACGACCCCAGGAGGTGACATGAACAGGGCCGGCCCGCCAAACAAAGCTCGGTCGTTGGATTTATCAAGGCTGCAAGGACGGACCCGAGCACAGACGTCGTGCCCAGTCTTCTCATGCGAAGGATTCTGAAGAAAGACGCCCAGCGCACGGCTCCCGTGGTGGCGAGGCACTGGGTCGCGCGCCCTAGTCTGCCCGCCCATGATTAGCTCATGCGAGAAAAGGCACCAAGGGCCATGGGAGGTGACGTACACGGGAGCGGGCCCGCGAGCCAGAGCTCAACCTCTTGGGTTTGGCGACGCTGCAGGGACGAACCCGAGCACAGACACCGTGCCAGTCCTTAATAATGAGGCGGTCGTGGGAGGACTTGCAAGGGCGTACGACATTCATGGCATCGAAGTGCCGGGCAAGCAAGTGGTTATCATAGGTAACCCATGCAAGGGAACAAGCTAGTTCGAATAGACGCAAGGACGATACATGCCACTGGGACGGACCCGAGCGGCCTGGGGATGATGCAGCCCGAGGGGCGCCCCCGACAGAGTAAGCTAAAGATGCAAAAAGATACATGCCGCAAGGAACGGCCCGTGCGACCTGGGAATGATGCAGCCCGAGGGGCGCTCCCAGCTGAGTAAACCGGAAAATGTCACCTGGTACCGTTGTCGAAGGTGTGTTGAAGTAGCTGAAGGTACGCGCTGAAGGAGTCGCTCCTTACGAGCCGCCAGTGCCCTGAGCCTCAGGAGGCTCCGGGGGCTCGGGTGGTTCCTGGAGGACCATCGCCATCTCCGCCAGGAATGTGTGATGCCTGGCCTCCTGAACCGCCAGAATGCTCCGCAAGCGGCGCTGGAAGGTGACAGCCGCGTTCGGCAAGCCAAATGGCATGTGAACATAGCTGTGAGGTGGATCCTCGCACCGACCAACGCGCGAAGGCCAGAAACGCTCCTGAGGCAAGGCCCTGTTGAGCCCTAGAATGTCCATGCAGACGCGTAGCCCGCCATCCTCGCCAGGATGGGGAGCTACGCTAGGTGGTGGGAAGCGGTCGCCGCTTATGGTCCTTGCTTCTTGAAGCTCCTGGTTGGCCTTGACGATGAACTCCTGGGCACCGGGCGCTCCTCGCCTAGTGCCTTTCTGAGGGAAACATGCAGCGAAGCACTCCTCCACATGGTGCCCGAGCGCCTCCCTCGTGATGTTGGCTAGGACTGAGGCCCTCCAGAAGAGAGCCCCCGAGCCTTACCCGAGGAGGGCGCCGGGCGCGCCTTCCTATGCAAGGGAGGGAGGCGCCCCAGCTGCAGGCGTGGATCCTGAGGTGGTGCCGCTGGGGACGCCACTCTCCTGAGGCCCTGGGTGGAGTAGCAGCTTCTTCTTCTTGGGTATGGCCTCAGGAGAGTACAGTGTTCCTTCGTTGTCGGGGTCTTCGATCGCTGTGGCCTGGAAGGCGCGTTCAAGGGAGCACACCGCGTCTCTTTCTTCAAGGGGACAAGTGATGACTCACGCCCCCTCGACATCTTGAGGACGCTAGAAGCTGCAGGGTCACGCCATAAACTTGGCCAAATCTGGATACCCAAGGATGGCATTGTACGACAGACGGATGTGGGTGACGTCGAAGTCAATGAGCTTGGTGCGGTAGTTGTTACGTTGGCTGAAGGTGACAGGGAGGCGGACCTGCCCTATCGGGGTGGTGGAGCCGTCGGTCACTCCTAAGAAAGGCTTGGTAGGCTGTAGCTGATCGTATGGTACTTGGAGGCTATCGAATGTCTCGACGGACAGGAAATTGAGCCCTGTGCCATCGTCGATGAGGGTCTTGGTGACTTGGACGTTGCTGATAACGGGTGAGCAAAGTATAGGGAGGGCGCCGGCAGTAGCCGCGCACTTGAGCTGGTCTGACGAGCTAAAGGTGATGGCACACTTTGACCACCTGAGCGGGCGCGCGACCTCGAGCCCGGGAAGGGCCGCGTTCACCTCACGAGCAAACTGCTTGAAGATGCGCTGGGAAGCTGGGGCTTGAGCACCGCCCAAGATGCAGGCGATAGCGCGCGGCTCCTGGAAGCCCCCAGCCCCCTTGTCCTGATGGTGGTCGGCGTTCCTTCTTGGCGGTGGCAGCAATGGAGGGAGGCCAGGATTGCCCTGAGGACGGTCCTCACGAGGCTGGTGAGGGAGTCCTTGTGACGCCCCCGATTCAATCGTACACTAATCATGCACGCAAATGTGTACGATCAAGATCAAGGACTCACGGGAAGATATCACAACACAACTCTATAATAAAATAAGTCATACAAGCATCATAATACAAGCCAGGGGCCTCGAGGGCTCGAATACAAGTGCTCGATCATAGACGAAGTCAGCGGAAGCAACAATATCTCGAGTACGCATATAAGTTAAACAAGTTGCCATAAGATGGCTAGCACAAACCGGGATACAGATCGGAAGAGGAGCAGCCTCCGCCTCGGGATCCTCCTAGGTCACTCCCGGTCGCCGCCGCTGGCTGCACGTAGTAGTAGGCACCTCCGCAGTAGTAGTCGCCGAGGCGGTGGCGCTCGCCCCGGGCACCATCGCCTGTTGCAGCAATCGAGTAGAGATAGGGGAAAAGGGGAACAAGGCAACCGTGAGTACTCATCCAAAGTACTGCAAGCAAGGAGCTACACTACATATGCATGGGTATATGTGTAAAGGCCATATCGATGGACCGAATCGCAGAATGCCGTAATAAGAGGGGATAGCTAGTCTTAACGAAGACTACGCTCGACACCTGCCTTGCAACAGTAGGAGGGGACGATCCAAGTCCTCCAAGTAACATCATATAGCAATAATCCTACCCGCAATCCCCTCGCCATAACCCCGAGCGAGAGCGACCACCGTTGTATCCGCACTTGGAAGGGTGTGTTTTAACAAGTATCCGGTTCTAGTTGTCATAAGCTCAAGGTACAACTCAAGTCGCCCTGCTATCAAGATCACGGCTATCCGAATAGATTAATCACCGCAGGGTGCACCATCTTACCCAAAGACGCTTGATCCCATTTGGCCGGACACACTTTCCGGTCATGCCCGCCGCAGAAGATCAACACGCCGCAGCCCCACCTAGGCACAACAGAGAGGCCAAGACGCCGGTCTAAACCTAAGCGCCAGGGTCCGGGCCCATCGCCTCGAGCACACCTCAAGACGCTATGAGGGCGGCCGAAGCGCACCTAGCCTAACAGCGCTCCAGCCAATCCGGCGCCGCCCGCCGTCAGCCGACGTCTCAAGTGCTTCTACCGATACCACGACGGGATACCCATAACTACTCCCGCGAGATGGTTAGTGCGATAAGCTCGTAGCCAACCCAGATCAAATACCAAGACCTCAAGCGTGTTAAGTAACCGCGAACGCCGAACAGGCCAGCCCACCTCTCTCTAGGCGGTCTCAACTCGCCTGCCGCCTCCGCCTCAAAGATCCACTCATGGTGCTCCATCACCAACCCGACTTTTAGTCTCACATGTATCATGTATAAGTATATAGTATATACCCGTGATCAACTCCCGAGTGATCACGGCCCGATAGTATAGCACGCAGCATTTGACAAGAAAGTAGGGCCACAGATGAAAGTACTAGCATCCTATACTAAGCATATAGGATTGCGGTAAGGTAACAACAGAGGTAACAAGGACAAAGCTATGCAAAGAAAGATAGGAGTATCTCAAAACAAGAATATGCTATGCTACTCTAATGCAAGCAAAGGTAGATAAGAGTAGGCGATATATGGTGATCAAGGGGGGCTTGCCTGTTGCTCGCAAGAGAGAGGGTCGCCAACACCGTAGTCGAACTGCCACCGCAGCGTACGGTCTCGTAGTCTACCGGAGAGAAGAGGGGAAGAAACAATGAATACAAAGTAAACAGATGCATATCGATGCATGACATGTCAAGAAGCGATGCTAGGCGTGTTCTAACGTGGTATGAGGGGGGTATCGTTAGGGGGAAAACATCCGGAAGTTTTCCTGCTCCGGACGCCTGTCGATAGCTTGAACCGGAGAGGAAAGTTTGCAGGTTCGATAGGTTAGATGCGTGTGGTGGACGAACGGATCGCGATCCGGATTCGCCTCGCTGCTCGAGCAACTTTCATGTTGAAAATATTTTAACCGAAGTTACGGATTAAAAGATATGATTATTAAAAGATTTTAATAATTTCGAATTTAATTAATTATTTAATTAATTTCGAAAATGCATTTATGACATCAGATGATGTCATGCCGGTATCAAGAATCAACAGGGTTGACTGAGTCAACCCCGACTGTGTGGGTCCCGCATGTCATTCTCTAATACCTAAATAACTCTAATCGAGTTAATTAACATTAGTTAATTAAGTTAATTAATGATTAGGTTAATTAATCGTAATTAATTAGATTAATTAATTACTTAATTAATTAATTAATTAATTAATTAGTTAATTAGTTTAATTTAATTTCATTTTATTTTTATTCCCTTTTTCTTTTTATAAAACGCTCAAAGGGGGCCCGTGATGTAAGTGGCCCCGAGGGGCAAACGGATCGGGCGTAATGGGCAAAGGGCGGTGGCGGCTTCAACCCGCGCCAACGGGGACCGGGCGCTGAGGCTAAGTTCGGCGTCGGGGTCAGAGCCACGGCGCGACCGCCGGCGGCGGCGAAGCGCACGAGGCGACGGAGGTGGGGGGTCTGCCCCGACGTGGGGGAGAACGAGCTACTGGGGCGGGGCCGAGCGACGGGCGCGAGGGGCGGGCGTGGAGCCGACGACGGGAGGCCCTGGGCGCCGAAGGGGCGGTGGTTCGGGCGGCCGTGGGGGATGGGCGCCGGCGAGGGTGGCGTCCGGCGGCCGAGGCGCTGCCGACTGGGAAGAAGAGAGGAACGGGGGGGGTCGGGCGAGCCTCGGTTATCAAGCCGGGCGACGGGCTACTGGCTGACCGAGAGAGAGAGGGAGCGAGGGGGAGGCGTGACTGCTGGGGGTCGGGGCGGCGACGAGAGCCGGGCGACGGGCGGTTCGGGAGGGAGGAGAGAGGAGAGGGCCTCTGTGGGGGGGTCGGGACTAGGCAAAGGGCTCGGTGGAGGCCGGTGACGACCGGCAAGGAGGCGGGCGGGGCGAGCCACGGCCGGGCGACGGGAGGGCGGGGCCGACCACATGGCGGCGAAAGTGCCCGCGCTTGGGGGCGACTTGAGGGGAGGAGGGACCCCAGTGGTGGCGAGGAGGATGAGGGGTTCCAAGGCGGTGGGGGGGCGGGGCGCAGGGCCATGAGGTGGGCGAGGCGGGGCGACTTGTCTGGGAGCTCCCCGATCCAGATCGGGAGAGGGAGAGGGGGGGGCGCGTGGGGGAAAGTGGGAGGCGGCTAGGGTTTGCCAGGGGGTGGGGGGTATGTGGTCACGCGGCTGGGCTAATGGGCCGCCTGTGGGGAATGGGCCAGTGGGGAGGGGCCAAGTGGGGGGGAATGGGCCAGGGGTTTTCCCCTCTTTTTTTGTTTTTCTTTTATTATTTTCTTTTTCTGTTTTTAGTTTATTTAAAATGCCAGAGCATTTTACAAAAATTAGTGCACCCCACCATAATTAGGTTAGCTATTTTAGACAACCCCTGAACATTTTAGATTTTGTTTTTGAAACTTTTTATCGCTTGTTTTAGTTTTGATTTTTGTTTTAGAACGGGTTCGAATCAAAGAGAGGTTTGGCACAAGAATCGAGGTGATCATCACAGCATAACCATCCGGACGTTATGACCCGGATTAGGGGTATCCGGACAGCCGGACTATATACATCGTCCGAACTATTGAAGCGTGAAGATACAAGACTCAAGACTTCGTCCCGTGTCCGGATGGAACTCTCCTTGGCGTGGAAGGCAAGCTTGGCGATCCGGATATTGTGTTTCCTTCCTTGTAACCGACTCCATGTAAACCCTAGCCCTCTCTGGTGTCTATATAAACCGGAGAGGTTGGTCCTTAGAAGGCCGATCACAATTACAATCATACCATCATACGCTAGCTTCTAGGGTTTAGCCTCTATGATCTCGTGGTAGATCTACTCTTGTACTACTCATATCTTCAATATTAATCAAGCGGGAAGTAGGGTTTTACCTCCATCGAGAGGGCCCCAACCTGGGTAAACATTGTGTCCCTTGCTTCCTGTTACCATCAGCCTAAGACGCACAGATCGGGACCCCCTACCCGAGATCCGCCGATTTTGACAATCGACATTGGTGCTTTCATTGAGAGTTCCTCCGTCGTCGCCGCTACAGTGGCTTGATGGCTCCTTCAATCATCATCAACAACACGATCCTGTGTGAGACCTTTCTCCCTGACAGATCTTCGTGTTCGGCGGCTTCGCCCTCACGGGCCAACTCGCCATTATCCGAGCAGATCGACACCACGCCTCGCCACCGTGATCAGGTTCGGAAACCTGAAATACACGCCAGACATTCACGGAGACTTGATCTTCGACGGATTCGGGCGTATGCCAGGAGCACCGAATAGTCACGACGAGCACGGCTTAGACCTGTTGTTGGACAAAGCTCGGGGTATCACCCCTGCAGTAGCCCCGGACCTAAATCCGGAGCAGGCTGCGTTGCCTAAGGATCGGAGGGATGGACCCCGCCTGTGTCGCACACTTATCGGCGATGTAGCCAACACGGGTCTTACCTCTGTGGTGGCTCAGGACTTCGGACCCGGATTCAGATCCGGATGTTGGTTCGAGTCCGCGACTCCGAGCCGCCGAGCCAAAGGTTGGGCTCCGTAATGGAGTTCACCATCGCGAATATCTTCCAAAGACTCGCCTTTGGTGATATAATCGACTCATTAAAGTCTCTCTTTTGTCGAGGCTCTTGGCGAACTATGTCGCTCGAGTGGGAAGCAGGTGATGAAGGAATTTGTTGCCCACCCACCACCCACTTCATTGCCACGGTTGATGATTTAACCGACGATCGACTTCGATTCAATACATCGACGGTATGGACGACGATGCAGAGAAGAACATGAACCACCGCCACTGGTGGTGGACAGCCACCCTTCCTATGATATATATATGGTGGACACTCAAGGAAACAAATGGCGATGAGGCAACGGAGGATAATCCTCGTGGAAAAAGTAAAGATCGGGCGTTGCCGGCGCCGCCCAAGCCCCACCACAGCAATACCGCCCAGAGACGAGAACAATTTGAATGGTGCCAAGAAGAATACAACCTCGATCAGCCCGCCGAGCAGGCCAATGTAAAGATGAGCAGGTCAGCCCGTAAGAACAAAGCGATGGATTTGATACCCGAGGAGGACAACTACATGCCCCTCCGAAGACGAGATTAGCCTCGGCGACGACGAGTTCGGGCGTGCTCGGGATCCCAGAGAGCAGAGCGCTTCAAGCATCGACTTATAGCCACCGCGAGGAGCCTCAAAAAGAAGCAGCAAAGAACTCCAAGCTGATCAAGACCTGCTCACGCATGATGGATCAAGTCCCGCAGCCGAGGAATACAGACTCAAGCGCCATACGGCTGACCGGCCACCTCGTGGCCGGGATAAAACGGCATATCAGCCCGCATACCAGCCAGCACCCCCACGCCAATATACTACGGCCCGGGGCAATAGGCAGGACCTGCATGATATACTGGAAAACAAAGCAGGACAGCCAAGATCGATCTACGGATCGCGGGGGCGAGCCTCAGCATGCGACGATGACCGTCACGCCGGATACACCATCAACAAGTCCGGTCGGGCCGAACATAGCCACCCAGAGCAATTCAAACTGCGTAGCCACATAGCCCGGCACAGAGGCGCCGCGCACCCCCTTTGCTTCACTGACGAAGTGATGGATCATGAATTCCTAGAAGGGTCCAAACCCGTAAACATTGAATCATACGATGGCACAACAGACCCCGCGGTATGAATCGAAGATTTCCTTCTCCACATTCACATGGCCCGCGGAGACGATCTACACGCCATCAAGTATGTTCCCCTTAAGCTCAAAGGACCAGCCCGACACTAGCTAAACAGCCTGCCAAAGAAATTCCATTGGCAGCTGGAAAACTCGAAGACGATTCCTCGACAACTTCTAGGGCACATATGTGCGACCACCGACGCCGATGACCTGAGCCACATTACTCAACAACCCGGGAGTCAGCCAGAAATTTCGACTCGGTTCCTAACTAAAAAGAACAAAATAGTCGATTGTCCGGACGCCAAGCCTCGGGCGGCTTTTAAGCATAATATCCGTGACGAGTGGCTCGCCCGACACCTCGCCAGAAAAACCCAAGTCCATGGCAGCTCTCACAACACTAATGACCCGCTTTTGCGCGGGCGAGGACAGCTGGTTGGCTCGCAGCAGCACTACGCCACATTTTGGCACTCCGGACGGCCGCAACAATAACGACAAGCCACGGCGTAATAGACATAAGCGACAGAACAACGGCGACAGCACTGAAGACACGGCAGTCAACGCCGGATTCAGCGGATCCAAGTCCGGTCAGCGGAAGAAGCCGTTCAAAGAAATAATCAGGCACCGTATACTGGAGCGCTCGTGCAAATTCATGGCACCTCGGACAAGCCAGCCAACCACACCAATAGAGACTGTTGGGTGTTCAAACAGGCCGGCAAAATAAACGCCGAAAACAAGGACAAGGGGCTACACAGCGACGATGACGAAGAGCCCCGGCGTCCGAACACGGGGGGACAGAAGAAATCCCCCCCCCCAAGGTGAAAACGGTCAACATGATCTACGCCACGCACATTCCCAAGCGGGAACAGAAGCGAGCACTACGGGACGTCTATGCGATGGAGCCAGTCGCCCCCAATGTAACCCATGGTCAGCTTACCCAATCACCTTTGATCGTAGGGATCACCCTACTAGCATCCGTCACGGCGGCTCAGCCGCATTGGTCCTAGACCCAATCATCGACGGATTCCACCTCACGCGAGTCCTTATGGAAGGCGGCAGTAGCCTGAACCTGCTTTATCTCGGACACAAGGCAAAAATGGGCATTGACCCTTCAAGGATCAAGGCTACCAAAACCACCTTTAAAGGTGTGATTCTCGAGTAGAGGCCCATTGCACGGGCTCTATAACATTGGAGTGGTCTTCGATCTCCGGATAACTTGCGAAGGTTTAAGAGTTAATCTTCGATATCGCCCCTTTCCGTAGTGGTTACCACGCACCGCTTCGGACGAACCACATTCTCTAGATTCAATGCGTACCACACTACGATACCTCAAGCTCAAGATGCCGTGACCACGCGGGTCATAACGATCGAAAAATATGGACCGCTTCTCCGAACAAAGAGCATACTGCAGCCCTCGCGGCGGAAGTACAATGCGCCTCCTCGACAAACCAATCCGCGACAACAACTTCGAGCACCGCCACGAGTCCGGAGCACCCCGCAACAGATCATCAGCACGCCAAGAGCACGACTAGCGCCGGCCTCCGCTTAAGCCCCATCAAAGCAGCATTCGTGCCACGTGTACACAATTACGCACTCAAGATACCATGGATGTAGGCGGAGGCGCAACAACGACTCAATAAACAGTGCGGGATAACCGCCACATACCTTCATAACCCGTCCTTCTTCTTTTTCAGGACATTGCTTTAGAGCAGCCTCTTCAGAAGAGCTGGATTGTCGGACTTACATAGGAGAGAAAACCAAGGAGGCAACAGGCTTCGCGCACAGAAGGAAACACCGAGGTGGAATCTATTTACGATCATTATACCTGTTTTATCTATCCATACGCGGCCTGCCCCTGGATAGGACATGTTAAATAGTCTTATTTATCTCCGCTTAATGCATTCATTGTAAACATACGCTTAAACGTATTATTCATCAATGGGAGATTATATATAGTGTCAGCTTATTATTCTTATTTGAACATTTTTCTTAGAAATGTCTCTTTGATATTGCATCCGTACACTTTGGTACGGTCTGTTTGCCAGGGGCTTCCTATGGTGCCCGCTCTCACGGCAAATAAAGTCCTAACACTTTAAACAAAGGCGGCACCCCTAACTTATAGCACTATATACATCAAGACCGAATCATGTCTTGGGTCTATAGTTGGGTTAGCCCGCCCCTTGTTTTGGTACCTTACGCTCGTTATATCGCTAAGGTAGCGCAGGAGAACTATCGCGATTGTGTCCCAGCCTTCCTGGACGAGCACCTTAGTAGAGAAAGCCAAAACTGACCGCATGATGAGGCGAGAGCTGGTCACTGCTCGAGAGGTCTTAAAATCCTTAAAGATTTTTTCTGCTTTAGGCGATGAATCGCCTTATCCGATTTAGGCGATATAGTGCCCCAATTCGCCCTCTGAATTTAGGGCTTCACTAAATTTAAAATTATAGACTTCTATGGCTAAGTGAAAGTTATAAAGCCACATAGTCCGACTGCCTTGTTCGCTGCGCCGGACTCCTTAAGGGACCAAAAATTTGGATAAAGAGTATCCGGGTTTTTCCAGGAACACCCCGTACTAGGTAATGGGAGCGGAAGCCGACGACCGCCTACTTTCGAATTTTATAAACAGCCGCATGAGGGCAATATTTTAAATCAAAACAGTGCTACATAGCATGTAACTTCGCCCTTAAATTACAACAGCGGCAGAGGTACATTTAGTCAAAGATATAATCCTTAGTACATTTGTTGGCCACGAGACGAGCGCCTTCATAACGCCATCATAGTACTTCTCGGATGGCGATGTGCCTTGCCCTCCGGGCGGCCCGTCCTTCACCAAATTTTCTCCGCATCCAGCTTGCCCCATGCACCTTCAAGACGGGCAAAGGCCCGCGGCACCTCAATACAAACGGATCGCTTGATTACTTCAAGCCGCGACAGCATTCACCATCCGCTTGATCAGCCAAGTAGCTAGTGGGCAGGGGCTCACTGTGCCACATCCGGACTATGAAATCTTTCATAGCCACTTCGCCGCCTCAGGAGTTCGACCAACCGCTTCAGCTTGGTCACTCAGAGGCATTGGTGTTCGCCCAAAGATACCGGGAATAGAACAGCTTCTCGCTGAGCTCCTCCCTCGCACGTAGAACTCCGCGCTGGCGTCGGGACGCGTGGCAGATCTACTGAATGCCCCGAGAGCTCCGAATTCGGGTAAGTAAAAGAAACGCCTCCTCCACATGTTTGCTTTGCATAAAGAATTTCTTACCCGCCTTATCTTTTTAGCCTCCTGGATTTCCTGTTGTCCCTTCTCGACTTTGGCCTTGGCGTCTCTCATACTCACAAGGGCCTTCGCAAGCTCGGCCTCTTTCATCTTCAGATCACGCTCCACGGACTCGAACTTCTTGCCGAGGTCCTGGAGCTCTTGTTGTACCTCGCCCACTCTAGCACTTTGCTTCTCGCGCTCCTTGCATTCCAAGGCCACCTTGTCTTCGGCCTCGGACAACGTTTTCTTCAGGGACGCCACTTTGGCGGTGGCCCCTGTTACACAGTCACGACGCTTCGTCGTCAGACTAAACAATTTCATCTATCTTTACATACATAAGAGCAGAGAATCACTCACCTTTGCTCTCTTCGAGCCGCCTTCTTGAGGTCGAGCTCTCCTCGCGCCGCTCCAGTCCCGCTCAGTTCGCAACCTCGGCCGTGCGGGCAGCAGCCGCAAGCAGACGGCCTGCTTATTCACATGAACACTTATTAGACTCCTGCGGATTATATTGACCTCTGCTTGGCTTTTCTTCCAACACCAAACAGAGTATCAGGGCTACTACCTATCGGGTGGTAATTTCACACATTTTATTACTTACCTCGGCCCGTCAGAGGCTTGTGCAAGCTTTGTTAGTCCGCTTTGGCGGACAGTAACCTTTGAATCACCGCGACTCATAAGAGTACGATGTCGTTATCCATGGAAGCGCCAAGCGCTTCCACCAGATTATCCGGCGTTACCGGGCGCGACGAAGTCCTCCAGACGGACGGCTCGCCTCCCTAACGAGGGGCTGCTCACTTAAGTCCGAACCACCGGGGCTCAAATCAGTGTTCGGTCGAGAGCCCGCCTTGCTGCGGCTCTCATCGACGCGATCCGCGGGGACTTGAACCCCGCATGTCCGACATCTGGAACTCCGCCTTGGGGCGAATACAGAGTCACCTCCCCCCACTCGGGGAACCTTCGGGACAACACCTCTGTGTCATCCGCAGGCTGAGGGGTGGTGGCCGTCGGGAGCAAGTTTATCTCTGAAGCGCTCAGAGACCCATCCGAAGACGACACCTCCGGATGAGCCTTGGCCGAACTGCATATATGTTCGGCGTTATTAAACAACTATGAAGTAAAATCACGATAGAGTGTGGATACTTACGATCGCGCTATGGGCTTCCCCCTGGGCAGCCACTCTTCCTCGCTATGAGCGGCCGTGGTGGAGTAGTCCGGAAGGGACGTCTTTCCCTTCTTGGACGTCCCAGCCCCCCACCTTCAGGGCGGCTTCCCTCCTTTTCTCCTCCCCAGCGCTTCTTCTTGCTTCCCCCCGCCTCCGCGGGAGGAATTTGTTTCGTCATCGGACGACGTGGGTATGTCGGCCTTGCGCCGAGGGCCTCTCCCGGCCCCATGGCCCGTCTCCTCAGGCCCCTCATCCTTTTCGGATAGGGCGGTTTCTTCTTCTTCCTCCTCCTCTTCGGGGGAGGAGTGTGCCTCGTCGCCTTCGGACGAGGCTTCCGGCACAACCTTACGCCGGAGACCCTTCCTGGTCCCCGGGCCTTCTTTTCGCCTTCTTCTCCGGTGCCTTGCAGGCGCCGATCAACATCTCCGTCAGAGAGCATGAGCTGGATCTTCCGCAGCTGAGCCGATACCAATCTGCTCATTGCTCCACATAGTCCTGATCAAATATACACAAATACTCAAGACTCCCCATGAATGTATTGGGAAAACCAAATCACTGGTAGTCCTAAAACTCACCGGACGCGGGGGCCGCGCTGCATGAAGTCCGCGGTCCTCGGATGTGGGAGGAGGTACTTCGGAGGCCTTAAACAACACCTTCCATGCGCCTTTGTGCGTCATGTCGTAAAGCCTCCGAAGCGTCTGGTGTTCGGCCGGAACGAACTCCCACAAGATCGATATACAAATTGCCTAGATTTTCCTAATTTTTTAGAATTTTTTGAGGTACATAAGTATACGAGGTTTCCAGATTACTACAGACTGTTCTATTTTTGACAGATTCTGTTTTCATTGTGTTGTTTGCTTATTTTGATGAATCTATGGGTAGTATAGGAGGGTATGAACCATGGAGAAGTTGGAATACAGTAGATATTACACCAATATAAATTTATAATGAGTTCACAACGGTACCTAAGTGGTGATTTATTTTATTATACTAACTGATCTCATGAGTTTTCTGTTGATTTTTGTGTTGTGAAATTTTCAAGTTTTGGGTAAAGATTTGATGGACTATGGAACATGGAGTGGCAAGAGCCTAAGCTTGGGGATTCCCAAGGCACCCCAAGGTAATATTCAAGGACAACCAAGCATCTAAGCTTGGGGATGCCCCGGATGGCATCCCCTCTTTCATCTTCAATCCGTCGATAAATTTACTTGAGATTATATTTTTATTCACCGCATGATATGTGTTTTTCTTGGAGCGTCGTGTATGTTACGAGTCTTCCCTTTTTGGTTTGCCACAATCATCCTTGTTGTACACACCTTTTGATGAGGGACACACATTAATCGTGAATTTATTAGAATACCCTTTGTTCTTCACTTATATCTTTTTAGAGCACGGCGTTGGTTTTATTTTGAAGAAATTGATAAACTCTCATGCTTCACTTATATTATTTTGAGTGTATTGAAACAACATGGTAATTTGCTTAGGTTATGAATTTAGTCCTAATACGGTAGGCATCCAAGAGGGATATAATAAAAACTCCCATAAAGAGCATTGAATATATGAGAAGTTTGACTCCTTGCATTTGTTTTGAGATATAAAGATGGTGATATTAGAGTCATGCTAGTGAGTAATTGTGGATTGGTAGAAGTACTTGTGTTAAAGTTTGTGATTCCCGTAGCATGCACGTATGTGAACCGTTATGTGATGAAATCGGAGCATGATTAATTTTTTTGATTGTCTTCCTTATGAGTGGCAGTCGGGGATGAGCGATGGTCTTTTCCTACCAATCTATCCCCCTAGGAGCATGCGTATTAGTACTTTGGCTAATAAATTTTTGCAATAAGTATGTGAGTTCTTTATGACTAATGCTGAGTCCATGGATTATACGCACTCTCACCCTTCCACCACTGCTAGCCTTTCTAGTACCGCGCAACTCTTGCCGGTGCATTACACCCACCATATACCTTCCTCAAAACAGCCACCATACCTACTTATTATGACATTTCCATAGCCACTCCGAGATATATTGCCATGCAACTTCCACTGTTTGATTTATTATGACACATACCATAATGGTCATATTGCATTGCATGATCATGTAGTTGGCATAGTATTTGTGGCTTGGCCACCGTTCATATTTTTTATACATGTCACTCTTGATCATTGCACATCTTGGTACACCGTCGGAGGCATTCATGTAGAGTCATATCTTTGTTCTAGTATTGTAATTCTCGAGTTGTAAGTAAATAAAAGTGTGATGATCATCATTATTAGAGCATTGCCCCATGTGAGGAAAGGATGATGGAAGCTATGATTCCCTCACAAGTTGGGGACACAAGATACTCTTTGTTATTTGGTTGCATGTTTGTTTGAGAGAGACCATCTTCATCCTATGCCTCCCACAGATTGATAAACCTTAGGTCATCCACTTGAGGGAAAATTGCTACTGTCCTACAGAACTCTGCAATTGGAGCGCAACACGAGTCTATAAGAATAAAGTTGCGTAGTAGACATGAATGGCACCCCCTCTTTTGTCTTCAACCCATTGGTAAATTTACTTGAGGCTATATTTTATTCACCACTTGATATGTGTTTTTCTTGGAGCTTCTTGTATTATATGAGTCTTTGCTTTTTGTTTTGCCACAACCATCCTTGCTATACACACCTTTTGAGGGGACACACATTAATCGTGAATTTATTAGAACACTCTATGTGCTTCACTTATATCTTTTGAGCTAGGCAGTTGCTCTAGTGCTTCACTTATATCTTTTTAGAGCACAACAGTGGTTTTATTTTGTAGAAATTGATGAACTCTCATGCTTCACTTATATTATTTTGAGAGTCTTAAGAATAGTATGTCAATTTGCTTAGATTATGAATTTGGTCCTAAAATCATGGGCATCCAAGAGGGATATAATAAAAACTTTCATAAAGAGCATAAAATATATGAGAAGTTCGATTCCTTGCATTTGTTTTGAGATATAAAGATGGTGATATTAGAGTCATGCTAGAGAGTAATTATCGATTATTAGAAATACTCGTGTTAAAGTTTGTGATTCCTGAAGCATGCATGTATGGTATATCGTTATGCGATGAAGTTAGAGCATGATTTATTTTTTATTTCCTTCCTTATGAGTGGCGGTCGGGGACGAGGGATAGTCTTTTCCTACCAATCTATCCCCCTAGGAGCATGTGTATTAGTACTTTGCTTTGATGGCTAATAAATTTTATCAATAAGTATGTGAGTTCTTTATGACTAATGTTGAGTCGATGGATTATACGCACTCTCACCCTTCCACCATTGCTAGCCTCTCTAGTACCGTGCAACTTTCACCGGTATATTCAACCCACCATTTACCCTTCCTCAAAACAGCCACCATACCTACCTATTATGGCATTTCCATGGCCATTCTGAGATATATTGCCATGCAACTTCCATCGTTCCGTTTATTATGACACATACCATCATTGTCATATTGCTTTGCATGATCATACAGTTTACATAGTATTTTTGGCTTGGCCACCATTCATATTTTTTATACATGTCACGCTAGATCATTGTACACCCCGGTACACCACCGGAGGCATTCATATAGAGTCATGTCTTTGTTCTAGTCGAGTTGTAATTCTTGAGTTGTAAGTAAATAAAAGTGTAATGATCATCATTATTAGAGGATTACCCCATGTGAGGAAAGGATGATGGAGGCTATGATTCTCCCACAAGTCGAGATGAGACTTCGGACTTAAAATAAAAAAGAGGCGAAAGAGCCCAAATAAAAAAAAGAGGCCAAAGTGCCCAAACAAAAAAAGAGAAAATATAAGAGAAAAAGAGAGAAGGGACAATGTGACTATCCTTTTCCACACCTGTGCTTCAGAGTAGCACCATGTTCTTCATGATAGAGAGTCTCCTATTTTATCACTCTCATATACTAGTGGGAATTTTTCATTATAGAACTTGGATTGTATATTCCAATGATGGGCTTCCTCAAATTTCCCTAGGTCTTCGTGAGCAAGCAAGTTTGATGCACACCCACTTAGTTTTCTTTTGAGCTTTCATACACTTATAGCTCTAGTGCATTCTTTGCATGACAATCCCTACTCACTTGCATCGATATGAATTGATGGGCATCTCCATAGCCTATTAATTTGCCTAGTTTATGTGAGACTTTCTTCTCTTTTTGTCTTCTCCTCACAACCTACACCACCTTATACTCCACCTATACTGTTATATCCATGGCTCGCACTCATGTATTGTGTGAAAGTTCGAAAAGCTTGAGAACATTAAAAGTATGAAACAATTGATTGGCTTGTCATTGTGGTTGTGCATGATAAATACTTTGTGTGATGAGTATAGAGCATGATAATATTATATGATTTTGTAGGGATAACTTTCTTAAGCCATGATATTTTGAGAAGACATGATTGCTTTATTAGTATGCTTGAAGTATTATTGTTTTATGTCAATATTAAACTTTTGTTTTGAATCTTATGGATCTGAACATTCATGCCACAATAAGAAAAATTACATTGATAAATATCTTAGGTAGCATTCCACATCAAAAATTCTGTTTTTAACATTTACCTACTTAAGGACGAGCAGGAATTAAGCTTAGGGATGCTTGATACATCTCCAATGTATCTATAATTTTTTTATTGTTCCATGCTATTATATTATCTATTTTGGATGTTTTATATGCATTAATATGCTATTCTATATCATTTTTGGGACTGGCCTATTAACCTAGTGCCCAGTGCCAGTTGCTGTTTTTCCTTGTTTTTGTCTTTTGTAGAAAATCAATATCAAACAGAGTCCAAACGGAACAATTTTTTTTGACGATTTTTCTTGGATAAAAAGACACCTAGGAAGCTTCGAGAGGAGGCCATAAGACCCACGAGGAGGCCACAAGCCTTAGGGGCGCGCCCCAGGGGGGGACCTCGGCTTGTGGGTGAAGGAAATATGCCCTAGAGGCAATAATAAAGTTGCTATTTATATTTCCTTATATCATGATAAATGTTTATTATTCATGCTAGAATTGTATTAACCGAAAACTTAGTACATGTGTGAATAGATAGACAGAACAGACTATCCCTAGTATGCCTCTACTTGACTAGCTCGTTAATCAAAGATGGTTAAGTTTCCTAACCATAGACATGTGTTGTCATTTGATGAATGGGATCACATCATTAGAGAATGATGTGATGGACAAGACCCATCCGTTAGCTTAGCATAATGATCGTTAAGTTTTATTGCTATTGCTTTCTTCATGACTTATACATATTGCTCTGACTATGAGATTATGCAACTCCCGGATACCGGAGGAACACCTTGTGTGATATAAAACATCACAACGTAACTGGATGATTATAAAGATGCTCTACAGGTGTCTCCGAAAGTGTTTGTTGGGTTGGCATAGATCAAGATTAGGATTTTTCACTCCGAGTATCGGAGAGGTATCTCTAGGCCCTCTCGGTAATGCACATCACTATAAGTCGTGCAAGCATTGTGACTAATGAGTTAGTTACGGGATGATGCATTACGGAATGAGTAAAGAGACTTGCCGGTAACGAGATTGAACTAGGTATGATGATACCGACGATCGAATCTCGGGCAAGTAACATACCGATGACAAAGGGAATGATGTATGTTGTTATGCAGTTTGACCGATAAAGATCTTCCTAGAATATGTAGGAGCCAATATGAGCATCCAGGTTCCGCTATTGGTTATTGACCGAAGATGTGTCTTGGTCATGTGTGCGTAGTTCTCGAACCCGTAGGGTCCGCACGCTTAACGTTCGATGACAATTTGTATTATGAGTTGTGTGTTTTGGTGACCGAAGTTTGTTCTGAGTCCCGGATGAGATCATGGACATGACGAGGAGTCTCGAAATGGTAGAGAGGTACATATTGATATATTGGAAGGTTATATACGGACACCGGAATACTGGTGAAGCATGTATTTACAAGAAAGTGAGTGGGAGCTTTGTAGCATTTCTAATATTATATGTGGATGACATATTGCTGATTGGAAATGATATAGGATTTATGGATAGCATAAAGGGATACTTGAATAAGAGTTTTTCAATGAAAGACCTCGGTGAAGCTGCTTATATATTGGGCATTAAGATCTATAGAGATAGATCAAGACGCTTAATTGGACTTTCACAAAGCACATACCTTGACAAAGTTTTGAAGAAGTTCAAATGGATCAAGCAAAGAAAGGGTTCTTGCTCGTGTTACAAGGTGTGAAGTTGAGTAAGACTCAATACCCAACCACCGTGAGAATATAGAGAGAAAATGAAAGATGTTCCTATGCTTCAGCCATAGGCTCTATCATGTATGCAATGATGTGTACCAGACCTGATGTGTGCCTTGCTATAAGTCTAGCAGGAGGTACCAAAGTAATCCAGAGTGGATCATCGGACAGCGGTCAAGAACATCCCGAAATACCGAAAAGGACTAAGGATATGTTTCGCTTATGGAGGTGATAAAGAGCTCATCGTAAATGGTTACGTTGATGCAAGCTTTGACACTGATCCGGACGATTCTAAATCTCAAACCGGATACGTGTTTACATTGAACGGTGGAGCTGTCAGTTGGTGCAGTTCTAAACAAAGCGTTGTGGCGGGATCTACGTGTGAAGCGGACTACATAGTTGCTTCAGAAGCAGCAAATGAAGGAGTCTGGATGAAGGAGTTCATATCCGATCTAGGTGTCATACCTAGTGCATCGGGTCCAATGAAAATCTTTTGTGACAATACTGGTGCATCGGGTCCAGATTTCGCAAGAGAACCAAGCACATCAAGAGACGCTTCAACTCCATCTGGGATTTAGTCCAGATGGGAGACATACAGATTTGCAAAATACATACGGATCTGAATGTTGCAGACCCGTTGACTAAGCCTCTTCCACGAGAAAAACATGATCAGCACCAAGGCTCCATGGTGTTAGAATCATTACTATGTAATCTAGATTATTGACTCTAGTGCAAGTGGGAGACTGAAGGAAATATGCCCTAGAGGCAATAATAAAGTTATTATTTATTTCCTTATATCATGATAAATGTTTATTATTCATGCTAGAATTGTATTAACCGGAAACATAATACATGTGTGAATACATAGACAAACAGAGTGTCACTAGTATGCCTCTACTTGACTAGCTTGTTGATCAAAGATGGTTATGTTTCCTAGCCATAGACATGAGTTGTCATTTGATTAACGGGATCACATCATTAGGAGAATGATGTGATTGACATGAGCCATTCCGTTAGCTTAGCCCACGATCGTTTAGTATGTTGCTATTGCTTTCTTCATGACTTATACATGTTCCTATGACTATGAGATTATGCAACTCCCGTTTGCCGGAGGAACACTTTGTGTGCTACCAAACGTCACAACGTAACTAGATGATTATAAAGGAGCTCTACAGGTGTCTCCAAAGGTACATGTTGGGTTGGCGATTTCGAGATTAGGATTTGTCACTCCGATTGCCTGGAGAGGTATCCTGGGCCCTCTCGGTAATGCACATCACTTAAGACTTGCAAGCATTGCAACTAATGAGTTAGTTATGGATGATGTATTACGGAACAAGTAAAGAGACTTGTCGGTAACGAGATTGAACTAGGTATTGAGATACCGACGATCGAATCTCGGGCAAGTAACATACCGATGACAAAGGGAACAACGTATGTTGTTATGCGGTCTGACCGATAAAGATCTTTGTAGAATATGTGGGAGCCAATATGAGCATCCAAGTTCCGCTATTGGTTATTGACCGAAGACGTATCTCGGTCATGTCTACATAGTTCTCGAACCCGTAGGGTCCGCACGCTTAACGTTTCGATAACAGTTATATTATGAGTGTATATGTTTTGATGTACCGAAGGTTGTTCGGAGTCCCGGATGTGATCACGGACATGACGAGGAGTCTCGAAATGGTCGAGACATGAAGATTGATATATTGGAAGCCTATGTTTGGATATCGGAAGTGTTCTGGGTGAAATCAGGATTTTACCGGAGTACCGGGAGGTTACCGGAACCCCCCGGGAACTTAATGGGCCTTAGTGGGCCTAGGTGGAAGAGAGGAGAGGAGGCAAGGGCTGGGCCGTGCGCCCCTCCCCCCTAGTCCGAAGAGGACAAGGAGAGGGGGGAGGCGCCCCCCTTCCTTCCTTCTCCTCCACTCCTTCCCCCTCCCAAGTCCTAATCCAACTAGGAAGGGGGGGGGGAGTCCTACTCCCAGTGGGAGTAGGACTCCTCCGGCACGCCTCCTCCCTTAGCCGGACGCACCCCCCTTGCTCCTTTATATACGGGGGCAGGGGGCACCCCATAGACACAACAATTGATCAAGTTGATCTTTTAGCCAAAGCGTGCCCCTCCACCATAGTCCACCTCGATAATATCAGAAGCGGTGCTTAGGCGAAGCCTGCGTCGGTAGAACATCAACATCGTCACCACGCCATCGTGCTGACGGAACTCTCCCTCAACACTCGGCTAGATTGGAGTTCGAGGGACGTCATCGGGCTGAACGTGTGCTGAACTCGGAGGTGCCGTACGTTCGGTACTTGATGGTCTGATCGTGAAGACGTACGACTACATCAACCGCGGTGTGCTAACGCTTCTGCCTTCGGTCTACGAGGGTACATGGACAACACTCTCCCCTCTCGTTGCTATGCATCACCATGATCTTGCGTGTGCGTAAATTTTTTGAAATTACTACGTTCCCCAACAAATACATCATCCCGCAACTAACTCATTAGTCACATTGCTTGCAAGGCTTCTTATGATGTGCATTACCGAGAGGGCCCAGAGATACCTCTCCGATACTCGGAGTGACAAATCCTAATCTCGATCTATGCCAACCCAACAAACACCTTCGGAGATACCTGTAGAGCATCTTTATAATCACCTGGTTACATTCTCCTAATGATGTGATCCCGGTCATCAAATGACAACACATGTCTATGGTTAGGAAACTTAACCATCTTTGATTAACGAGCTAGTCTAGTAGAGGCTTACTAGGGACACGGTGTTTTGTCTATGTATCCACACATCTATCAAGTTTCTGGTTAATACAATTCTAGTATGAATAATAAACATTTATCATGATATAAGGAAATATAAAATAACAACTTTATTATTGCCTCTAGGGCATATTTCCTTCATAAAGAGGGGATGCCATCCGGGCATCCCCAAGCTTAGATGCTTGGGAGTTCTTGAATATTACCTTGGGGTGCCTTGGGCATCCCAAAGCTTAGACTCTTGCCACTCCTTATTCCTCCATCCATCGTGATGTCACTCAAAACTTGAAAACTTCAGCACACAAAACTCAACAAAAAACTCATGAGATCCGTTAGTCAAGCAAATCACCACTTTATGTATTGTTGTAAACCCATTCATATTTTATTATTGCATTATACCTACTATATTATAACTTCACCATGGCTTATACCCCCCCCCCCCTGATACAATTCGTAGATTCATCAAAACAAGCAAACAACATGACAAAAACAGAATCTGTCAAAAACAGAACAGTCTGTAATGATTCGAACAACGACCATACTTTTGTAACTCCAAAAATTCTGAAACATTAACACAACATGGGAAATTTGTATGTAAATCCAGTGTAAAAACTTTATAATTTTATGGCGCTCCAGTTAATTTAAACAATTATGTTACTGGGCGAAAATGTTTTTCTTCTCTAACAGAATCAAAGTATCTATCATCCAAATCATCCCAAAGGCTTTACTTGGCACAAACACTAATTTAAACACAAAAACACAACCATAACAGTAGCACAATTGTGTGCACAAGAAAAGAATAAGAAAAATTAAGATAACTATTGGGCTGCCTCCCAACAAGCGATATTGTCTTACGCCGCTAGCAAGGCGTAATGCATACGTTCAAGTGTTGTCATCCTTCAAATTAATTCCATAGGTGGCCCTCATAATAGATTCATATGGTGGCTTAATTCTCTTTCTAGGTAAGTGTTCCATACTCTTCTTTAGTGGGAATTGAAATTTTATATTCCCTTCTTTCGTATCAATAACAGCACCTATGGTTCGTAAGAAAGACCTACCAAGTATTATGGGACAAGATGCATTGCAATTAATATCAAGCACGGTGAAATCAACGGGCACACAATTCCTATTTGCAAGAATAAGAACATCATTGATTCTACCCAAAGGTTTCTTAATAGTGGAATCCGCTAAGTGCAAATTAAGAGAACATTCATCCATATTGGTAAAACATAGCACATCACATAAATATTTTGGTATTGTGGAAATGCTAGCACCCACATCACATAAAGCATTGCACTCACAGTACTTAATTGTATCCTTAATTGTAGGTTCCCACCCATCATATAATTTCCTAGGTATTGAGACCTCCAATTCTAGCTTTTCTTCTAAAGCTTTCATCATTGCTTCTACAGTATGTTTAGTAAAAGTCTTACTTTGTTCGTAAGCATTGGGTGAATTTAACATGGATTTCAATAAGGAAATACACTCAATTAAAGAACAAATATCATAATTAAAATCGTTCAAATCCAAAATAGTGGGCACATCACTATTTAAAGTTTTGACCTCTCCAAACCCATTTTTTTCAATTTTTTCATTAAGATTTTCACCCTCCGAACAATGGGGACGCCTTATAGCTAAAATTGACTCTTCTTAAGTCCCCTTTTCATCAAGCTTAATATTACTAAACGAAGATTCAATGGGTGTAATGCCAATCATTTTAATATCTTCATCATTGCAACGATAAAAACTCGGCGGAATCGCTTTTTCTAGGAATTCTCGCTTAGCCCTCAACCTAGCGGTTCTTTCTTTACTTTCATCAATGGAGACATAAAGAGATTTAATGGATTCATTAATATCAAGCTTGGGTGGCAAGATCTTAGATTTAATATTTTCCACATCATGAACAATTATATCCATGCTCCAAGACATATCATCAAGTTTACTCAATTTTTCCTCTACCGTAGTGTTTAAAACCTTTTGAGCATTAATAAATTCTTTAATATTACTTTCAAGATTATATGTAATCCTATTTATTATTATTATTATTATTATAAAATTACCATAGGAAATTCCATAATTATTAAAGGAATTTCTAGGAAACGACCTTGGATTAAAATCACCTCTATAAGCATTACTATTCAAATTGTTCCGTGACACAAAATTCACATCTACCGGGTCATTATTTTGCACAATAAAAGTAGAAAATGGCACATCATTAGGACCAATTTGAGCACTTTTCCTATCAACCATTTTCATAAGCACAGCTACTTTATCACTCAAAGTACTAATTTCTTCAACATAATTCACTTTTTTACTAGTAGTAGTTCTTTCAGTATGCCATTGTGAATAAATTTGCCATAATATTATCGAACAATTTGGTAGCTTAACCTAATGTGATTTCGATAAAGGTACCACCCACGGCAAAATCTAAAAGATTTTCTAGAAACAAAATTCAATATGCATTAATTTTTTGTATGATCATCCATAAACTCAAGCCACGAGTAGGGAAATTTCTTATCATTAATTTCATCCTCTACCAATATTGGGCAACATGTTCAGGCTCAAGTTGATTAAAATTCATAATTTGATTTCTAAGAGAAATAATTTCCATGGGAGGAAAATACTTGGCAATAAAAGCATCCTTACCAAGTTTTTGCATGATCTCGTTGTGAGAAAGGAAATAATTTTAATTTGACAATATCATTATCCACATCTTTTTTCTTTTGCTTATCAATGAAAATAATTTTAATTTTAATTCAGTGAAAGTGTTAAGATGGGATGCAACATCTTCCTTAGGACTACCAGAAAACTATTTTTTCATAACAAGATTTAGCAAAGCGGCATTAATATCACAAGACTCCGCACTGGTGGTGGGAGGAGCAGTCGGGGTAATAATAAAATCATTATTATTAGTATTGGAAAAATCATACAGCTTTGTATTTTCTTGAGACATAGCGACAAAGCAAGCAAACGAGCACACAAGCAAAAAGGCAAACGAAAAATATTTTTGTGTTTTTGTGAAAATGTTTTAGAAGTGGGGGAGATAAAAACGAGAGGCAAAGGCAAATAAAGTAAATGCAAGGAGATGAAATTTTATGCGATGGTACTTGATAGATGTTGACGATGTCTCCCTGGCAACGATGCCAGAAATTCTTCCTCCTACTTGTGAGCTGCGTTGGGATTTCCTTGAAGAGGAAATGATGATGCAGTACAGTAGAGATAAGTATTTCCCTCAGTTAAGAATCAAGGTTATCAATCTAACAGGAGAACCATGCAACACCTCGTTCACAGTACCTACACACAAAATAACAAATACTTGCACCCAATGCAGATAAGGGGTTGTTAATCCCTTGACGGTTAATTGTAAGGATTAAATCTCGTAGTGATAGATAGATAAACAAAAACACAAAATTAAATAAATTAAATTAAACTGCAACAAGTTATTATTGGATTTTAATATATGATAAAGATAGATCCGGGGGCCATAGTTTCACTAAAGGCTTCTCTTTTGAGCATAACATAATGTCGGTAAAAAAATTGAACAGAGAGAGGCACCAACAGGTGCCAATATATTCAGCTCAAATTCAATGTACATCATGATTACAGAAACTGCTTGCAAGAAAGAGAGAATTAGACTGTAGAACCTGAGAAAGAAGAGCTGAATAGAAGTCGGAGAAGACGGGAAGGGAGCAGAATCCCTTCTAATGAACCACATGACTAAACATAAGAAGGCAACCTAAAGAAGAAGATGACATGAACTTCCCTTCTACTACTCAAAGTGCAAAGATACACCATGGAAACAACAGCAAGAGCAACTGGACCAACAACTTGAGAGTGAAATTGGGCTCCAGCTTGCATCAAGTTCTGAAGAAGAAAGAGAACTTCGGACATAGAGATAGTAGTCCGGCCGAGCTCCAAAATCATTGGCTTAGTCTGCAGATTCACCAACATGTCTCCTTGCGCCTGAAGAAGTCCACCCCTGCAACTGAAATACTACAAGAACAAATGAAGCAGAGTATCTTGAACAGTGAAGAACCAAGAAGCAAAGAGCTAGTAACAATGCACTGTGTGAATCTTAATACCAGGAATTTGGAAACTAGAAAGAAGGGATACAACATTGCAGGAATTAGAAGAGTGATTACGAGCAAAGCAACAAATCTGAGTATCCCTATTCACAGTGAAAACCTGGTGAGCAAGGTTATGGGCAACTCCATTAACTTCTCTAGCAATATGAAACACTTTAGGATTAAGAGCTGCAGAATGTTTGAAAAAAATGGCAAGATCCTTTCTGATATTCCAAGGAATAGAGGGACCTGATAGAATTACCTGGCAAGGGGAGCTGATTGCTGGCAGGAATGTGTTGAACCTGTTGATTCTTGATAGAAAGACCAGAAAGAACATCGTGAGGCTCCAAATTTAAAGCACCAGCCGCAATGCTAACTTGATAAGGAAGAGCTTTGTTTCTATCAAAAAGAATATCATTTCTTGCTTTCCAAAGACTCCACAGAAAATTTAGGATATTCGGGATGGAGCCATGTGGGTGATTCCTTTGAATGAAAGCAATAAGCACTGAATGCATTGTAGTATGGCCTTGGGTTAAAACATCAGCTTTGAGAAACCAGGAGAAGAAAACCAGGCCGCACGAGCAAAATGACAAAGGAAAAATAGATGAAACTCATCCTCCGGTTGACCACATCGACAACACATTTGAGAAATATGAATCGAGAAACGGCCAACTCGCATACCCGTAGGCAAAGCTTTTCTTAAAAGTCTCCATGCGAAAGTTTGCACCCTAGGAAGCATATTCTTTTGTTTCCAAAATATTTTAAGCAGATTTTTCAAATCCAAAGGTACAACAGTAGGGGCATGTCTAGGATTAGCATGAATATCTTGTAAACACAATTTATAAGCAAATTTGGAGGAACAAATACCATTTGGAGTAAGATCCCAACACAATAAATCTGGAATTTCGTCATCAACAATATCAGTATGAACAATAATGGAAGCCAAAGGTTGCTGAAAAATCGAGAAAATGAGAGTTTGATTCCAAATCCTTTGACCTGGAAGCCAAAGATCCTTAACCAAGGCCGGGTACACAAAACCAGCATGTTGAGGAATGAGATGCTCATGAATGGAACTCCAATTATTACACCAAGGAGTGCTCCAAATAGAAATGTTACCTTGCGTTATTTGATAGAATGAATGAGCTTTAAGCTTAGGTAACATTTTAAGAATGGAAGCCCAGAAAGCAGATTTAGGAGGAGTAGTAGTGGCAGTCCAAATGGAAGCATTAGGAAAATATTTAGCTTTAAGCACGAGATACAAATGAGAAGAAGGGTCTTTAGCTAACCTCCAAGCAGCAGATAAAATTAGACTTTCATTGATGACCTTCAAGTTCCTAACACCTAGACCTCCTTCATCTTTGGAGTTGCAAATGTCTTTCCATGCTCTAAGACAAAGACTCTTTGTAGAGTCATTTTGCCGAACACATGTCCACCAAAAATTCCTAATAATAGCCGTAAGCTTAGCAATCAATTTCTTAGTGAACAAGATATTAGCCGTATAGTAGACAGGAATGGCCGAGAAAACCGAACGAATCAGCTCAAGACGGGCAGCATGAGAAAGCAAGTTTGCTTTATAAGAAGGCAATTTTTGCAAGAATTTGTCCAGAACAAAATTGTAAGTAAGAACTCTATTTTTAGCAGGAAGAATCAACGGATGATCAAGATGAGTAAAATTTGCATCCAAAGAAGAAACAGGGAAAATCTGCTTGGTGTCTTGCATAGCATTAGGAGAAACATGAGAGCTGAAAAGAATAGCAGATTTAGACCAGTTTGGAGTTTGACCAGAAATAGCAGAAAATTGGTTTATAAGATTAGCCATGGTGTGAGCTTCCTGCAAAGTGGCATGTCCACAAACCAATAAGTCATCTGCAAATAAAAGAGAGTGAATGGAGGGGCAATTTGGTCCAAGAGAGATACCCTGTAATTGATGAGAAGCAAGAGCGTCATTAAGGGCAATGGAGAGTTCATTGATAGCAATTACAAATAAATAAGGAGACATAGGACAAACTTGACGAATACCCCTAGAACTGTTAAATTTTTGAGAAGGCTGCCCATTAATGACAACAGAAAACGTAGGCGAGGAGATGCAAGCATGAACTAAATTTATGAAATGACCATGCAACCCTTTTCGAGAAAGAGCAGAAACAATAAAACTCCATTCAAGACGATCAAAGGCTTTAGCAAGATCTATTTTAAGCATGAAAGCATTATGTTTCGAGGATTTCAAGGAGAAAGAGTGAGTAATCTCTTGGGCAATGATGATATTATCACTAATTCTTCTACCCTCAATGAAAGCTTGCTGAGCAGGATCTATATAATCAGGAAGGAGAGGCTTGATCCTGTTAGGAAGCGATTTAGCAATAATTTTATAAACAACATTACAAAGGCTAATTGGACGATAATCCATAGGGACTTGAGGAACCAACTTCTTAGGAATAAGAGCAATTTGGTATCATTAATGTGAGGAGGCAGAACATCAGTAAGATAAAAATTGATAACAAGCTGGGTAATCTCATCTCCTATCCAATCCCAAGCAGCCAGGTAAAATTCAACATTAAAACCATCTGGCCCTGGAGAAGCATTTAACTTCGTATCTTTAAGAATTTGAAGAACCTCATGTTTATCAGGAAGAGCATAGGTTGGGTCCGAAGGATCATTCTGCCACTGGGTGGACACATAAGGTCTATCAGTATTATTATTCGGAGAAGAGAAGATATAACGAAAATAATTGACAAACGTGTGGGTGATAGCAGAAGGTTTGAAATGAAGAATGTTAGTCTCATCTTTGATGGAGCAAATAGTATTACGTTTTCTACGCTTAACAACGGCTTGGTGAAAAAATTTAGTATTGCGATCACCAGCCCCAGCCCAGTTCTTCTTACTGCATTGTTTATAAAACTGATCCAGCTTAGAAAGAGTCTGTTCATACCTGACAGTGAGATCAGCCTCCAATGCATGGTCCTGCTGCTGTGATGGGAGTTGTTGTAGCTGATTAATCTTCCCTTCTAGCTCCAAAAGATCTGATTGAAGACTTTTTTTCCTGCACCACACTTTGAGAGAACCTGCCAAAGAAGAAGTCTTGGCAGCAAAAGAGGTTAGAGAACAATTGTTCCAAGCAGATTTAACAAAACTGGCAAAGTCCTTTTCCATCAACCACCAATTTTCAAATTTGAAAGCTTGCTAAGGCTTAACAAAATTTCCTTCTGTAGACACTAAAATGGGAGCATGATCACTGAGAATAATAGGCAAATTGAGGACTTTAGTATTAGGGTAATGCATGCACTACTCGGCATTAACCAAAGAACGATCAAGACGACGGTAAATAGGTTTAGAAGTGTGTTGGTTATCTCTCCAAGTGTACGCTGGACCACTAAAACCTATGTCAAAAAAACCACAAATTTTAACAAGAGAGCGAAAAGCATTCATACGGAAGTAATTCACATTACCATTACAACCATCGGTATCATACAAGATGTCATTAAGATCACCCATACACATCATGGGCATAATGGGTAAACAAATTACTGTTCGGAATTGATAGAAAAAACGAATAATCTATGACGATATTCAACATGTATATAGACACCACGTCCGAGACAAGTAGACTGACTCCTGCCTGCATCTACTACTATTACTCCACACATCGACCGCTATCCAGTATGCATCTAGAGTATTAAGTGTATAAAGAACGGAGTAACGCGTTAAACAAGATGACCTGATGTAGACAAGGTAAACTAAATCAATATGAATAAACCCCATCATTTTATCCTTAATGACAATGATAGAAATACGTGCCATGCCCCCTTCAGTCAGTGGGATTAAGCACCGCAAGATCGAGCCCATCATAAATACACAAAAAATGTTCAGGAAATCATAAAATGTTTGTGTATTTAAAAATTGTTCGTGATTTTGTAAGAAATGGTTGCTTATTGAAAAAACATTTGAAATTATGAACACAAATGTTCGAGAAATCAAGAATTGTTCAAGATTTTCTTAAAAAGTTTGTGTATTAAAAAATGTTAATGAAACTGAAAAAATCGCCAATTCAAAAACTATTCATAAATGGAAAGATATCCTAAAAATAAAAAACTATTTATGCACTTACAAAATACTTTATTCATTCATAACATGTCCGCTGATTTAAGAAATGATCATGCATTTAAAAATGTTTGTTGAATCCAAAAATGTTCATTAAATCAAAAATGTTTGTGAATTTCAAAATTGTTCAAACAATTTCCAAAAAAATGTTCACAATTCTAGAAATATTCACCGATTCAAGAAAATTGTTTAAGAAAATGTTCATAATTTTTAAACAATGTTGGCAAATAGTATAAAATGTTCATGAATTAAAAAATGTTCTTGATTTTAGAAAATTTGAACAAATTTGAAAAAAGTTCACGAGTTAAAAAATGTTCATGATTTCAAAATTTGTTCATGATTTTACGAAATTGAGAGTGATAGTGTATGTCGGTGATGCAGCAAAATGTGGTCATGGCCATTTGAGAGTATGATCTTTTTTCTCCCGTTGCAATGCACGGGCCATTTTGCTAGTAATAATAAAGGGGCTATTGCTTCCAGATGTACTTCACGAAAATTGTAAAATATTACCTAATCAATGCCACCAATAAAAGGTAAAAACATATTTCACATAGGGGAATCCCTCGCCTAGGACGGCCTATGACCTACCTACACGCTGGGAGAAGACGCAGCACGCCCGTTTGGGTCAGCCCATGTTCGTGCAGCTTGTTTTTTAAATGTTATTTTTTATTTTGTGTTTTGTATTTCCCCTTTTTGTTTTCTTCTAATTTAAATAATTTGGTACTTATAAAAAGATCCGAAATTATAAAAATATAATTTTTAAGTAAAATAATTATTGGATCATAAAATATTCGTGGATTGAAAAATATTTGCAATATTGTAAAAAACTACTTATTCAAAAAATGTTCGAAATTTCGAAAAAACATTGCGAAAATAAAAATATTCATGATTTTTCAAAAGTTCGTGTATTGAAAATGTTAATGAAGTTGAAAAAATGCTAATTCAAAAATGTTCATGAATGAAAAATATCCTCAAAATTTAAAAACTGTTCATGACTTACAAAATACTTTATTCATTCGTAAAATGTTCATGGATTCTAGATATGTTCACGATTCAAGAAATTGTTTAAAAATGTTCGCAAATAGTATTAAATGTTCATGAATTCAAAAATGTTATTTATTTTAGAAAATGTTAAAAATTTGTATAAGTTTTCATGAATATGAAAAATGTTCACAATTTCAAATATGTGCACATGATTAAAAAAATATTCATGATTTGAAAATTTGTTCATGATTTCACGAAATTGAGAGTGACAGTGTATCTCAGTGATGCTGTAAAATGTGGTTATGGCAAGTGAAAATTATGAATTTTTTTTCTCCCGTTGCAACGCACAAGCCCTTTTGCTACTAATATTTATTATAATTGTATTATTCATTGTGTTTTCGAGAAGTACAACTTAATTTGCTTGCAGCGGTTGCACAATACCTTTTGAATGCTTATAAGACATTAAACCTAATCTATGTTGTTTAATAGAGCTTGTGTCTTTAATTTCCTGTTGCTAGTACTGCCACTTCCTTTTTAGCTTATGATGACTATTTAATGAGAACCTTGACATCATTCCACTTTTCGACGGTGTGTGTGAATTTTTTTGGGTAGCCAGGTCGGCCAGATGCCCTTTGTGATCGTGTTGTGCCGGTTTTTCTCTGGTTTTCCGCTAATTAACCGAACAATATTTCTCTCTTAGTTAACGAATTGAAAGCCTAAGAGCTCTAATTTTAAAATATTAATAACAGATACGTGACATTTCACCTCTTAACAAACCTCGTGAGATTCATTGGTTTGTTCCTAATATCTATTTGTTGTATATGTATGCTGAGGGCACGGAATCCTCGTGTATATATGTGTATGTTTTCTTCTTGCAATGGAAAAGTACTATCTATAACAAGGCGTTTCAAGGAATACCTGCTCTATCTTCGGACGGATCGGCGGCGGCGTAGCACGTTACCTTCTTGAAGGCTTCGTTGCGGCTCTCATCGGTCATCGTGTTGCTCCAGAGGAAACTCTGACCCCCGGGTCGGGCGGTGGCGGCGCGTTGGCGTCGTAACCTTCTTGGAGGCGCCGCCTTGGAGCTCACGGTTCGTCATATGCGGCTTCATCTCTTTGCGGTGGCGTGTTCATGGTGGAGGACCCCGATTGCTCTTGTAGCGGTAGGGGTGGTGTTGCTGCGCTCAGTGCCTACGTATCCCGTCTTGGGTGTGTGCGTGTGTTGTCGTGGGGTGTGTTTGTACTTGGGTTGTGGTTTATCATTGCTTTACATATAAAGCGGCGCGAAAGCCTTTTTCGGTAAGCCTTCTAAAAATCTAATCTATAATACCTAGAATAAATGGTTGATCCCCACTAACTCCAATTCTCTCAACATTCTAACCCTTCATATCATCAAATGGCCACTACATCATCCACTAAAATTATTTTGTAGCACATGCATACCCCTGATTTAATTGTTTCATCTCCAATGGTGCAGGGTTCATGCATATTTTTTATTCACTCACAATTATTTATGGGTAATAATAGCTTTTGATTTAGGTCATTTCGTTCATACAAAATTTATCCAAAATTAATCTTTAAAATCCCGCAACAACGCGTGGGGAAATCACCTAGTTATATCTGATATAAAACATACCCGATAGTATGCTAGCCAACAATAGCAACAAGTAAGTGAAGGAAATATGCCCTAGAGGCAATAATAAAGTTGTTATTTATATTTTCTTATATCATGATAAATATTTATTATTAATGCTAGAATTGTATTAACCGAAAACTTTGTACAAGTGTGAATACATAAACAAAATAGAGTGCTAGTACGCCTCTACTTGACTAACTCGTTAATCAAAGATGGTTAAGTTTCCTGACCATAGACATGTGTTGTCATTTGATAAACGGGATCACATCATTAGAGAATGATGTGATGGACAAGACCCATCCATTAGCTTAGCATTATGATCGTTTAGTTTTATTGCTATTGCTTTCTTCATGACTTATACATATTGCTCTGACTATGAGATTATGCAACTTCCGAATACCGGAGGAACATCTTGTGTGCTATCAAACATTACAACGTAACTGGGTGATTATAAAGATGCTCTACAGGTGTTTCCGAAGGTGTTTGTTGGGTTGGCATAGATCAAGATTAGGATTTGTCATTCCGTGTATCGGAGAGGTATCTCTGGGCCCTCTCGGTAATGCACATCACTATAAGCCTTGCAAGCAATGTGACTAATGAGTTAGTTGCGGGATGATACATTACGGAACGAGTAAAGAGACTTGCCGGTAACGAGATTGAACTAGGTATGATGATACCGACGATCGAATCTCGAGAAAGTAACATACCGATGACAGAGGGAATGACGTGTGTTGCTATGCGGTTTGAGATCTTCGTAGAATATGTAGGAACCAATATGAGAATCTAGGTTCCGCTATTGGTTATTGACCGGAGATGTGTCTCGATCATGTCTACATAGTTCTCGAACCCATAGGGTCCGCACGCTTAACGTTCGATGACGATTTGTATTATGAGTTGTGTATTTTGGTGACCGAAGTTTGTTCGAAGTCCCAGATGAGATCGCGAACACGACAAGGAGTCTCGAAATGGTCGAAAGGTAAAGATTCATATATTGGAAGGTAGTATTCGGACATGGGAATGATTTCGAGTGGTTCGGGTATTTTATCGGAGTACCGAGGGGTTACCGGGGAAGTGTTGGGCCATACATGGGCCTAAGGGGGAGAGAGGGAAGCCCGGGGGGGGCGCCCCTCCTAGGGAGTCCGAATAGGACAAGGAGGAGGGGGTGCGGCCCCCCTTTCCCTTTCCATCTCCCTCTCCTTCCTTTTCCCTCCGGTGGAAGAAACGAAAAGGGGGGGGGGAGAGAGTCCTACTCCTAGTAGGACCTCCCCCCCATGGCGCGCGCCCCTGGCCGGCCTCCTCCTCCTCCCTTCCTTTATATACGGGGCACCCCAAAGGCACATCAATTGTTCTCTTAGCCGTGTGCGATGCCCCCCTCCACTGTTTACTCCTCCGGTCATAGCGTCGTAGTGCTTAGGCGAAGCCCTGCGCGGATCACATCACCATTATCACAACATGCCGTCGTCTCGACGAACTCTCCTCGACCTCTCATCGGATCAAGAGTTCGAGGGACATCATCGAGTGAACGCAGTCTTTGAACACGGAGGCGCCAGACGCTTGGTACTTGGATCGGTTGGATCGTGAAGACGTTCGACTACATCAACCGCGTTAACCTAACTCTTTCGCTTTCGGTCTACGAGGGTACGTGGGCACACTCTCGCCCTCTCGTTGCTATGCATCTCCTAGATAGATCTTGCGTGATCGTAGGATTTTTTTTGAAATTGTATGCTACGTTCCCCATCAGTAAGTTCATATTTCTCAAAAGGTTTTCCTCCCCTAACCCTTGGCGGTTAGGGCAAACTTTTCCTCCAGATTTCACCGGCCAGTCCGTGGACGTGCCTCCCCCCTGCCTGCCGCTCCGGTGGCCATTATTGGGAGGAGAATTCCTGTGCTTCTGCTCTGGTTAGTAGTTTATGTTAGGGTTTTTTAGTCCTCGCATGTGTGGCGCTTGTTCTTCGAGTTTGTCTTCCGGACTTTATCCTCCTCAAAATTTTCTTTTTGGACATAGTCGACGGAGGTCCGGCGTCTCCTTAGGGTGATGAGGTTAGGGTTTCTCGTCATGTGGCGAGGTTTGATGTCAGATGATTTAGAACAATGCAAGGGTTAAACAGCGACGGCTGCGACTCTAGAGCACTGGTCCTTAGGGGCATGTGCACAAAGACCTCCTAATTGTTATCGACAATGTCAAAGCGGCTCCGGTAGAGGAGCGGCGACAACGGCGCGTTGACGGCCCGTTATGGTGGCATTAGTGGTCGTTCGGTGGTCTTAAAATCTTGATGTCATTTTTATTGTGTTTGAGATACCTTGTACTTAATAAAATTTTATACTCCCTCCGTTCCGAAATATAAGTCTGTTTCGGGATTTCACTATGGACTTTATACGAAGCAAAATGAGTGAATCAATACATGTAGTCCACAGTGAACTCTCTAAAAAGACTTATATTTAGGAACGGAGAGAGTATAATAGATATGATCCGTTCCGCAAAAAAAACATTACTCAATGAAAAGGGTAAGCATGGCATGTGCACAAATAATCATACGGAAACGAACAATGATGTCCTCTAGCGTTGCTTAAGCGCCAATACTCTGTTGACTCTTGGCACTATTATTGGGCCAGTAAGCCGAATGGAGCTGCTTCTCGTGAAAAAGACCCAAGATTTTTGTGACTTCGACATAGCTTCAATGAACACACGTCTTCCTCCAACGCTTTCATGATTTTTCTTGAAATCTAGCACAAACCATAATACTCAAGAGACGTGAAAGCTATGGCAATTAAACCAGTGGATCAGGTCAGTCTGACCTGATGACATGAAAGAAGAAATCCAAAAATTGTTCATTGTGATAATGATGTCATTTTTTCCAAGCTGCCAGTCTTCTTCTCTCTCACCCTTGTCATTCATCGGAGGCTTGTTGATTTTTTGTCTCTCCCGTTTTGAACTTGAATTTTATGCGTCATGCCAAATGGTCTGCACAAGTGTTGCAGTTCTCCCGGCCCGTGAGCCGCTGGGCACTTTGCCGGTGAGGCTTGTCAGAGCAGCTGGTGGGAAGCGGTACGTGAGAAATTTCCGCTCGCTTCTGTTCTACCCAACGTCATCAACATATAAAATGCTGAGTGACTGACAACGTGGGACATATTTGTTGAGGCCTGCCTGCCGGCGGGCATTGCCGAAGGGTCACAGGCTCACAGCGAAGGCATGATTGGATTAGGTTGTGTTGTGACGCTTTTGGTAGTTGGTGGAGATGCTAAAAGATGCACTGGTGTTAGTCTAATGTTGAAATTACCGAGACACCCCTGCGAGCTCTTTGGCCGGTAGGAAATACTCCCTCTGTTTCGAATTACTTGTCACAGGTATGGATGTATCTAGATGTATTTTAGTTCTAGATACATCCATTTCTGAGAAGAGTAATTTGGAACGGAGGGAGTATGTCGCAGGCACAGCTCACAAAGTCTCCCATTCACGACATATTGTTTGAGTTTGTTTTCAAGTTTACTGTCCTCCGCGGTCATGTTTCTCCGCCGATAATCGCCCGCCTCCTCCTTCGCTAGCTTTGTCGGTGGGAATGTACGGGGCCCGATCACTATTCATTGATGAGAGACATAGTTTTCTTTATTGATGCATTAGAGCATCTTCAACAAGCGTGCAACGCGCGGCGCCGTAAATAATTTTTACAGTGCCGAAATAGCCTATTTTTGCGTGTAACAGAGCGCTACCTCCAGCTGCCGCTGTAAAATATTGCGCGCGGCGCGCGAGCACTTCCAGCAGGCGCTGAAAAAAACAGCGTGCGAGCAACCGGTACTACCATGCAACACATACAAACAATATGAAACAACATATAGATAAAATTTAAATAGCATAGTTCAACCCCAAGACCACAAACTAGTCCATAGGATACAAATAAAAATCAAATAACATAGTTCAACCCCAAGACCACAAACTAGTCCATACGATACAAATAAAAATAGATAAAAATGATACTGCGATGCAAATATACTAGAAACTGCTTGTTATCGTCCTCCTCCTCGGTGGTGTAGTCCGACAACAGAAACACGTCATCCCACCGAGGATCATTGTCGTCAAAGGTCGGCGATGTCCCGTCAGATCGCGCTTATCGCCAGTTTTCACAAGACGCTCAGACGCCTGTTCCGCGACTCAGACGCCCTAATACATGCCAGGGACAAAGCGCGACGACGCTGTAGTCAAGCAGCCCGGATACGCGGCATGTCGGCGGCATGGGGAGAAGGCGCGGCGGCAGAGGGGGGCGCTAGAGGCGAGGAAGAAGGGGCGGCGAGGAAGAAGGAGGCGCTGGAGTGGCGGTTGTCGGGCTCGCGCGCGGGTTTTATAGAGCGCGCCTGACGCCACGCGCCCGACGCTTTTTCGCACGCGAGCACTTCTTTTTCCCATGCTGGTTTCTCCTGTTCCTGCTGGAGCGTGCCAAACCGCCCAGCGCCCGCTAAAACTAGTATTTTTTTGCGTGCGCGATATCTAGCGTGGCAGTTGGAGATGCTCTTAGTAGGTCTCCGTTTGGCGATGTCGAAATGATGATGTCGCCGTTGACGTGGAATAAGGTCTCCCCATTGTCTTCGTGCCGATGATGCTTCCTCATATCGTCGGGAAGCTTGTGAAAGATGAATCCGGTTCTTCGTGTTTGGCGTTTTATTCTGCGGGTTTGTCTTGATTGCGCTTAGTGGCGGAGCTTGATGAAGATTGTTGAACGGGGCGAAGAAGATAAGTTATGCATGAACTCTAAGAAAACTTTGATATTCAAGCCTAATAGTATATAGGGGTACACTTAAGAGTTTTCCTAGAGTAGGGAGTGGCCTCCTTTGGCCCCCATGAAGCTTTGGCACTAATCGCGATGTCTTGCGGAGTGGACGACGTTGTTGTACGTCTTGGTACTTTGGCTCCAGTTTCGACTGACAAAGGTTGGCCAGTCATGGCCTCGTCGGTGAGCTTGTGAGGTTTGTGCTCCCCGACTCCGTCTGGTCGGAACCTGGACGTTCTATAGGCTCTATATGTCGTTTTCTTCTTCGGGGTGGCAACTTGCTATGCAGATGTCTTTTGGTCTACATCAATGACTTTCTGCGTGTTGTTTCTACAATCTCCTGGTTTAAACAAATTTGCTCTGTTGAGACGGAGGCCTGGAGGCGGTAACGAGCATTACTCAGGGCGTACCGATGATGGATGCAGGAGGAAGAAGATTTCGCCACCCCAAAGAAATTGAAAGAGTTTCTCAATTTTTGCAATAATGTATTTCTAAGGATTCGTGCTACTTAATCCATGGATTTTCGCCTTTTAAGAAAAAATGATCTTTTAGTCCTTTCTTCTACTCGAGGCTTAAAATCATGCAAGTACTTTGCTAAATTTGCATTGTCCTGCAAAGGAGGATACACGACGATAGTAAACTCCCAGAGCACAAGTAATTGCTTTGAGATAATATACACGATGAAGGCGAGTTGGAGACTTTCACACGCTTCAGTTCACATGACACATCCAAATGATAAGAGCATCTCCAGCCACAACGAACTATTCTGACCCCTTATATGTCTATGTGTTGATTCGAACGGAACACTAGGTGATCCGCGTCATCCCCATGGGCAACTCGGGTGGCGCCCCCATCGCCGCTCCTCTATCCCCCTCTCCACATGTCGCCTCACCTCCATTGACCGGCATTACCAGGGCAAAGCCCTAGATGGTGGTTAGCGGCGATGGGTGCTTGCGCCTCGCTTGGGCCTGGCACACTACCCTCCCTTGCTCCGCTCATCGCGACACTTAGCTTGTGCCACGGTTTGCAGGATCTAACCTGTTCGCCATGCCTCATTGTGCCTTGACTGCGGTGCACGTGTGGTGCTGCCAGCGTGCGGCGCAGCCCAGCCAAATCCCATACTCCAGGCATGTTGCCGGCTGGCGGATGGATCTAGTACCACTCGTCTCGGATCTAGTGAGTGCCAATGCCTTTGGTTCCTTTCGGTGGAATTTCTCCATCCCAATCCATGGTTGCTCTTTCCCTTGTTATAGAGCATCCCCTGTCAAGGGGACAAGGTGGCATGAGCATCCACCGGAATGGCATGTCGGTGCCAGTGCTGCGTTGTGTAGCTGGCGGGTGGCTGGCGCACAACTCTGACAGGTTTGGTTTGGGGGCTTGGTGTGGCATGGTAGGGGTGGTCGGTGGTCCTCTAGATGTGAAACGAGGTTTCTTTCCATCCCCTCCGGTGGTTTGTTCTGATGTCAGCGTGCAGTGGATGGTGGTCCAAGGATTCGAGCCCTTGCGCTCCAGCTCTCGAAGGTGGACTATGAAGGAAATATGCCCTAGAGGCAATAATAAAGATGTTATTTATATTTCCTTATATCATGATAAATGTTTATTATTCATCCTAGAATTGTATTAACCGGAAACTTGATACATGTGTGAATACATAGACAAAACAAAGTGTCCCTAGTATGCCTTTACTTGACTAGCTCGTTAATCAAAGATGGTTAAGTTTCCTAACCGTAGACATGTGTTGTCATTTGATGAACGGGATCACATCATTAGGAGAATGATGTGATGGACAAGACCCATCCGTTAGCTTAGCATGTTGATCGTTCAATTTTATTGCTATTGCTTTCTTCATGACTTATACATATTCCTTTGACTATGAGATTATGCAACTCCCAAATACTGGAGGAACACCTTGTGTGCTATCAAACGTCACAACATAACTTGGTGATTATAAAGATGCTCTACGGGTGTCTCCGAAGGTGTTTGTTGGGTTGGCATAGATCGAGATTAGGATTTGTCACTCCGAGTATCGGAGAGGTATCTCTGGGCCCTCTCGGTAATACACATCATGGTAAGCCTTGCAAGCAATGTGACTAATGGGTTAGTTGTGGGATGATGCATTACGGAACGAGTAAAGAGACTTGCCGATAACAAGATTGAACTAGGTATGAGGATACCGACAATCGAATCTCGGGCAAGTAACATACCGATGACAAAGGGAATGACGTATGTTGTCATTGCGATTTGACCGATAAAGATCTTCATAGAATATGTAGGAAACAATATGAGCATCCAGGTTCCGCTATTGGTTATTGACAGGAGATGTGTCTCGGTCATGTCTGCATAGTTCTCGAACCCGTAGGGTCCGCACGCTTAACATTCGATGACAATTTGTATTATGAGTTATGTGTTTTGGTGATCGCAGATTGTTCGGAGTCCTGGATGAGATCACAGACATGACGAGGAGTCTCAAAATGGTCAAGAGGTAAAGATTGATATATTGGAAGGTAGTATTCAAACACCGGAAGGGTACCAGAGTGTATCGGGTACATACCGGAGTACAGAAGGGGTTACCGGAACCCCCCGGGGAAAGATATGGGCCATAGGAGGGAGGCTAACCAGGCAGAAGGGGCTGGTGCGCCCCCCACAAGGGAGGAGGCCGAATTGGACTAGGGAAGGGGGCGCCACCCCCCTTTCCTTCTCCTACTCCCTCTCCTTCCCCCTTTTCCCCTCCGGTAGAAAGGAAAAAAGGGGGGTGAATCCTACTAGGACTGGAATCCTAGTAGGACTCCCCTCTCCTTGGTGCGCCCCTGGTGGCCGGCTTCCTCCCCTCCTCCTTTATATACGCGGGCAGGGGGCACCCCAAAGCACATCAATTGTTCTCTTAGCCGTGTGCGGTGCCCGCCTCCACAATTTACTCCTCCAGTCATAGTGTCGTAGTGCTTAGGCGAAGCCCTGCGCGGATCACATCACCATCACCGTCACCACGTTGTCGTGCTGACTGAGGGAGTCCTGGACTAAGGGGTCCTCGGGCGTCCGGCCTGTTGGACGTGGGCCGGACTGATGGGCTGTGAAGATACAAGACTGATGACTCTTACTCGTGTCCGGATGGGACTCTCCTTGGCGTGGATGGCAAGCTTGGCGTTCAGATATGAAGATTCCTTTCTCTGTAATCGACTTTGTACAACCCTAGTCCCCTCCGGTGTCTATATAAACCGGAGGGCTTAGTCCATAGAGGACAATCACAATCATACAGGCTAGGCTTCTAGGGTTTTAGCCATTACAATCTCGTGGTAGATCAACTCTTGTAATACTCATATTCATCAAGATCAATCAAGCAGGAAGTAGGGTATTACCTCCATAGAGAGGGCCCGAACCTGGGTAAACATCGTGTCCCCTGTCTCCTGTTACCATCGACCTTAGACACTCAGTTCGGGACCCCCTACCCGAGATCCGCCGGTTTTGACACCGACATTGGTGCTTTCATTGAGAGTTCCGCTGCGTCGTCTTCAAGAGGCTCGATGGCCTCATCAATCATCTACAACAATGATGTCCAGGGGGAAGTTTTTCTCCCCGGACAGGTCTTCGTATTCGGCGGCTTCGCACTACGGGCCAACTCGCTTGGCCATCTAGAGCAGATCGACAGCTACACCCCTGGCCATCAAGTCAAGTTTGGAAGCTTGAACTATGTTGCTGATACCCGCGGAGACTTGATCTTTGATGGATTCGAGCCCACGGCAGCTGCTCCCTGCCACCGCGATGAGCATGACCAGAATCTGTCGTCCGATCATACCCAGGAGATAGCACCTGTAAGCGCTCTGGCCCTAGATCCGGAGCATATCGCGCCATCCGAGGACAGTAAGCTCAACCCCGCCACGGGAGCCGAGACTTAGCGGCGCTAGAGCCGCACACAGACCCAACCTCGAGTGTGACCTGCGTCACTGGAACCTCGGATTCGTCTCCGGCCACAGGTTCCGAACCACGCGCGCCCACGTCCGTCGAGCCCGAGCAAGCATCGGTCGTCAAATTCAGCGCCGCGGACATCTTCGGGCACTCACATTTAGGCGATGTGCTGAACTCATTAAAAACGCTCTCCTTAGTAGGAGACTCTCAGCCGAACAATATCTGGTTCAAATTAGGGGTTGATGACGGGGAACTTCGCTTCGCACCCATCCCCACTTCATAGCCACTTTCGAGGACTTAAGCGGCATGCTTGATTACGGCTCCGAAGACATTGACGGTATGGACGGCGATGACGGAGAAGAGGAGGCCCAAAACCCGCCGTTTACCGGATGCTGGACGGCCACTTCCTCGCATGATGTGTACATAGTGGACACACCCAAAGAGAATAGCGACAACAACAAGGAAGGCCCAGTCGAGGATAAACCTCCTGAGATACAGCCAAAGCGCCGACGTCAGTGGCGGCGCTCCAAGTCACGCCATGGAAAAGACAGCAACACCGGCACAGGAGAAAACAATACTCCGGGTGATGCCTAAGACAATGAAGACCCCATTGAGCCAACTTCCGAACAGGACGAACGGGAAGGCGGGCAAGCTAGCCCTGGTGAATAGGCCATAAATGAAGACTTGGTGGACAGTAATTATCTTCCGCTCTCCGAGGATGAGGTGAGCCTCGGCAACGAAGATTTTATCGTGCCTAAGGAACCTCTCGAGCAGGAGCGCTTCAAGCGCCGGCTAATAGCCACTGCAAGGAGCCTGAAAAAGAAGCAACAACAGCTTCAAGCTGATCAAGACCTGCTCAATGATAGGTGGACTCATGCCCTGGCAGCCGAGGAATACGGCCTCGAGCGCCCAGCCAAAAGTTATCCGAAGCGCAAACTGCTACCTTAGTTCGATGACGAGGCGCTGGAGCCCATACCATCATCGCGCAATGCGGCTGACCGGCCACCACGTGGCCGAGACAAAGCGGCAACTCAAGCCAAACACCAGCCCGTACTACCTCACCGAAAAGGCAGAGATAAAATAGCTCAGAGACATATATATGACCTGCGGCAGGAGTTGGATAGCAGAGCAGGTCAGAACAGATCGATCTATGGATCGCGGGGGCGTGCCTCGACACGCGACAACGGCTACCTAGCCGGACGCAACAATCACAATCACGCCAGGGCCGAGAACCGCAGACGAACTCCATCCGAGCTACGTCGCGACGTGGCTCGATATAGAGGCGCCGCACACCCCCTTTGCTTCACTGACGAGGTAATGGAGCACGAATTCCCAGAAGGGTTTTAACTCGTAAACATCGAATCATATGATGGGACAACAGGCCCTGCGGTATGGATCGAGGATTTTCTTCTCCATATTCATATGGCCCGCGGTGATGATCTCCATGCCATCAAATACCTCCCACTAAAACTCAAAGGACCAGCTCGGCATTGGTTGAACAGTCTGCCCGAAAACTCTGTTGGCAGCTAGGAGGACTTGGAAGAAGCCTTGCTCGACAACTTCCAAGGCACATATGTCCGACCTCCGGATGTCGACGACTTAAGTCACATAATTCAACAGCCCGGAGAGTCAGCCAGAAAATTCTGGACTAGGTTCTTAACCAAAAAGAACCAGATTGTCGACTGTCTGGATGCCGAAGCCCTAGCGGCCTTTAAGCATAGCATCCGGGACGAATGGCTCGCCTGACACCTCAGCCAAGAAAAGCTGAAGTCCATGGCAGCCCTCATGGTGCTTATGACCCGCTTTTGCGCGGGCGAAGATAGCTGGCTAGCCCGTAGCAATAACAATGCAAGCGAACCTGGCACTTCGGAAGCCAAAAATAGCAACGGCAAGCCCCGGCGCAACAGACACAAGCGTCGAAGCAACGGTGATAATATCGACGACACAGCGGTCAACACCGGATTCAGTGGCTCCAAGTCCGGCCAGCGGAAGAAGCCGTTCAAAAGGAACAATTCGGGCTCATCCAGCTTGGACCGCATACTCGATCGTCCATGCCAGATACACGGCACCCCCGATAAACCAGCCAATCACATCAATAGGAGTTGCTGGGTTTTTAAACAGGCCGGCAAGATAAATGCCGAGAACAAGGAGAAGGGGTCGCAAAGCAAGGACAATGATGAGGAGCCCTGTCCACCGAACACAGGGGGACAGAAAAAGTTTCTCCCTCAGGTCAAAACGGGAACATGATATACACTACCCATATCCCAAGAGGGAGCGCAAGCGCGCGCTCAGGGACGTCTATGCGATAGAGCCAGTCGCCCCAAAATTCAACCCATGGTCGTCTTGTCCGATCACTTTCGATCGCAGGGACCACCCGACTAGCATCCGCCACGGCAGTTCAGCCGCACTGGTCCTCGACCCAATAATCGATGGATTCCACCTCACGGGAGTCCTCATGGATGGGGACAGCAGCCTTAACCTGCTCTATCAGGATACCTGCGCAAAATGGGCATCGATCCATCAAGGACAAGCCCACCAAAACTACCTTTAAAGGAGTTATACCAGATGTAGAGGCCCGCTGCACGGGCTCAATCACATTGGAGGTCGTCTTCGGATCCCCGGACAACTTCAGAAGCGAAGAGTTGATCTTCGATATCGTCCCCTTCCGCAGCCGCTATCATGCACTGCTCGGACGAAACGCATTCGCTCTATTCAATGCAGTGCCGCGCTACGCTTATCTCAAGCTCGAGATGCCCGGACCACGTGGCGTCATAGCAGTCAATGGAAACACGGAGCGCTCCCTCCGCATAGAGGAGCACACTGCGGCCCTGGCAGCGAAAGTATAGAGCGGCCTTCTAAGACAAAATTTTAATTCAACGGCCAAGATCCCGGACACTGTCAAACGAGTTCGTACTACTCCGCAACATGACAATCCGGCTCACCAGGAGCTAGACTAGCAATTCGACCTCCGTCTCAGTCCCGACCAAGTGACAGAATATGAACCACGCGTACATAACTACGCACTGAAAATACCACGGGCAGAGCCGGAGGCATAACCAGATTGTGGTCCACAATACGGCTCGACCTTCTTCGGACACACATACTTTCACTTTTCTTTTTTATCCTTTTTAGGTTTCTTTTCCACAAGCCCCTCGCGGTGGCCTGCTCAGTGGCCCATTCGAAGGTCGGATACACCAAGGCGGCAAGTAGCACAAACGCGTGGGGGATTTCTGGATGTCGCCCTCGAAGGTCATTCTACCTGTTTTCAAGACCCACACGCAAACTCGCCCCTTGATCTTGGCATGTCAAATATCCCGAGTGCTTCTTGCACCACTTGTACAAATACGCCTTGATGTATTAATCCAATTATAATGAAAACTGTTTGCGGCCCAACTTATGTGGCACTAGCTTACAACTTCATTTTATTTCGTTATTCTTTTCAATTGCGCACGTACACTTTGGTACGCTTTAATTGGCCAGGGGCTTCACTAAGCTCCACACTATGGCAACAAAGTCCGAACACTTTTATAGTACAGTCCTAAGACTCTGGATAAGTGAGGGTGATAAAGCCACATGGTCTGATTGCCTGGCTCGTTGCGCTAAACACCTCCTTCAAGGACCAAATTTTTGGATCAAGAATGTTTAGATTCCACCCCGAACACCCCCGTACTATCTACATGGGGGCTGAAGCCAACGACTGGCCAACTCTCAGATTTAATAAAAACGACCGCACATGAGGTAAAATTTTAAAAGTAACAAGCATTATATTACATAACGACTTTGTTTCAACATACAAGGCAAAGATAACACGAATGCATTCATTCGAAGATAATGTCTTTTGCACATTGTGCCGCCACAATGCGGAACCCCTCCAGGACATCATCAAAATAACGTTCTGGCGTGCGGTGCTCCTTGCCAGCGGGCAGCCCCTCGGTCGCGAGCTTGACGGCGTTCATCTTCGCCCACTGCACCTTGACGCGGGCGAAGGCCATCCACGCGCCCTCGATGCAGACCGACCGCTTGATGACGTCAAGCCAAGGGCAGGCATTCACCAGCCGCTTCACAAGCCCGAAGTAGTTGCTGGGTATAGCTTCGGCAGGCCACAACCGGATTATTAAATCCTTCATGGCCAGTTCGGCCACCCTATGCAGTTCGACCAGCTGTTTTAGCTAGTCGCTAAAGGGTACCGGATGTTCTGGCGCAAGGTATTGCGACTAGAACAGCTTCTCCGTCGAGCTCCCCTCTTCGGCTCGGAAGAACTTTGCAGCGTCGGCTACACTGCGCGGCAAGTCCGCAAACGCTCCTGGAGAACTCCAAATCCGGGTTAGTAAGAGATACCTCTTCTTCACATATTTGCTCTGCATAATCAAGGCCTTACCCACCGCAATCTTCTTGGCCTCTTAAATCTCCTGGAGAGCGACCTGGGTTTCAACCCGGGCGTCTTGTGCGCTTTGGCGAGCCTTGGCGAGTTCGATCTCTTGATCCACAATATCGCGCTCCAAGGACTCGCATTTCTTCACGGCGTCCTCGAGCTCTTGCTGGACTTCACCGACCCTGGCCTCATGCTTTTCGCGGGCGGCTTGTTCCTTGGCCGCTCTCTCCTCGGCCTCGTCCAGCACCTTCTTGAGGGTCTCTACCTCGGCCGCCGCTCCTGCAAATACCATGACACTATAGTCAACATAAATCATCAATCATTTCTGATATACAGCAGGTCATCACATACCTTGCTTCTCCTCCAGCTGTCTCCTTGCTTGGCCGAGATCCTCCTCGGCCTGCTCCAGCCTCTGCTTCAGTCCGGATTTTTCGGCAGCATGAGAGGTCGCGGCTAGCAGCGACGCCTGCTTATTCACATAGATATATATGGTTAGTCTGCTGTGAAAAACTATTTGATCCTTTGTTCGGCTATTCTTTCCGAACACTGGACAGGGTCTCAGGGGCTACTGTCTATATTGTGACTTTCTTTTTTACATAATTGCGTCGCTTACCTCAAAACATGTTAGAAGGTGGGTGCAGGCTCCGGTCAGTCCGCTCTTAACAGACTGAACCCTTTCAATCACCGTACCCATGAGGGTGCGGTGTTCTTCCACGATGGAAGCGCCTCGTAGCGCTTCCATTAGAGTATCCGGTGCCTCTGGATGGACAGAGGTCACCGGTGGGATAGGTACACCTCCTTCTCTCAAAGGAGGTTGCCTGCTTGATTCCGGAGTTGCATGGTTCTCCAGAACTATTCGACTGGGGGTCGTGCTGGATATGGCCCCCATCGCCAGTCTCCATGGGGATTTGCTCCCCCAGGTATCCGGCAGCCGAGGTTTCGCCCTCCGGCACCGTGGCCCTCTGCGCCTCTCCCTGGCCCGTGAAGGTTCTTCGGGACACTGCCTCGGCATTGTCCTTGGCCTTGGGAGAGGTAGCTATCGGCAGCGAATCGCTGTCCATGGCCTTTGGATCTAGCGAACCCCTCGATGAGGATTGCTGGGAGCTGTTGAGCGCCGGACTGCAGCACGTGATTCGAGGCATTAGAATTACAAGATAGAGGAGTTGGACATATAAGTACTTAGAACCCTCGAATACTTACGATCAGGCCGGGGGCTTATCCCTGGGGCGCCACTCCGAGCTGTTGTCCGTGTCCGGCACGGTGTCGTCCGCAAGGGAGGCTCTCCCCCTCTTGGATGCTTCAGCCTCCAAACGTGTGGAGGCCACCCTTTTCTTCCTTCCCTCCTTAGGGGGGGAGTTGTTTTCTTCTTCGTCCTCCTCCTTGTCGTCGGTGGCGGGTGAGGACTGGATCTCGGCGTCTTCGGACGCCATGTCTGAAGTGCCCTTGTGATGGAGGCCACCTCTGACCCCCCCCCCTTTATCTTCTTCTTGGCCTTCTTCTCCGGCGCCTGGTAGGGCGCCGGAACCAGCATCTTCGTCAGAAGAGGAATTGCTGGGTCTTCGAGAAGAGAGCCGGACTCTTGATCAGCTCCGCCTTCTTCGTCCAGCCCTGAAAAAGTAAAGACGGGGAAACTTAGACATGCCCCTTGAGTATGTAAGTAAAGGATACACCTTGAAAACATGGGAAAACTTACCGGACTGGCAGGGTGGGTCAGGTTGTACCCACGGTCTTCGGTCTCCTTCGGCCATGTCTTGTCGGCCTTGAAGAGCACCTTCCAAATACCTTCATGCATGATGCCGAAGAAGTGTTGCAGGGTCTGGTGCTTGGCCGGATCGAATTTCCACAAATTGCAGGTCCGGCTTTGGCATGGAAGGATCCGGCAAAAGAGCATCACCTAGATCACATTGACAAGCTTGATGTTCTTGTCAACCATGCTCTTTATGCGCGTCTGCAGCGCTGTCAGCTCGTCCAACAAGACCCAATCTAGGCCCTTCTCTAGCCAGGAGGTGAGCCGCATTGGGGCCCCGGACCTGAACTTGGGAGCCTCGGCCCACGTGGTTTCGCGGGGCTCTGTAACATAGAACCATTGTTTTTGCCACCCTTTGACAGTCTCCACGAAAATGCCTTTGGGCCATACGACGTTGGGCACCTTGCTCACCATGGCGCCTCCGCACTCTGCGTGTTGGCCGTCCACCACCTTCGGCTTCACATTGAAGATCTTCAGCCACAATCCGAAGTGGGGCGAGATGCGGAGGAAGGCCTCGCACACGACAATAAATGCCGAGTTGTTGAGGAAGGAGTTGGGGGCCAGATCGTGGAAATCCACCCCATAGTAGAACATAAGTCCGCGGACAAATGGGTGGAGTGGAAATCCCAGCCCGCGGACGAAGTGGGGGATGAATACCACCCTCTCATGGGGCTCCGGGGTTGGGACGATATGTCCCTCGGTCGGAAGCCGGTGGGCGACCTCCTTGGCCAAATATCCGGTCTCCCGGAGCTGGGTGATGTCCTTCTCCTTCACGGAGGAGACCATCCACTTGCCCTGCGCTCCGGATCCGGACATGATCGGTGCCTTCTTGAGGCGGAAGAGGTGAGGACTTGGGCGTTGGAACTCAAGAATGGGTGGGCAGAGAGAGAGAAGGCATGGGTGAAAGGGGGTGAATCCCTATCCCTCTATAAAGGCAGCGAATATCAAGCGCCTCCCCACTCGCCTTAAAACTCGCCTGTTTCCCAAGGGCAGCGTAGACGGCACGGTTGGATTACCCACGCCTGTATTGATGAGAATCCCGTAATAAGGGGACACGATCTCTGCTTTGACAAGACGTGCCAATGAAACCGCATCTCGAAACATGGAGCGACATGCCGAAAAACGGTTTGAAATAATGACCGGATGGTGATGTGGCGTCACACTGCAAAAAGTTGTCAGTAGATTGGACTCGTGAAATATTATACTCTCTACGGTTGTGTGTGGTACTTGTTTTGCAGAGCCGGACACGATCTTTGTGTTTGAAGGCTGTTTGGGAGTATTCGGAGAAGGAACCCGCCTTGTAATGCCGAAGACAATCTGCGTGCCGGACTCATCGACATTGAAGCCTGGTTCAGGGGCTACTGAGGGAGTCCTGGACTAAGGGGTCCTCGGGCGTCCGTCCTGTTGGACGTGGGCCGGACTAATGGGCTGTGAAGATACAAGACCAAAGACTCTTACTCGTGTCCAGATGGGACTCTCCCAGCGGGGATGGCAAGCTTGGCGTTCGGATATGAAGATTCTTTCTCTGTGACTGACTTTGTACAACCCTAGTCCCCTCTGGTGTCTATATAAACCGGAGGGCTTAGTCCATAGAGGGACTATCACAATCATATAGGCTAGGCTTCTAGGGTTTTAGACATTACGATCTCGTGGTAGATCAACTCTTGTAATACTCATATTCATCAAGATCAATCAAGCAGGAAGTAGGGTATTACCTCCATAGAGAGGGCCCGAACCTGGGTAAACATCGTGTCCCCTGCCTCCTATTACCATCGACCTTAGACGCACGCTCGGGACCCCTACCCGAGATCTCGCGGTTTGACACCGACACTGACATAACTCTCCCTCGACCCTCTACTGGATCAAGAGTTCGAGGGACGTCATCGAGCTGAACGTGTGCAGAACTCAGAGGTGCCATACGTTCGGTACTAGATCGGTTGGATCGTGAATACGTTCGACTACATCAAATGTGTTAACCTAACGCTTCCGCTTTCGGTCTACGAGGGTACATGGACACACTCTCTCCCTCTCGTTGTTATGCATCTCCTAGATAGATCTTGTGTGAGCGTATGTAAATTTTTGAAATTGCATGCTACGTTCCCCAACAGTGGCATCCGAGTCAGGTCTATGCGTAGATGATATGCATGAGTAGAACACAAAGAGTTGTCGGCGATAATAGTCATACTGCTTACCACCAATGTCTTATTTTGATTCGACAGTATTGTTGGATGAAGCGGCCCGGACCAACATTACATGACCACGTTCATGAGACCGGTTCTACCGACGTGCTTTAGCACACAAGTGGCTGGCGGGTGTCTGTTTCTCCAACTTTAGTTTAATCAAATTTGACTACGGCCGGTCCATGTTGAAGGTTAGAACAACACACTTGACGAAAAATTGTTGTGGTTTTGACGCATAGGTAAGAACGGTTCTTGCTATAAGCCCGTAGCAGCCACATAAAACTTGCAACAACAAAGTAGAGGACGTCTAACTTTTTTTTGCAGGGCATGTTGTGATATGATATGGTCAAGACGTGATGAGATATAAATTTTTGTATGAGATGATCATGTTTTGTAAAAGTTATCGGCAATTGGCAGGAGCCTTATCGTTGTCGCTTTATTGTATGAAATGCAATCGCCATGTAATTGCTTTACTTTATCACTAAGCGGTAGTGATAGTCGTAGAAGCAATAGTTGGCGAGACGACAACGACGCTACGATGGAGATCAAGGTGTCAAGCTGGTGATGATGGAGATCATGACGGTGCTTTGGAGATGGAGATCAAAGGCACAAGATGATGATGGCCATATCATGTCACATGTTTTGATTGCATGTGATGTTTATCTTTTTATGCATCTTATTTTGCGTAGTACGGCGGTAGCATTATAAGATGACCCCTCACTAATTTCAAGGTATAAGTGTTCTCCCTGAGTATGCACCATTGCGACAGTTCGTCGTGTTGAGAGACCACGTGATGATCGGGTGTGATAAGCTCTACATTCACATACAGTGGTTGCAAGATAGTTTTGCATGTGCAGAATACTCGGGTTAAACTTGACGATCCTAGCATGTACAGACATGGCCTCAGAACACTGAGACCGAAAGGTCGAACATGAATCATATAGTAGATATGATCAACATAGAGATGTTCAGCATTGAAAGCTACTCCATCTAACGTGATGATTGGACATGGTTTAGTTGATATGGATCACGTGATCATTTAGATGACTCGAGGGATGTCTATCTAAGTGGGAGTTCTTAAGTAATATGATTAATTGAACTTAAATTTATCATGAACTTAGTCCTGATAGTATTTGCATATCTATGTTGTAGATCAATAGCTCGCGTATAGCTTCCCCGTTTTATTTATGATATGTTCCTAGAGAAAACTAAGTTGAAAGATGATCGTAGCAATTGTGCGGACTAGGTCCGTGATCTGAGGATTATCCTCATTGCTGCACAGAAGAATTATGTCCTTGATGCACCGCTAGGTGACAGAACTATTGCAGGAGCATATTGTAACGCCCTCGATGCGGCTATATCTCCCACGTGTCGAAGCACGACTTAGAGGCATAACCGCATTGAAAGCAATGTCGCAAGTGAGGTAATCTTCACACAACCCATGTAATAAATAAGGAAAGAGATACATAGTTGGCCTACAAGTCGCCACTTCACACAATACATAAATAAACATCCATCATCCAGATTACACTCAAGGTCCGACTACGGAACCAAAATAAAAGAAGACTACCCCAAAAGCTACACAGATCCCGATCGTCCCAACTGGGCTCCACTACGATCATCGTGAAAAGACACATAGTAACGACCACGTTCCTCGTCGAACTCCCACTTGAGCTCGGTTGCGTCATCTGCACTGGCATCGTCGGCACCTGCAACTGTTTTGGTAGAATCTGTGAGTCACGGGGACTCAGCAATCTCACACCCGCGAGATAATGACTATTTAAGCTTATAGGAAGGACAGAGTTGTGAGGTGGAGCTGCAGCAAGCGACTAGCATATATGGTGGCTACATTCGCAAAAGAGAGCGAGAAGAGAAGCAAGGCACGGTCGTGAAGCTAGTAGCGATCGAAAGTGATCCTGAACTACTTACGCCAAACATTACTCCAACACCGTGTTCACTTCCGGACTCCGCCGAAAGAGACCATCACGGTTACACACGCCGTTGATGTATTTTAATTAAGGTCAACTTCGGTTTTCTACAACCGACATTAACAAATTCCCATCTGCCTCATAACCGCGGCACGGCTTTGAAAGATAATACCTGCGCAGGGTGTCCCAACTTAGCCCATTATAAACTCTCACGGTCAACGAAGGATATTCCTTCTACCGAAGACCCGATCAGCCTCGGAATCCCGGACTACAAGACATTTCGACAAAGAATAAAACAAGACCAGCAAAGCCGCCCGATTGTGCCGACAAATCCCGATAGGAGCTGCACATATCTCGTTCTCAGGGCACATCCGGATAAGTCAAGCTACGAGTAAAACCAAGCCTCGAGTTTCCCCGTGGTGGCCCCAAGTCTTGCTCGGTTCGGGCCAACACTCGAAGGAGCACTGGTCCGGGGTTAAAATAAAGATGACCCTCGGGCTCGCGAAAACCCGGGGAAAAAAGGCTTAGGTGGCAAATGGTAAAACCAATGTTGGGCCTTGCTGGAGGAGTCTTATTCAAAGCGAACTGTCAAGGGGTTCCATAAATCACCCAACCGTAAGGAACGCGAAATCAAGGAACATAACACCGTATGACGGAAACTAGGCGGCAAGAGTGGAACAAAACACCAGGCATAAGGCCGAGTCTTCCACCCTTTACCAAGTATATAGATGCATTAATTATAGCAGATATATTGTGATATCCCAACAAGTAAACATGTTCCAACAAGGAACAACATCTCCATGTTCCAACAAGGAACAAACTTCATCTTCACCTGCAACTAGCAACGCTATAAGACGGGCTGAGCAAAGCGGTAACATAGCCAAACAACGGTTTGCTAGGAAAGAATGGTTAGAGGTTTGACATGGCAATATGGGTGGCATGATATAGCAAGTGGTAGGCATCGTATCATAGTCATAACAAAAGAGCGAGCATCTAGCAAGCAAAGATAGAAGTGATTTCGAGGGTATGGTCATCTTGCCTGCAAGGTTCTCAGAGTTGTCGAAAGCTTGATCCTCGTAAGGGTTCTCAACAGGTTCCTCGTTCACGTACTCGTCTCCCGGCTCTACCCAAAGCAAGAACACAAACAATGGAACCACAATAAATCACGGTGCAATGCAAAAGCAACATGATGCAATACATGGCATGATATGCGAGATGTGATATGCAATGCGTATGCGTGCTCCGGAAGGAAAATGATGAACCAGGCATCAACTTGGCAAACCAAGTATGCCGCTGGAAAGGTGAGATGATTTCGGTTGAAATCGATATAAAGATCACCGGAATCGGATGCACGATTTGCAAATGACAAGCAAAACAAGATTGACACAAATCTGCCATCAACAGCATGATGCCACTTAGCAAGCAACAAGAAATTAAGCTACTGCATCCAAACGTACCAACAAAGCATATGGAAGTGATCTACTCAAGATGCTTGACAAAAGATGAACACTGAGCTACGGCTAAATCACACCATAACAGGTACAAACAAGCATGGCAAAAGTGCGAAACATATCAGCTTCACAGACTTAGTGAAAATACTGAACATGGCAGAATCAGCATTAGGAAGCAATGTTCATAGCAAGCAAACAACATGCTACAGGAACTTATAATAGCAAAACAAGGCATGGCATGAATCTATTCAAAGCATAGAATAAAAGTCCCTTACTGACCATAAGCCAAAAAGGATCAGAAGATATGATGGCACCCACGTAAACGTAGCAAGTTTCGTTACAGATTCAGCAAACAGGGCATGACAAAAACAGATAACAAGTAGGCATGTTTAAGAGCTCGATGCACTCACTACAGAGCATTACATGATAAACTAAGCATACATCCATCAAGAAGACATGGCATAGAAGCTATACATGGCAAGAGCAACATCATAGCATACACGGATCAACTACAACAACCTTGGCAAAATTGAATAACATATAAACAATCTGCCAGGAAACATTTTATAGCAAAAGTAGAGCTCAATTGACTCAAGGTATGGCACTCCATAATTGCAAACAAGGGCATGGATGGATAGATCATAACCATATGTTCAAAACATCCTTACTGAAGTATCTCAAAATATGCATGGATCTCTCTGTAGCATCAAGCTAACATGGCATAAAAATATCAGCAAAACAGGGGCTGAAATCAGCAACATCATGAAGCCTAGTTTGCATGCTTGTGCTAGTCACCACAGAGATCAGAAAAATACATGGCATACACCCCTGTAAAGATGGCATGACATATTACAAAACACATGTAGGACTCAAGATCATAGGGTGCACACATCAATCATGGCAAAAATGACAAAAGTGCATGTTCTAATAAGAATCTGAAACTAACATCACATAGCCCTCTTCCAACAGCATTTCGGGCATCAAGATGAGCTCAAATGGAAATGATGCAATGAGATTAAATGATCTACTCTTCGAGGCGAACATTATGGTATGCTATACGCCCCAAACGGAGCCACTAGTGCAAAGTTATGGCATGATGAAAATGCAACAAAGTAATCACAGGTAAAAGACTTAGACGAAAATCGGGGAAGAGGAAGTCAACCGTCCGGTGGACCTGGATCCGCGGCTCGAGGTGGCCGGCGGCGGGAGCTCGGGGCGGCCGGGCGGGACCGGGCGGCGCGCGGACGCGGGAGGCGGCAACGGCGGCGGGCGGCGGGTTTGGGCGTTGCCAGCGGGCGGCGGCCAGGCGACGGGCGGCGGAGAGTGGGCGGCGGCCAGCGCGCGGCGGCGGGGCGGAGGCGAGGCGGCGGCGGCGGAGCGGGCGGGAGGCAGGGCGCTGGCCGGAGGGCCCGCAGACGGGCTCGCGAGCCCGCTGGGTCGGCGGCGATGTGGGCGCGGTGCCCACGTGGCGCGTAGCATTCGTCCGGCGTGGCGGGCGGACGTGTCCGGCCGTCCGGATTTCGTCCGGCGGCGCGGAGAGGGAAAAATGCTAGGGTTTCGTCCGGAAATTCGGAGGGGGAGGCATATTTATAGGTAGAGGGAGCTAGGAAGCTCCAAATGGAGTGCGGTTTTCGCCCACACGATCGTGATCCGACGACGGAGAGCATGGAAGTGACTTAGATGGGTTATTGGGCTGTTTTGAAGGGGTGTTGGACTGCAACTCAAAAGAGGCCTTTGCGAGAGTGCGGTTAACCGTTGAGTACTAAACGAGCTCCAAATGACCAAACTTGACAGTGGTCTACGGTGGTGTACCAAGGCCACTTGGCAAGGCTCGGTCCATTCTGAGAAAGTTTAGTACCCGCTCACGAAAAATGTAAAAGGGGACGCCGGGGAACATAGGAGTGCCGGATTGCAAAACGGACAACGGGGAAAATGCTCGGATGCATGAGACGAACACGTATGCAAATGAGATGCACATGATGACATGATATGAAATGCATGACATGGACAAAATGCAAAACGAAAGACAAAAACCCAACCACGGAGGGAATATCATATCACAATGCCGAAAATGGCAAGAGTTGGAGTTACAAATATGGAAAGTTACATCCGGGGTGTTACACATATGCAGAAGTTATGAATGTTTGACAAGCTCGGTATGATTACTACTTGATAGTTTCGTGCACCATGCTTCACGGCTTAGAAGCGGGACTTTTTCAAAAATGTTTTGAATGATATGGAGCATATGAGATGTTCCAAGAGTTGAAATTGGTATTTCAGACTCATACCCGTGTTAAGAGGTATGAGACCTCTCACAAAGTACTTTGCCTATAAGATCGAGGTGAATAGCTCATCTAGTGAGCATATGCTCAGAATGTCTGGGTACTACAATCGCTTGAATCAAGTGGGAGTTAATCTTCCAGATAAGATCCCTGTTCAAGAATTCATCCTATTAACCAGTTAACTTGCCGATTAATCCCTACTCTTAGGGTCACCGAGTAGCCGATAAACTGAAAAATCATCCGATTAACTAGTAAGATGCCCGTGCTACGCATAGCACGGGATCACACAAAATTAGTTGAATTTAAGTTATAGTCAGGAACCATACGTTGCTATGGACAATAAAAAAAGTATCGAGACATATCAGGAACCGGATGTTGCTACAAACAATAAAAAAGGTATGGAGACATAGTTAGGAACCGGATGTTTGCTACGGCCAATAGAAAATATACTGAGACATTGATCGAAATGATGCTATATTGTTGATAGGTACACATCGAGCACAATCAAACATATGGTATATTTGAATAAAGCAAGAAAATGAACAGCACTTGCAATACATTTTTACTGAGCAAAGAAACAAAATGTACATTAAAACATGCTTTGAAATCATGTGAATATAGAAGGGGAGAGTGCACATGTACACACACAAACACAAAGTTATACTGGACCTCTTGTAACTTGCTTACATCAACCACGTTTCGGCAACAAAAAAATATACCAATAACACACAGTAAGGAAACAAATATTTGTGGTGTGACATGAAAAAATGGATGTGGAGATACCTAGCAAAGGAAGGGCGTCGATGACCAAGAGACTTGCTGTAGGCGTCATCCAAAAAATTTGAACAGAGGGAGTAACAAAGAGAACTACCAAAAGATAATTCAAACACATGTATGATTTGTTTTTTTTTACAAAATATCGAACACTAAAGCAAGTAGCTAAGTTATTTTCTTGAAACTTCTCTGCAAAAACTACGTAACCATACATAGGGAAGCAATTTTAGATGACTGACCCTAGTTAAAAAGACTGAATTTTTACAGCCACGAAATTGCACACAAAGAGAACTACCAAAAGATAATTCAAACACAGGTATTATTTGTTGTTTTACAAAATATCAGGAACACTAAAGCAAGTATCTAAGTTGTTTTTCTGAAACTTCTCTGCAAAAACTATAGAACCATACATAGGGAAGAAATTTTAGATGACTGACCCTAGTTAAAAAGACAAAAATTTTACAGCCACGAAATTGCACTTTATTCATACCTTGTACTAGACGCCGAGAACTTCTTTGTACCATTTCTTTGTAAAAGTTGCAATGAAGTTGGGCTGGCCATCCTTTTGCTCATTCAGAGAGTAAGGTGCCCGTAAGGCCAAGATGGAACAATAACATGCAAATGCCGATTAATCAGACAGTGATATTTCCTACTACATGTCTTAGTCTTCTTACCTATATCGCCTCCGCCCATCACTCAACTCACGGCTCCCAACTCACAGATCTCCACCAGAGAACATATTTTCTCATCACATCCGTAACATCCCTAGCCCATTTCTACCAAATACAACTACCAAATACAATAACCATTGATAGGCCAACAACCATGAACGACAATAGAGCTGCAGTACTTGGGTGCTCACGATGAAACCAAATCAGTACTTGGGTGCTCACGATGAAACCAAATCAGCTATTGGCAGCAAGGACACAAGATAAATAGAACTTCTTGAAGAGCATCCACCTAAATACTGGCAGTAAGGTAGCAGCTTTGTACTATTAGAAATGCTAGTTCCACAAAATTTTGGAGTTCATCCCGCAGAAAATACGAAGAGGAAATTCCTCATCCATGAGCTTTCATATGGCAAGCATGTCGAGATACAAGCTTCCTCTAAAGGTATATTGTCCAAAATTGCAGTTCTATTATCCAGAATTTTATCTACACGCAACTTGCTACTTATGTATTGGATCACAGAACAATAGTAACCAACAATTGCAGAAAAGAACTTGATCATAGGCAAGGCAAATTATATTAGTATATCTGTATATGTACCAAATATGTTGAGATCCATGCTATTGTTCGACATGTAGCAAGACATCAAGATCCGCCTGTCGCCTTCATTGTAGTAAGCATACAGCGAAGAAGGTTGACATGCCGAACTTGGCCATCACCTCCAATTCTATTGCGAAATCACTTTTGCATTTCATTGTGACAAAAACTGCCAAAGCCTCTTCAAACAACTGTTTTCCCATCGATAATGGCCCTAGTGACTGATTACAATATTTTTAATCTATTTGATTAGCCTATATCTCTTAAAAAAGATTATTAAACTACATGCCCGAAGTTGATCAATAGACATATCACACACGCAATATTGGGGATGAAATATAGGTGTGCGCACCTCCTAGCAAACGATATTGCGGCGCAAAGCGTGCAAGCAGAGCATGGCAACAGCCGCGGAATCATCGCCGAGGAAGACTCCTCGGCGACACACACCAACGCTCGGCTGCACCGGATGATGTTGTGTCAGTGTGATTCTGATGCTAACAAAGCATATTCCTAGAAGTCAACAATTGAAGTGGGGTGGCCTCGGCACAATAACACTTACGCTCTGAGCATGTACGCCCATCGAATAAACACTTGAGTCCTCGACTCCTCTGCGGGCGGAAGCCGCTGCTTTCCGTGAGCGCTGGGTGCGCGGCACGGGAGGCGATATTGGCATACACATCGGCACCGGCATTGGGCACGCCGCCACCGAGAGCGGCATGGACAGCCCGTAGCTCGATGTCCTTGACAACGCGATTCGTGCGGGATGGCGCTTAGAGAAACTTGGCATGCCAAGCAACCACCGCCATGTCTGCGTCTTCGATGGCCGGGCTGCATGGTCGATCTAAAAGGAGAGATATTGGGCAAGCTCAAAGCCAATTCCGATTTGCTAAGATCCCCGACTACAAGCATGGCTATACAACAGAGGGATCCTTGCCGCTCCACTCAACCATCGGGTCGCCGGAGAGAGAGGCAAGGAGCCGCGGCGAGGAATTTGGCAGGGTTCTCAAAGCTCCTTTGTTTGCGTCGCGAGAGGAGGAGAAACGTCTCGACTATTGGCGTTGTGGTTCGGAACTCTTCCCCAATGTTCTGTCTATTACGGGGGTGTTCTTGCAAAAGTGTGAGTCAGGTGGCTCAGGCACAACCCATCTCAATCTCAGCCATACATTCAGATTGGACGGTGCACATTGTGCAAAGGCAGGCACACCATCACCACCAACTGACAGTTTTATAGGAGTAGAGATAGATTAAATGGTCGATTAACTTGTCGATTAGCTGATTAATCCCCTACTCACCAGCCAACCGAGCAGCTACCAGTTAACGATTTCCTCAACAATGGATAAGATAGTGATTGACAGAGTTCTCTAGTCACTATCACCAAGTTACTAGAACTTCGTGATGAACTATAATATGCGAGGGATGACGAAAACGATTCCCAAGCTCTTCGCAATGTTGAAATCAGCGAAGGTAGAAATCAAGAAAAAGCATCAAGTGTTGATGGTTAACAAGACCACTAGTTTCAAGAAAAGGGCAAGGGAAAGAAAGGGAAAACTTCAAAAGAATGGCAAGAAAGTTGTCACTCCCATGAAGAAGCCCAAAGCCAGAGCCAAGCCTGAAACTGAGTGCTTCTACTACCAAATAATTGGTCGCAGAAAGTGGAACTACCCTAGATACTTGGCGGATAAGAAGGATGGCAAAGTGAACAAAGGTATATTTAATATACATATTATTGATGTATACTTTACTAGTGTTTATAGCAACCCCTCGTTATTTGATACTGGTTCAGTTGCTAAGAGTAGTAACTTGAAATAGGAGTTGCAAGATAAACAAAGACTAGTTAAGGACGAGGTGAAGATGTGTGTTGGAAGTAATTCCAAGGTTGATACGATCACCATCGCACACTCCCTCTACCTTCGGGATTAGAATTGGACCTAAATAAATGTTTTTGGTGTTTGCGTTGATGATGTCTACTACACAACCTTCTTCTTGTAGACGTTGCTGGGACCCCGAGTGCAGATGTTTGTAGGACAGTAGCAAATTTCCCTCAGGGCTTGTTCGGTTAATCCTCTCCCCAAGAGGATTGGAGGGGATTGGCAAGGATTAGTTTGTATTTTGACTTACAAGAGGTTTAAATCCCCCTCAAACCCCTTCAATCCACTCGGTTTGGCAAGCAACTGAACAAGGCCTCAAGTGGATGACCTACGGTTTATCAATCCGTGGGAGGCGTAGGATGAAGATGGTCTCTCTCAAGCAACCCTGCAACCAAATAACAAAGAGTCTCTTGTGTCCCCAACACACCCAATACAGTGGTAAATTGTATAGGTGCACTAGTTCGCGAAGAGATGGTGATACAAGTGCAATATGGATGGTAGATATAGGTTTTGTAATCTGAAAATATAAAATAGCAAGGTAACTAATGATAAAAGTGAGCGTAAACGGTATTGCAATGCTAGGAAACAAGGCCTAGGGTTCATACTTTCACTAGTGCAAGTTCTCTCAACAATAATAACATAATTGGATCACATAACTATCCCTCAACATGCAACAAAGAGTCACTCCAAAGTCACTAATAGCGGAGAACAAACGGAGAGATTATGGTAGGGTACGAAACCACCTCAAAGTTATTCTTTCCGATCAATCCATTGGGCTATTCCTATAAGTGTCACAAACAACCCTAGAGTTCGTAGTAAAATAACACCTTAAGACACACATCAACCAGAACCCTAATGTCACCTAGATACTCAAATGTCACCTCAAGTATCCGTGGGTATGATTATACGATATGCATCACACAATCTCAGATTCATCTATTCAACCAACACATAGAACCTCAAAGAGTGCCCCAAAGTTTCTACCAGAGAATCAAGACAAAAACGTGTGCCAACCCCTATGCATAGGTTCATGGGCGGAACCCGCAAGTTGATCACCAAAACATACATCAAGTGAATCACGTGATATCCCATTGTCACCATAGATACGCACGGCAAGACATACATCAAGTGTTCTCAAATCATTAAAGACTCAATCCGACAAGATTACTCCAAAGGGAAAACTCAATCCATTACAAGAGAGTAGAGGGGGAGAAGCAACATAAGATCCAACTATAATAGCAAAGCTCGCGATACATCAAGATAGTGCCAAATCAAGAACATGAGAGAGAGAGAGAGAGAGATCAAACACATAGCTACTGGTACATACCCTCAGCCCCGAGGGTGAACTACTCCCTCCTCGTCATGGAGAACACCGGGATGATGAAGATGGCCACCGGTGAGGGTTCCCCCCTCCGGCAGGGTGCCGGAACAGGGTCACGATTGGGTTTTGGTGGCTACAGAGGCTTGCGGTAGCGGAACTCCCGATCTATTCTGTTCCCCGATCGTTTTAGGGTATATGGATATATATAGGCGGAAGAAATACGTCAGGGGAGCCACGAGGGGCCCACGAGGGTGGAGGGCGCGCCCCCTGCCTCGTGCCTCCCTTGTTGCTTTCCTGATGTGCACTCCAAGTCTCCCGGGTTGCTTTCCTTCCAAAAATAACTTCTCCAGAAGGTTTCATTCCGTTTCGACTCGCTTAATATTCCTTTTCTTCAAACATCAAACAAGGGGAAAAAACAGAATCGCACTGGGCTCGGGTCAATAGGTTAGTCCCAAAAATAATATAAAAGTGTTTAATAAAGCCCATAAACATCCAAAACAGATAATATAATAGCATGGAACAATCAAAAATTATAGATACGTTTGAGACGTATCAGTTGAGCATTAATACAATACCTTCTATGGTCATACACCCAATGTGAATGGTTTATTGAATCTCGATCTTAGTGATACACATATTCATAATATTGGTGCCAAAAGATGCAAATTTGATAATGATAGTGCAACATATTTGTGGCACTGCCATTTAGGTCATATTGGTGTAAAGCGCATGAAGAAACTCCATGTTGATGGGATTTTGGAATCACTTGATGCTTGCGAACCATGCCTCATGGGCAAGATGACTAAGACTCCGTTCCCCGGAACAATGGAGCGAGCCACTGACATAAGGAAATAATACATACCGATGTATGCGGTCTGATGAGTGTTGAGGCTCGCGGCGGGTATCATTATTTTCCGACCTTCACAGATGATTTGAGAAGATATGGGTATATTTACTTAATGAAACATAAGTCTGAAACATTTGAAAAGTTCAACAAATTTCAGAGTGAAGTAGAAAATCATCGTAACAAGAAAATAAAGTTTCTACAATCTGATCACAGAGGCGAATATTTGAGTTATGAGTTTGGTCTTTATTTGAAACAATGTGGAATAGTTTCACAACTCACGCCACCTGGAACACCACAGCGTAATGCCGTGTCCGAACATCGTAACCGCACTTTATTAGATAAGGTGGGATCTATGATGTTTCTTACCGATTTACCACTATCATTTTGGGGTTATGCATTAGAGACAACTGCATTCACGTTAAATAGGGCACCATCTAAATCCATTGAGACGACACCGTATGAACTGTGGTTTGGCAAGAAACCTAAGCTGTCATTTCTTAAAGTTTGGGGTTGCGATGCTTATGTGAAAAAGGCTTCAGCCTGATAAGCTCGAACCTAAATCGGAGAAATGCATCTTCATAGGATACCCAAAAAGAAACTGTTGGGTACACCTTCTATCACAGATCCGAAGGCAAGATTTTTTGCTAAGAATGGATCCTTTCTAGAGAAGGAGTTTCTCTCGAAAGAAGTGAGTGGGAGGAAAGTAGAACTTGATGAGGTAGTTGTACCTTCTCTCAAGTTGGAAAGTAGTTCATCACATAAATCTGTTCCAGTGATGCCTACACCAATTAGCGAGGAAGTTAATGATGATGATCATGAAACTTCAGATCAAGTTACTACCAAACCTCGTAGGTCAACCAAAGTACGTTACGCACCAGAGTGGTATGGTAATCATGTTCTGGAAGTCATGTTACTAGACCATGACGAACCTACGAACTATGAGGAAGCGGTGATGAGCCCAGATTCCGCGAAATGGCTTGAGGCCATGAAATCTGAGATGAGATCCATGTATGAAAACAAAGTATGGACTTTGGTTGACTTGCCCAATGATTGGCAAGCCATAGAGAATAAATGGATCTTCAAGAGGAAGATGGACGCTGATGGTAGTGTTACTATCTACAAAGCTCGACTTATCGCAAAAGGTTTTCGACAAGTTCAAGGTGTTGACTACAATGAGATTTTCTCACTCGTAGCGATGCTTAAGTCTGTCTGAATCATGTTAGCAATTGCCACATTTTATGAAATCTGGCAAATGGATGTCAAAACTTCCTAAATGGATTTCTTAAAGAAGAGTTGTATATGATGCAACAAGAAGGTTTTGTCAATCTTAAAAGTGCTAACAAAATGCGCAAGCTCCAGCGATCCATCTATGGACTGGTGCAAGCGTCTTGGAGCTGGAATATACGCTTTGATGAGTTGATCAAAGCATATAATTTTATACAGACTTGCAGTGAAGCCTGTATTTACAAGATAGTGAGTGGGAGCACTACAGCCTTTCTGATAAGTATATGTGAACGACATATTGTTGATCGGAAATGATGTAGAATTTTCTGGAAAGCATAAAGGAGTGTTTGAAAGGAGTTTTTCAAAGAAGACCTCGGTAAAGCTGCTTACATATTGAGCATCAAGATCTATAGAGATAGATCAAGACGCTTGATAAGTTTTTTCAATGAGTACATACCTTGACAATATTTTGAAGTAGTTCAAAATGGAATAGTCAAAGGAGTTATTGCCTGTGTTGCAAGGTGTGAAGTTGAGTAAAGAATCAAAACCCGACCACGAAAGAAAATAGAAAGAGAATGAAAAGTCATTCCCTATGCCTCAGTCATAGGTTCTATAAAGTATGCTATGTCAGTACTGCACCTATTGTGTACCTCACCATGAGTTTGGCAAGAGGGTACAATAGTGATCCAGGAGTGGATCACTAGACAACGGTTAAAATTATCCTTAGTGGAACAAGGATATGTTTCTCGGTTATGGAGGTGACAAAAAGTTTGTCGTAAAGGGTTACATCGTTGCAAGCTTTGACACTAATCCGGATAACTCTAAGTCTCAATCTGGATACATATTGAAAGTGGGAGCAATTAGCTAGAGTAGCTCCGTGCAAAGCATTGTAGACATAGAAATTTGCAAAATACATACGGATCTGAATTTGTCACACCTGTTGACTAAACTTCTCTCACAAGCAAAACATGATCACACCTTAGTACTCTTTGGGTGTGAATCACATGGCGATGTGAACTAGATTATCGACTCTAGTAAACCCTTTGGGTATTGGTCACATGGTGATGTGAACTATTGGTGTTAAATCACATGGCGATGTGAACTAGATTATTGACTCTAGTGCAAGTGGGAGACTGAAGGAAATATGCCCTAGAGGCAATAATAAAGATGTTATTTATATTTTCTTATATCATGATAAATGTTTATTATTCATGCTAGAATTGTAATAACCGGAAACTTGATACATGTGTGAATACATAGACAAAACAAAGTGTCCCTATTATGCCTCTACTTGACTAGCTCGTTAATCGAAGGTGGTTAAGTTTCCTGACCATAGACATGTGTTTTCATTTGATGAACGAGAACACATCATTAGGAGAATGATGTGATGGACAAGACCCATCCGTTAGCTTAGCATGTTGATCATTCAGTTTTATTGCTATTACTTTCTTCATAACTTATACATATTCCTTTGACTATGAGATTATGCAACTCCCGAATACCGGAGGAACACCTTGTGTGCTATCAAACGTCACAACGTAATTGGGTGATTATAAAGATGCTCTACAGGTGTCTCCGAAGGTGTTTGTTGGGTTGGCATAGATCGAGATTAGGATTTGTCACTTCGAGTATCGGAGAGCTATCTCTGGGCCCTCTCGGTAATGCACATCATGATAAGCCTTGCAAGCAATGTGACTAATGAGTTAGTTGCAGGATGATGCATTACAGAACGAGTAAAGAGACTTGCCGGTAACGAGTTGAACTAGGTATGAGGATACCGACGATCGAATCTCGGGCAAGTAACATACCGACACTACAAAACAAATACACTTCCGTGATGATACGTGTTTGTCACAGTAGGTCGCGTTTTTTGTCATGCATGTACATCCATGATGATTTTATGACAGAATCAAGATAGTCATACCTGTGATGTCGTAGAAGTGTTCCATGCCAAAATTATCATCACGGAAGTGTCCACTTGCATGACGATAAATCGTGCGTCACAGAAGTGCTTTTGTCAAGGGTGACCGACACGTGGCATCCACCGTAACGGAACGCCGTTAAGCTATCGGGTTCGGTTTTGGATCTGATAACCCGTTAACAGCCCCGACCAATGGGGATTTTCCACGTGTAAAATCATCATTGGCTGGAGGAAACACGTGCCGGCTCACTGTTGGGACAGATGTCATCCACTCATTGGACGCAAGGCGCCTATGATACGTCTACACGTGGCACGACCCAACAGAGGCCCATTCATGTGAAAAGGCCGGCCTGTTTGACTTGGTCAAAAGATGGCGGGCCGGCCCACGGAAAGCCTGATAACGGCATGTTTGCATATAGCCCATTTACAGCCCGCTAACTCACGGCCCGTTACGGCCTAAGGGAATTAGGCCCAGTAGCGTCATCTGGGCCGTCCAATATGATTCCAGCCCGTTGTAACTTCCGGCCCATGTATGGCCCATGACGTATTTCGGCCCATATGAGTCCCTTTGTAACTCTTGGCCCATTAATGGTCCGTGGTGAAACCGGCCCGTAATGAACAGTGTATCGCTTTATACCCATTAGCGGCCCATTATTCCATTGGGTCGTTTTCAGCCCGTGTTACCTTTCGGCCTTCTCAGGGCCCATTTATTCTTGGGCTCACTTCAAGATTCGGTTACTTACAGCCCGTTCATCGCCTTTTTCGCTAGGGCCAAATTCAGCTGTGGATACAGTCGGCCCGTTTATGGCCCGTTAATCTGTTGGGCCATTTTCATAGCATCATCAAATACGGCCTATTAACGGCCTGTTATGGTCAGCGCATAAAATGTATGATTTCCACTCTAGCCCATTTACGGCCCCTTATACGGCCCGTACAAGGCCCATGGATGAGACGGCCCGTAGAAAGCCCATGCATCCTACGAGATGTAGAAGGCCATTGACCCGACGGCCCATAGAAGGCCCATTTATCTGACGGCCCATAGAAGGCCCATGGATCCGACTGCCCATAGAAGGCCCATGGATCCGACGGCCCATAGAAGGCCCATGGATCCGACAGCCGATAGAAGACCCATGGATCCGACAACCCATAGAAGGCCCACGGATCCGATGGCCATAGAAAGCCATGGATCGTCTGTCCCGTAGATGGCCCATGGAACGTACGGCCTGTGGAGGGCCATGGTCACTACAACGTTTGGGCGAGTTGGCCCTCGTTTGAACGATATAGCATATTCAAAGAATTATCCTACTCTATGCTATCACCTCTAAAAAACATACACTATACAATAAAGAGACTAAGGCATAGAAACGTAGAATAATCCTACACTATACAATAAAGAAATTACAGCCGATTATACCCACCGGGCATTATGGTTCGCACCGGTGATAATAAAGCATACACAAACAGCAAATTACATACACTGGGCAAATACAGCTCATACATCATGGACGCGCATCAACATAACTTACCATTTGAACTATAATCTCTTCAGGAAATAGGATTGGCCGGATTTAGATAGCACAAATTTCAGTCTGCAAAATCTCCAATTCCTTCGTTGTTACCTTAGTGTCTTGTTTCATTTTTTTGACTCCTGCATCTAATATCTGCATGTCCAGTCTCAACTTGTTGATTGTACGTTGAGAATCATGTACACGTTGTCTTGCCACCTCTAGTTGATGCTTGAGAACATCAAAGACATTCCAGCCCAATCCATAATCATTCGGTAACGGCCATGCCGACCGCCGCAGATCTTTGTGTTGATGTCACTTCATCCTGAAATGTTTCTATAAGTACACATGACTAGGGCAAAAATATAGTTACAACAAAGGAAGCGAGCAAGATGACTATTTTGTACATGGCAAAACAAGACTAACAATAATGTTACACGTCATGAAGCATAAGCGGTGATATTTTAAAATTATAAAAGGTAGTCCAGTGCAGCCTTCATACGAAATCTCTCTTAGCTCACCAGAGGAGCATGATGTTGGGGCCCAATCCAAAACACGCATAAGTTACAAATTTAGACAACACGCTATGTGAAGTAAGCAATCAGTTGGCCATTCTGTAGCTCAATTAATGTCTTAGGGAGCATAATGAACATCAGAGGGTTTCATATAAATATACTACAGCAAGCAAAACTTTGCAATCATTAGCCTAGTATAAACTAGATTGGGAGCCTCATGCAATAATAGTTGGTTAATAGACTTCAAAGCTTCAGGCACACTTCGGCAGAGTAATTAAATGGTAAGGCCTTTAATTATGTCAACTAATAGTTATACAAGTACCCAACATCAGGCATCATTCTTTGGGCATCTCATTAACTGAGGACATATAAAGCAATTGAAAAGAGCAAATTAACTATGCCTGAAACAAACAAGGAATTGAACTGTTGAGTTGGATACAGTGACTTACCTTAACAGGTTGAAGAGGCTCAGTGCAGCTCCTACTTCTCTTGCAAGACTCCTTCCTAACATCTTGTACTTGGAAATCCTCAATCTTATCTTCATTGCACCCCCTCTGCAAGGTGACACAAACTAGTTACTCGTCTCCTTGGAAGATAAATATGCATACTTTCCAGTCTGTGAACACAAAAGGATGAGATTATCACAAAACAACACCACATAATGAAACATGCCGCATCTCTTGCACTTGCACACAACTAGGCATACCTTCGAACTAGATCTCCAGGTGCTCTTGGAGAGCCTACTTTAGTGTAGAACCAAACCTTTATGTCACCTATGTGTTAGAAAAGGCCCCACTACGGCAGCCCTTAGTGTTTAAATCGTTGACAAGCTCTATCAGAGTGTTAGGTCAAGAACAACAAGTAATCAAAGCAAACAGTCCTAGTATGGCTGGCTGATGCAAACAAGCAATTGAACAGATGTGTGAGCAAATCTTACATATCAAGAAAAGAAGCAAAGAAGGAGGCTTAAAGACCATCACTTGACTGACCAGATTTAAGGGGCATTGAAACATCATGTGCAACGTATGAACTAACATAAACATTGCATATTCCAGATTCTACAATGGAATGCACATGTATTAGCTTATGCCATGTATGATGATGCCTAAATGTACACTATAGCAGGCAGGGGTGATTCATCATTGCACGCACAATTGAATTGCAAGTTAAGGGCCAGTTATATTCCGCCTTTTGAGGGCTTATTGTCAAAATAAGCCATAGAAGATGTAAATAAGTCATTTTTGAGTTATGGGCTTGGGCTTAACTAATTTCGCTTTGAGGGGTTGTTTCGGTAGAACCTCACTAAAATTGAAGGAAGGGAATAGTGAAATGACTCATTGTTCCGCCTATATTACACTCAAAATGCAACCATCGACGCCTGTCACGCCTCACCCTCAAGTAAAACAAACGCAAGCTGCTCATTGCCTGCCCGCTTGCATCTCCTCTCCCTTTCCTCTACTCGATCCCCGCCTGCAAAGACTAGGGTTCCTCCAACAGCCGTCGCCATCGGTCCCATCTGGCCTAGTCTCGACGATGCTCTGTCCAGCTAGGCTACATGGTCGGCGGGTTGGGGCAAATCTCCCCGCTGCTCCTCCCTCTGGCGCCGCCCCTCATTCTCATGGTCTCCAGCAGCTGCTCCACTGTGGTTCGTCCAACGCACTACTCTGGCAAGCGCTGCACAACTACGGCTAATGCCACACTACGGCAGAAGGCACCTTATTCCCCCTCCCCACCTCCCAGGCCATGGCCTTGAGGTGCTGTTGAAGGATGAGCTCATCCAACAAGGTGAGGATCTCCTCTGATTTTTTGCCCAATTTTCATTATGATCCACTATACGATGAATTGCTATGAGTTGCTTCTACTGCTGCTATATGATGTGTTGCTATGAGCTACTCCTACTGCTGCTCTATGATGAATTGCTATGAGTTGCTACTATATGATGAATTGCTATGAGCTGCTGCTGCTATATGATGAATTGCTATGAGCTGCTGCTGCTATATGATGAGTTGCTATAAGCTGCTCCTGATGCTGCTGTATGATGAATTGCTATGAGCTGCTCCTGCTGATGCTATATGATGAATTGCTATGAGTTGCTCCTGTTGCTGCTATATGATGAGTTGCTATGAGCTGCTCCTGCTGCTGCTATATGATGAATTGCTATGAGCTGCTCCTGCTGCTGCTATATGATGAATTGCTGGTGGTATATGATGAATTGCACACTGCTGCTGTTGCTGCTGTATGATGAGTTGCTATGAGCTGCTGCTACTATATGATGCTTTCAGGTGGTGCTGCTATATGATAATAACCAGCCACTTGGACCATCAAATTTCAATAAATAATTGTTCTTCATTTAAATGTGGGTCATGCGTTCTTCGTTTAAATTAGGCAACGGGATCTCTATTGAAAACATTGACCAAAATAGATTGTGCCAAGTAGATGGTATCTTTGTATTTGCATTTTGAGCAAATAGTGATGGTCTGTTTTCCTATCATATTAATTACTGCACTGGGTTCAATTTGTGATGTTTGCAAGTCAAATTAATTTTCATATGGGCAGCAAAATGAAAAAAATATAATGCAATCTAGACTTTTCTCTGATCATACCAAAGATAAGTTGAAAATGCAATGAAAAGAACTGGTTGGCTTATTACATGGAGCTTATATTCACAGGTGCTTATTTTCTTAGGATAACTCGTAATAACTGTCCCTAAGAAACTTGGCCAATAGAACTGACATACAAATAACATGTCACGATGATTGCAATGGAGGAGTGACGTACCATAGCACACTGTATAGGCACACCACTGGCTCTCCTTTTTTGGTGATGTTCCATGAAATTGCCACATACATCTTGTACTTTTTCAATGTGTAACCCTATCTGCAAGTTGACACGGCTAATTTCAGACATCTCTACATGATAATACATTGCATATCCCTTGCGCATATTTAAACCACCAATTAATGATTGTGTGCGTAGCATAAACTATCCATGACTATGTGTGCTGGACTAGCAGGCACTCTAAGGGAGCCTAATGTAGTGCACTGGAATTCCTACATGCCACCTGAGGGAGTCCTGGATTAGGGGGTATCCGGACAGCCGGACTATATACATCGTCCGGACTATTGAAGCGTGAAGATACAAGACTCAAGACTTCGTCCCGAGTCCGGATGGAATTCTCCTTGGCGTGGAAGGCAAGCTTGGCGATCCGGATATTATATTTCCTTCCTTGTAACCGACTCCATGTAAACCCTAGCCCTCTTCGGTGTCTATATAAACCGGAGAGGTTGGTCCTTAGAAGGCCGATCACAATTACAATCATACCATCATAGGCTAGCTTCTAGGGTTTAGCCTCTACGATCTCGTGGTAGATCTACTCTTGTACTACCCATATCTTCAATATTAATCAAGCAGGAAGTAGGGTTTTACCTCCATCGAGAGGGCCCGAACCTGGGTAAACATTGTGTCTCTTGCTTCCTGTTACCATCAGCCTAAGACGCACAGATCGGGACCCCATACCCGAGATCCGCCGGTTTTGATACCGACATTGGTGCTTTCATTGAGAGTTCCTCTGTGTCATCACTACAGGGCTCGATGGCTCCTTCAACCATCGTCAACAACACGGTCCTGGGTGAGACCTTTCTCCCCGGACAGATCTTCGTGCTCGGCGGCTTCGCCCTGCGGGCCAATTCGCTTGGCCATCTGGAGCAGATCGATAGCTACGCCCGCCACCGATCAGATCGAAACCTGAACTACACGGCGGACATCCGCGAGACCGGATCTTCGACGGATTCGGGCCTATGCCAGAGCACCGGACAACGACGAGCACGGCTTAGACTCGCTGTCGGACAAAGCTCGGTATCACCCGCAGTAGCCTCGACCTAAATCCGGAGCAGCTGCGCTGCCCTAAGGATCGGAGGGCTGGACCCCGCCCGCAGATCGCACACTCATCGGGCGGTGGAGCCGAACACGGCCTTACCTCTGTGGTGGCCTATGACTCGACCCCGGATTTGTATCCGGATGTTGGTTCCATCCGCAGACTCGAGCCAGTCAAGCTAGGTTGGGCCCGAATGGAGTTCACCATCATGATATCTTCCAAAGACTCGCCTTTGGCGACATGCTGAACTCGTTAAAACTCTCTTTGACAAAAAATTCGGTCGAACTATGTCCGCTCGAGGGAAGCAAAGCACGAAGAAATTCGTTACCCACCCACCACCCACTTCATAGCCACGGTCGATGATTTAACCGACGTGCTTGACTTCGACTCCGAAGGCATCGACAGCATGGACGATGATGCAGGAGAAGATTTGGAATCTATGGGGCGCTGGACTTCTTCCTCATCACATGACATATACATGGTGGATACGCCCAAAGAGGACAAAGGCGACAATCCGGAAGATAAAACCCCCGGGAAAAAGCCAAAGCGATGGCGCAGACGCCGTTCTAAGTCCAGCAACAGTAAAAATAGCGACAAGAGCTCTAGAAGGATCGATACTACAGTCAATTCCGAAGGCAACAACGACCATACGGACCCAGCGATGAAGCAGGGCGAACCAGGCCACCCCGAACACAGTTCGGAGTAGATGCCCGAGGACAATGCTCCCGACGGACGAGGTCATCAAACCGAACCAGCACAAGAAAACAGTCCAGATGACGATGCATTCATCATCCCAGAAAAACGCGTGGAACGAGATAACCTACACAGAAAGCTTATGGCCACCGCAAGAAGTCTAAAGAAGCAGAAGCAACGGCTCAAAGCCGCACAGGAAACGCTCAACCGTAGATGGAATAAAGTGCTAGACACTGAAGAAAGATACGGTGATGATCGCCATACAAAGAGCTATCCAAAACGCAAGCTACTGCCAGAATTCAACGACGAAGCCGTGCCACTTCATAACCACAACAAAGTGGCTACCGACGCCGCGCACGATCTACGTGAGCACCTGGATAAGAAAGCTGGCGCGGCCAGGTCCATTTATGGATCTAAAGGATACACCCCGGCAAGGGACTATGGTCACCAAAACTTTTATGCCACTCGAATACCAGTTCGGAATAAACACCGGACACAACAATAGCCGACGGCATGCCACAACATGTCCAGATACAGAGGGGCTGCTCACCCCCTGTGCTTTACCGAAGAAGTACTGGACCATGAATTTCCACAGGGCTTTAAACCTGTGAATATAGAGGCATACGATGGAACGACAGACCCAGGTGTCTGGATCGAGGATTTTATCCTGCATATACATATGGCTCGTGGGGATGACCTCCACACCATCAAATATCTTCCCCTCAAAATGAAGGGACCAGCTCGACACTGGTTGAAAAGCCTCCCCGAAAATTCAATTGGGAGTTGGGAGGAACTCGAGGACGCTTTCAGGGCCAATTTTCAAGGGACCTATGTCCAGCCTCCGGATGCTGACGATTTAAGCCACATAATCCAACAACCCGGAGAGTCCGCCCGCAAGCTTTGGAACAGATTCCTCACTAAGAAGAACCAAATTGTCGATTGTCCGGACGCCGAAGCTTTAGCGGCATTCAAACATAGCATCCGTGACGAGTGGCTCGCCAGACACCTCGGCCAAGAAAAGCCGAGGACAATGGCAGCCTTAACAAGCCTCATGACCTGCTTTTGCGTGGGTGAATACAGGAGGCTGGCCCGTAAAAGCACCAGCGATCCCAGCACATCCGAAATGAGGGACGGCAACGGGAAGCCACGCGTAATAAAAACAAACGCCAAGACAAGGAAGAGAGGCTGGACAACACAACGGTTAACGTCGGATTCAGGGGATCTCGACCCGATCAGCAAAGAAGCCACCTAAAGGCAGTAAAGAGGGACCGTCCGGTCTGAACAGAGTCTCGATGACCGTGCAAATTCATGGCACCCCGACAAACCTCGCGAACCACACGCACGTAGAGTGTTGGGTCTTCAAGCAGGCCGCAAATTAAATGCCGAACACAAGGGAAGGGAACACCATGAAGACGAGGATGAACCTCGTCACCAACACCGGGGACAGAAAAAATTCCCACCAGAGGTCAAAATAGTAAACATGATCTACACAGCTCATACATCCACGAGAAGGCACGAACACGCACTCGGAAACGCGTGCGCTATAGAGCCCATCGTACCCACACCTAGCTATTGGATGACTAGTCCGATCACCTTCGATCACACGAACCGCCCGACTAGTATTCGGCGCGAAGGATCAGAGGCCTTGGTGCTTGACCCAATAATCGACGGATACCATCTCACCCACGTCCTCATGGACGGCGGCAGCACTCTCAATTTAATATATGAGGACATCGTCCGCAGGATGGGGATAGACCCATCCGAATTAGGCAAAGCAACACCACCTTCAAGGGGTGATACCAGCGCTGAAGCCTACAGCAGGGGCTCCGTCGCATCGAGGTAACATTCGCCCCCTACCAACTCCGTATAAAGAATTACTCTTCATCATCGCACCTTTCCAAAGCGACTATCATGCATTGCTTGGAAGAACGACCTTCGCCCACTTCAACGCATTACCGCACTATGCCTACCTTACACTCAAGATGCCCGGTCCACGTGGCGTCATCACCGTTAACGGAAAGATAGAGCGCCCTTCACGCGCGGAGGAATACGCAATGGCCCTAGCGGCCGAACTATAAGCGGACTCCAATGTCAGAAAGCATGACTGGTCATCAAGACCACGACTTCGTTAGACGAGTCCGACAAATTCGGATAAAACTGAACCAGGGCACCATATATGTAATCCCATAGAGGACACCAGGGGCTGTAGATATTTAATATAGCCCTAAACTTGGCTCAACCTTATTGGCAGGCCAGCATTTCACACTTTTACTATTCATCGCATACTTACGTTGTACTCCCTTACATGAGTTTTCTTCTTCACAGACAACATTCGCGCGATGCCCTTCTAGGATACGGCACAACGGAGACAAAGGCGTAGACGTGCAGCAGGGCCCCGCTCAACAGGTTTCTCTTTAGATTAAGCCCCTGTGTAAACCTTTTCTACTGCCTCTTGTTGTTGGGTTCCATACCCATAGAGTATGCTGCCGTTTTTGGCATTTCGCCACGGCATACTAATGCACGTACCTGGAACCAGAGGGTTTATAATAAATGGGCCTTTTTGGCCCATTTTATGTTATAAAGTCCGAACACCTTCGGGAGTGTTCGGCGTCACGAGTTTGGCCTTATATGCATCAGCTCCGAATCATGTCTTTGGTCAAATGTTGGGTTTGCCCTGCCCTGGTTTTCCGCCTACGCTCCGCTTTTATCAGCTAAGGCGGCTAAAGGAGAACTATCGCGATTGTGCCCTGTTATTCCAGATGTGCACCTCAAAGAGAGAAAGCCGAAAACTAACTGTCATGATACAGCGAGAGACTGTTCAACCACTCGAAGACTTATCGGAATCTTTAGGATCCCTCCGCATTAACGAAGGACTGTTTCCCGGTCATGTACACACGCACCCATATTCGGATGCACACGAAGGTGTAGCCCCACTATTAGACTCCAATGGCTAAGAGAAAGTGTTACAGCTATATAGTTCGGTTGCCTAGTTCAACATGCGATCACCTCCTTAATGGACCAAGACGTTGGATCAAGTGTGATTATGCACATTTTTCATAACACCCCGCATTGTATGCGTAAATAAGCCAACGATCGCTAACTTCGGATTACATATACATATATAAAAAAACGGCCGCACAGGAGACACAATAATACTTTCAGGCAAAAAGTATAAATATAGCCTTATAACCAAAATAACATTGTTTTTACAATGATCTGATTTATCACTTGAACAAGACATTCTTCGAGCACCGCGCCTCTATTAAGCGGGCACCTTCTGTTACCTGCGCCAAATAGTGCTCGGTCGGATATTGGCCTCCCCCCGGATTCTGGGTCGCCACAACGGTGGCCTCCATATCTGTCCAATATGCTTTAACGCGGGCAAGGGCCATCCGTGCACCTTCTACGCACGCTGACCTTCTCATAGCATCGATCTAAGGTACGGCCCCAAGGAACTGTTGCACCAAGCCAAAGTAACTGTCCGGCTTAGGCCCCTTTGGCCAAAGATGGTCTATTACAGACCGCATTGCAAGCCCGGACAACCTGTGAAGTTCCGCCACAACAGCCATCTTCTCACTTAACGGCAGCATGGGAGCATTGAATTACGCACCGTAAAAGCTTCTCCACTTCTTTATCAACTTGAACCTCGAAAAACTTGGCTGCATCACCGTACTCTTCGCCAAGTCCGCATACACATCCGCAGGACTCCAAATATTCATCCAGGAAGCATACCATGGATCTAATAACTTCGTCCAGTAGTAGGAGCCCCCACCGTGATTTTACCTACCGCTGAAGCTCCTCCCGCACACTCCGACCTCGGTCCGATTCCATGGCGGCATTATGCCTTGTTCAGTCGGTCGAACTAGCCTCATTCTCCTTTTCAAGGAGTTCATAACGGTCGGCGGCATTCTTAACTCCACAGCCATTTCGCTATCTTTTCCCCGCTTGGCGATGAGCAGCTGTTCGCTCTCAACTCTTCGCCGCTTTTAGGGCAGCCGATTGCTAACCCGAGCTTGCTCCTTGGCTCGCAAGTTCCGCCTCAGGCCTCCACGGCAGCAGCACCATTTGCAGTCCGAACATATTACATTATGCCGCTCTCATATTTTCCTATACAACATAATAAGGAAGGCAGAGCACATACCTTGTGACTTGTCCAGCCGCTCGTTCACCAGCGTGATATCGGCATCAATAGATCCGATTTGCCTCGTTAGTTCGGCAACTTCAACGGACTGGTCGGCGGCCGGACCCACTGATACCTGCGCATTTGTACAGCGCAATCATTTATATATGATCCCCCGTTTGCCGCCTACGGCGGGCAACCCGAGTCTCAGGGGCTACTATCTATATGAAGCACACCTAGCGCGTGCCTCACAGCCAGAAAATAGTGTATTTTTCACTACATACCTCAAAGCCTCTGAGCAGACTTGTAAATGCTTCATTCAAACCGCTTGTGGCGGATGAAATCTTCTTCAACACCGTGCTCATTAATGAGCGGTGCTCCTCCGAGAGTGCAGCTCGCTCCAGTAGGCATGTCAGTACGTCCGGCCGGACATCGCACCATGCCGGACCCTTCTCATTGCCCCTTGTGGGAGCCAAAGGCTCCGGGCTCAGGGCAGCTGACGTATCGGCTTCCGGTTTCGACGGGTTCGGACTCCTCTGTGACGATACCTCGGTGTCGCCCGCCTCATGAGTCGGAGAGGTGGGTGGGGTTTCGCTCTCCATCATCTCCGGAGGAAGATCCCCCGAAGACGAACTTTGTTGAGAAGAGCTGCTTGCTGGACTGCAAAAGACAGATCCTGCTTATTGATCTAGGAGAAACGCAGCACCTTTGAGTTAACAATTGACTTACAGCTCGTTGGAGGGCTGGCCCGCATGGGGCATGACGCTGTAGGGTGCCTGCCGGGCAGAGCCCCCTGGTGATACCTTTTTCCCTAGTTTGGGCATCTCCGTCTCCAAGTCTACGGAGGCAGCCCTCTTCTTACCACACGGGGAGGAGGCTTTGGCCCCCCCTTCCCGACTATCCTCCTTAGGGGAGCTAACAATTCCCCCGGTTCAGATGCATAGCGTGTGAAGTTCGGTTTCTTCGTTCTTCTCCTTGTCTTTCCTTGAGGGCATCCTGCTGAGTACCCGGCCAAGCATCTTGGCCATGGTGGGGCCAAAGTAGCCTTCGAAGGGGCGCGGACACCGATTCTTCCACCTTGCTAAGCCATTCCCGCCACTTGATGAGTTTTAGAATAACAACTATGATAAATGCAAAACAAGGTGTCCGGTATCAAGGTTACTTACTGGGGTATCTAGGCGATTGCAGCTTAGGCCCGCATCCTCGGCGGTGTCTGGACACTCTACTTTCGGTCCGAAGAATAATTTGCACATCCCTTCGAGCTTCAAGCCAAAGAAGTGCTTAACAGTCCGCGGACCCTCTGGATTGAACTCCCACATCCGGAGAGGCCGGCGTTGGCACGGCAACATCCGTCGGATTAACATCACTTGCATTATGTTGACAAGATTAATATATCTCTCTAGAAGCTCCCGGATGCAGCTCTGCAGTACAGGTACATCACCAGCGGGCCCCCAATTCCATCCTACGTCGGTCCAAGACGCCAGTTGTGACGGAGGGCCCAAGCGAACTCGGAGGCGGCCACCCACTTTGTGCCTCGGGAGCCAGAATATAAAACCACCTCCGTACATACATCGAATACTTCGAAAAGAGCCTTCGCCATGGGGCGCTATGCTCTCGCTTATTATGGCACCTCCGCAGACTGCGTGTTGCCCTCGATCATCTTCACTTCACATTGAAGGTCTTGAGCCATAAGTCGAAATGTGGGTGACGGGAGGAAGGCCTCACACACTATAATGAACAACGAGATGTGGAGGATAGCGTCCGGAGCTAGATCATGGAAATCCAGCCCGTAATAGAACATGAGCCCCCTCACAAAAGGATCGAGGGTGAGGCCCAAGCTGCGGAGGAAGTGAGGGACAAACACGACGCTCTCGTTGGGCTCCGGTGTAGGGATGACCTGCCCGGAGCAGAAGCTCTGGCTTTGGATGTCGGCGGTCAAATATCCAACTGCCTAAGCCGCAATGTCCTCCTCTTGAATCGAGGAGGCCACCCATCGGCCTTGAGGGTTGGATCCAGACATATTGGAGGATCTAGGGTGTTGGAGCTTAGGCCTCGGGTGTTAGAACTCTATGTGCGAGAAAGCGCGAGGGAAGTGGAGAAGAGGCGTAGGCCTCAGCCCCTTTTATAAAGGGGGTGAATATCAAGAGTCCTTAGGGTGACCGCTTGAGGTTTACCCAATGGCACACGGAGTTGTGCCAATAGTCGTCGTGGGGCTACGCACGCCCGCGTTGATGGAAGATCCCGTAATAAGAGGAACACGATCTCTGCCTCAAGAGGATGTGCCAATAAAACCGCCTCGCAACACGAGTCGAGGTAGGGCGAAAAACACCAGTTCATGTTGGACCGGGCCATGATGCGAAGACATGACGTACAAAGATTGCCAACAGATCAGATTTATGCTATAATGGTGCATGAGAATCACCTCGCGGATCCGGACATGATCTAAGTGTTCAATAATTACTTTGGAGTATTTAGAGATGGAACCCGCCTCGCAATGTCAAGACAAGATCACGCGGACTCATCATCATTGAAGCCCGGTTCAGGGCTACCGAGGGAGTCCTGATTAGGGGTATCCTGACAGCCGACTATATACATCGTCTCGGACTATTGAAGCGTGAAGATACAAGACTCAAGACTTCGGCCCCGTGTCCGGATGGAATTCTCCTTGGCGTAAGGTGCAAGCTTACGATCCGGATATTATATTTCCTTCCTCGTAATCGACTCCATGTAAATTCTAGCCCTCTCCGGTGTCTATATAAACCGGAGAGGTTGGTCCTAGAAGGCCGATCACAATTACAATCATACCATCATAGGCTAGCTTCTAGGGTTTAGCCTCTACGATCTCGTGGTAGATCTACTCTTGTACTACCCATATCTTCAATATTAAAAAAGCAGGAAGTAGGGTTTTACCTCCATCGAGAGGGCCCGAACCTGGGTAAACATTGTGTCTCTTGCTTCTTGTTACCATCAGCCTAAGACGCACAGATCGGGACCCCCTACCCGAGATCCGCCGATTTTGACACCGACACCACCTACGATTTTGTGTAATGTACTGCCTCTGTTCCTAAATATATGTCTATGTAGAGATTCCAGTATGGACCACATACAGATGTATATAGATGCATTTTCGAGTGTAGATTCACTCATTTTGCTCCTTATGTAGCCTATATTGGAATCTCTGGAAAGACTTATATTTAGGAACGGAGGTACGAGGTAGTATCATGTATGACATCTACATATCTAATTTAGCATCGAGTAGTAGAAATCATTGTCTGCACAAAGGGATTACTGGTCGAAAATCATAGCAAAGCACGCTGGCCGGCACAGAACAATACAAGAGAGCGAGAGAGAGAGACACGCTTACAAGATCATAGCAATGCCTCGGTCCAGGATCTTGGTTGGCCAAGCTGTTAGATCCGTAAGAAACATCGCCCTTGTAGTTTTGCCACCGCATAACAATGTAACAAAGAACCTATTAGTATATTTGAAGTACATCGGGCGTGATGCCGGACGGGTTTAAAGGTGACAAGTACCTAGGCCGTGGCGGGTGCTTGGCATCTTACCGCACGGTGGGAATCGGGTTAGAAATGTCAAGGTGATGACGCCATACCGGGCCGTCGGGTCCGTAAGGAGATCTAGAACCGCCGAGTAGGGTGTTTGTGGAGTGGCTCCGGTAGGGTGGACTACGATGTGGGCGAAGCGGATCTGTGGCCGTGGACGAGGGCGTAGGTGAAGCTGCTCCAGTGGTTGGGTTAAGGATGGTGTCGATGATGCGGATCTACGGCCGTGGACGGGCGCCGGTTGCTCCGTAGGTTGGATGAGGGTGCGAGAAGCGGATCTGAGGCCGTGGACTTGTGAGTTGGCAAAGCGGCCCCGGCAGGGTTGAAAATGGTATAGGCGAAGCTACTCCGGTGGGGTTGACGGTGGTGACGGCGAAGCAGCTCCGGTAGGGTTGAGGAAGGTGTCGACGAAGAGGATCAGAGGTCGTCGACGGGGACGTCGGTGGGGCGGCTCCGGGGTGTGGACGGTTGCGTCTCGTGGGGAGTACAAATGAGCCACTGCAGATGCGCTATGTTGACGAGAGTATCGGCGCAGATCCGCGCCGTGGACAAGGCCGGCACTGAATGAGCTGTGGTACAGCAGGTGGATGAGCAGTATACTTGTTTCTAGGGGAGGTGGAGGGTAGATGCGGCCGCAGGCAGATTCGTGAGGTGGACGCCACCGGGCAAGGAATGGGCTCTGCACGCGGTGGATGAGCAGTCTAGGGTTTCGAGAGGGAGGGGAGAAAGGCCGATGAAGTACGTGACGGCATGATGTGAGATGCTCGTGTTGTGGAGTTAGTCGTTTTATGGAGGGAAGAGGAAATGGGGTGCCATGTAGTGGGGGAACCGAAGTTACCAAAGCAGCCCCGACCTATTATGTAGATGAGGGTATTGTAACTGTTGGTCTCTGTGCACCAAGGACAAAAGGGAATTTTGCATGCTAAAGACTAAGGTGGCGGAAATTTAAGGAGGCGGAGATTTTGCCACCCTTGAGGATCGCTCGTATCCAGCTTCAACTAATTTTGGACCGTAAGCGGAAGGTCATGCGAGACCGTACACGGGCACACGTCAAGAGTTAATAACCGTGTGAAGTCCACCCCGAAAAAAAGATAATAACTCGGGATGATGCGCCGATAACTTGGGCGCTCACACGGGCGCCGCCAATCGTCGGGTGTAGTGGCTGCTCACAAAAAGGGATCAAACGCCAGCCTATGTATTTCGTAAATAGATAATTTAGTGCAATTGGTTGTTTACTTTAAACATAATGCATTGACGTGTTAGTGTAGAGGCGCACAAAAAGAAATGGATATTGTAGTCCACTACTTAAAAGTGTTACCTCATATGATTACATAGCCTCCATTTCATAAATTGTGTACCCGTTGAATTCATATATGAATATTACATATATTACTTCATAATAGAACCTTAAATCATCCAAGACTAATGATTTTGAATGCAAGAGTAACAATGGTGCATGTACATGATAGCTACATTGGTTGTTTGAAGAAACATCACCGTAACTTTGGCATGCACAACCTAAAAGGTTCATTTAAATAGAAAAATGTTATATGTGAGTGTACAATCTTTATAGCGTTGAATCGATATTGTACCTTTGGCCATATATGAAGTAGATATTGATTTATGTTCAAGCGATGCACGCCCACGATCGCTAGATAGTGATACGTGAATGAATTGTGCAATCTCTCTCACACGCATACATATCTCATTTCCTGTGGGCATCGGAATCACACACGCCACTTCATGTATTTCTCTCCTTCACAAGGTTAGAATTCGCCTTTCTACCTGCCCCTACAAGTCTCTCACACAGAAAACACACACGCTCTCTCTGTCGAACACGCCCACCCCTTTAATTCCGCCCACCCACAACCACTAACATCTCAAAGTATAATAATGTCTCTCACACATATTCCTAAGGTTAACTCGAGTTCGGGAACCATATGAATACATACAATGGAATTCCAGCAAAGCACCTTTTGTTTTGAGATTTCGCTCTCTCTCTCTCCCTCCTCTCTCTCTCTCTCTCTCTCTCTCACACACACACACACACACACACACACACACACACACACACGAGCGCGCGCACACACACACATTGTTTCTCGCTTCATTTTTTCCGGCACTTGCATGCACACAATTTTGTTTATCTTCATGATGCTTTAAGTATGCCTCGCACAAATGCTATCTACCTATCCCTTGATATAGCTAGAAATGTGTCACACAAACTCATTCTACCTACTAGCAAGATGCCCATGCGTTGCACGGAACATCAAGATGCACTTGTATGAGTAGTTTATCTTGTGGGAGAAAAGGACGAACGAGGGAATGCCTTATTTGCAAATGCGGAGAGGTGTGTGGGTATCTTTTTGCAAAATTGCCACAGTTTCCTTCCTATCTGTCGGATATAAATCGAATGGCCTATATTGCGGGATGGCAGGAACACCATCATCACCAACTCTGTTTTTATAAGAGTAGGGATATGTAAGTGTCAACGCCCCCCACACACACACCCACACCCACACAGCCACACACACACACTTCCCAACACCGAAGGAGTAGGGTGACACCTCGATCTTGATACTAATCTATCGACTGGCTTCTCTCTCAAACACACACACACACACACTACCCGACACCGAAGGAGTAGGGCGGCACCTCAATCTTGATAGTAATCTATCTGCTCCTCTTTGAAACACACACACACATACACACGCACTTGCTAGTTGTGCCTCTGTGCCTACCGCGCACACTCTTGATACATCTTTCTCTCCCTCCCCCTCCCCTCCACGCCAACAATGACAGCAGAAGGGTGACAACTCGATCTGATCGTAATCTGTCAATTGGTTTCTCTCTCGAACATTGTGTCTCTGTGCCTCGCTCAGTAGCCCCCTCGATATGTAGACTTCTCGCGCGCGCACAGCTGTAGTGACGATGACGCTGAACCCAGTGTGCCTTGTTTTTACCGGCCTCATGTGATAGTTTTCACCCTGTTTTCTGTTAATTAACAAGGCAATCTACTACTAGTGAATCTGAAATCATTCGGGGCAGACATAAAATATATCACTTCAACCCAATTATCGCAGTAACTATTTTAAAAGAAACTAACTAGATGCCCGTGCGTTGCACGAAACATCAAGATGCATTTGTATGAGTAGTTTATCTTGTGAGAGAAAAGGATGAATGAGGGAAGGTCGTATTTGCGAACGTGGAGAGGGGTGTGGGTATATTTTTGCAAAATTGTCATAGTTTCCTTCCTATCCGTTAGATATAAATCCGACGACCTATATTGCAGGATGGCACACACACCATCATCACCAACTCTGTTTTCTACTCCCTCCATTCCTAAATATTTTTATTTTTAGAGATTTCAACAAGTGACTGCATATGGAGCAAAATGAGTGAATCTACACTCTAAAATATGTCTACATACACATCCGTATGTGGTAGTCCATTTGAAATCTAAAAAAGACAAATATTTAGGAACGGATGGAGTATAAGAGTAGACATGGAGATATATCTCCAGCATGGTCTACAACAAAAATGTGCTGGACTGGTTAGCGCCGGATGCTCGCAACGCGATGACATGAGTTCGAATTCTGTCTTTAACTTTAGATTTTTATATTTTATATTACTTATTTAACATATACTTCTTTCGCTATTGTACTGACAGTGGAACCCACAGAGTACTTAGAATACAAGATTAAGGATGGACTTGTTTCTTTTTAACTTTCCATACGGTTGTAGCCACCCCAAGTCACGTATACCTTGTACATGCAATTAACTTTTATAGAGGGACAATCATACACGCAATTAACTCAAATGGATTGGATGTCACTCTATTATTTCTAGCATAAGAGCATCTCCAACGGCAGCCGGCAAATTTCCTCCTGCTTCCTTCCGCGGAGGATGACATCAAACGCCAGCGGCATACATTTTCACAACTCTAACCAACTAGATGAAATTCGTGCAAACACGGACTGATTTCATATAAGAATGAAGGATTTCGTATAAAAAGCCGGATCTTCATATAAACATGATGGATTTCATTACATTTACATGAAGTAAGCGGTGCCAATCCGGCTCTCTTGGTATAATTAATACTCCCTGCGACCGGAAATCTTGTCCTAGAAATGGATGTATCTAGACTTAGTTTAGTTATAGATACATACAATTTATCCATTCTTAGAACAAATATTTCCCGCCAGCTGGAGAGGGAGTACATAATCTAAATGGCCACCCGCGGATCCCTTTGTCTTCCTCATGTTCGGCAGACACTTTGCCGGGTCGACGAAGGTCCTCGGAAGAGACGAAGAAGCAAAGAAACCACCTGAATGCGCAGTCGTCGCCTTGGCGGTGGCCTTCATGGGACCCAAGTGGCGGCAGCCTCCCGTGTTCTACTTCTCCCCAATGATGGCGGTGGACACGGAGAAGCTGGCCACCGACTCGTCGCTCTCCATGCACCCGACTTCTGTCTCTGCCTGCATGGCGCTGCCGTAGGCACGGGAGGCACGCCCACAGACACAGGAGGCGAAGCACCGCAGACACTGGTGGCGCGGTACGACGCGGCAGCAACGACGCCCGTACCGGTGTGCTCGCCGCCGTGCGAGCGTGGAGCAACTCGCCACTCCTCATCGAGCTGAACTGGGTGGCGAAGTTGTTGAACCACGCTACCGCTTAGCGGCAATCGCTCCGTCGGGCCAAGCGAGGTTGGTGAAGCACCGAGCGGCCTCGCCCGTATCCGGAGGGCTCGGCGGGCCACCCAGCCGGGTAATATACCGGAGAACGGCTCCTCAGAAGCCATCGAAAGAGTGGAGAAAATGGTGAAGGAGGAGACGGGGAAGCGGCGGAGGGGTGCGATTCTTGCCCGCTATCTGTCTGGCCTCGTGTAAATAGAGGGAAAACAGTAGGAGCTTGGTCGGCGTCTGGCCTCGTTTAAACTGAGGGCGGACGGGAGGAGCTCGGCCAGTGTTGCGTTTAATTCCGGCCCGCTCATGAACGGACGTGTGGCCGGAGTAGGTTTCTCGGTTTGCATGCGGGTTTAACGGAGGGGTTTGATGGAGGAGAGGAGGTGTGTTCAGCCGGGCGTGCAGCGGGTGGCGCAGTACTATTCGATTTGACAGCGGGCGGCACAATTCTCGATACGGCTTTAATGCAGACGAGGGAGGGAGTAGCGGTTCCCGAAATGTTGAACGACCAATGCATCCTCCTTCAATTAATGCATGAGGGAAGTGATGGGAGGAGGACCGGGAAAAGAGGCTGCACGATATGAATGCAGCGTAGTTTGCCCTCATATAAAGGTGCCCCTCCATTCCAATGCATCTACCACATCGTACGCACCTAAGCATTTGCCTAAGCACCTACACTAAGTGCAAAAGAGCTCACTCCAAACCCATGGCGGCGATGCGCGCGAGCGGCTAGCGGCTGTACCAGATGGTCCACGACGTCGGCCTGCGGCATGGCGCCGAGGATCGTCTCAAGACGGTGTTGGAGACCGGCTGGTGGATGGCCGTCGTCGACGCCAACTACGACTCTCAATTGGACCAGATGATCGTTGCCACCACCAACAAGTTCACCGTCCTCAAGAAGCTCGCAGACGACATCGCCGTACTCCTCCAGCCTGCGTGCCCGGTCTCCTCATTGCCTGCCACCCTAATCGGCCACCATGGCCGGAACCTCTTTCAAGCACTGGTGGCCCTGTGACTGCCCGCCGACACCACGAAGAATGTCCACTTGAGGTCGCGCTTCGCTGCAAGGCCCGCCTGCAAGAATTCGCGACCTACACATACACGCAGTACGAGCAAATCGTGTACATAGGTATCTACAAGGCCGTGAGGACGCCACGACGTTGGCCTTCCTCAACCGTCTGGAAGCCTTGGATGCCTTTGCTGAGAAGCACCTCGACCTTGCCACAAAGCCGCCGCTTAGCCAGCGGTTGGTGGCCCGCGCACTAAGTTGAGGAGGAGGAGGTCGATGTTGATGGATGCATCTTTCTTCTTGCCTTATGTAACCACCATCGCGATCGCATCATCATCGCGCCTTAATTTTATTGTGTTGTTGCATTCTCATTCCAAATACCGACATGTGCGATCCCTTTGCTTAATTATATGCATCACTGTAACTAGTACTCCATCCGTCAATTTATAAGTTGTGCTTACCTTTTCCATCAACTTCGTGCAATGTGTGGGCATCTTGCTAGAAACACTAGAACATGTCGGACCGCATGACCAAACCGACGATGTGCCAACCTAGCTACTACGTACCCTGCTTATCTGGGGAAATAGCCCCTCCCAAGCGTTTCCAATCATTATTTCTATCTATTGATCATGCCAAGGAGCAGAACCAAAATGTTACAATTTATACATGTTTCTCTACTCCTACTCCTATAGAAGACTCAGTTGGTGATGGTGGTGTGTCTGCCATCCGTCGTTTCTGACCATTAGATCTGCATCTAATGGCTGTGAGGTAAGTTGTGGCATTTTTGCAACAACAGCCCACTTCTCTGCTCCAATTTGTAGAAAACCCCTTATTATATTGAAAGCAACCACATCCCTCCCTCACCTCATCAAAACAGCCTGAGAAATATATTTTGAGTGAAAAGTACTCCCTCCGTTCCTAAATATTTATCTTTCTAGAGATTTCAGTGTGACTACATACGGAGCAAAATGAGTGAATCTACACTTCAAAATATGTCTATATAATCCGTATGTGATAGTCCATTTGAAATCTCTAAAAATAAAAATATTTAGGAACAGAGCGAGTAATATATTAGGAGTATATCAAAACAAGAGTGATTTCTTTCAATTTTGTGAACAAGTACTACTATTCTACTACTTTGGATCCGTCGCAACGCACGGGCACATTGCTAGTAAAAGGAAAAGGCTCGCAGCTTTATGTCGAACTCCCCCCACACGCCCGGAATCGGGAGTACTCCACGTCGTCCCGCAAGACGACACATAGCTTAGGGAAGGTGTGTTGCCTAGCATTTTCACTTTCATGTGGGACCACCGTTGAGCAAACCGACTATTGGCAAACCGCACATCATCGTAGGAACAATAAACGGGAAGATCTTGTTTTGGGTGATTTGTCTTTTTTTCTGTCAACATAGTATGAATAATACGATGTGGGGGGCACCCATGAAGCTTATGTGACTTGGTTGCATGGCTATGAAAGGTTAGAGAAAAATAAATAGATAATGTGTTTAGAGTGCACTCCACTAAACAGATATACTTTGGATCCATTGCAACAGGCCGGCACATCTATATCTATACCCCCTATATAGTGTGTGAATAACTTTGAAAGTTGGTCGTTGGATGAAGCCAATCTGATGGTACAAAGATGGCGAATCCGAGCACTACTGGCTGTTGGATATCATCTACATTCCACCAGATTCTGCCACATGTAGAATCTAGAAGACTCCATGGTTGAACTTCATTCATGACTAACTTCGCCACAACTAAGCTTAGGCAAAGTGTGTCTGCCACAAAAAAGGTGGCTAACAAAATGGCCACCACAAGTGTGGCAAGATTTGGCAAGAAGTTGAGTCTATGACATGTGGACCATGTAGCTAGAAAAGTGTGGCAAGCCACAAGTGCAGCAATGAACCTAACACATGCCTGGTGTGTTTGGTAGGGTGTATGAAGGGTGCATGATCCCAAGAGTTCCCTTCTCGACCCACTTTTGGGTGTTTGGTGGAGTGTATGGAGGGTGCATGAGTCCACACCAGATTAACACAAATACACTAGAAGCATGCATGAAGAGAGCATACATGAAGAGGGGTGTTGAGTTGAGCATGCATGAAGAGGGAACAACTATGCTGAGACGAGAACGCAACCAAACACACTTGTGGCACGCCTAAGCTTAGGAATGGCAACTTCAGGCTGCAAACCAAACATCTATACCCCTATATAGTGTGTGAACATAATTAGTTTGATGCCAACAATTGGCATTGCCAATAGTTGGCAAGCCAACATTTGGCAAAATCAAAATTATCCAAATTGTTGGCAACTTTTTGTGAGGTTGAGAAGAAAAGTTGGTAGCCAACCAATCACTAGCCAACATTTGGCATTTGCCAAATATTGGCATGCCAACTTTTGGCATCAAACCAATCATGCTCTAACTTTGAAAGTTGGTCGTTGGATGAAGCCAATCCGACGGTACAAAGATGGCAAATCCGAGCACTACTGGCCGTTGGATATCATCTACATTCCACCAGATTTTGCCACATGTAGAATCTAGAAGACTCCACATGTAGAAGCATAATGCACAAACCACGTAATCTCATGCGTGTAATGCACGGTACCTTACTAGTAGTTGGTAGTAAGAAATAAATTCGGTTTGGCACGATCTCGTGATCATGGGAGCACCACAAGGCCTGCCGCAGGAGTTACATTTCCCTCTCGGGGCCCACGAGACCGAACTTCAGTGGCTTAGTGCCCGGCCTATGAGTCAATGACATGCGGACCTTAAATGTGGCTGGCCCACATGTCATTCTCATGGTGGTGGTGTGGTTCGCGACTCACTCGTTTGAGATGAACCGGTCGGTGGTGGCGTGGTCGTGGCGAGGGTGCCACAGCTGGGAGTCGGGGCGTCACGAGGCGTAGATGGCCACACCGGCGGGTAATACCTGTAGTACATAAGTACTCCAACTGAGAATTGATGCCCGGGACGAAATGTGTCACAGCCGCTGGATGAAAATTCGATGGTGCAGGAGTACGGATCGGAGCATAGCAGCGGAGCAGGGAAACCGCGTCCAGTCGGGTGTGGCTATGGTAGAAAGTTGATGGTCGCCGCAGTTTAGCTGGCCCGCATGTCATGTACACAAAGACAGAGGAGCGGTGGGGCCGAGAGGGATGAGGCGCACGTCGGGGGGCTGAGGATCCCCTGATGTGAACAATCCTACCATTGTATCACTGACATGTGGGACCCCCAAGTGTGGGTCCCACCAGTTAGCAAAGGAAAGGCAGGGTAAGGCAGTGATAGCCATGTCAGAGGATCCATGTCCACGTCGGGGGACGTCGTGCTTACAGGTAGGGTTAGAGCGGCGTCGTGGGAATTGCGTGTGGGTGTGGCAGTGGTAGAAACAAGAAACGTGATGGTCGCCGTGGTTCAATTTCCATGGACAAGCTATCATGTCTGCCGACACATGTATATCAAAACTAGAGTGTTTATATTTCAAGCACGTGAACAAGTATTATTCTACTACTTTGGATCCATTGCAACGCACAGGGCCAGCACATTGGTAGTAGTAGTGTCTATCTCTATCTCTAGAGGCCTTCCCTCGTTCATCCTTTTCGCTCACAAGATAAAATACTCATACAAATGCATCTTGATGTTTCGTGGAACGCATGAGGATGTTTCCTTGGGGGTCTCTCCAGCGCGGCATGGCCGTAGTTGCAAGTTGACGCCCCTTGAGATGTCGACGTTGAGGGGCACTCGGATTTCCTCCGATGAGCAGGTAAGATGAGTTTGATCACATAGTAAATGCATTATAAAGACTACTTCCGTGTCCATTTCCTAATTCTCCCCTAGCCACTGTTTCACAGGTTAGGCTCGGTGCGAGTGGAGATTGGCTTGCATATGTACGGGAGGATACCAACATCAATTTGCACAACATTTACAACGGTGACACCGTTCCCGTAGAACCTTTGTCCAACATTGGGATCAGCCATGCAACGGGCCACCACATGAATTTGTATGATGGAACCACAATGAGATTGAATAAGATAGCACGAACCTTGCACATGGCGGTCAAAGGTGGACCATGCTGTCTGCGGCCGATTTGTTGCCGTACGAGTACGAAGACGTTGTGCTCCTTTCTAACCGCATCTTCGCGGTGACAAACTAGGGGACTTGTTTCGTATGGGACACATCCTACGGTATACTCCCTCTCTCCCAGTTTATTTGTTTTTAATCTTTTCGTTTTATAAGTTTCAAATTCAAATTTAGAGCTCCCCATCACATGTTGAGATTACAATGTCCATTAAATCTTTATGCATGTATAGTAAAGAAACAAATCTCGAGTTTGGCACGAAGTTCGCAGCGATAGCACCAGCTGGGCGCAGCAGCTTACATTTCCTCTCGGGGCCCTCAGGACTGAGCTTTAGCGCCTTACTACACCTGCCTTTGAGTCAATAACATGTAGACCCGATAGGTGGCTGGTCCACATGTAATTCTCCCGAAGGCAGAGCTGCAGTGGAGCCGAGAGGGGTGAGCCGCAGGTCGGGGGACGTGTGGTGTCATGGGTTCGTGCGGCGTCGTGGGAATCGTGTGTGGCTGTGGTAGAAACTTGGTGCTCGCCGCATTTAAGGTGGCCCACATGTCATGCACACAAAGGCAGAGGGGCGGTGCGGCCGAGAGGGTGAGGCGACGCCGGGGACGGTGCCGTGGGTTGGAGCGGCGTCGTGGGAATCGCGAGTGGTAGTGGATGAAACGTGATGGTCGTCGTAGTTGAACTTCCATGGATAGGCTGTCATGTCTACGGACACATGCATTGCATGCCGATCACTGGAAGGAGTAGTAAAGAAAGCTAGGCAGATAAATAGTTCCTTATAGTCAAGCGGACCCACGCTACTACTTGTTCCAAAGACATGCACACCATCGAAATAGTCCATCTATATCAATATACACTAAGAGGGAATAATTTTTTTTACAAGAGAGGAAATAGTTCATCCATCCATAATGCCCTGCTGCTGGTGCAGCCTTATCTTCTTCTTCTCCTTCATCATCTTCTTCTTCTTCTTCTTCTTCTTCTTCTTCTCATTTTCTGTGGGAGACGGCTTCGCAACAAGCTCTTTGGACCTTGCAGCTATCTCAAAACTCACACGGGCATTGAGGGCAACATATTTTATCCGCTCGTACGTCAAGGGATAATTCTCCCATCCAGACGACCTTAATGCCACCGTCTCGTCACCCTTCTGAAGATTTGTACCGAGCACAAAATTTGCTACGTCAAATAGGGATGGTGTCTGTTTATCACAATCTTCTATAGGAATTTTGATTCTGGTTTGTAGGTCAGTGATGCTTTTCAAATCAAGGTTGTACGGCTCCAGCTTCTGTTTGTCCCCTTCGATGGCTGCCCCACAGAAGTATATGTCCTCCCGAGACAAGAAATTGTGAAGATCACCTGGTATGGAGGGCGCATGTATGATGTGGTACACCAAAACATCATCTTCGAGGCACAGCTGAAGGACGGCGGCGCGTTGGATCTTCCCAGTGGCACGCTCCGTGTACTCAGAGTCAAGACCGATGACCCTCGTCTCTACCTTTTCGAGGGAGTTGGATACATTGTTGATCCACTTCCGAACAACCCTTGGGTGGACGGTGAAGGTAGCAACTATGCTCAACGAGCCTTCGACGAGGACATGTTGGATGCTAAAAACCTGCATCTTGATCTCTTTCGCCATTTGGAACCGCTGGAACAGAGGGCTATGGTTTGGAGAATTAGGATTGGATGGCTAGTCTAATTGAAGTAGTAGATGATTATTTAAAGAGGTTAAAACAATGTGAAGGCAGTGGGGTTTGGATGTAAATGAAGACGAAGGGGAGGTGAAGAAGCCGGGGAAAATCGGTTCCCGATGGACAAGTAAATGGGAGAAGTGTCATGAAGGCAGTTGATTAGACGGCTAGGTAGACTAAACAAAAAGGCTATGCGGGTAGACTGAGGAGTCGTACCTGTTCGTGTACGTGCCCATCCTTCCTGGTAGGTGGGACCTATGCAAACAGATAAAAAATGTGTCGTAGCTGGTTCAGATGGATATTGGCGCGTGCGTGGGAGACACAACATTCTCTGGTTAAGGAATACACGGTTATCCTCATCAAAAAAGAAAAGGCCCATCTTCGCGCTTCCGCATGCACGAGAATTTGGTTCTGCTCACAATATGGATGATACCTGGAGGATGATGTGAACAGGCATGCTAGCACGGGAGACCTATTTCCGCTATACAATACTGGAGTACTCATGTTCCTACTAGTAGTAGTAGTAGTACAACTGTGGTACACTTGATGGTCAAAATACTATTCATCCGTCCTCACGGTGAAGTGACAACACCCAAATACCGACACTAGTCCAGCGGCGTGTTCGTTACCAAAGTCAGCCTCACCACATGCACTTTATGCAGTATGTCACCGCACCAGACAAACACATTAGCATGCCTCGCCTCGCCTCCCTCTCCCTCCCATAGCACCACTCCATCTCCATCTCCATCTCCGTCTCCATCTCACTGTGCCCCGTGTACCGTCGCCTCGCCGCGCCCCCCAAGACCACTATTCCTCGCTAGCCGCCAAAGACCTACAGCCTTCTCCCCGTAAATCAAGCCCCCAAAAAACCCCACCTTCCAAACTCCACCATGGTCGAACGCTAACCGCGCAGCATCCATATGAGCCGCGATTGGAGCAATCTCCCTAGTGACATCCTCGACCTCTGTTGTTCGTGTATGGATATGTTGAGCGTCTTGCGGCTGGTTGCATGCTCGAGGGACATGCACACGGCCATTGTCGAAGCGAGGCCTAAGCTTTTCAAGACACCTTGCTTGCTGCTATCTGGTCTTGCAAGATTGGCTCACCATGATACGGAGGCATACATGATGCCCCTCGACTTCAATCTGATCTCCATTAGCCGAAACTTCTTTGCAGGTATGTAGTGGGTCGTCGTACATCATTTCCCTCGACTTTGATCCGATCACCATCGCCCGAAACTTCTTGGCAGGAATGTACTGGGTCGGCATTAACTCCCGCTAGATGGCTGCCTTCAGAGAAGACGGTAAAAAGTTGGTGCTCGTGAACTTCCAGACCTCCCATGAGATTATCCTTCCTCCGTTGGATTATATAGAGTTTTACCATTGCGGTCCTAGTCATATAGATTACCACGTCAGTTGGACGGACCTTGTTTTGCAGAAGATTGTAATCTGCCAAGTGCCCACACGGCATGCGAATTACGCAGACTTCAAGCTAATTGCCTTGTTCGACTGCGGACGCGCCTATCTTTACGCCGGTTTCTTCTTTAGCTGGAGACAACTCAGCTCGCAGTGGATCATCGTCAAAGCTGATACACACTTCTATGATGCTATTGAACACAATGACATCATCTACGCGATCGACAAAGCAGATGGCACCACGTATTGCTGGGACGGCGCGTGTAAGTTGTTTCCGTCTCATGTTAATGATGACGCCATGGCACTGTTTGAACTTTTTGTGATGATTGGCATATCCCTGTTTGAACAGAATTTGAGTAGAACTATGGCAATGTATTAGAGACACCGTAAATCAGCTATATTTGGAATGAGTTAATTCATGCGATTGTGACCATGTCATTACAGCCAATCTGTACCCCTGAATAATCAAACGGTTAGGAATATATGGATATTCTCCTTATTTTACAGTAATCTTTATACTACTACTAAATATGAGTGTGTATCAATGGCCATGTTAGTTTCCTCATTTTCATGATGTAGAAACATGCACCACACTGTTGGTTTCATCTAACCATCCATTAGGGAAGTAAATGTGCATATGGAGAACTCTATATTTGGAAGTAGTGAAATCCTGTAATGCTTACCATGTGTACATACCTATATTCGCCCTTCAAAGAATCAATGGCTAGAATAATATCCTCACAAAAATTTGCCCACAGTAACACGAGTATATAACAATGCATGGTCTGTTAGTTACCTTGAAGTATTTGTTTGTGAGGATGAACATGATTACATAACATGCATGACATGGTAGTTTCCTGTGAAGAATCGATTGCGAGATAACATGAGTATAACCATGCATGGCACTTCTATATTTTCTAACCCATTATACATTTCCCTGTATTTTCCTCCCAATTCCAACAGGGACATATCAATGATGTTTCTTGCATTATCCTACTCATACTCTGAACAATGCCGATCTTACATTAACAATGCATGTCCTTTTTGATATGATGCAGTGTCCTTACAGTTACTTCCCTTTGTAATCACACCACCTTTGCCAAAAACAGGGAAGCACAACTGGTTCCTTGCTCGATCAGACGACGACAGACTGATGATCATTCGGACACATGATCCGAAAAAGTTATATTGCAAAAACCCCACTGTATACAAGCATCATGAAATACGTGAGTATCCGGACAGTGGTTGTTACGTCTATGAGCAGGATACCAGCTTGTTGGGGCCTTCAGGATTTTTTAGTTGGAGGCGGGTAAACAACCTTGGTTCACACTCTTTGTTTCTTGGACTCAATTATCCGATTAACCAGGAGATCACCGTTGGCAAGGACCTTGATGGCAGAGAGGCTCTGTTTGCTATGGAAAACTGTGTCTACACAGCAAGCCCAAGGAGTTCGGGAGCTGTCGGATTTCGGGTTCCGGCAAACCCTTGAGGTTCGAACACTGGGGTGCGCGCGGAGATTCGCCCTCTACCTACCTGTACCCCGCCGCCTCGCTAAGATCTAAGCTATGAAAGGAACAACACAAGAGACACGAGGTTTATACTAGTTCGGGCCACCATTGTGGTGTAATACCCTACTCTAGTTTGTGGTGTGGTGGATTGCCTCTTGGGCTGATGGTGATGAACAATACAAGAAGAACAGCCTCATGAGGGTCATGCTTGGCCGGGGATGAACTGCTTGGGGGAGTTCAGTCGCCTTCTCTCTCTCTCTCTAGATTGCTTGATCTCTAGGTCTGCCCTCGATTCCGGATCCCCCTACCCTGTGGGTGGCTGGTCCTATTTATAGGCAAAGGCCCTGGGCCTCCTCCCAAATATTGAGCGGGAAGGGCGCCAACAATTGGCCATTTTGAAGGGGAACATCTGGTACACTTATCCTGACTAAAGTTGGTCCTCGCTTTGTCAAAGGCTCGTGGTGACACCGGCTTGGGCTCCACAATGACTTCCTTCCTGCCGTTGGGCTGGTCTTGGTCTTGTTGCACGAAATGGGCGCCTTTGCTTGATGCTCTACGCTGCTTTGCTCCCTTTGCACCAAAGAGGAAAGGAGGACAACTGCGCGGCTGGCGCCCGCCTAGCGCCTTGGTCGTCATGGCTTGCGTCATGGGCACCTCGTGAGGTACCCCGCCTTGATCTCTCCCCCTCCTCGCGAGCCAGCCTGATGAGGCCGTGCCTGAGGAAGCTCCCTGTCGTCCGCCCCGCGAGGCTTGGCCCCTCGCGAGGGTCTTGAGCTTGTGTTGGTGAAGATGGGCCGTGATGGGCCCCCCTTTGAGCCACGCCGCAGGCCGCACGTAGGCAAGTCTGGGGACCCCCGTTCCCAGAACACCGACAGTAGCCCCCGGGCCCAAGGCGCACCCGGGCTTGGCTGAGCAGAGAGGCGAAGGGGCAAGCGCGAAGCACCGCGGGCCCTAACAGCCTGCGGCCTTGGGCGCCGCGTGGCGGTTGATTGGACGTGGGCGTCTCCACTTCCCCACGACGCCTCGGCAACTGCATGATTTGACGAGTCCCTGCATGCACAGCGGGTTATGATTACCTGCGATCGTGGAGGCCGGCGGTTGGCCTCCCCTGGCTTTAAGTACGGAACGGCAAGCGCTCCTCCGGTCTGTTCCTTCTCGCTTCTCCTTCTTCCCGGTCCTTGCTCCGTCTTGCTGCAATGGCTCCGATTCGCCGGTTCTCTGCGGCAGAGAAGGGAAAGGCTCCCCGAGAGGGTCCTGACCCGCTCCCGCCAAAGAAACGGCTAACCCTCTACCATCGAAATGAGGGTGCCCGCCAGGTGGTGTCGAGGCCCTGGTGCGAGCAGCCACCACCGGGGTTCCCGCTTCCATTGTACGCCCAGATCGAGGGCTCTGAAGGGGTTGACGCCGAACGCCACGGCGACGCCGCCCGTCGGCGCCGGCGGAATCACGCGAAAGTCGCGCTGTTCCCCTAGAGTCCACGCCGAGGCTCCTCCCGAGAGTTCGTGCTCCATGCCTCCATGTCTCCTCAGCCTTGGATTCGCCTTCCCCTTCTTCGCTTTGAGATTCCAGGGAGGACCCTGAGCTCTCTGCTGACGCCGCAGCTCTGAGACTCTTGCGACCAGGCGGAGGTTGAGGTTGTTGCCCGGGCGTGGTCTTCATGACTCGGTGGGCGAGATCGCCGAGTCTGCAGGACAAGGCGCCCTCGCGATCCACCCGGAGTCTGACGGCGCTCGGTCATGCTCTTCAAGGTCTTGATGCGGAAGGGCGCCGGCTGGAGTGCTGCCCCGGGAGAGGTGATCGAGGCCCTGCCACGGCGAGGGATAGGCTCGCCGATCGTTCCCTCGGCAGCTCCTCAGGCGGTGGAGGCGTCGGAGGATCCAGCGACTCCGTCGAGCTCTTCGCAACTCCGGAGACGAGCGACGACAGCTACGAGCCTCCGAGCCTGCGCCGCTCTCGGAGCAGGGCGGGCTCGGCAGGCCGTCGCCGCCTCTGATCTGGATGGGGTTGGCGCCGGTGCCTGGTGGCCCACTGTTGATGATGGCGTCTTTTGCAGGAGCGTGCGTAGTTAGCGTTCTTTAGGATCTGTTCCCTGCGAGGAATCAAAAACGCGCCCGTGGGGCTTGTAAGGTGCTGTGGTCTGTTTGTTAATATGATCCTTATTGTGAAGCGGTCACGAGTTGCTCATTTCGTCTTAGCTCGGTTCTCCTTTCAACCTTACGAGGGCTTGGCGCTCTGCGCCAGTCCCAGTCCCCAAGGCAAGCTTCACCGTCGCCGGTATGCCGGTCGTGATGCCATGGTCAAGGCCAGAGGTGGCGGCCGGGGTCGATAAGAGCCCTCGGTCGCGATGCTCGGGAGGTCCCCTTAGCGCTCAGCGGTCATCATTTGGTGAGAAAGGAGAGCGGCGTTGCTACGGGGATTGCGTTGGGTGAGGGGCGGTGCCGTGTTAGTTAGTACTTCCTGAGGGTGACTTATCTCGAGAATCGAGTCGCTTCGGTATGTTGCGGGTCCGTGCATCGGCGGCGAGGGTCGTTTACGAGGTCCTCACGTGTCTCTCCCTCTCGCCTTTGCTCCCCTTTCGCTCTACGTCCTCGGTACCGCCCTCGAGCGAGTCTCGGCCGTTCTTTGGTATGCCGGTCGCGATGCCGTGGTCAAGGCGGAGGGTGAGGGCTAGAGAGCCAGAGGGAGCCACAGTCGCAATGCTCGTGCACCCCCCTTTAACGTGCAAGCGGTTCGCGCGGATGAGAGTGAAGGAGACGCTGTGGGGGCCTCGCCTGACGCTGTTCTTTGAAGAGATCCTGCAGGCTCATCACAGAAAGAACGAAAGTTCGCCGTGACAATCGACAGTCAACCGTTAGTTGCCCCGGAGGGGTGACGAGGCACTGAAGGCCTGACGAGGTGGTGCTATGCGGGGCTGCCGCGGCTAGAGCTCAGCCATTCAGGTTTGTCGGCGTTGTAGGGACGGACCCGTGCGCAAGCATCGTGCCGTTAGGGAGCAGCTCCAGCAGTTGGTGTCGGTTGAGCGGGCAACTAGGTCAAGCATGTTAATCACGGAGGAGCAAGTCCATTTAGATAAGCGCAAAGAATACAAACATCGCCGGGCCGGACCCAAGCGACCTGGGGATGATGCAACCCGAGGGGCGCCCCCAACAAGATAAGCTAGGAACATGAAGTAAAGGATACACGCCGCGAGGATGGACCCACGCGCACGGGAATAATGCAGCCACAGGGGCGCTCCCACCGAAATGAAACTTGAAAGATGTCACCGATAGCGTTGAAGGCGAAAGGGTGTTGGTGCAGCAGACTCGGTGGGCTGCGGGAGCCAATCCTCACGAGCCCCAGGCTCGGGGCCTCGGGAGGCTCGGGGCGCCGGTGGCTCCTCGTGGACCATCTCCATCTCCGCCAGGCTGCTGCGAGCCTGGCCTCTTGAGCCTCTAGGATGTCCCTCATGAGGCGCTGAGTGCGTGGTGGCTGTGTTCGGGGGCCGTAAGGCATGCAAACATAGCCGTGAGGTGGACCTTGGCGCCCCACGCGAGAGGGCCAGAGGCGCTCTGAGGCGGCTCGGTTGAGCCTGGTATGTCGATGCAGCCACGCCAGCAGCCCACCATCCTCGCTGGATGGGGAGCTACGGCAGTGGCGGCTGCCACTCATGACTCTTGACTCCTGCAGCTCTGAATGATCTTGTTGACGAACTCCTGAGGGTTCGACCCTCCTTGCCTTGCTCCTTCTTGAGGGAAACGTGCTTGAAACACGCCTCCAAGTGGTGCCCAAGCGCCTCCTCGTGACCTTAGCAAGGTCGGTGGCCCTCGAGGGGAGCCCCGAGCCCTTCTGAGGAGGCGCGGCGTGCTTTCCTATGCGATAGAAGGAGGTTCCCCCAGTAGCGCGAGCCACAGAGGGGCCTGCCTCTGAGGGTCGGGCCGGATGATGTCTTCTTCTTCTTGGGGCGGTCTCGGAAGCCTCCTGCTTCCCACGATCCGGTCTTCGGTGATCTGGCTGAAAGGCTCGCTCCGAGGAGCACACCGCGTCTTTCTCTTCGCAGGCACCGTGATGACTCCGCCACTTCCTGGCATCTTGAGGACGTTGTAGCCGTGGTGGATTCTGACCATGAACTTGCCAGCACTGGTACCCGAGGATGGCGTTGTATGGCGGCGAAGGTGGGCGGCGTCGAAGTCGATGAGCTCGGTCGCGGTAGTTGTCGCTGCTACGAAGGTGACAGAGGCGAACCTGCCCAATCGGGACCGTGGAGCCGTCGGTGACTCGGAGAAAGGCTTGGTTGGCTGAAGCTGATTGTAAGGCACTTGGAGATTGTTGAGCGTTTCCACAGACGGGGCGTTGAGCCCCGCCCGCCATCGATGAGGTCTTGGTGACTAACACGTTCTTGATGATTGGAGAGCAAAGCATCGGGAGGACTCCGCCGTGGCAGCACACTTGAGCTGATCCGCCCGAACTGGGCGTGATGGCGCCGCCACCACCCGAGGCGTGTGGCTTCAAGCTTGGGAGGACTGCATTCACTTCAGGCGAACTGCTTGAAGATCGTTGAGAGGCGGGGCTTGAGCTCCGCCCAGGATCACGAGCGATCGGCGGCTCCTGAAGCCCCCAGCCCCTCGTCCGATGATGGTCTTCATTTCTCCTTGGCTGCGGTGCCAGAGGAGGGAGGCCTGCGTTGCCTCGCGGGCGATCCTCGCGAGGCTGATCCCTCCAGCCTCCCTCGCGAGGCGGGTCTTGCCAGCGATCCTCGCGAGGTTGGTCGCGCCACCCTTGGCGAGGGCCACGGTCTTCCCAGCGTCCTGCGTTCCTTCCTCCTCCTCGGTCGTAGCCCCGGTCGCTGCGGTCGGGACGTCGGCCGATCCTCCCTTCTCGCACGGCTCGGAGCTCTTGACATTCGTTGGTGTTGTGGGTGTGGAGGTCGTGGTACACACAGTACCGGCTGCCCTTGGGAGACTCGAGTTGATCTCTGCCCCGCTTGGTGTCCGGTTCTGCCGCGAGCACGGCAGCCCCCTTGCGCTTCACGTCCTTGGCCTTGGATTTCTTCTCTTCTGGGTCTGCGGCAGGCAGCTCAAGGAGGGAGAGACGCCCTTCCTCGGCCTTGGCGCACTTGGTCGCCAAGTTGAACAGCTCAAGGAAGTGCCGAGATCTTCATGCGCCATGACTCCTCCTTCATCTTGACGTCGCGCACACCGTCGGAGAAAGCGGAGATTATGGCCTCCTCGGTCACCTTGGGAATCTTGAGGCGTGCGTTGTTGAAGCGCTGGATGTATACTTCGTAAGGGTCTCCCCTAGTTGCTTTGCTTGATGCGGCGCATGTCGCTTCGGGCGGGTGGCGGTCACGAGTACCTTGAAGTTGGCGATGAAGCGGGTGCGCATCTCGTCCCAGAGGAGATCGTGCGGAGGCGAGGTTCGAGAGCGAGATGCGGGCCTCGTCCTTGGCGCCATGGGAAACCAGTTCGCCATGACCTTCTCGTCTCCGTTGGCGGCTGATGCCCAGCTCATAGAGCTGGAGGAACTCTGAGGGTCAGCCGTACCGTCGTGAGCGAGGAGGCGTGTCCGCTTGAACTTGCGGGCCACGCGACGGCAGGCCTTCGGTGGTGAAAACACGGCAACTGCTTGTGGCCACGGAGGCCTTGGATGACGAAGAGCTTGGTCTTGCGGGTCCCCATGCGTGGCAGTGAGAGCAGCGCTGGTCTTGGCGTCTTGGGGCGGGTGCGTGGTCGCGATGAGCCGGGCGGGAGCACTCGGGCAGCTTCTTGCGGGCGAGGACCTCCCGCAGCTCTGCTCTTGCCGCTGGCGCCGGACGGGCGGGTTCCGCCGAGGACCACGTGCCTTGGGGCGTGGCGCCTTCTTGGGAGGCGCCGAGGCGCCCAGAACCGTCGCCAGCGCAGAAGTGCGGTGTGGCAGGAGCGGGCCAGACGGCGCGAGCCCCCTGCGGCGCGGACGAGCTTCGGTGGCGGTCGAGCCACTCTTCGTGAGCGTCGTCGATCGGTCGGTAGCGCAGGCTTCGTTTGCCGCGATGAGCGCAGCTCGAGCCTCCATGGGCGCGGAATCGCGAGACAAAAACCAGCCGGGCGAGTGAGGGGGTAGCAGATCGGCCGTCTTGCCTCACGGAGGATCTTGGGGCGATGCTTGCTGCTCGTTCCCGCCGGGCAGTGGCGGCGTTGACGGCAGGTGACGGGGAACGACGAGGGCGCCCGCCGACGGGAGCCGTCTGGTCGACGCGGGAAGCGAGAGCGGCTCGGTGCTCGGCGCGAGCCCGACGAGCGTCAGACATGGATGCGGTGGTCGACGGAGAACAAGGCGGTGGAAGACGAATTCCGGCGCACCCCTACCTGGCACGCCAAATGTCAGATTTCGGGTTCCGGCAGACCCTTGAGGTTCGAACACTGGGGTGCGCGCGGAGATTCGCCCTCTACCTACCTGTACCCCGCCGCCTCGCTAAGATCTAAGCTATGAAAGGAACAACACAAGAGACACGAGGTTTATACTAGTTCGGGCCACCATTGTGGTGTAATACCCTACTCTAGTTTGTGGTGTGGTGGATTGCCTCTTGGGCTGATGGTGATGAACAATACAAAGAAGAACAGCCTCGCGAGGGTCTGTTCTTGGCCGGGGGGATGAACTGCTTGGGGGAGTTCAGTCGCCTTCTCTCTCTCTCTCTAGATTGCTTGATCTCTAGGTCTGCCCTCGATTCCGGATCCCCCTACCCTGTGGGTGGCTGGTCCTATTTATAGGCAAAGGCCCTGGGCCTCCTCCCAAATATTGAGCGGGAAGGGCGCCAACAATTGGCCATTTTGAAGGGGAACATCTGGTACACTTATCCTGACTAAAGTTGGTCCTCGCCTGTCAAAGGCTCTGTGGTGACACCGGCTTGGGCTCCACAATGACTTCCTTCCTGCCGTTGGGCTGGTCTTGGTCTTGTTGCACGAAATGGGCGCCTTTGCTTGATGCTCTCGCTGCGCTTTGCTCCCTTTGCACCAAAGAGGAAAGGAGGACACTTTGCTGCGCGGCTGGCGCCCGCCTAGCACCCTTGGTGCGTCATGGCTTGCGTCATGGGCACCTCGTGAGGTACCCGCCTTGATCTCTCCGCCTCCTCGCGAGCCAGCTCGATGAGGCCGTGCTCGAGGAAGCTCCAGCAATCCGCCCCATGAGGCTTGGCCCCTCGCGAGGGTCTTGAGCTTGTGTTGGTGAAGATGGGCCGTGATGGGCCCCCCTTTGAGCCACGCCGCAGGCCGCAGGCAGGCAAGTCTGGGGACCCCCGTTCCCAGAACGCCGACAGGAGCAAACTCCCATGATTGACAACGATACAGCCTGCAGCCAAAAGAAGGTGAGAATGGCAAAGGCATCTGGATTAACTTTGATCCTTGGATGTCTCAATTACGACAGGCAGTGATGCTGTTCAAGCCTTCAGGTTGATAGGTAATTGGGTTGTTGCGTCGAAAGGGTGGAGTTCTGGTGTCTCCGGATCATTGGTCGCTGAAGCGGGGCTGCAAATTATGATGGTGTTGGATCATCTCTTCGAATGACTTTGTTGTCTTTGCTGCTTGTTTTGAATGGGTAGTTCTTTCTTTTGTTATGCATATTCCTTGTCATTTGATCATCCTCGTCTATGTCACTCTTACTATGTAATAGTTGCCTCTGTTTAGAATGTCATTCTCGTCTGGATCACGAGAGTCTGAGCACTGCAGATGGGTGCGTTTTGGTGGTGTAGCAAGACTTCTTATGAACTATCATGTCTTGCTGTTTATGTCAGTAGTAGTCACTAGTCAGTGTTTGAATGTTGTATATATCGTTGTTTCAAACTGTTTATTGTCTTGAACTACTGGTGGGCTAAATGAGGGCATCACCATTCTCCAGTGTTTAGAGTGTATCTCCTTTTTTCAAGTTATATAATTTGAGCTCAGTGTCGTTTCGATGATGTACACTTGTTTGGGCCAGTGAGGTGTCGTTGAATATGGGTCGAGTAGTAACGCAATGCCAAACAGGTCAATTGTGACTCTCAGGCCGGGCTCTCAAAAGATCCTAAAAAAAGGTCGGGCTCTCCAAAAAATAAATAATAAGGACTCTTAGGCCGACATGTGGGCGCCACCGGTGTTTTCGTGCGCTTGCGCGCCGAGAGCATATTGGCACATGTTCGAAATTCAAGCTACCTTTTCATCCCCAATCTCCCGCCCCTCCCCCACCTCTCGAATCTCGATTCCTACTCCAGTTCCCCCAAATCCCCCTCCTGTACTCCCTGTACTCAAGCTCACTATCATGTCGCCGGTCAACGCGGATCTCCGAGCCGGAGATCCTGAGGTCCGTCCTGCCTTCGGTCGCTACGTGTTGTCGCTCAACAGTGGCATGGCGGCGCTTGACGAATAGTTTGCCGGCAAAGTGCTGATGGTAACCATCAACGGCGACCGGCCTCCCGTCTCGCCGGACAACCTTGTCAAAGCTCTTGGCATTGCGCACGGCATCCAAATGAGTGACTTGCTCATCATAGTCTGTCCGCCACAGGCTGATTTCTTCGTCAGGTTCCGGACAACTTTCGACTTGTGTGTTCGAATCTTCCTGGCGTTTGTTCTGCGATGGCGCGCTGGTGAGCTTTGATCAGTGGCACCCAGGATGGGGCTCGGTGCCCTCTGAGCTTGAGTTTTTAACAAAGCTTACCTTCCACGGCATGCCTCGACGTGCTTGGAACAATGAGTCCATGAATGAGCTTATCAACGACCTTGGAGGTGAGCTCGTAAGTATGTTTGTTCCTCCGCACAGCTGGGCTCGACGGTTATGGCATGGATGAAGAAGCCGTCCACCATACCAAGGTGATTGGTGTTGAGATACCGTGCAGAACCGGGTTGTACTATTCGTCGCCACCAAGGTAACCGCGGACCACGTTAGGGATGTACCTGTATCGAGTGTTCGTGCATGTCAAGAAGTGGTCAATCCATCAATCAAGTCCTGCCGCCGCCGGTGCTGTGGTCCGTGGACGACGCCCATTACAGAGTCAACATCGACTTTCCCGTGTTTCTCGAACGATGGATGGCATGTGGGCCTACTCCATCGCTGCGGAGGCCAATCGCTTCTTTGGGAGAAGAGGCAGGGCTGGCTGCTGGATGTGCTCTAATTTGAGGTAACAACTGAATCTTGTCGATACTAGTTAAATCCGAGCTATGGGTGTGAAGCAACGATGTAACACCCCGGATACAACTTTCCATATTCCGTAACTCCGACTCTTGCCCTTTCCGGAGATGTGATTTATTATTTCCTTCGTGGTTGGGTTTGTCGGTTGTTTTGCATTTTGTTCTTGTTCTGCATCTCATCTCATGGCATCATCTGCATTTCACCCGCATGTTTTTCAAAACTTGCATCCGCTCGTGTTCCGCCGGTTCTCTCGTTGTCCGCTCCGAGTCCGGATACACTTGCACGCGCTACTCGCTGCACCTCCAAATATTATTTTATAAGTGGCATAATAATGTTCTCGGAATGGGTTGCAACTTGTCATGCGGTCTTATTATAGTGTAGACAGGCCGCCGCCAAGTTTCAATGCATTCGAGTCCATTTGATAGCCCAACCGTTATATATGTAACCGGATATAGCCGGTATTTTCGCTCGGATGTTTCGGTCTCCAAATCATGCCGGCTGCATTTCTCCTCTCTTCTCAAGATATTTCTCCAAAGACAGCCCACCTAGCCCTCCACTCGACCGTGCCGTCGGATCGTGATCCGAGGGACCGAATGCTCCAAAACCCCTAAACCCTAGCAAACCTGCTATATATAGACCCCCATGCCATTTTGGGCAGCTTCCTAACCTCCTCCTAAAATTCCGCGCCCTAATCAACAGCCGCCGCCCTCCTCCGCTTTCCGCTGCCCGCTTCCACCTCCGCCACTTGGCGCCGCCGCCACATCGCTCAGCCAATGAGGCGCCGCCATCGCCGCCCAGCGCCCGCTACCGCCAATCCCCTTGTGCCACGCGCCCCCACCGCTTCCTCCTCACAGAGCCTTGCCAGACCTTGATCGGCCCTCGGAAGCCCATCGGGCCCGGGCGCCCCGCCGCCCGAAGGCCCCAGCGCTCTGCCGCGCCCGCCTCGGCGGCGCCTCCCGCCAGAAGCCGCCTCCTCGCCGCCTTGCAGCCCTGGCCGGCTGACCCCTGTGCCAGCTCCCCCGCGCCCTGCTCCTTCCTCTCTCTCTCTGCTCCTCCCAGTGCTCCTTCTCTCTCCTCACGAACTCTCTCTCGCTCTGTGTGTGCGGTAGGAGCCGCCGCCTTTGAGACCTCGTCGCCGCCTCCTCGGCCTCGCCCGCCCGGATCCGGAGCCCCACGCCGGATCCGCCTGTTCCGTCTGTCCGGCCGTCCAAGGCTGTCGTCCCGGCGTTATCGCCGAGGCCGCCGCCACCTTCGAGATGGGATCGGGAGGAGCCTCGATCCGCGCCGCCTGCGCCGCTGATCACGCCACACACACAGGCTCCGTGGGCTGCAGAATCACGCAAAGGCCCGCCCAGCCCCCCTTCAAGCTCCTGCTCCCTCCCTCGCTAAACGGGCCAAGCCTGTGGTGAGCACCACACCCCAGCGCCCCAGGCACTTTTGGCCTGCCAGATTCGCCCATGTTGTTATTTTTTCGTCTGCTAATTTCTCTTTTATCCAAGAATTTATGATTTACTGAAAACCCTTGTTCTTCATGCATTTAATAACTCACAAATGGTGCATCGGATTAAAATGTTTTATATATGTAATATGCTCAGAAAATTGTGTAGATTAATAATATGCCACTTTCATCTATGTTAAAAATGTTTAAACCGATGTTTGCATTAATTTGCTATTATGCCATGTTAAAATGCTTTAATTCATAACTAAATAACCGTAACTCGGATTTAAATGTTCTTTATATGTAAATGGGGTGGAAAAATGCCTAGATTAACATGGTCCACTTTATGTTGCTGTTTAACAACTCTAAAATTGTGTTTAGGGCAGATCAGGACCGAAACTAAAACATTGCTCATGGGGATTTTCCTAATTGTTGTTTCTTATTTCCGGCCTCATTTAACTTGCCTAAATAGCTAGTTTAATTATGCTCCACCTCTTGCCATGTTTAACAACATTTAATATTGTTGTGTACCTAACCGAGATCAAACTAAATAAGTGTTAGTGGTGTTCATCAATATGCAACTCGTTGCATATTGAGCTCCACTTAATTTGTAGTATTGTTTGTGCATATTGCCATGCCATGCCTCATTTAAACCGGACATGCATCATACTTGATTGTGCATCATGACATGTTTATGTGATGGTTGTTTACCATGTTGTTTGTTTCTTTCCGGTTGCTTCTCTCGTTAGCTTCGTTTCGCTCCGGAGTTGTGAGGAATCATTCGACTTCGTCCGTTTGTCTTCTTCATGGACTCGATTCTTCTTCCTTGCGGGATTTCAGGCAAGATGACCATACCCTCGAAATCACTTCTATCTTTGCTTGCTAGATGCTCGCTCTTTTGCTATGCCTATGCTACGATGCCTACCACTTGCTATATCATGCCTCCCATGTTGCCATGTCAAACCTCTAACCATCCTTTCCTAGCAAACCGTTGTTTGGCTATGTTACCGCTTTGCTCAGCCCTCTTATAGCGTTGTTAGTTGCAGGTGAAGATGAAGTTTGTTCCTTGTTGAACATGGAGATGTTGTTCCTTGTTGGAACATGTTTACTTGTTGGGATATCACAATATATCTTATTTAATTAATGCATCTATATACTTGGTAAAGGGTGGAAGGCTCGGCCTTATGCAGTGTTTTGTTCCACTCTTGCCGCCCTAGTTTCCGTCATATCGGTGTTATGTTCCCGGATTTTTGCGTCCCTAACGCGGTCGGGTGATTTATGGGACCCCTTGACAGTTCGCTTTGAATAAGACTTTTCCAAAGAAGGCCCAACATTGGTTTTACCATTTGCCTCACCTAGCCCTTTTTCCCTTGGGTTTCGGAGCCCAAGGGTCATCTTATTTTACCCCCGGCCAGTGCTCGTCGTGAGTGTTGGTCCAAACTCTCACCGGTGTACCACCAGGCAACTCGGGGTTGGCCTCTACCGGAAGTTTGACAATCCGTGTGCCCGAGACCGAGATATGTGCAGCTCCTATCGATTTGTCGGCACATCCGGCGGCTTTGCTGGTCTTGTTTTATTGCTGTGAAATGTCTTGTAGCCGGATTCCGAGACTGATCGGGTCTTCCGGGAGAAGGTCTATTCTTCGTTGATCGCGAGAGCTTATCATGGGCTGTTGGGACACCCCGCAGGTTTAAACTTTCAAAGCCGTGCCACGGTTATGTGGCAGATGGGAATTTGTTAATGTCCGGTTGTAGAACACCCGGTTGATCTTAATTAAAATACACCAACCGTGTGTGTAACCGTGAGTGTCTCTTTTCGGGTTGATCGAAAGGAGAACACGGTTTCAGGTTATGTCGACGTAAGTAGGAGTTCAGGATCACTTCTTGATCATAGTTGTTCGACCGTGCTTTGCCTCCTCTTCTCGCTCTCATTTGCGTATGTTAGCCACCATATATGCTAGTCGCTTGCTGCAGCTCCACCTCACTACCTTGCCCTACCTTTAAGCTTAAATAGTCTTGATCTCATGGTGTGAGATTGTGAGTCCCGTGACTCACAGATACTTCCAAACCAGTTTGCAGTGCCGATGAGACCGTGCAGGTGGCCTTTTGAGCTCAAGGAGGAGCTTCGATGAAGATCTTGTTCATTGTGTTGTTTCGTTTCAGCTTGATCAAGAGTGGAGCCCAGTTGGGACGATCGGGATCTGTAGCATTTGGGGTAGTCTTCTTTTATTTTGGTTCCGTGTTTGACCTTGATTGTATCTGTATGATGTAATGTTTTACTCATGTATTGTGTGAAGTGGCGATTGTAAGCCAACTATGTATCTCTTTCCTTATGTATTACATGGGTTGTGTGAAGATTACCTCACTTGCGACATTGCTTTCAATGCGGTTATGCCTCTAAGTCGTGCCTCGACACGTGGGAGATATAGCCGCATCGAGGCGTTCAAGTTGGTATCGAGCCTTCCCGACTTAGGAGCCCCTACTTGATTGTTTGTCGACGTTGTTGAGTCTAGAACGGAAAATGTTTTGAGTCTTAGGATTATATATATCGGAGAGTAGGATTTTTTACTCCTCGGTCCCTTCGCCGCTCTGGTGAGGTATCCCGACGAGAGTTTTGACTTCTCTCTCTCAAATTTCACTAAAAAATTTTTAGGATCACGCTGGTATCTTGGAATCGTTCCGATGGTTTTGTGACGAGAACATTGTTCTTGGTGCCTCCCGACATTTAGGGGTTGTGGCGGTGTCCCGGAGTTGAGCTCCGAGGTGTTGTCGCCACAATTTTATCGCTGCAGCTTCGAATACCGAGTTTTACCGACATCGAAATCTCTTTTGTACAGCTTGTTGGTGAGATAACCCCGATAGCCCGAGATCGTGGCGAAAAGGGAGTATTGCCATGACTTGTATAACGGATGTTTTTCAAGGTCGAGGTACACGATTTCCGAGGATTTCTTGGTTATGTGTTGAAGGATGGATACAATGGATCTAGGTATTGTTAGTTTGGGTGATATATTTTGTGTCCCTGTATCCCCAACACCAGATTGCATAACCGAAAGTTTCGGAGTTTATAGGTGGGAATTCTAGTAGCTACGGGATATTCTTTCCGGCGGATGTATGATTTGAGATTGGGGTTCAACGTCTAGTGGTCCGCCCATTCACGGTCGATTTACAGTGGTCGCGAGACGTCTTAAAGAATCCTTGGCTATGCTGATTCGGGGACGTCTTGTTAGTCATTCGTGACGTCCGCTATACGTCGTGTCCGTGTGGGCCCCACCACGAACACTTTGGGCGAAATCTCTATCATGTGTTTGTTCCGGCTTATTCTTGAAGCCAATCCTTTGTTTTGTTTTGTTTTTTGGTATTCAAGTTGCTTCAATGTCAAGTGTTGATTCCATACCTTTCCTAAATGGTGTTCTCATATTGCTATGTGAGTACTAATCCTTCTTGATCACTGAGCTTGTCTTGTTAATTCTTTTCTTAACCGGCGTGCTTCTCTTCAAGTGGATCCGATCATTCCAACATTCGCAAGATCAATTCTAAGCTTTTTCTCAACGGTGTTCGTTTCATCCGACCCAAGTTGTTTGTTTTCCCGCCCTCCCACCCTTTTTTCTTCAAGGACTCAGATATCTTAATCAAGTATCCATTTTATTGAGTGAAGTTTCTTCATTCTTTTCCTTTAATGTTTTATCCGGTGATTTCTCATGAAGAAGCTAAGGAAGCTTTTACCTTATCATTGTTCCATTCTAATTTTCTTCTCAAAGGACTCAAGTCAAGTTTTCGGTGTTGATCGATTCTTTTCGTCATTTCAAATGCTTTCTCATGTCGGTGCATCTCTTAATCATCCACTTCTCGCTATTCAATTGTTCCGGAGTGTTGAAGATATCTCAGAAGATTCTAGTTTCCATTCTCAATTCACTCAAGTTCTTTTGAGGATGCTATCTCATTCAAGCCATTTAATTCTACCGGTGCAATATCTATTTCAAACAATCGTTCAACGGTGTTTCTTTTGAGTGGGCCCTAACCCACAGGTCTTTTCCCAGGATCTTACCTGACTCTTTTATTTTCCCGGAGCTATTCCCAAATTCATTGCAAAGTTGGATGTAAGGATGAATTATCATCAGTCAAATGTCTTTCTCCAAGATCTTTCAAATTATTTTCATCTTGTGGTCCAACCTTTCTAATTTTCATTCCGGAGTGCTTCAATAATTCATGGTGATGTTTCTCGTCGTCATTCTCGAATTTTGAAGACCGAAGAAGAGTTTCTCTTAAATCTTGCTCTATTCACTTCAAGATTCATGGTTTTAGCTTCGTGCCATCCTCATAATTGTTTTGATTGTGAGAATTATTTTCATCCATCCGGAGTAATTCAGAGTCTTTTCGCTTTGATTCTTCTGAGCCCATCATCTCGTAATTATTCATTCAAGCGCTCAACTCTGGTTTCCAAATCTCACCGGTGCATTGTCGAAATATCCTCTAATCAGTTCATGATCTCTTCGCTCTAATGTATCTAAAGTTTGTCAAGCATCTTTATTCGTTTTACAATTCTTCCCGTGAATTGTGACTTTGCTACGCTCATTCTCAATTATTATGGTGGCTTGTTCAAGATTTCACTTCCTTCTTTATCATATCAATTCATTTGTTGTTTCCAAATCCCACCGGTGGTTCCATCAATACCTTCTCAAGGTTGCGCTATATCTCTATCTGTAATCATTTTTCAACGAGAATAAGTAGTATGCCAAATCCATTGCTTGTCATCAATTCAATTGGTGAAGGATGAGCATAACGGAATTCTTATTCTTGTTCCATCGAGTAAATTCAATTCCTTATTCCGGAGGATCATCAAAATTCTTGATTTCAGTTGTTCATCTTTTCTTTTCCTGGAGTTCCAACTTTTCTCGGTTATATCATTTCAAAGCTTCATCTTATCACTGCAAGGCTTCACCTTGTGTTGTTAACTTCTCTTTCTTTTATCATCCTTTTGTTTACCGGAGTTCTTCATGGAGGTTCTACATGGTGGTTCGTCAAGGATTCCTTTCATTCGTTAATTGGTCTTCAAGATTTCTCTCGGGGTTATGATCCGCCAAGCTATACTCAAAATTGAGCATGGTGTTCAACACATGTTTTGTTTTGAGGAGTTCAAGCATTCTTCTTCATGCATTTCGAAGTGCAATTCTTTCTACCTTATCTTTTGAGATGGTGTAATATCATTCTTGGCAATTTCCCTTCGTGGTTCATGATTCACATGTTGTCAAGAATGAGGTATTTTAAATCCATCAATCTCTTCATTAGACTTATCTTGGGCTATATTTCACCTAAAGCTTTCCCTAAGGATTGTTGCTATTTATGGTGCTTATTAATGACCCAAGATCTTCATTTGTCCTCCCGGTGAAACAATTTTCTCGTCTCCTTGTTGTTATCAATTCAATCAATTGTTTTCGTTAGTGGCAGAATTTCACCTCATAATTTTGAGGTCTTTTCCATAAGCCCACTACAAGCTTATCCTTTCGTTGTTGATTTTCCAACTACTCCGTTCTATCCTTGTTTGTAAGGATGTTTCTTTCAAATTCAATTGTGGTAGAAGTTACTATTATCTTCTCCGTTGTTTTCTTTCCAACCATCTAATTTTTCATTGCAATCTTTCATTTCTACCGGAGGCATTGTGATGTTGCTCTCTTCGACCCATCGTCTCGTTTTGTCAAGATCATGTTCTTTTTCTTGCATTATCCGTTTAACCGGAGTGTCTTGTTTTCATTCGAGTTCTCTCATCTTATCAAGTTTTGCCTGCTTCCTCAACCGGAGAGCTGTCTGAAATCTTTCTTACCCCTTGTGCCATTTTTCATTAGTTCCGGAGGCAGTATGTTGTCGATTTCATCAAGTATAATCCCATCTTCTCAAGTTCATGTTATAGTACTTCCATGTTCAATCGGAGTGCTGCCCGAATTCTTCCTCTCTCATCTTGTTTTAAACGGAGTGGTTTCGAATTCGATCTTCTCCATTAAACTCTTGATTTATGCCTTTTCAACCTTCAAGCCCTCGTAATGTTCCTTGTTCCTTTTTTCTAACGGATTGTTTGCAATCTCGTTCATCTTCGTTGTTCTCTTTCTTTCATTTCGCTCAACCTCTCAAGGTTCTTTGGTTTCACTCGTTTGTCAAAGAAGCAACTTAGTTTTACCTCTCATCTTCCTCGTCCTTTTCCTCCGGTGCCATCCTAGATCTCGGACGAGATCCTCTCGAGTGGTGGAGTGTTGTAACACCCGGATACAACTTTCCATATTCGTAACTCCGACTCTTGCCCTTTCCGGAGATGTGATTTATTATTTCCTTCGTGGTTGGGTTTGTCGGTTGTTTTGCATTTTGTTCTTGTTCTGCATCTCATCTCATGGCATCATCTGCATTTCACCCGCATGTTTTTCAAAACTTGCATCCGCTCGTGTTCCGCCGCCTCTCTCCGTTGTCCGCTCCGAGTCCGGATACACTTGCACGCGCCCGCGGCACCTCCGAAATATTATTTTATAAGTGGCATAATAATGTTCTCGGAATGGGTTGCAACTTGTCATGCGGTCTTATTATAGTGTAGACAGGCCGCCTGCCAAGTTTCACGCATTCGAGTCCATCCGATAGCCCAACCGTTATATATGTAACCGGATATAGCCGTATTTTCGCCGGATGTTTCGGTCTCCAAATCATGCCGGCTGCATTCTCCTCTCTTCTCAAGATATTTCTCCAAAGACAGCCCACCTAGCCTCCACTCGACCGGTGCCGCCGGATCGTGATCCGAGGGACCGAATGCTCCAAAACCCCTAAACCCTAGCAAACCGCTATATATAGACCCCCATGCCATTTTGGGCAGCTTCCTAACCTCCTCCTAAAATTCCGCGCCTAATCAACAGCGCCCGCCCTCCTCCGTTTTCCGCGCCGGCCCGCTCCACCTCCGCCACTTGGCGCCGCCGCCGCCACATCGCCTGGCCAATGAGGCGCCGCCACGTCGCCCCAGCGCCCGCGCCCGCCAATCCCCTTGTGCCACGCGTCCCCCACCGCTTCCCTCCTCACAGAGCTTGCCAGACCTTGGATCGGGCCCTGGGAAGCCCATCGGGCCCGGCGCCCGCCGCCGCTGCCGGCGCCCAGCGCTCGGCCGCGCCCCTCCGGCGCCTCCCGCCCTGAGCCGCCTCCTCGCCGCCTTGCCCGCCCGCCGCCGGCCCCCCGAGTGCCAGCTCCCCGCGCCTGCTCCTTCCTCTCTCTTCTCTGCTCCTCCGCCGTGCTCCTTCTCTCCCCTCACGAACTCTCTCTCTCGCTCTGTGTGTGCAGTAGAGCCGCCGCCGCTTGAGACCTCGTCGCGGCCTCCTCGGCCTCGCCGTCGCGGATCCGAGAGCCCCACGCCGGATCCGCCTGCTCTGCTCTGTCTCCGGCCGTCTCAAGGCTGTCGCCGGCGTTGTCGCCAGAGGGCCGCCACCTCGAGATGGGATCGGGAGAGCCTCGATCCGCGCCGCCCGCCGCCGTTGATCAAGCCCGGTACACACGTGGGCCCTGTGGGTCAGAATCGCGCCAAGGCCCGGCCCAGCCCCTTCGCGCTGCTCCTCCCGCCAAACGGGCCAAGCCTGGTGAGCACCACACCCAGCGCCCCCTGTGCACTTTGGCCTGCCAGATTCGCCCATGTTGTTATTTTTTTCGTCTGCATGAATTTCTCTTTTATCCATAAATTTACAGATTTACGAAAAACCCTTGTTCTTCATGCATTTAATAACTCACAAATGGTGCATCGGATTAAAATGTTTTATATATGTAATATGCTCAGAAAATTGTGTAGATTAATAATATGCCACTTTCATCTATGTTAAAAATGTTTAAACCGATGTTTGCATTAATTTGCTATTATGCCATGTTAAAATGCTTTAATTCATAACTAAATAACCGTAACTCGGATTTAAATGTTCTTTATATGTAAATGGGGTGGAAAAATGCCTAGATTAACATGGTCCACTTTATGTTGCTGTTTAACAACTCTAAAATTGTGTTTAGGGCAGATCAGGACCGAAACTAAAACATTGCTCATGGGGATTTTCCGGAATTGTTGTTTCTTATTTCCGGCCTCATTTAACTTGCCTAAATAGCTAGTTTAATTATGCTCCACCTCTTGCCATGTTTAACAACATTTAATATTGTTGTGTACCTAACCGAGATCAAACTAAATAAGTGTTGTGGTGTTCCGTCAATATGCAACTCGTTGCATATTGAGCTCCACTTAATTTGTAGTATTGTTTGTGCATATTGCCATGCCATGCCTCATTTAAACCGGTCATGCATCATACTTGATTGTGCATCATGACATGTTTATGTGATGGTTGTTTACCATGTTGTTTGTTTCTTTCCGGGTTGCTTCTCTCGTTAGCTTCGGTTTCGTTCCGGAGTTGTGAGGAATCATTCGACTTCGTCCGTTTGTCTTCTTCATGGACTCGATTCTTCTTCCTTGCGGGATTTCAGGCAAGATGACCATACCCTCGAAATCACTTCTATCTTTGCTTGCTAGATGCTCGCTCTTTTGCTATGCCTATGCTACGATGCCTACCACTTGCTATATCATGCCTCCCATGTTGCCATGTCAAACCTCTAACCATCCTTTCCTAGCAAACCGTTGTTTGGCTATGTTACCGCTTTGCTCAGCCCCTCTTATAGCGTTGTTAGTTGCGGTGAAGATGAAGTTTGTTCCTTGTTGAACATGGAGATGTTGTTCCTCGTTGGAACATGTTTACTTGTTGGGATATCACAATATATCTTATTTAATTAATGCATCTATATACTTGGTAAAGGGTGGAAGGCTCGGCCTTATGCCCGTGTTTTGTTCCACTCTTGCCGCCCTAGTTTCCGCCATATCGGTGTTATGTTCCCGGATTTTTGCGTCCCTAACGCGGTCGGGTGATTTATGGGACCCCTTGACAGTTCGCTTTGAATAAGACTTTTCCAAAGAAGGCCCAACATTGGTTTTACCATTTGCCTCACCTAGCCCTTTTTCCCTTGGGTTTAGGAGCCCAAGGGTCATCTTATTTTACCCCGGGCCGTGCTCGTCGTGAGTGTTGGTCCAAATGTCGACACGGGCTACCAGGGCAACTCGGGTTGGCCTCACCGAAGTTTGGACAATCCGGTGTGCCCGAGACCGAGATATGTGCAGCTCCTATCAGATTTGTCGGCACATCCAGGCGGCTTTGCTGGTCTTGTTTTATTGCTGTGAAATGTCTTGTAGCCGGATTCCGAGACTGATCGGGTCTTCCGGGAGAAGGTCTATTCTTCGTTGATCGCGAGAGCTTATCATGGGCTAAGTTGGGACACCCTGCAGGGTTTGAACTTTCAAAGCCGTGCCAGCGGTTATGTGGCGATGGGAATTTGTTAATGTCCGTTGTAGAAAACCCGAAGTTGATCTTAATTAAAATACACCAACCGTAGCGTAATCGTGAGTGTCTCTTTTCGGGTTGATCGAAGGAGAACACGGTTTCGGGTTATGTCTGACGTAAGTAGGAGTTCGGGATCACTTCTTGATCATAGTTGTTCGACCGTGCTTTGCCTCCTCTTCTCGCTCTCATTTGCGTATGTTAGCCACCATATATGCTAGTCGCTTGCTGCAGCTCCACCTCACTACCTTGCCCTACCTTTAAGCTTAAATAGTCTTGATCTCATGGTGTGAGATTGTTTGAGTCCCGTGACTCACAGATACTTCCAAACCAGTTTGCAGTGCCGATGAGACCGTGCAGGTGACCTTTTGAGCTCAAGGAGGAGCTCGATGAAGATCTTGTTCATTGTGTTGTTTCGTTTCATTGATCAAGAGTGGAGCCAGTTGGGACGATCGGGATCTGTGTAGCATTTGGGGTAGTCTTCTTTTATTTTGGTTCCGTAGTCGGACCTTGATTGTATCTGATGATGTAATGTTTTACTCATGTATTGTGTGAAGTGGCGATTGTAAGCCAACTATGTATCTCTTTCCTTATGTATTACATGGGTTGTGTGAAGATTACCTCACTTGCGACATTGCTTTCAATGCGGTTATGCCTCTAAGTCGTGCCTCGACACGTGGGAGATATAGCCGCATCGAGGGCGTTTCAACTGATGTGCCAGTACATTTGATTGTGACATGTTCTAATTTTGTACCTGAACTTTTTTTAGAAAGGGTTGTACATCAACTTAATGTGCCAGCAGAACTTATTGTGTTGTTTGTCTGTTTTCTTTGCACATCATTCAAGATATTTCCCCATCATTGATAAAGACGATGAACCGTTATGTACGAGTTCGTTGGTTTCAACATAGCCCTACCCGTAGCGGTCCACTGCTTCCATCCTGATTGTGCCGCCTACGTGAAATTTTTGTATGCAAGTTCAATGTGCTATGATGTTCTATATGATTGTGTCAACTATATAAATTTTTACTGAGCATCAGCAATGCATATGGCTGAAAGATGTATTTACGAGCATCGACTGATGGGTCTCTCTCTCTCACACACACACACGCACGCACGCACACACGCATAAGTGGGACCCATTGAATTATTTCTTTGCTCGTGACAGCTTTTAATTAGGTTCCACTGTAATCTAACTTTTTCTTAAGTTATTAATTGAGCTCAGTGATTTCAAAAAGTTGTACAGAAGCCTTGTTTGGGCCTTCCCGGCATCGCTGAATGTGGGCTAAGTAGCCATGTTAGGTTGTACTGTACTACACAGGCCTTTTTTTCAACATCAGCAATGCAACTGGGCCGACACTTGTACACAATATCCGGGTCACCTTGTTATTCTCCGCCCCGCTGGGCTGCAAACTTTCCTAGAAGGTATGCATTAGGTTTAACAAGAAAATGGACTTTAATAAATAATAAATAGGAAGTAATTATAATAAATGGTCAGTAACTATAAAAAATGCACCAAACGCTTAATTAGTTTAAAAAATATATTATTTTTGGAATTTGAAAATTTTAATTTCATTACTTGTTGCACGCACAATATTTCGTTGGATTTTAATGTAATACAACTTTATTTTGAAATTATATTTAATCTGACTAGAAATTTCGGATAAAAATATTTCGGATCCCATAAAAATGTGGGAATTTTTTTGAATTCTGTTTTGAGCGGTTGGTTGAAATTATTAATCGTTGTCCTAGCTAGAAAATGCGCTGTACTTTTAACAAACTGTAAATGGTTTGTAGTAAATTCCATTAGAATTAAAAAATGGGTTGTACATTCTTACAAATCGCAAATGGGCTATATGTTCTCTGCCACACACTTGTGGGCCTTCTAAGTTGATGCGTCCCCTAAAAAAACTAAGTTGACGCGTATGCAAGGTTTTGTCAACAACACACGGTTCTGGCAGTTGTGGCCGTTGGATGTCCATCCAACGGATGTCGTGCTTCTTCTTCAATCTCGGATATTCTTGCTTCAGCCGCCCAAAAAATGATTCCTCCCCGACATCCGGGCGCACTGCTTGAGAGGCGATCAGGGCCTACTAAGTTGACGATACCAAGGGCTTTGTCAACTTAGTCGATATAAACGATTCTAGCAGAGTGACCGTCGATGTCCATCCAACGACCGTAGTGCTTCTTCAACCTCTGGTCTTCTTGCTCCAAATACCCAAAGCAGCGCCCGGTCGTGCTGCGTGCTCCTGCCTCCCGTGGCGGCATCAGGTGATGCCGTGGAGGCCTCACCGCCCCTACTACTCCCACCGCCGCCGACCATCCTCTACTCACCCACACCCCTCGTTATTCTGCGGCAACGGCAACCTCACATCGCAGCCGAACGGTGAACCCTCGTACTCCTCTTCGTGCGGGCTTCCATCGCCACGCCTTCCCGGCTCGCGTCGTCCCTTCCTAGGCCTCACCGTCGCCCACCGCCTCGGTGCTCTCGGTGCGGCGTGGTCAACGTGGTCAAGGAACGGCTTCCATCGGACGTGGATCTGACGTGGAGAGGCCGATACCGGGTCCACGCCACAAGAAGGAAGTGCCTCCTTATTACGCGCAAAATAATTATTCCTCCACCTGACAGCGGGAACCCACCGGACGGGCCACCATATTTCGTGAACAAAATGTTCCCCCCTGACTGCTGGGACCCATCAGCTACATCTTCGCACGCAAGGAAGTGTGTCTGGGCAAAAAAATGATTCGCCCCCCTGACTGCTGGGACCCACCAGCTACATCTTCGCACGCAAGGAAGTGCCTGACAGTCGGGACCCACCTGGTCGAAGCGTATCTAGCCTTGTCATTCTGGTCACGAACGTGTATGTACATACTGGTCGATGTAGAGGCGCGCACGTAGCATGTACACGTCGTCACAGCCGCCGTGTGCAAGAAAGAAAATACGCCACGTCACGCACATCTGGGCGGGTCTCGAACGCCTACTCGCGCATACGTACGGCCAGGGTTCGTGTACATGGCTGGGTCAGAACGGAGAAACAGCGTCGTCGTCGTGTTCATGGGGAGCCAACCAGCTGGGTCGGAACAGAATGCGTTGTCGTGTTCATCGGGAGGGCTTGGACGAAACAGCCGATAGAAACGAGGCCTGGCATACCGCAGAACGGAGGAAATGGCCTTGTGTTTGACCGGCCATGTTCGAAACGGGATCCTATTCATCAGGAGGGGTCTGGCGTACCGCAAAACGGAGGAAACGGACCTCCTATGGTCGAAACGGGGTCCTGTTGATCGAGAGGGGTGTGGCGTACCGCAAAACGGAGGAAACAGACTTGTGTTGGGCGCTACTGTCAAAACAGGTCCCGTTCATCGGGAGGGTGTGGCGTACCACAAAACGGACTCCACGGATACTGCTCATCTCCACCGTCGACCACCTCCGGCCTCCACGGGCTACTATTCATCCACCGTCGACCTCCTCCAGCCTCCACCGCGATCGCTCATCCACGGGCTCCTGCTCATCCAGCCTCCACCGCTTCTCCACCGGCCATCGCTCAACCAGCCCTCTCCACGGGCTCTGCTTAACCACCCTCCATCGCTCATCGCTCATCCAACCCTCCATCGCCTCTGCTCATCCAGCCCTCCATGGGTGGTCCTGTTCATCCAGCCCTCCACGGGTCCTGTTCATCCAGCCCCAACCGCTCGACGAACGGGTCCTGTTCATCCAGAGGCAACACCGCGGGGTCCTGTTCATCCACCCCCACCGAACTGCTCATCCAAACCCCCAAAGAACGCCACTGCTCATCCAGAGGCAGCATCGATCGGCTTCGATTAGCGGCGGCGGCGAATCGCTTGATCGAGTTCGATTAACAGCCATCAATCGATCGCCGGGTTCGAATGCGTAGCTGCAGCGGTGTCCGCCGGGTTCGATTAGAGCCCAACGCCTCGCTCGGGTTCGATTAGAGCCCAACGCCGCACCCACGCGCATGCGTGTATGAGAGAAACGCGCATCGCCGCCCCGACCACCCACCGTGAACAGGAACACCCGATATTTTCCTCGCCTCGCTTTTACCATGGTTTTTCCGTCATGGACGGCCCAAAGAATGTCATGCAGCCGCGTCTCCGCCCGCCTGTGACTTAAAAGCCCATTTTCTGTCATGATTTTTTATCATAGAAGTAGGATCCCACCACATCTGTGATGATACCGGGTTTTGTCACAATTATCATCATAGAAGTGTCATAAGTATGACAGAAAAAAAATTCGTTCAGCCCAAAATGTCATGGATGTGTCTTTTTTTAGTGCGACGACAAAGGGAATGACGTATGTTGGCATTGCGCTTTGACCGATAAATATCTTCATAGAATATGTAGGAACCAATATGAGCATCCGGGTTCCGCTATTGGTTATTGACCGGAGATGTGTCTCGGTCATGTCTACATAGTTCTCGAGCCCGTAGGGTCCGCACGCTTAACGTTCGATGACGATTTGTATTATGAGTTATGCGTTTTGGTGTCCGTAGATTGTTCAGAGTCCCAGATGAGATCACGGACATGACGAGGAGTCTCGAAATGGTCGAGAGGTAAATATTGATATATTGGAAGGTAGTATTTGAACACCGAAAGGGTTCCGGAGTGTATCGGGTACATACCGGAGTACCGATGGGGTTACCGGAACCCCCCGGGGAAAGATATGGGCCATAGGAGCGAGGCTAACCAGCCCACAAGGGGCTGGTGCGCCCCCACAAGGGAGGAGGCCGACTTGGACTAGGTAAGGGGGCGCCACCCCCGTTCCTTCTCCTACTCCCTCTCCTTCCCCTTTTTTCCCCTCCGGTAGAAAGGAAAAAAAGGGGGGCCGAATCCTACTAGGACCAAAGTCCTAGTAGGAATCCCCTCTCCTTGGTGCGCCCCTGGTGGCCGGCCTGCTCCCCTCCTCCTTTATATACGGGGGCAGGGGGCATCCCAAAGCACATCAATTGTTCTCTTAGCCGCGTGCGGTGCCCCCTCCACAGTTTACACCTCCGATCATAGCGTCGTAGTGCTTAGGCGAAGACCTGCGCGGATCACATCACCATCACCATCACCATGCCGTCGTGCTGACGGAACTCTCCCTCGACCCTCTACTGGATCAAGAGTTCGAGGGACGTCATCAAGCTGAACGTGTGCAGAACTCGGAGGTACCGTACATTCGGTACTAGATCGGTTGGATCGTAAAGATGTTCGACTACGTCAACCATGTTAACCTAACGCTTCCGCTTTCGGTCTACGAGGGTACGTGGACACACTCTCCCCTCTCGTTGCTATGCATCTCCTAGATAGATCTTGCGTGAGCGTAGGTAAATTTTTGAAATTGCATGCTACGTTCCCCAACACATTCCTCACTGCGGCATGCGACATTGCGGTGGTGGCTTCTCTCCCTGACTACGTGGATGGTGTGGAAGGGTGTGGCGGGGGATCCTCGCGATGGCGGTGCTTCAGCAGTGGCGTCTTTCTGATCACGATGTGAAGGCTTGATTTGGTGATGGCGCATGATGACCCACAAATACAGGGGATCAATCCAGTCCATTTGATAAGTAAGAGTGTCAAACCCAACGAGGAGCAGAAGGAATTGATAGGCAGTATTCAGCAAGAATTTCACTTCAAGTGTTGTAAGATAGTTTTGATACATAGTTTGATAACAAGATAATTTGTAGCAAGAGATATAGCAACGTGTAGCAAGTGGCCAATTCTTCATTGTACTAAGGACAAGCCGATGATGCTTCTTATAGTGATTAAAAGGCTCTTGAGGATGCAGGGAAATACCATCAACTTACTTTCACCTTCATTGACTTAGTTCATTGCCTTGATAAGTGTTGTGTGGGTGGACCAGAGCTAAGGCAATGTCCTAACTTGAACAAATACCTACTAAATATTATACTCCCCATGCAAGCATCCACAACTACAAGAAAAGTAATTAAGATAAATCTAATCATAGCATTAAACAATTGGATCCAAATCTAACCAACCCCTGATGGAATAATTCATAAACTCGGGTTTAGGTTTATATCATTCCCGCAACCCATCATCTACGAACTAATTTCACAATGCCACCCCCTAGGCCCAAAGATGGTGAAGTGTCATGTAGTCAACTTTCACATAACACCACTAGAGGAAGAACAACACAAGATAATATCAAAACATTGAAAAGCGATCAAGTTCACATGATTACTAGCAACAAGACTTCTTCCATGTCCTCAAGAACTAAAGAAAATACTCACAACACATCGTATTGATCATGAACAGTGGGCATAAATATATGATTAACAATCTGAACATAATAATCTTCCACCAATTAAACCAGCAAGCATCAACTACAGGGTGTAATCAATGCTACTAGCACCCCCAGGCACCAATCTGAGGTTTGATACAAAGATTGAACACAAAGGATAGGAATGAAAATGAAGTGGAAAGTTTCTGCTTTTCTGGAGGAAAAATAGAAACAGAGGCGAAATATGAAAACGGAAATGAAAATGGAATTTTTTATGTGGAAACGGAAACAAAAACAGAATAGTGTTTTCTGGTGGAACAGACGTGGAAAAGGAACTTTTCATTTTCGTGAATATGGAACTTCTGTTTCTACTATAGGTCTATGGCTGCTTTGTAGCCCAACTACCAAAGACACAATGAGCAGAATGAGCAGAATGAATCATTTGAGGGCCAACTTCTAATAGCACACACGTACTCAACTAGACCCTATATGGAATGGTCTAGTACTACTACAATACTACCCTAAGTTGCTAACACAACCATATTATCTTGTAGCCATGCTAACAATTTGTTAAATTGTTTGTTTTGCGTGTGTATTTCTCTATGTTCAGGGGGGTTTAAGTTCCGGTCAACACACACTTCTGTTTCCATGTCCGCTCTGTATTTGCTCTATGTTAGTTTTAGACAGTATTTGTTTCCGTATTCATTTCCGGGGTTTCTGCATTCCTTTCCACTTCTGCAAAAAAATATGAAAACAAATGTGGTAGCACCTAGTTTCGTCTGTTTTCGCTCCGTTTTCATCCCTTGGATGAACTAGGGTTTGGAGATGAGATGATGTTGGTGAAGATGATGATCCCCACAATGAACAGAGTGTTGGTGATGATGAAGCCTTCGATTTCCCCTCTAGTAGGAAAGTTTCCCTCGCAGGATCGCTTTGCTGGAGAGTAAAAGTGCTCCGGTTCCTCCCCGCAGGCGGAGGTGGAAAGTCCCAAAACATTTCTGTGATTTTTCTAGGGTAAATGGGATTTTATGGCCAAAGGGCATCAAGATAGCATCCTGAGGCCCACACGAACAAAGGGCACGACCAGGGGGGTAGACCGGGCCACCTGTCCATGTGGTTACCCTGTGGGCCGCTATGGTACTTATTTGCTCTAATATTCTTCATATATGCTAATAATTCTTCAAAAATTCACGCTTCATTTTGAGCTTCGAAGAATTTCTTTCTCTTCTGTTGCTATTTTAGGTCCAGAATTCCACTTGTAGGCAATTCCCCTTTCTTGGTATAACTTGCATTTTAAGAGAGAACAGACATCAGAATTTACACCATAATGTGAAATATATTATTGAAATAAGATAAACTACGGTAAGAAATAATGATACAAAATGGACGTATCAACGGGCATGATGACCATGGTACCTTGATGTGATGTGGATGAGGCTTCAGGAGAAAACTCAACTTTTCGGGCTCTGGTGCTGCCGGCAACGATGTTTGTGGTTGTCATGTTCCTTTTGGGGGCGTAGTTGAGGTCCCTCTCGTCGCATCAGGTCTTTAGGTGTAAATCATTGATCGTACCTTTGGTCTTAGCAACGAGGACACATTGCATTGTTGCCCTCCTAGGGGCGGTGTCATGGATTCCAGGTTCTCTCTGGTCATGGCACGTTGTCATCAATGGGCAAGCTTTGATCCTAGCTTCAAATCCCTTTGTCTTAGGTGTGGGATGGTCTTGGTTGCATCCTATCATTCGACTTCGTTGACATTGTTCTCAATCCTCGTTGCCCACTCGCAGGATTGGCGCTCCATGGCCTGAAGCGAGAGGGAAGATGGCCCTCTCTAGCGACAACTTAGTGTGTTCGTTGCACGATGTCCGATGGTTTCTTCTAAAGGTGTGGTTGCTCATCTTGTTAGTAGTCTCGAGTGCTTCTTGTTAGGGCGTGGCTACTCATGTTCTTATGTTTGTCTTTGATCTGCTTTGTAAGAGAGTTTCCTCATCACTTTGTATCGATTTAATCATATTGCTTTTATATAAAGCGAGGCTAAAGTAATTTACAATTATATGTCTACGTACATGTTCGGATGTGTCCGCGGACAGGAGCCGGCTGATCCACATTTATCCGCCTAGGCAACCACACCACTTTTTCCCCAAACCTTCAATTCTATACAAAAACATGCACCATAGATTTACGTAGTTTATAAACAGAGAGATAAAAAGGAACTAGAATCTACATACAAAAGGAAAATTGCAATTGAACAAACTATAAACTCCCCTACTCCTCGTCGGAAAGAAGTCCATGACCCTTTTGTCGCAGTTGTGGGCTCTTGGCCATCAATGGCGAGGCGAATATAGGGCATCTCCTTGTCGCCAGGGGTCCATCGTAAAGAGTTGCTCTTGCTTGACGTCACATAGGCGGATCTCACGACGGTATGTTGTCACCATACGCTTAGACTAGAGGGACCCCGGGATGGCACGGTTCTTCGCGAGAGGGTGCGGTCGATGACGAACTTGGCAAGGGCGACATGCGACACCATACCATGAATGCATGTGGGCAAACTGATGAGCTCCATGATAGACCGCTTGGTTTTTTATGGGTTCATACCGTGAGCTCGACATGATAGACTTGTACGAGCGATCCTAAATCGCCCCAAATTTGGGCTGGGTTTGAAGAATGCTGGACAACCCATACATTCGGGGTTAAAAGTACAAGGACCGGTTGAAGAATGTTTTTCTGTCCGGACCCCTGTCCAACCTATATGTCAGACAAAAGGGAAACAGAAGGTCTGGTTAAAAATGGACTGAGACACACACCCATCAAACCTAAAGCCCAAAGGTAACAAGTTAACAACAATAAAAATTCAAACTCTTTTTTGACCGCAATAGCCAGTGGACGTTCTTTGGGAGCATGGCATTTCCAAACATTTTCCATAGCAAGTTCTTCAAACACACACGAGAATTTCTTCAGAAACATATGACAAATTCTGCAAACAAAAGGATTTTGCTTGAAATTTTCCGTGTTCGCTTAAAGGAATTGCCATGTTCCCCCAACATAAAATACCATGAAAAACGTTCGAAACTCATACATAAGAATGTTCGTTGAATATCATTAGCATTTTTTTACTTGTTATCCAAGAACTCGGACTATTCGAATTACGGTAAAAAAATAGAATTGTTGTGTAGACAATGCATGCCTGCATGATGGTCAACCAACCGTATGCTGCACTTTGATACATGCATGAACGGACTGATATATGGGGCGTGTTTGGCAGCCGTAGTGACTGGGCCTGGCTAGCTCAAGCCTGGCTCACATGAGGTTGGTTGAGCAAATGCAGCCTCTAAACCAACATCTACAACCTGTTTGGTTGCTCGCATTTAGTTCTCATACATTAGGAGCTAGCTTTGCACATGGTGTTTGGTTGCCCGCTTGTGTACGGCGAACACAAGGCCTGGTATTTGGTTGCACGCAACCCCTGTTGTCTGATAACCTCTTCGGTGCGGTGTTGAGGTTACCAGCACACAACGCCATTAAGTAGAACACACACAACAAAACATAGTATTACTAAGCAGTTATAAATATTGTGCCACACATAAACGAACAAGTTCAAACACAAATCAGTTTGATATTAAACTAAAGCAACTTGAGCATATGAGGGGTTGTCAAGCAACTGGAGCATACGAGGGGCTGTCCTAGGCATTGACGACGAAGGCGTCATCGTGTCTCCCGCACATGGTCACCACTTCAATGCCATTGTCATTGAAGACGATGACCTTCAACATGTCGGGAGTCAGCAGCTTGAAGGTCATCATGGAGCCTATCTTGATATGATGGATGGCGGTGAAGGTGGCCCAACCCTGATCGAGGGTGACCCTGCCGTTCAACAGCCGGACAGTGATCCTCCAGAAGCAGTTGGTGTTCGTCTTCAGTTTGAACTCCCGCGGCACTTACAGGAAGTGCCTCGTGAAGTCCAACGACATATGTATGACCTCGAGCTGGGAGGCCATGATCACCTTGCAGAAGGTGGTTGGCCCTCCCACCTCATGGTAGTGGCCGTAGTTCCGGCACTTGCAGGTGGGGGGCACCTCTGGCACGCCGTCTTCCGTGCCCGGGCTTTGGACAGACATCAACTCAAAGGGCGGCACATTGTCCTTGCCCTTGTCCTGCTCCGTCGATGGCACCACCTCCTTTCCCTTGTTCTCCGTGTCGATCTGCATTATGAAGAGGTTCAAAGGCTGGGTGAGCATCCGCATTATGAACGTTGTAACATCTCCATTAAAACCTATGCTCGCGTGCCCCTTTATTAACCCACCTTGCCGCTCACCACTTACCCAGTCTCTCGCTCTTCCTCCAACCTAATGCCATGAACCCCAACCCCAACCCAACCCCAACCCCAATGCCAACCCCTTCCCTTTGGGCATTGGATGGAGGGCTTTCTTCCTAGGTTGATCGCTGGGTGACCGCACCGGTAGTCATGACGATGTTATGGTCGCTTCTACGGTTTTTACTCCGTTTCCCCGTGCCCCTAACGCGGATCGAATCGAAACTCAAATCGAATGCGATGTAGTAGGCGAGGAGGGGGAAAATATCTTACCGCCCTTGCCGAAGTGCTGCTGCAGATGCCGGTGAAGGTGGCAGGAGGTCGACTTGTTGTTCTTTGATCTGCTGCACGCCGCCGCCGCCGTCGGTGAGAGTGGGGAGAGGGAAGAGCGAGCGGCGAGGGTAATAACTGCCGGCGCTTCGGGAAGCAAAGCGGCTTCTTGAGGGTGGCTCGCGTGCAGCCCCCGTCGCCCACGTGCCTCACTCGGGCCTGACTCGCGAGAAACTGCCGATTCAAACGTAGTTCGCGGGACTGACTCGAGGATGCTTTAAAGTTCGTGCGATGCAGACTGAACAGTGAGGCCAACCAAACAGTCCAAACTCTTCTCACCCGGGCCTGGTTCGGCCTTACGCGGACAACTAAACGCGCCCATGATGTCGTGCAGGAATCATCATGCACAAAATGTCGTGTGCATAGCAGTGCTAAAAAAACTGGGACTCTTCAAACACTTGCAAGTCAAAAACTCCTTGGCCACGGAGGTCCCAAAGTCCCAACACCCGCACGCACCATCCAAAGTCCAAACACCCCACCCCACCCCACCCCACCATGCGCAGTCTCATCCGATCCTATCGGCCACTGACGCAGATTTAAATGTTTTCTCTAAAATATCCCTACCGCAGACGGGCCCACTCGCCCCCTCCGGCCTGGTCTTTAAATGCGCTGGCAAAGTTACTCACTCCGTTCTCTCACCTCCCCGAGCCACCACAGCCGCCGCCTCCCCCACCAACCTGCCCCGACCCGCTCCCGACCTCCGAGGCAATCAGCGTCCGCCGCGGCCGCCATGGCGTTCGAGAAGATCAAGGTCGCCAACCCCATCGTCGAGATGGACGGTCAGATCCCGCTCCCACTCCCACTCCCCGGCAGATCTATCTCCGCCGTTCCCTTGCCGATATAAACGATGCCTCTGCTGAATTTTGTATTCTGGTCGGGGCGATGCCGGGAGATCTGAGAGATCTAGCCGTCGTTCTGCTCATGTTTTTATCTCTAATAACTGCTGGGCTCAGGTGTCTCTGATCTATCTCCGTAGTTGTATCGCCGCCGTGGTGCCAGAGATCGGATTTAGAACGTAGATGGCGAGATAATTGCACATGCATGACACCTTGGGTACGATCATGGTTGTCTATTGGCAGTGGGAAGGTGCAGGGTTGGACGCGCTCTGCTGGTGAAATAGTTCTGTCTGACGTGTAACTACTGGATCTCGTTTTTGAAATCTATATTCAGAAACCATAACCTTAAAGTGTTTTTTGATACGATTGCTTCGCGCTTTGGGTCCAATCGTAGCCAGTGCTTCATGTCTGCATCGCATGTTGAATTGGGTAGCTAGCTTTTTTTAGAAAAAAAAAATGATGTCGAACTTTCAGTGTAAGCAATAAATTTGTTCACAAAATAATAGTAATATTTCTAGTTTTTTTTTATCTTATGTAATCAATTGATTTGTTGGTCCGCTGTCGTGCTGATGTCCTGTTTTTTTACCTATAGGTGATGAGATGACCAGAGTATTCTGGCAGTCTATCAAGGACAAGGTAGCCAATGAGCAACAGCTCTGACAAATCTGATCCGCTTGGGCCATTGTGTGTGTGTGTGGTTCTTGTTTTCCATATGCTGTCAGGCTGATTGTTTGGTTTGTTTCAGCTTATCTTCCCATTTTTGGACTTGGACATTAAGTACTTTGACTTGGGAGTTCTACACCGTGATGCAACTGATGACAAGGTTACAGTGGAGGCTGCAGAGGCTACTCTCAAGTAAGAAGTTTTGAATAATTTGATTTTGTGCTGATGTTATGCTTGGGTTCAAGTAAAAATATGATTGCTGTGATCACACCATTTCAAGCGATTTATGTAGCCTGCAATTTGTGTGTCCTGTTTTTTAATCATTAGTAGTTTTGTTGCGGTATATTTCCCTACGAATTTTGAGTACTATGATTGATGTTCTTAATTATTCAAATATTATTAACAGTGAGGGAGATATCTTTTCACTAATCTTGTTGATTAGTTGTATCATTTTCATATCTTTGAAACTAGCTAGTTTTGTCAGAAGTATTTGACCATATATAACTTTAGCATATTCTTATGACTTTGTTGTTCTACAGTGCTGTTCTAATCCAATGTAATTTTCAGGTACAATGTGGCTATTAAATGTGCAACTATTACTCCAGGTATATTTCCCTCAAGCTTATGCAGCTCAATTATCTGTTCTTCGTATTGTTGAAGCACTAGCACTATTTAATGATATTTTCTCTCTAATATGTGGTCACTTCACCATGACAGATGAAGATCGGGTTAAGGAGTTCAACCTAAAACAAATGTGGAGGAGCCCAAATGGCACAATTAGGAACATTATAAACGGTAAGCTCCTGCTGTATTTCAATATAATGGACATATTACGTTTTCGCTTAAAAAATGGGCGTAGTTAGGTTGTTGACATTTCTCTTTACACTTGTTACCTGCAGGCACCGTGTTCAGAGAGCCAATTATATGCAAGAATGTCCCAAAGCTTGTTCCAGGTAAGGAGGATTAAAACTACTACTCCCTCCGATTCATATTACCTGCCCCTGCTTTAGTACAACTTTGTACTACTAAAGCAGTGACAAATAATATGGATCAGAGGGATTGCATACTTTTTTTCTAACGTGAACACACATTTTGAAATGCAAAATTTCCTTGCTAAACTGTTTCTTTGGTGTAATCAGGATGGACTAAGCCCATCTGCATTGGAAGGCATGCTTTCGGTGATCAGTACAGAGCAACTGATGCCGTTCTCAAGGGACCTGGCAAACTCAGACTAGTTTTCGGTACGGTTGCATAATCACTCCACTTAAAATTAAGTATGAAAGAATGAAGTCTTTGTAGTTCTATATTCTCACATATGATTGTATTGTTTGTTCAGAGAACTGGTGCTAGCAAACGCTGATATTCTTTGCCTTTTTGTTTCTTTGGTCTACTGGCAGAGGGAAAGGACGAGACGGTTGACCTTGAGGTTTTTAACTTCACTGGTGCTGGAGGAGTTGCCATGGCTATGTACAACACAGATGAGGTACTGCTATGCCTGGACTGGTTTCTGCAATTGCAAACAATATTTGCATTTTGGAGTAAAATCCTGACATCAAATTAATTAATTATTGTGTACAGTCAATTCGAGGTTTTGCTGAAGCTTCTATGGCAATCGCTTATGAGAAGAAATGGCCATTGTACCTTAGCACAAAAAACACAATCCTTAAGAAATATGATGGCAGGTAGTTCATAGCTACACTTAAACATTAGTTAAGGCCTGTTCTGAGACAATTAGATCAGTAAATATTCTTTTATTGTGTAGGTTCAAGGACATTTTCCAGGAGATCTATGAAGCTGGCTGGAAATCCAAATATGAGGCTGCTGGAATATGGTACGTTTTGAATCATTCTTGCTTCGAGCTCTTTTGGAATCTTTTGTCAAAGTATGTCATGAGTTGCTTTTTGGTAGGTATGAACATCGTCTCATTGATGACATGGTTGCCTATGCACTTAAGAGCGAAGGAGGCTATGTTTGGGCTTGCAAGAACTATGACGGAGATGTGCAGAGTGATTTCTTAGCTCAAGGTCACAACACTGTAACTTTTGAGTCTCTGCATAAAATATTCAGAAATTTTATCTTTTGTCCTGTGCTCAATAACCAATGCTGAAGTGTGTGTGCAGGTTTTGGCTCTTTGGGCTTGATGACGTCAGTATTGGTATGTATTTTCTCATTACTAATGTTCTTGAATCTTGACTAAATCTTGGGTGTTATCTCTAGTGTGAAAAGCCTTTACTTTGGTCATATCCATGTCAGTACTTCTACATATATATTGAGAATATTTGTTTGGTTGTGCTAATTCCTTTTGATATTTATAGATGTGCCCTGATGGTAAAACCATCGAAGCTGAAGCTGCCCATGGCACAGTTACCCGCCATTTCCGTGTCCACCAGAAAGGTGGTGAAACCAGCACAAACAGCATTGCTTCAATCTTTGCTTGGACAAGAGGACTTGCACACAGGTACACCTAGTACTTCTATATCTCTACCGGTGCAAGTGTGCAACCCTTTGTGATAACCATGTATACGAGGGTAATTTCCTCTTTGTTCAGCTATACTGTATCAGTGACAGCATACCTTTTTCCGGTGTGACCAAATAGTAATTAAGACAAGTATATTGGTGCCTACAATTATTACTCTAGTGGACTTTGCTTTTTAGCTGATTCTCCCATGTCCACACTGCAGGGCAAAGCTAGACGAGAATGCTAGACTTCTTGAATTTGCACAGAAACTTGAGGAAGCGTGCGTCGGAACTGTGGAGTCTGGGAAGATGACCAAGGACCTTGCACTCCTTGTTCATGGATCCTCAAAGTATGTTATGCTGCTCAGCTTTCCCTCTACTGTATTTTTCTCTATTATTACCCTGAATTCATAATTGATAATCTGATATCTCATTGTGCTATTTCGTTTTCAGAGTTACAAGAAGCGATTACCTGAACACTGAAGAGTTCATTGATGCAGTTGCTGCTGAGCTCAAATCAAGACTGTGAAAGACCTCTTCCACTTAAATGCTTGAATAGTCATTACTCATCGATTCAAGTCATTTTGGTTGTCGCCATTATCTGTCATGCTTTCATCCTGAACAGAACGAGCTTTTACTGCACCGTCGCATATTATTGTCCAAAATGCAAGCGATTCTGTAGATGCTGATGTTATGTAAGTGGCACTCACAATAAAGGACATATAGAACTATTATTCCCTTCTGATGATTGTGTCATGTCTCACCAGCAGCTTCTACATTTGAATGGAGATCCTTATGGTTTGCTCGTTTAATTTGCTTGGTAGTTGAGAGCAGGAAAAATTCTGCTACTTACTACTCCCTCTGTTTCTAAATATTTGTCATTTTAGAGATTTCAAATGGACTATCACATATGGATGTATAGACATATTTTAGAGTGTAGATTCACTCATTTTGCTCTGTATGTAGTCATTTGTTGAAATCTCTAGAAAATTTCTAGAAAGACAAATATTTAGAAACGAAGGGAGTAGAAAACAGTTATGGCTGCCAGCATATTTTTTTTAAAACAAGTTGAGTTTGAAACCAATTTTGCTAAGGCCTTGTTTGGTTACAGGGATTAGACTAGAAAAAATCCCTTTAGTCCCTATGTAACCAAACAGGAGGGACTTTTCACGTCAAAAAAAAAAAAAAAAGGAGGGACTTTTTCTTAAAAGGACTAGAAAAAGATTATTGGAGGGTCTTTTTTCTTTAGTCCCTAGGACTAAAAAAAGTCTAGTCATTTGCAACCAAACACCCCCTAAGTCTCAGTTGATTGAGACTTTTCTTGATCGATGCTATATTTGTTTGATCTTGTGTGGATCCGTGCAAAATTATTTTCATAGAATTTTCTTTTTTTCTTCTTATATACTACTACCTCCGTCCGGAAATACTTGCCATCAAAATGGATAAAATGAAATGTATCTAGACGCATTTTAGTTCTAGATATATCTTTTTTTATCCATTTTGATGACAATTATTTTCGGACGGAGGGAGTATGTCACTTGACTGAGATTTGGTTAAATCTCAATAGATGATCTAGCCACACTCAAATTGAATGTTTGCTAGTTTTTTTTTAACTCAAATAATTTCATAGATTAGCAGCATCGCACATGTAGAACCTTACATTGCAGAACAAAAGAAAGTTCAGCTGCTGCTGCACTAAGGCAAGAACCATTGCCCGAACCTAAACATTTAAACTTGTAAGAAAAGTTTTTGACTTTTGATTGCTAATCTAGCTTGGTGGTGTGATCGGAAGTTGTAGCTCCTATTGATATGATAAATTCTTATAGCATCAAAGGCTAGAGAAACTGTTATGCATGCAAGCTGTGGCCTTATTGTCCAATGACCTGGAGCAAGAATGGGCTTGCTTTGGCTTGAATAGCTGATGTCGTCGGTGGGGAGACGGCCGAGATGCACAGCTATGAACACTGTTGATTTCCTGCAAACAGTATAAATGTACCTAAACCTGCTACAGTGGCTGATTTGTATAAACAATGGTACCTGAAAAAGATGAGATGCCCATGATTGTTTCCTCAGGAGATGGTATCAATTGCATTCTCAAGTGATCCCGTCATTGCAAAAGGGCCTCCTCATGCACTGCCGGTTCCTTGCATGATCGTCATTGATGCTGCAAATACCTGGGAAGGAGGCCTTGTAGTCCCGCAAAAGTGATTGTCGTTTTGAGATTTCCAAAGACACCATAGGAAGGTATACAGTGAGACAACATTTATTTGTGGATGATTGAAAGTGAGAAGGGCTTGGATCATTTGTGAAACTGAACTATTATGTTGGGCAATGAAATAGTTTTAATAAACCATGGGAAACTATACCAAGCTGCTTTTGCAAAAGGGCATATGGAAAAAAATGCATTTCATCTTCAGTATTTCCACAAGTTGTGTAGTTTTCACTAATAAATTTAGAGTAAGTACCTGCCCTTTTACCTGTAGCAAGTGCATTCCTAAGAAGTCTCCAAGCAAAGGTTTGGACTCTTGGAGCCATATGTTTCTCTTTCAATACCTGGTTGAGCAATGCTGTAATCTGTGGTGGTACAATTTTTGGTCTCTGTTTTGAAGGAAGTATGCACTTTTGGAAGAGAATAGACCTGTAGGAGTTAGCTTCCAAACAACAATGTCTTAGCTAGCAGTACAAACAATCGGAGTTTGAATTATTGAATCAACTATAACAAGAGAAAATAACATATTAATTAGATTAACATTCCAAACTTTTCGTCTAGGAATCCAGAGGTCCATAATTTGAGCAGGGTAATTAAAAGGATGGGGTTGTATGATGAGGTTATCATAGATGTTTTCCCAACCTTCAAACCAAGGGGTGCTCCACAATGAACTATTGCCATCTACAATTTCATAAATATATGCTGAAATGAGAAGAGGCCTTACCTTCAAATTGCAGTCCAGAAAGCAGAATTCGGAGTGTTAGGCTTTGCCCTCCAAATAGTTGTGTCATGATATTGGGAAACGTAGTAGAAAACAATTTTTTTGCCCTACAATCACCCAGGAACAATATGAAGTTGCATATAAGGTTTGGATCAACGATCGTTACCGACTCCAGAGTGCAGCGGAAGTAGACGAGGCGGTGTAGATCGTACTTGAAGTCCCTCGAACCGCAGATGAACTATCCCTCAAACTGCTCACGAACTGTCCCTTGAATGGAAGACCGAAAGCATGGCCTCTCACAGATTGCAATCATAAAGTCTTCATCATCCGGCAACGCTTCGCCGTCCAGAGCTAATCGTCGCCACAAAAATAGAGGGAGAAGAAGAGAACCGCACAGGGTTTCTCTATTATGATGATTTAGAGAGAACTAAAACTAGATCTAGTCTAGATCAAACTAAAAGAGAACTAGATCAAGAGAGAACTTGAGGAGCTTCAAAACCTATGTTCTAGGGGCTAGCCCTACCCCTCTATTTATATGTTGAGCCTTGGGGTCGTAACTTGGGGAGAGGGCCTCCCAAAGTCGGTTTGGAACGCAAGGAAAAGTCCTCCTCGGTTTCCAACATGAAACGACAAGGTTCCCGGCGTTTCCAGAAACACCACAGACCTAGGCATCCCCGGTGTCTGGTCCCTGATCTCCGCAAAACCCCTTTTGCACCGACCTAAAGCATCATGGGCCTTACCCCTTGGCCCAATCAAAGTGTCCTCGCACTAGAACATTTCTGAAAACATCCGAAACCCTTTCGGTGACCCCGAAACGCTTCCGGATCCTCTCGAAACTGTTCCGAATATTAATGAAACAATTTCACAAATATATTATCATCAGTCCTGTCCTACTAACACTCAGCAGATCGTGATTGCCTTAACCTTGTGACCCGTAGGTTCGATAACTCATAGACATGAACGAAACCCCTTCGTTCAATGATTGACAACGGAGCCATGGACGTCCATATCGATCCCTATGAGCACACTAATGCTATTCGAGCGACCTTTGGTTATCATGTGATGTTCCCTTTGCTTCGCGATACTTCACAAAACCCGAGATGCATCGGTATCCTTCTGAGTCATCACTTGCTCACCATGCCGTTATCCTCGTTACTGGTTTTGTTCTTCTTTCTCGTTATCGTGTTCTGGCATCCCTGTGACGATAGTCACCTGTGTCTGGGCAGACGATGATGGATGCAGACACACCAAGAGGGCTCTAAGAATATCTCGGCATCGTCGGAGGAGAAAATCCTACTCTCGAGATATCTAGTCCCCTGTCAAACTTTCCGATGAACCTGTAAGTTGTCGTTATGATCACCGTGTTACAGGTGACGTTTGAGCAACTACAAAGCCCACTGTACGATAAGAAGTGACTACGATACTTTCACGATCTAAGGAGCAAAATCACACATTAATACTCCGTGTCATTACAATTGATTACAAACGATATTAACTCAATTCATAACAGACAAGATCAGGTCGATCAAATATGATCGTTCTTCCAACATCATAATCTCAATGTTGTTTTAGGACTATCGTTTAACACTTAACGATATCCTAATATCTTGAAAACATGATCACTAACAACACTTGAGCTAGTCCAAGAGGCAAGACTAGGAACCTTTTATTTAACAGTTTATGATGCCACACGTGCATATGAGTTTTCCACTGAATCACATATTCCAAGATCATAACAGTTATAGCATAGAATATAAACTCTTAATTTATGAATACAGAAATATAATAATACAAATTATTGCCTCTAGGACATATTTCCAACAGTCTGTCACTTGCACTAGAGTCAGTAATCTAGTTGCATATTTTTCTAACACCCATGAGTATCTGGTGTTGCTCGTGCTTTGCTAGTGGTAGAGTCTTCGTCACCGGACCTGATAGTCTTCAAATCCCAATGTTAAAGAATAGCCGATCCAGAGAGGTCTATCACTAGGGCCGTTTGAATTAAGCTCTCAAGTCCAAGTTTGTTCCAAAGGTAGCCAACACGCTCGTAGGTGAATATCATATGTCTGATATCTTCCGCTCCTTGGTTACAAATAGGGCAACGATCTTCGCAACCTATGCCACAATTCGTAAGGATGCCTTTCAGCGGAAGAATTCCGTGTAGTGTCCTCCAGCAAAAAAAATCTGAATTTTCCTCGGAATCTTCAAGTCCTAAAGCCTCTTTCAAACATGATTCATAGGTGATGGTCCTGGGGCAGACAAAGATACAGATCTCCCAATAAACTGGTGGTTCCATTCACTGTGGTAAGTTGTGCGCATTGAGAAGATCCCGTCCTGAGTTGGGTGCCAAGCAATAAAATCATGAATGCACCAATGTTTAGTGGGATTTGCAAGATCCTTCAGGCGTTAACAATTCCAAAGGTAGCCGTGGCCAACCCCTCGTCCCACTCACCAATGGTGGAATCAATGAGTTCGCCAACCTTCGATAGGAGATCATGACCTCTTTGTGTGATAACCATCCTGCTAGGGCTAGACGGTAACCAAGGATCCGTCGATATGTTGACCTCCTCACTGCCTCAGATATGCCAGATATAGCCACGTTTAAGGTCTGGATGATGACAACAAGGCTCTGCCATATGAATGAGGAGCCATTTTCTGGCCATGCTTTGAGGATCTCGCCATGGGGATAGTATTTTGCACGCAAAACCTGAGCACAAATAGAGTCTGGATCTTCAACTAGGTGCAAAACATGTTTTGCAAGCATTGCTAAATTGAAACTATAGATATCACAGAATCCCATCCCGCCTATTTATTTGGAATGCATGTATTCCAGCATGCATACCAATGCATTTTTTATTATCTTCATCGTCACCCCACTAGAATCCTGCTATAAGATCCATGTGATTGCTTGTATCTACGTTGGTATTTCCCCAAGAGGAGAGGATGATGTAGCACAGGAACGGTAAGTATTTCCCTCAGTTATGAAACCAAGGTTATCAATCTAGTAGGAGAACCAAGCAACACTATGTAAACAACACCTGCACAGAAATAACAAATACTTCCAAAACCCAACGCGTAAGAGGGGTTGTCAATCCCTTCTCGGTATTGAGATAGATTAAATTGTATGAGATTGGATAAATAGATCTAGCAAAAACACAAAATAAAATAAAGAAAGAAAAAGTGCAGCAAGATGATACGTCCATTTTGCATCATGCTTTTATATTGATATTTATTGCATTATGGGCTGTTATTACCTATTTTGGTACAATACTTATGCCTTTTATCTCTTATTTTACAAGGTTTACATGAAGAGGGAGAATGCCTAAGTAATGGAATTCGGATCGAAAAGCAAAGAAATATGAGAAACCTATTCTGCACAACTCCAAAAGTCCTGAAAATTTACAGAGAATTATTTTGGAATATATAAAAAATATTGGGCAAAGAAAATACCAGAGGGGACCCACCAGGAGGCCACAAGCCTGGGGGCCGTGCCCTACCCCCTGAGCGCGCCCCTGTGGCTTGTGGGCCACCTGACAGGCCTCCAGTGCCCATCTTCTGCTATATGAAGGGTTTTGACCTGGAAAAAAATCATAAGAGAGCTTTCAGGATGAAGCGCCGCTGTCTCGAAGCAGAACCTGGGCAAAAGCAATTGGCTCCGGCGGAGCTGTTCTGCCAGGGAAACTTCCCTCCCGGAGGGGAAAATCGAAGCCATCGTCATCACCAACGATCCTCTCACTGAGAGGGGGTCAATCTCCATCAACATCTTCACCAGCACCATATCCTCTCAAACCCTAGTTCATCTCTTGTATCCGATCATTGTCTCAAAACCTCAGATTGGTACCTGCGGGTTGCTAGTAGTGTTGATTACTCCTTGTAGTGATGCTAGTTGGTTTATTCGGTGGAAGATCATATGTTCAGATCCTTAATGATAATTATTACTCCTCTGATTATGAACATGAATATGCTTAGTGAGTAGTTACGTTTGTTCCCGAGGACATGGGAGAAGTGTTGTTATAAGTAATCATGTGAATTTTGTATTCGTTCGATATTTTGATGAGATGTATGTTGTCTTTCCTCTAGTTGTGTTATATGAACGTCGACTACATCACACTTCACCATTGTTTGGGCCAAGGGGAAGGCATTGGAAAGTAATAAGTAGATGATGGGTTGCTAGAGTGACAGATGCTTAAACCCTAGTTTATGCATTGCTTCGCAAGGGGACGATTTGGATCCATATGTTTCATGCTATGGTTAGATTTATCTTAATTCTTCTTTCATAGTTGCGGATGCTTGTGAGAGGGGTTAATCATAAGTGGGAGGCTTGTCCAAGTAAGGGCAGCACCCAAGCACTAGTCCACCCACATATCAAATTATCAAAGTAACGAACGTGAATCATATGAGCATGATGAAAACTAGCTTGACAATAATTCCCATGTGTCCTCAGGAGCGCTTTGCTTTATATAGGAGTTCGTCCAGGCTTGTCCTTTGCTACAAAAAGGATAGATCCACCTTGCTGCACCTTTGTTACACTTGTTACTTGTTACCCGTTACAAATTATCCTATCACAAAACTATATGTTACCGATAAATCCAGTGCTTGCAGAGAATCCCTTGCTGAAAACCGCTTGTCATTTCCTTCTGCTCCTCGTTGGGTTCGACACTCTTACTTATCGAAAGGACTATGATAGATCCCCTATACTTGTGGGTCATCACAAGGTATTTTTAGGTCTTTGGATTAATAGATCTGAAAATAATATGATAGGAAATAGATCCGGGGCCGTAGATTTCACTAGTGACTTCTCTTGAGAAAATAGCATATGGTGGGTAAACAAATTACTGTTGGGCAATTGATAGAAGAGCAAATAATTATGACGATATCCAAGGCAATGATCATGTATATAGGCATCACATCCAAGATTAGTAGACCGAAACAAGTCTGCATCTACTACTATTACTCCACACATCGACCACTATCCAGCATGCATCTAGTGTATTAAGTTCATGGAGAAACGAAGTAATGCAATAAGAACGATGTCATGATGTAGACAAGATCTATTCATGTAGGAATAGACCCCATCTTTTTATCCTTAATGGCAACAATACATGCGTGTCACTTCTCCTTCTGTCATTGAGATTGAGCACCGCAAGATCGAACCCATCACAAAGCACTTCTTCCCATTGCAAGAAAAATCAATCTAGTTGGCCAAACCAAACCAAAGTTTCGGAGAAGAAATACGAGGCTATAACAATCATGCATATACGAGTTCAAAGAAGACTCAAATAATATTCATAGGTAGATCTGATCATAAACTCACAATTCATCGGATCCCAGCAAACACACCGCAAAAATTCATTACATCAAATAGATATCCAAGAACATCGAGGAGAACATTGTATTGAGAATCAAAAAGAGGGAAGAAGCCATCTAGCTACTGCCTATGGACCAATGAGGATGATGAACCCCTCCGTGATCGTGTTCCCCTCCGGCAAGGTGCCGGAATAGGGCTCTGGATTGGGTCTCGTGGTACTGGAACTTGCGGCGGCTGGAATTGTTTTTCATCGACTCCCCTATGGTTTATAGAATATTTGGGTATTTATAGAGCTGAGAGGCGGTGGAGAGGACACCTGTGGGCCCTACTACCTACCAGGGCACGCCAGGGGCCTCTAGCGCGCCCTGGTGCCTTATGGGCCCCACAGGCCTCCCCTCCCGCACTTCCTTGGCCCCCAAGTTGTCTTCTGGGTTGAAAATAATCTCCAAAAAAGTTTCACTGCGTTTGGACTCTGTTTGATGTGCATATTCTGTAAAGTAAAAAAACAAGCAAAAAACAACAACTAGCACTAGGCACTATGTCAATAGGTTAGTCCCAAAAATGATATAAAGTTGCTATAAAATGAATATAAAACATCCAAGAATGATAACATAACAGCATGGAACAATAAAAAATTATAGATACGTTGGAGACGTATCAGCATCCCTAAGCTTAGTTCCCGCTCGTCCTCGAGTAGGTAATGATGAAAATAGAATTTTTGATGTGGAATGCTGCCTAACATGTTCATCACATATTCTTTTCTTTTGTAGCATGGTGATACGTTTCCAATGTATCTACAATTTTTGATTGTTCCATGCTGTTATATTATCATTCTTGGATGTTTTACAATCATTTTATAGCAACTGTATATCATTTTTTGGGACTAACCTATTGACATAGTGCCCAGTGTCAGTTGCTATTTTTTGCTTGTTTTTTACTTCGCCAGAAATCAATACCAAAGGGAGTCCAAACGCAGCGGAACTTTTTGGTGATTTTTTCTGGACCAGAAGACACACGATGGGCCAAGAAAGTACCAGGGGGGCTCCGAGGGGAGCACAACCCATCAGGGCGCGCCTGGGGGCCCAGGCGCGCCCAGGTGTGTCGTGCCCACCTCGGTGGCCTCCCGCACCGCCTCTTTGCTCTATAAATACCCCAATATCCAGAAACCCTAGGGGAGGCGACGGAAATCAATTCCAGCCGCCGCAAGTTCCAGAACCACCAGATCCAATCTAGACACCATCACGGAGGGGTTCATCATCCTCATTGGTGCCTCTCCGATGATGCGTGAGTAGTTCATTGTAGACCTACGGGTCCGTAGTTAGTAGCTAGATGGCTTCCTCTCTCTCTTTTGATTCTCAATAGAATGGTCTCTTGGAGATCTATTTGATGTAACTCTTTTTGCGGTGTATTTGTTGGGATCCGATGAACTTTGAGTTTATGATCAGATATATGTTTTTGTCCATGAAAGTTATTTGAGTTCTTTGATCTCTTATATGCATGATTACTTATAGCCTCGTATTTCTTCTTCAAATCTTTGGTTTAGTTAGGCCGAATAGATCAATTTTTCTTGCCATGGGAAGAGGTGCTTTGTGATGGGTTCGATCTACGGTGCTTGATCCCAGTAACAGAAGGGGAAACAACACATATGTATCATTGCCATTAAGGATAACAAGGTGGGGTCTATTTCTACATAAATAGATCTTGTCTACATCATGTCATCGTTCTTATTGCATTACTCCGTTTCTCCATGAACTTAATACACTAGATGCATGCTGGATAGCGGTCGATTTGTGGAGTAATAGTAGTAGATGCAGGTAGGAGTCGGTCTACTAATCTTGGACGTGATGCCTATATAATGATCATTGCCTGGATATCGACGTAATTATTTGAAGTTCTATCAATTGCCCAATAATAATTTGTTTACCCGCCATATGCTATTTTTTTCTTGAGAGAAGCCACTAGTGAAATCTACGGCCCCCGGGCCTCTTCTTTATTATATTTGCCTTCGCGGTCGATTTTTATTTGTTTTTATTTTCAGATCTATTAATCCAAAAATACAAAAGTACCGTTCTGCAATTTTTATTTATTTATTTATTTTATCTCGCGTTCCGGCGAGATCTATTTATCCAATCTACTACAATTTTACCTATCTTTTTACCCGTGAGGGATTGACAACCCCTCTCTTACGTCGGGTTGCAACTATTTGTTCTTTGTATGCAGGAGCTGTTTACGTGGTGTTGCGTGGTTCTCCCACTGGTTCGATAACCTTGGTCTCATCACTGAGGGAAATACCTACCATACCTGTGCTCCATCATCCCTTCCTCTTTGGGGAAATGCCGACATAGTTCAAGCCGCATCAAAAGGAATTTCTGGTGCCGTTGCCGGGGAGACATCATCAACATCTACCAGGTTCCTAATCACAAATATCATCTCCTTGCAATTTACATTATTTTCCATTTTCCTCTCGTTTTCCTCTCCCCCACTTCACAAAAATTTGCCATTTTATTCGTCCTCTTTTTCGTTCATCATTTTTCTCGTCAGATCTATTTTTGTGTGCAATCTTGTTGACCACCTTTTGTCATTATGGATAGTTCTTCCTCTATTGCGTGCACTCCCGAGGATGAGGTTCTTAACTTTAAACAAAGAGTAGGGAAGAATTTAAAGGATGCTTGGTATAGGATTTGCAATGCTCATAATAGATCTATTCATAAGCAATCTACCGTTGTTCTTATTTGTTGTTTTTATGTGGGTATCACCACTTGGTATATATTCGTCCTTGATACGATTACCGGCGGGAATTTCTTGATGTGTCCCTCCCTTGATGCTTTTAATGCTATGGGAAATTTAGTGGGCTCACCGCCTCTTATAATAAATGAAACAACTTTGACTCTTGAGCATGTTATGGAAAGACTAGATGCTATTGAAAAGAAAATGCTCACTGAAGATCATATTGAAAACTTGGATAAAAAGATGCATAATTTTGCTACTAAAATTGGATCAAAAGCGGGAGAGGTTTTTAAGTTGTTGAAAGAAAAGGGAACTGTAATTCATGAAAGAATTGAAGAAAGCCCTTCTCGGATCGATAAATTGGAAGAGATCTTTAGTAATCTAAGCACGGCTTTTGCTTCCGCTAAAACTATTGAAAAAACTCTCATAAAAATCAGTAAGATTACTCAAGATACTAAGAACAAGGGTGCAACTTCTAGTAATAACAGTAAAGAAGATCTTAAGATGATTAGTATTCACCCGAATTTTGTTGAAGTTATAAGAGATCCTTTGTGCAAGAATGAATTCCTTAAACTTGTTCCTAGGAGTATCGTCATTGAAAATTTTCATGCTAAATCCTTGAATAATTCCAAGTGTTTGATTGAAGAGTTGGAAACTAAAGATAACAATACTTGAATCCTTGCATTATGCCTAGCTAGGGGCATAAAACGATAGCGCTTGCTGGGAGGCAACCCAATGAATACATTTTTTATTTTTGTATTTTTATTTCTCTTCTTGAGTGTTTGCACAATTATGCTACTGTTATGATTGTGTTTTTTGTGTTTTAATTAGTGTTTGTGCCAAGCAAAGCCTTTGGGATCATGTTGGGTGATAGTTGATTTGATCTTGCTGAAAAATAGAAACTTTTGCGCTCACGAAAATAATTTTCATTTTTAACAGAAGCACGATAAAATACTAATTATTTTTGCAGAAGATTTATATACAAATTGCCTACGTTTTCCTAATTTTTCAGAATTTTTGGAGTTACAGAAGTATCCGAAATATTCAGATTGCTACAGATCATTCTGTTTTTGACAGATTCTGTTTTCTTTGCGTTGTGTGCTTGTTTTGATGATTCCATGGTTTCCTTTGAAGAGTTTTTGCCATAGAAAAGTTGGAATACAGTAGATATAATGCAAAAATAAAATATGAATAGGTTTGCAACAGTACTTATAGTAGTGATTTGCTTTCTTATACTAACGGATCTCACGAAGGTTTTGTTGAGTTTTGTGTGATTGAAATTTTCAAGTTTTGGGTGATATTACGATGGATGAAGGAATAAGGAGTAAGAAGAGCCTAAGCTTGGGGATGCCCATGTAATCCCAAGCTATTATCCAAAGAGAATCAAGCAACTAAGCTTGGGGATGCCCGAGTGGCATCCCCTCTTTCTTCTAATGGCCATCGATATTTTACTTGGAGTTATATTTTTATTCGTCACATATCATGAGTTTTGCTTGGAGTGTCTTGTATGATATGAGTCTTTTCTTGTTTTGCTTTTTATTTTTAGTCATGAATCCTTGATGGACACACCTATTTCAGAGAGCCAAAGTTATGCTATGACTTGTTAGAATTGCTCTCTATGCTTCACTTAAATCTTTTTGACCTATGGAATTGCTCTAGTGCTTCACTTATATCTTTTTGAGCACGGTGTGCTTTAGTATTTTTGAAGAAATGCTCTCATGCTTCACTTAGATTTATTTGAGAGCTAGTAATTTTTTTAAGAAATTCTCTCATGCTTCACTTAAATTATTTTGAGAGAAGAAATTTTTTATGCTCATGTTCTTCACTTAGATTTGTTTGAGCTATCAAAAGCAACATATGAAACTAGTCCCAAAGTGATAGATATTCAAGAGGGATATAATAAAAACTTTCATGAAGATCATTGGAAAAAATAAACTTGATTCCTTGTAATAGTTTTGCGATATGATGATATAATATGTGAGTCATGTTGATGAGTAATTATGCTTTAGTAAGAATATTGGTGTTAAGGTTTGTGATTCCCTATGCAAGCACGAAAGTCAATAGTTATGCAATGAAATTACATCCTACATGTGGTGCATTATTTGGTGTTAGTTATGCTTAATGCTCGCTTATGAGATTTTTCGTTTCTTGGTTGGATGCTTCTCAATCTTTTGCTAGCCTTCATTTGCACTAAGTATGATAACTACTTGTGCATCCAAAATCCTTAAACCAGTTTTTGTCACATGAGTCCACTATACCTACCTATATGCGGTATTATTTTTCCGTTCTAAGAAAATATGTATATGCCATCTCTAATTTTCAAAATAAACTTCTCTTTTGTGTGCTCGTACCACTCATGAAATGGTAGGGGGTGGCTGATATATTTCCATGCTAGATGTGTTATTCTCAAGATGAGTGTTTATTCACTTGTCATTGCACGAGAGTATGGCAAAGGTATTAGGGATGCCCAGTCCCGAAATGAAAAGTGAATTTACTTTATGTTATCAAATAATAAATTCCTTGGAAAGTGTTTGATGTAGGGTAGAACCCTAGATGCCCGATCTTTCATGATTGGAGTGGATCCCACAAAGAAGACAACGAACATGAGGGGAAAACATGAGGGGAAACACGAGAGGATTCACTCAAACCAACAAGATTCGATTACAGATGTGCTAGATCCTTGAAACACAAAGAGATACACGATCCATGATCAACAAAGGACGATACAAGTAGCAAGTTCTTCTCCGTGAGGAGGTCTTTAGGGGTCTTCCCGTGAGGGGTCTTGAATCCGCTTGGGGGATCTTCTCTGAAGAGGTTGTGTACTCAAATGGAGAAGTAACCAAGTGGATGAGCAAAGCTCTATCTCTCAAATGAGCTAATCCTTTGCTAACCCTAGAAAGGTGGTGGAGGAGGAGTATATAGAGGCTAGGGGGCGAAGGGGTACATGGGCTTCGGCCCAAGTCACGCACGCAGGCGGGGCCCGGATGATCCGGATGGTAACCCGGATGATCCGGGTGTCGGGGGTCCGGATGATCCGGGCGACCGTCTGGATCGTCCGGAGGTGTCGTAGCGGCAGCAGCTGGTCCGGATGATCTGAGACCTGGTCCGGATCTCCGGCGCCATCCAGATGATCCGGGACCTGGTCCGGATCGTACATCTTCGACGAGCAGGCTTCGGGTGTCATCGGACACATTGCCCCGGGTGGCCGTCCGGATCGTCCGTGCTCTGTCCGGATCATCCGGCTGGGGGTCCGGATGATCCGCGCAAGTCCTGTCTTGCTCCGTTCTTCTTCCTTCTCCTCTTCCATGCTTGGATTTGGTCCTTGGATTCTCCATGGTCATCTCGGTTGTGCCTGAGTATATGCAAGGTCCATGCATGAGGTAGTAGCCATGTCTCACATGTGGAAAGTGACGGATCGAAGAGGAATGAGTTCACCTTGTGTCCAATGGCGTATGGTCGAGATCTCATCGTATGTCCTCTAGGTTTTGGGGAGTAGGCGAAGTGTACATGGGGATGATCGTAGATGCTCCGCATCATCTCCCCCTGGGAAAGATCCAACCTCGGATCGTAATCCTCATCACCATGGAAATGGTAGTCGTGGACGAACTTGTAATTGGACGGAGTTGAAGGCATGGCGCAATCCAAGTACTCCAAGGTGTCTCCATAGTGGTATACATGCAAAAAGAGCAAACACAAACGACACTCGAAAATACAATGTTAGCGCACACAAGGTGTCCATCATGTAAGCATGAGTTCGTCCGATAATTTTGTTCGTGACAAGGCATAAGATGCTTAGTCAAATGATGTACAATGATATGCAAAGCATTCATGAGAGCAAAATCATTTGTTGTGCATGCAAAGGTATGGTAAATTTCATGGTGCACAAAGCTACAAATGCTACCATTGTGCAAAATGATGTCATAGAGAGATGGTATATCAAGGGCATGAACATGGCAATGGATGCTCAATATGATTATGTTATCATGCAATTGATGGTAGGTAATGTGATCATTATGTATGAATATGTGATACGTCTCCAACGTAACTATAATTTTTGATTGCTCCATGCTACTTTATCTACTGTTTTAGGCAATATTGGGCTTTATTATCCACTTTTATATTATTTTTGGGACTAACCTATTAACCGGAGGCCCAGCCCAGATTTGCTGTTTTATGCCTATTTCAGTGTTTCGAGGAAAAGGAATATCAGACGGAGTCAAAACGGAACGAAATCAACTCGAGAAGTTATTTTTGGAAGGAAACCCACCTAATGGACTTGGACCCCACGTCAGAAGATACGAGAGGTGCTCACGAGGGTGGGGGGCGCGCCCACCCCCCTGGGCGCCCCCCCTGCCTTGTGGGGCCCCCGTAGCTCCACCGACGTACTCCTTTCACCCATATATACCTACGTACCCTAAAACTTCCAGAACAGAAGATAGATCGGAGTTCCGCCGCAAGCCTCCAGAGCCACGAAAACCAATCGGGACCCCTTTCCCAAGCACCTGCCGGGGGGGATCCTCACCGTGGCCATCTTCATCATCACGGCGCTCTCCATGACGAGGAGGGAGTAGTTCACCCTCGGGGCTGAGTGTATGTACCAGTAGCTATGTGTTTGATCTCTTTCTCTCGTGTTCTTGATTTGGCACGACCTTGATGTATCGCGAGCTTTGCTATTGTAGTTGGATCTTATGATGTTTCTCCCCCTCTACTCTCTTGTGATGAATTGAGTTTCCCCTTTGAAGTTATCTTATCGGATTGAGTCTTTATGAGAACACTTGATGTATGTCTTGCTGTGATTATCTGTGGTGACAATGGGATATCATGTGCCACTTGATGTATGTTTTGGTGACCAACTTGCGGGTTCCGCCCATGAACCTATGCATAGGGGTTGGCACACGTTCTTGATTCTCCGGTAGAAACTTTGGGGCACTCTTTGAAGTACTTTTATGTTGGTTGGATGAATTTGAGATTGTGTGATGTATATCGTATAATCATGCCCACGGATACTTGAGGTGACAATGGAGTATCTAGGTGACATTAGGGTTTTGATTGATTTGTGTCTTAAGGTGTTATTCTAGTACGAACTCTTTTATAGATCGATCCGAAAGAATAACTTTGAGGTGGTTTCGTACCCTACCGTAATCTCTACGTTTGTTCTCCGCTATTGGTGGCTTTGGAGTGACTCTTTGTTGCATGTTGAGGGATTGTTATATGATCTATCTATGTTATTATTGTTGAGAGAACTTGCACTAGTGAAAGTATGAACCCTAGGCCTTGTTTCCTATCATTGCAATACCGTTTATGCTCACGTTTATCACTTGTTACCTTGCTGTTTTTATTATTTCAGATTACAAAAACCTATATCTACCATCTATTTTGCACTTGTATCACCATCTCTTCGCCGAACTAGTGCACCTATACAATTTACCATTGTATTGGGTGTGTTGGGGACACAAGAGACTCTTTGTTATTTGGTTGCAGGGTTACTTGAGAGAGACCATCTTCATCCTACGCCTCCCACGGATTGATAAACCTTAGGTCATCCACTTGAGGGAAATTTGCTACTGTCCTACAAACCTGTGCACTTGCAGGCCCAACAACGTCTACCAGAAGAAGGTTGTGTAGTAGACATCAAGCTCTTTTCTGGCGCCATTTCCGGGGAGGCTAGGTAAGTGAAGGTATATCTTTAGATCTTGCAATCGAATCTTTTTGTTTCTTGTTTTAGCACTAGTTTAGTTTATAAAATAAAATTACAAAAAAATTGGAGTTAAGTTTGTCTCATACGCTTCACCTTTTTAATATCTTTCGTGAGTATGATGGAAAGGAAAATTGTGCCAAAGTGTTAGAAGAAGAATGCATTAAAATGTTTGGCACTAAATCTTTGAATTATGAGCATGATTGCGATTTTGTTAGTATGAATTCCTCGAATATCCATGATGCTGATGATATGCAAAGCCACAAGCTTGGGGAAGCTATGTTTGATGAAGATGATATTTTTTGTCCCCCGAGCTTTGTTGAGCAAATTTATTATGATGAAAGCATGCCTCCTATCTATGATGATTATTGTGATGACATGTATGCTTTAAATAATAATGATAACTATGACACTTGTCATCTTGATTTTAATTTCCAATCATATGATAGTTATTTTATTGAGTTTGCTCCTACTATTGAAGAGAAGAATTTTGCTTATGTGGAGAGCAATAAATTTTCTATGCTAGTAGATCATGAAAAGAATGCTTTAGGTGCTGGTTATATTGTTGAATTCATTCATGATGCTACTGAAAATTATTGTGAGGGAGGAATATATGCTTGTAGGAATTGCAATAATATCAAGTTTCCTCTCTATGTGCTTAAAGTTTTGAAGTTATGCTTGTTTTACCTTCCTATGCAAGTTGATTATTGTTCCCATAAGTTGTTTGCTCACAAAATCCCTATGCATAGGAAGTGGGTTAGACTTAAATGTGCTATTCATATTCTTTATGATGCTCTCTTTATGTTTCAATTCTTATCTTTTATGTGAGCATCATTGAAATCATAATGCCTAGCTAGGGGCGTTAAACGATAGCGCTTGTTGGGAGGCAACCCAATTTTATTTTAGTTTCTTACTTTTTGGTTCTGTTTAGGAATAAATAATCCATATAGACTCTGTTTATATGTGGTTTTATCTTTTAATTAGTGTTTGTGCCAAGTTGAACCTATTGGATCTTCTTGGATGATAGTTATTTGATCTTGCTGTAATTTCCAGAATCTTTGCGCTCAGTGCCCGAATTGTTAAAAATCACCAGAACGTGATAAAATAGTGATTCCAATTGATACTGATCAATAAAAAAAAATTCCAGGTCTTCTAATTTTGGTAGAATTTTTTGGGTTCCAGACGTTTGCGTTAGTTACAGATTACTTAAGACTGTTCTGTTTTTGACAGATTCTGTTTTGCGTGTGTTGTTTGCTTATTTTGATGAATCTATGGTTAGTAAAATAGTTTATAATACATAGAGAAGTTGGAATACAGTAGTTTTAACACCAATATAAATAAATAATGATTTCATTACAGTACCTTAAAGTAGTCTTTTGTTTTCTTTCTCTAACGGAGCTCACGAGATTTCTATTGAGTTTTGTGTTGTGAAGTTTTCAAGTTTTGGGTGAATTCTTTTGATGGATTATGCAACAAGGAGTGGCAAGAGCCTAAGCTTGGGGATGCCCATGGCACCCCCAAGATAATCCAAGGACACCAAAAATTCAAAGCTTGGGGATGCCCCAGAAGGCATCCCCTCTTTCGTCTACTTCCATTGGTAATTTACTTGGAGCTATATTTTTATTCACCACATGATATGTGTTTTGCTTGGAGCGTCTTGTATTATTTGAGTCTTTGCTTGTTAGTTTACCACAATCATCCTTGCTGTACACACCTTTTGAGAGAGCCATACATGAATTGAAATTTGATATAATACTCTATGTGCTTCACTTATATCTTTTGAGCTTGATAGTTTGCTCATAGTACTTCACTTATATTTTTTTGAGCTTGATAATTTTTGCTCTAGTGCCTCACTTAGATCTTTTAGAGCACGGTGGTGGATTTGTTTTAAAGAAACTTGATCTCTCATGCTTCACTTAGATTATTTTGAGAGTCGTTAATAGCATGGTAATTTGCTTAATGTTAATATACTTGGTATTCAAGATATGTGAACCTTTCTTTTGAGTGCGTTGAATACTAAGATAAGTTTGATGCTTGATAATTGTTTTGAGATATGGAGGTGATAATATCAAAGTCATGCTAGTTGAGTAGTTGTGAATTTGAGAAATGCTTGTGTTGAAGTTAGCAAATCCCGTAGCATGCACGTATGGTTAAAGTTATGTAACAAATTTGAAACATGAAGTGTACCTGGCTTGTGCATCCTTATGAGTGGCGGTCGGGGACGAGCGATGGTCTTTTCCTACCAATCTATCCCCCTAGGAGCATGCGCGTAGTACTTGATTTTTGATGACTTCTAAATTTTTGCAATAAGTGTATGAGTTCTTTTGACTAATGTTGAGTCCATGGATTATACGCACTCTCACCTTTCCGCCTTTGCTAGCCTCTTCGATGCAGTGCATTGCCCTTTCTCACCTTGAGAGTTGGTGCAAACTTCACGGTGCATCCAAACCCGTGATACGATACGCCTATCACACATAAACCTCCTTATATCTTCCTCAAAACAGCCACCATACCTACCTATCATGGCATTTCCATAGCCATTCCGAGATATATTGCCATGCAACTTCCATCATCATTATTATGACATACATTACTTTTGTCATATTGCCATTGCATGTTCATGTAGTTGACATCGTATTTGTGGCAAAGCCACCATGCATTATTTTTCATATATGTCACTCTTGATTCATTGCACCATCCCGGTACACCGCCGGAGGCATTCATATAGAGTCATATTTTGTTCTAAGTTTCGAGTTGTGATTGTTGAGTTGTAATAGAAATAGAAGTGTGATGATCATCATTATTAGAGCATTGCCCCCCCCCCAAAAAAAGAGAAAGGCCAAAAAAAAGAAGAAATGCACAAAAAAAAGAAAATAAATAAAAAGGTCAATGCTACTATCTCTTTTTCCACACTTGTGCTTCAAAGTAGCACCATGTTCTTCATGTAGTGAGTCTCATATATTGTGCTTTAAAGTAGCACCATGTTTTTCATGTAGTGAGTCTCATAAGTTGTCTTTTTATACTAGTGGGAATTTTTCATTATAGAACTTGGCTTGTATATTCCTACGATGGGCTTCCTAAAATGCCCTAGGTCTTCATGAGCAAGCGAGTTGGATGCACACCCACTAGTTTTCTTTTGTTGAGCATTCATAGCTCTAGTGCATCCGTTGCATGGCAATCCCTACTCCTCTTGTTGACATCAATTTATGGGCATCTCCATAGCCCGTTGATTAGTCTCGTCAATGTGAGACTTTCTCCTTTTTTGTCTTCTCCACACAATCCCCATCATCATATTCTATTCCACCCATAGTGCTATATCCATGGCTCACGCTCATGTATTGCGTGAAGGTTGAAAAAGTTTGAGATTATTTAAGTATGAAACAATTGCTTGGCTTGTCATCGGGGGTATAGAAGTTGGGAACATCTTTGTGTGACGAAAATGAAGCATAGCCTAACTATATGATTTTGTAGGGATGAACTTTCTTTTGCCATGCTATTTTGAGAAGACATAATTGCTTAGTTAGTATGCTTGAAGTATTATTATTTTTATGTCAATATGAACTTTTGTCTTGAATCTTTCGGATCTGAATATTCATATCACAATTAAGCAGAATTACATTGAAATTATGCCAACTAGCATCCCACATCAAAAATTATCTTTTTTATCATTTACCTACTCGAGGACGAGCAGGAATTAAGCTTGGGGATGCTTGATACGTCTCCAACGTATCTATAATTTTTGATTGCTCCATGCTACTTTATCTACTGTTTTAGGCAATATTGGGCTTTATTATCCACTTTTATATTATTTTTCGGACTAACCTATTAACCGGAGGCCCAACCCAGATTTGCTGTTTTATGCCTATTTCAGAGTTTCGAGGAAAAGGAATATCGACGAGTCAAACGGAACGAAATCAACTCGAGAAGTTATTTTTGGAAGGAAACCCACCGATGGACTTGGACCCCACGTCGAAGATACGGAGGTGCTCACGAGGGGGGGCGCGCCACCCCCGGCGCGCCCCCGCCTCGTGGGGCCCCCCGTAGCTCCACCGACGCACTCCTTTCACCCATATATACCTACATACCCTAAAACTTCCGAGCAGAAGATAGATCGGGAGCTCCACCGCCGCAAGCCTCCGAGCCACGAAAAACCAATCGGGACCCCTTTCCGCATTCCTGCGGAGGGGGATCCATCTCCGTGGCCATCTTCATCATCCCGCGCTATCCATGACGAGGAGGAGTAGTTCACCCTCGGGGCTGAGGGTATGTACCAGTAGCTATGTGTTTGATCTCTCTCTCTCTCGTGTTCTTGAGGTGATACGATCTTGATGTATCCCGAGCTTTGCTATTGTAGTTGAATCTTATGATGTTTCTCCCCCTCTACTCTCTTGTGATGAATTGAGTTTCCCCTTTGAAGTTGTCTTATCGGATTGAGTCTTTATGAGAACACTTGTTGTATGTATTGCCGTGATTATCTGTGGTGACAATGGGATATCATGTGCCACTTAATGTATGTTTTGGTGACCAACTTGCGGGTTCCGCCCATGAACCTATGCATAGGGGTTGGCACACGTTCTTGATTCTCCGGTAGAAACTTTGGGGCACTCTTTGAAGTACTTTTATGTTGGTTGGATGAATCTGAGATTGTGTGATGCATATCGTATAATCATGCCCACGGATACTTGAGGTGACAATGGAGTATCTAGGTGACATTAGGGTTTTGATTGATTTGTGTCTTAAGGTGTTATTCTAGTACGAACTCTTTTATAGATCGATCCGAAAGAATAACTTTGAGGTGGTTTCGTACCCTACCATAATCTCTATGTTTGTTCTCCGCTATTGGTGGCTTTGGAGTGACTCTTTGTTGCATGTTGAGGGATTGTTATATGATCTATCTATGTCATTATTGTCGAGAGAACTTGCACTAGTGAAAGTATGAACCCTAGGCCTTGTTTCCTATCATTGCAATACCGTTTACGCTCACGTTTATCACTTGTTACCTTGCTGTTTTTATTATTTCAGATTACAAAAACCTATATCTACCATCTATTTTGCACTTGTATCACCATCTCTTCGCCGAACTAGTGCACCTATACAATTTACCATTGTATTGGGTGTGTTGGGGACACAAGAGACTCTTTGTTATTTGGTTGCAGTGTTGCTTGAGAGAGACCATCTTCATCCTATGCCTCCCACGGATTGATAAACCTTAGGTCATCCACTTGAGGGAAATTTGCTACTGTCCTACAAACCTGTGCACTTGCAGGCCAAACAACGTCTACAAGAAGAAGGTTGTGTAGTAGACATCAATATGCCATCAAGAAAGATCACAACAAATTTTCTCAGGAAATGCACAAGCTCATAAATCATGGATGACATAGAAATACAAGATGCAACAAGGCAATCATAATGTTAGTCAATCCATGCATAAGATGCAAATTGTTATGCGTGGTGTTGTACCAAAGCTCGATGCCGTGGCACTCCTCAACTTGAAGGTCCATAGGGTCCATCTCCAATGTCGGTCATCCATCCAATATTTGTATCATGTAGACAAGAAGAAGGAAACAACAATGAAAGAATGACCCATCCAAGATGCGTATGTGAGGATCGCTCAAAGGGAAGGATTTTACCTTTAGTAGTTTCTCGAAAATGTTGGTGTCGCACATCACATACGTCGTCACATAACCAATATGTCTCGTGATGGTAATGCCGTATGAATCCTTCAAAATGAAAGAACATGACAAACACTCGGAAAAACAAATGAGATTAGCATGGAAGCAAAATCTATCATTCGTATGGTGAGATACCCAACAACTGTTTTCATCATTCTTATCATAAGAAAGTACAAGGGTGTAGGGCATGATATGTAGGCATAAGATGCAAGACCAACAAAATGCATTAAGCTTAATCAAACAAGCATGCGTCACATGTAAGATGTACAAGTCTCCAAGATCGATAAACATAGCAAGGTTGCACTCACTACAAGGCAATATGAGAGATGCAACTAATGGAGACAATTGAAAATGAGTGATGTCTACTAGCAACCTTCTTCTTGTAGACGTTGTTGGGCCTCCAAGTGCAGAGGTTTGTAGGACAGTAGCAAATTTCCCTCAAGTGGATGACCTAAGGTTTATCAATCCGTGGGAGGTGTAGGATGAAGATGGTCTCTCTCAAACAACCCTACAACCAAATAACAAAGAGTCTCTTGTGTCCCCAACACACCCAATACAATGGTAAATTGTATAGGTGCACTAGTTCGGCGAAGACATGGTGATACAAGTGCAATATGGATGGTAGAAATAGGTTTTTGTAATCTGAAAATATAAAAATAGCAAGGTAACTAATGATAAAAGTGAGCACAAATGATATTGCAATGCGTTGAAACAAGGCCTACGGTTCATACTTTCACTAGTGCAAGTTCTCTCAACAATCATAACATAACTGGATCATATAACTATCCCTCAACATGCAACAAAGAGTCACTCCAAAGTCACTAATAGTGGAGAACATACGAAGAGATTATTGTAGGGTACGAAACCACCTCAAAATTATTATTTCTGATCGATCTATTCAAGAGTCCGTAGTAAAATAAAACGAAGCTATTCTTTCCGTTCGATCTATTATAGAGTTTGTACTAGAATAATGCCTTAAGACACAAATCAACCAAAACCCTAATGTCACCTAGATACTCCAATGTCACCTCAAGTATCCATGGGTATGATTTAAACGATATGCATCACACAATCTCAGATTCATCTATTCAACCAACACAAAGAACTTCAAAGAGTGCCCCAAAGTTTCTACCGGAGAGTCAAGACGAAAACGTGTGCCAACCCCTATGCATAAGTTACAAGGTCACTGAACCCGCAAGTTGATCACCAAAACATACATCAAGTGTTCTCAAATCCTTAAAGACTCAATCCGATAAGATAACTTCAAAGGGAAAACTCAATCCATTACAATAGAGTAGAGGGGGAGAAACATCATAAGATCCAACTATAATAGCAAAGCTCGCGATACATCAAGATCGTGCCAAATCAAGAACACGAGAGAGAGAGAGAGAGAGAGAGAGAGAGAGAGAGAGAGATCAAACACATAGCTACTGGTACATACCCTCAGCCCCGAGGGTGAACTACTCCCTCCTCGTCATGGAGAGCGCCAGATGATGAAGATGGCCACGGTGAGGATCCCTCCCAGCAGGTGCTTGAACAGGTCCCGATTGGTTTTGGTGGCTACAGAGGCTTGCGGCGGAACTCCCGATCTATTGTGTTCCCGATGTTTTAGGGTATATGGATATATATAGGCGAAAGAAGTCGGTAAGGAGAGCCACGAGGGGCCCACAAGGGTGGGGGCGCGTCCAGGGGGGCAGGCGCACCTCCCTGCCTCGTGGCCACCTCGAAGCTTCCCCGACTTCAACTCCAAGTCTCCTGGATCACGTTCGTTCCAAAAATCACGCTCCAAAGTTTCATTCCGTTTGGACTCCGTTTGATATTCCTTTTTTGCGAAACACTGAAACAAGGGAAAAAACAAAAACTGGCACTGGGCTCTGGGTTAATAGGTTAGTCCCAAAAGTAATATAAAAATGCATAGTAAGGCCCATTAAACATCCAAGATGGATAATATAATAGCATGAATACTTCATAATTATAGATACATTGGAGACGTATCAGCATCGCCAAGCTTAATTCCTGCTCGTCCTCGAGTAGGTAAATGATAAAAGAAATAATTTATGAGGTGTGAATGCTAGCAGGTGCACAAGTTTGATCAATGATAATTTCAATCACCTTTTCTAGCATCATCATATGTCATAATAGTAGCTCAACTCATAAAACTTTTCATGATCAAGTAACAAGCTATTCACATGTTAAAGCATAGATCATAAACTTTCTTGAAAACTAACAAACCGTGTTATTAGTCATCAAAAAATTACAATTCATCTTATTTTCAAGAAGAGTCTATGTCAGAGCTTTGATTTAGCAAATCCCACATACTCAACTATCATATAGTCTTCCATTATTGCTACCACTCAAAGCATATTTTTAGAACAAATAGTATTCATCGAACACAGAGAAAGATAGGGGCTTAATGTTTCGCCTCCCAACCTTTTACCTCAAGGGTAATGTCAACAATAATAATTCATGATCAAATATATTTGAATGGCAATATATGCTTAGATCTTTCCATCACATGATGCTTGCCAATTAAAGAGTAGGTTGGAATGAGAAGGAATACTATTGACTCTCGCATAAAAGTAAAAGATAGACCCTTCGCAGAGGGAAGCAGGGATTTGCAGAGGTGCCAGAGCTCGAAGCTAAAACAGAGATGAAAATAATTTTGAGAGGTATGCTTTCATTGTCAACATAACAACCAAGAGTTCCCAATATCTTCCATACTAGATACATCATAGGCGGTTCCCACGCAGAAAGGTAAATTTTTTACTCCCCCTCCACCAACATTCACACTCCCCGGCTTTTCCGAAACAACGGGTGCCGTCCAACTATCAACATTCCTGGGGGAGTTTTGTTTAAATTATTTGCGAATTTGTTTTTGATATTTTGATCATAGGACTGGGCATCCCAGTTACCAGCTATTTTCTCGTGAATGATAAGCGGAGTCCACTCATCATGAGAATAACCCACCTAGCATGGAAGATACTGACAGCCCCTAGTCGCTACATGAGCGATTCAAGCATACAAAACAGATTATTATTTGAAGGTTTAGAGTTTGGCACATGCAAATTTACTTGGAACGGCAGGTAAATTCCGCATCTAGGTAGATATGGTGGACACTCATGGAAGAAACTTGGTTCAAGAAATTTGGATGCACAAGCAGTATTCCCGCTTAGTACAGATATTTTGTCTAGCAAAGGATTCTAAATAGCAAGCACCACATGTTAGAGGATTCATAACAATATAACTTCTATACAAATATACCCAAGCACAACTCATTATGTTGTCTTCCTTGTCCAACTTCAACTAATTTGCTCAAGTTTGAAAATAATTAATGGGGCTCACAATCATAGAAGATGTCCAAGATAGTATTATATGTAAAATCTCTCTTCCTTAAATATTCTTTCATGAATTGTTCAATTGACCAATACAACATTTGCTAACCTTCAATAAATTTACCACCTCTACTTCTTATATGTAAAGTCATTACTCCCCATGGGATAAGCATGAAACATATATAATTTCAGATTTACGATATTCAATTCGTTCAACCATTTACTCATAGGATATAAGTGAAGCACACGAGTAAATGACAAACTACTCCAAAAAGATATAAGTGAAGATCAATGAGTAGTTAAATAATTATGTAGCTATGTGAAGACTCTCTCTCATTTAAGAATTTCAGATCTTGGTATTTTATTCAAACAACAAGCAAGGCTAAAGAAAATAAAATAACGCTCCAAGCAAAACACATATCATGTGGTGAATAAAAATATAGCTTCAAGTAAAGTTACCGATGAACGAAGACGAAAGAGGGGATGCCATGCGGGGCATCCCCAAGCTTAGGCTTTTGGTTGTCCTTGAATATTACCTTGGGGTTCCTTGGGCATCCCTAAGCTTAGGCTCTTTCCACTCCTTATTCCATAGTCCATCGAATCTTTACCCAAAACTTGAAAACTTCACAACACAAAACTTAAGAGAAGATCTCGTGAGCTCCGTTAGCGAAAGAAAACAAAACACCACTTCAAGGTACTGTAATGAAATCATTCTTTATTTTTATTGGTGTCAAATCTACTATATTCCAACTTCTATATGGTTTATAAACTACTATGCTAGCCATAGATTCATCAAAATAAGCAAACAACCACGAAAAACAGAATCTGTCAAAAACAGAACAGTCTGTAGTAATCTGTAACTAACGCAAACTTCTGGAACTCAAAAAATTCTACCAAAATAGGAAGAGCTATATAATTTGATTATTGATCTTATGCAATTGGAATCAGTATTTTATCACGTTCTGGTGATTTTAAACAATTGTTTTCGTGAACAGAAAGTTTCTGGAATTTTCAGCAAGATCAAATAACTATCATCCAACAAGATCCTATAGGTCTTACTTGGCACAAACACTAATTAAAACATAAAACCACATCTAACCAGAGGCTAGATAGATTATTTATTCCTAAACAGACCCAAAAGCAAAGATCTAAAATAAAATTGGGTTGCCTACCAACAAGCGCTAACGTTTAACGCCCCTAGCTGGCATGATGATTTCAATGATGCTCACATAAAAGATAGGAATTGAAACATAAAGAGAGGATCATGAAGAATATGACTAGCACATTTAAGTCTAACCCACTTCCTATGCATAGGGATTTTGTGAGCAAACAATTTATGGGAACAATAATCAACTAGCATAGGAAGGCCAAATAAGCATAACTTTAAAACTTTAAGCACATAGAGAGGAAAATTGATATTATTGCAATTCCTACAAGCATATGTTCCTGCCTCATAATAATTTTCAGTAGCATCATGAATGAATTCCACAATATAACCAGCACCTAAAGCATTCTTTTCATGATCCACAAGCATAGAAATTTTGTTACTCTCCACATAAGCAAAATTCTTCTCTTTCGGAATAGTGGGAGTATCATAAGAGACTCGAATACTATAAATTGCTTCCACATTAAAAGAGTAATGTTCAGAAAAAGGGTAATCATAATCATGAAAAGTTTATAAATATAATCATCACTACTTTTTATAGGATAAGTGTCATCACAATAATCATCATAAGTAGGAACTTTGTTCTCATCATAATCGATTGAAACCTCTTCCAAGATAGTGGAATCATTACTAAATAAAGTCATGACCTCTCCAAATCCACTTTCATAATTATCACAATAAGATTAAAAACCCTCCAAAATAGTGGGATCATTACTTCCTAATGTTGACACTCTTCCAAACCCACTTTCATCAATATAATCATCATAAGTAGGAGGCATGCTATCATCATAACAAATTTTCTCCTCAAAACTTGGGAGGCTAAAAATATCATCTTCATTAAACATAGCATCTCCAAGCTTGGGCCTTTTCATATCATAAGCATAATCACTCTCATCATTAATAGTATGGATAAAACTAATAGTATAGCAATTATCATCATCGCAATGAGTAATAAGAGCAACATCATTTGCGAGGAATACCTTTCTACCTTTGCTTCTCCGTCTTTTCTTTTTCTTCTTCACATCAGTGTGGGTTCAATCCTCTTTTTGGAGCTCCTTATTAATGAGATTGGTTGAATAGAAGGCTCCTCCTCGTTACCTGATTCATCATAAGAAATAATAGGAGGATATTGGGAAGTCTCTTCCCTTTCATTAGTATTCTCTTCATCTTCTATTTGTTTTATTTTCTTTATATACTTGGCAATATAAGGATTTTCAATGCAATTCACCGCACAATACATATAAATTTTCTCTAGATCAAAATCAAGAACTCTATCAAGGGCAAATTCGGGAATAACCTTAGTTATACATTTCAGTTCTTCATAACCCAAGAGCAAACTAAGTTCATTATGATGTGCAAGGGAAATCAAGTGATCACAATTTTTGGACACGATACGATCATGAAACAATTTGCATTGGGTACTGAAATGATCACGTTCATTGCAAAGTTCACAAGTACGGCTAAGAAAGTTTAAATTTTCAGCACAAACATCTAGCCTTTCTTGCAACCATTTAGTTTCCAAATACTTATGCCTCTTACAAAATATATCTTCCCTTTTTGGTATGTATTTGCAAACTCTATGCACTCCACAAAAATCGACATGCTTATAAGAGATATTTTCATCATGACTAGTGCAATCATCATTAGTACTATGGATATTCAAAGAGTTCATACTAATAACATTGCAATCATGCTCATCATTCAAAGATTTAGTGCCAAACATTCTATAGACTTCTTCTTCTAGCACTTGAGCACAATTTTCCTTTCCATCATTCTCACGAAAGATATTAAAAAGATGAAGCCTATGTGGCAAACTCAATTCCATTTTTTTTGTAGTTTTGTTTTATAAAATAAACTAGTGATAAAACAAGAAACAAAAAGATTCGATTGCAAGATCTAAAGATATACCTTCAAGCACTCACCTCCCCGGCAACGGCGCCAGAAAAGAGCTTGATGTCTATTACGCAACCTTCTTCTTGTAGACGTTGTTGGGACTCCAAGTGCAGAGGTTTGTAGGACATTAGCAAATTTCCCTCAAGTGGATGACCTAAGGTTTATCAATCCGTGGGAGGTGTAGGATGAAGATGGTCTCTCTCAAACAACCCTGCAACCAAATAACAAAGAGTCTCTTGTGTCCCCAACACACCCAATACAATGGTAAATTGTATAGGTGCACTAGTTTGGCGAAGAGATGGTGATACAAGTGCAATATGGATGGTAGAAATAGGTTTTTGTAATCTGAAAATATAAAAATAGCAAGGTAACTAATGATAAAAGTGAGCACAAACGATATTGTAATGCATTGAAACAAGGCCTAGGGTTCATACTTTAACTAGTGCAAGTTCTCTCAACAATAATAACATAACTGGATCATATAACTATCCCTCAACATGCAACAAAGAGTCACTCCAAAGTCACTAATAACAGAGAACAAAAGAAGAGATTATTGTAGGGTACGAAACCACCTCAAAGTTATTCTTTCTGATCGATCTATTCAAGAGTCGGTAGTAAAATAACACGAAGCTATTCTTTCCGTTCGATCTATCATAGAGTTCGTACTAGAATAACACCTTAAGGCACAAATCAACCAAAACCCTAATGTAACCTAGTTACTCCAATGTCACCTCAAGTATCCATGGGTATGATTATATGATATGCATCACACAATCTCAGATTCATCTATTCAACCAACACAAAGAACTTCAAAGAGTGCCCCAAAGTTTCTACCGGAGAGTCAAGACGAAAACGTGTGCCAACCCCTATGCACAAGTTCACAAGGTCACTGAACCCGCAAGTTGATCACCAAAACATACATCAAGTGTTCTCAAATCCTTAAAGACTCAATCCGATAAGATAACTTCAAAGGGAAAACTCAATCTATTACAAGAGAGTAGAGGGGGAGAAACATCATAAGATCCAACTATAATAGCAAAGCTCGCGATACATCAAGGTCGTGCCAAATCAAGAACACGAGAGAAAGAGATCAAACACATAGCTACTGGTACATACACTCAGCCCCGAGGGTGAACTACTCCCTCCTCGTCATGGAGAGCGCCGTGATGATGAAGATGGCCACCGGTGAGGGATCCCCCCTCCGGCAGGGTGCCGGAACAGGGTCCCAATTAGTTTTTGGTGGCTACAGAGGCTTGAGGCGGCGGAACTCCCGATCTATTGTGTTCCCCGATGTTTTTAGGGTATATGGATATATATAGGCGAAAGAAGTCGGTAAGGGGAGCCACGAGGGGCCCACGAGGGGCCCACGAGGGTGGGGGGCGCGCCTCCCTGCCTCGTGGCCACCTCGAAGCTTCCCTGACTTCAACTCCAAGTCTCCTGGATCACGTTTGTTCCAAAAATCACGCTCCCGAAGGTTTCATTCCGTTTGGACTCCGCTTGATATTCCTTTTCGTGAAACATCAAACAAGGAAAAAAGTAAACCGCACTGGCTCGGGTTAATAGGTTAGTCCCAAAAATAATATAAAATGCATAGTAAGGCCCATTAAACATCCAAGATGGATAATACAATAGCATGAATACTTCATAAATTATAGATACGTTGGAGACGTATCAATTAGCAAGATAAATCATCTGAGAGGCATGAGTATATACGTTATCAACCCAATGAAGCGAGCAAGAATGTATCATGGGTGATGCAACAAAGCAAGCAATCACAGCGATCAAGTCATGAAGCTAGTATTGCGAAGATGCAACATACTAGAAGTATTTATGGCAATCATGTCATGTGGGCAAATAGTGGGCATACATAATGCACGTGACATATCACAAGCATGAAAACAAGATATGAGTAATGTTTCATCATCGTATTGGACAGAAGTCCTATGTAAATAGCAATGTAACATCATGACTCTCCCAACACAAGAATCAATAATAGTAGGAGGTACAATGTAAACATGGTAATAGCAACAAGGATCTCCACCAAGCATGCAAATACACATAGAAGTAGTATAATGGTGAATCACATGTAAGTGCAAGCAAGGGTCACAATTGCATGGCAAAGGCATATAAAGAGGCATAACATGCATAGTGAACATGGTAAAATGGGTAGAAGATGACAAATGGTATATTGCCCATAGCCATGTGAGAGCCAAGTAGAATAGATGCGCGTAGTCCTTGCACGAAGGGAACAGTGGTAAGGATAGTCCATGGGATCCTAAGTCATCGTTGCTCTCAAGAGCTCGTTTCGTTAACTCATGGGATGGTGAGGTTGACGAGTATTCATGAGTACCTACACAAAACAAAGGCAAAGGGAAAATTGTGTGTGCGTGGTATATGTACACATCATCCATCATGATGCACACGTGCATGTGTTTGTTAGCACAAAATAGCCAGTGCTCAAATAAGTGAGATGCGTGATATAGAAACATGTCATCCATCATGAGAGGTTTGTTATTAGGCATAGAATAATGGAGACTCAAATTGTGTAATGCATCATGAGAAATATGTAGAGCATTGTTATTCATGGAATGCATATGGTGCACACAATTATGGGAATCATGCAAAGTATGGAAAGAATCAAAATCTCCTAATATGTATGAGGAAACTATGGGGGTCTCCTCATGAGCATTAATGGAAACATCACATGGAGAATATTGACAACATCCAAAATAATGCATATCCGAAGCAATGTGTTCATGGCATGGCATAGTAGATGAATTGCGCAATTCATGTAAAGGAAGCATAGCAGTATCATCGCATGAAAAACAAAAGCCAATGACCATCATCTCGTCATCTATGCCATAAGTGCAAGTGGGATTTATTTTAATGGGACATGCATAGTTACTATGTTGAGATTGAAATGATGCAATGTGGGAGATCTCACTCATAGCATATGACAAGTTTAAAGGGTTGTCGAACATGATGTGACCAAAAGAATTTTCACATGCATGATATCCTATGGAGCATAGCATCACAACTAGGCAATTCAACATGCTCATCATCATATTCATCATAAATGGGTGGCAAACAAGACATAGTATGCGATGAATCCATAAGGTGATCAACATCATGCAAGCAATCATTTGCACGATAGTCCACTAGTGGGACAAGAGAAGCTCCACAACCTATAAGATGCAAAAAGCAACAACTTATATCCCAAGTATGCTATGTATATGGTTCCCGGTGTTCCTTTCAAGATGATTGGATATGACAATCTTATGTGCAATGTGGTATGATGCTATGGCTATTGCTTACAAGCTTCTTTGCTCTCCTTTTTCTTAAAAGCTTATTCTTTTTTTTGATATGGCCACGTGCACAAATGAAGATAGCAATTGTGTATACGCGGGAACAATCTTGTGACACAAGGGATGATATGATGATACCAAGATGATATGGTATGTATGCAATGGAAGGTGTAGATCAATGATCACTAATGTGCACAAGTAACATTGCCGACAATACTCAAAGGCTAGTCTCGATATGCAAGTGTCGCAAAATGGGCTAGGGGTTAACAATGCAATGGCAAGGAGAATGTACAATGACGGGATACCACGATACCAAGATGATATGGAGGTTAACGTCCGTGGCGATGATGAGTGGCGGTGTTCTTGATGTAGACCCGTCCCTAATTAGCCGTAACACCTTAGGAAACGGAAAAACCGCGAACTCAAAATCTCAAATGTCAAATGTCAAATGGTGGTAACAAAATGCGGTGGTGGTTGCGGAAGTATTGGTGGAAACCCGGTCAAAATGGGTTAAGGTGGCAGAAGGGTATGATGGGCTATACACGGTGTTGGAGTTGGAAGCACGGTCCCTAAGTAGCCGAACCACCTTAGGAGACAAAACTCACAACACAAACAAAATTTGGTTAAGTTGGGGTGGCGGAAATGTATGGTAGGCAAGGTTATGTAGAAGTGGTGATGGTGGTTGATGAAGAGGCAACCGTCCCTAAGTAGGCGAAACACCTTAGGAGACTCGAATCACTACTCAAGCAACCACATATGCAATGGGAAACAAAATGGGTTAAGTTGTGGAAGTCGGTGGTGGTATTGCGGATGATGTGTTGGTGGCCCTAGGCAAAGATGCCAAAGTTCCAAAAATTTGATGGATTCAAATGGCGTTGGTAGTATTTTTGTGGTATGGAGGATGTCATTAGCTTCAAATCGAGCTAAAGAATGTCAAAATGGGACTCCGGATGAATTAGTTATGACCAAAACAAAAATTTGACCGTGTCAGTTCAGGGTTACCCGGACATCCGAGAGTAGGTCCGGATGATCCGGGTTCGTCAACTGGATTTCTGTCGCGTAGGGTGTTCAGACATCCGGGAGAGGGTCCAGCTGATCCGGGTTGGTCCGGATGATCCGGGAGCACTTCCAGATGATCCGGGCAGGTCAAACTGCTCGGGATTTCCTCTCGGGGACAAAATTTTGGGCGGAAATTGGATGATTTCGGAGCAAAAATTACGGAGATTTCATGGATGGATGGTGGGGAAACTTGTGGAGATGCTAGATCTACTCGAATAGCAAATCCGTGGATCAAAATCAACAAAACTTCATCAAACCAACAAATCACAAAAAGAATTGGGGCTGTTAGTGCATCTAGTGTCTCTTAGTGATTTTGGTGTATTGAAGACTTATAGGTTAAGGGACTAATGTGTTTGTGAGTGTATACAGATACTATAAGTCTATGAGGAGTTTGATATTTACAATGAAAGTCAACCCCTAAAAATGAATGTCTTTAGTTGAAGACTTTGGTTTCTTAAAGACTTTGATAATGAGGAAATTGGTGTGACCTTGAAGACTTCGATATTGATGCGATGATTATGAAGCATGAAGACTTTTGTTTTCGTAGTTTCATTTTCTCTTTCTTGAGTCATAGGAAACACCGTACTGTTAAAGGAGGTCGAAGTAAAACTACGGAAAATTTTCCAAGTGATGCTCATCTCAAAATCCTACACCTACCCAATCCTTTCGAGTAAAGCCATTGGAAATCTCATATAGTTCAGTCAATTTCTTCAATGACAGAGATGAAGATCTTCTGGTCTCTGAGGAATTTGTTCTGACCGAGGAGTTAGAAATTTGCCAGTGCAGATTGCCTACAAGTGAGGAACATGATAGCCCTGAGGAATTTGAGAGCTCAAATTTCCGACCGTTGCTGTGCTGTGCGCCAACTGTCCAAAATATCCTATCCACCTAATGGTCATATCATTGAAGGGCATTCATGTATTATCATGTCGGGCTGCTCCTAGGCTATAAATAGACGCCCCCTACAACCACTACCTGGCTGGCTGCTCCGAGAGAAACTGACACTTGTCATTGAGAGCATCCCATCCTTCGAGGACTTTGAGTGAAAATCATCGGTGAGGAAAAACCCAAACCTAAACACCTACAACCCAAAGTGATTGAGCATCACTGAAGAGATTGTTCCTGTGTGGAACCGACGCTTGTTACCTTTGAGGACTGTGCATCCTCTAGACAATTATGCGTCATGGTCTAGAGCATCCAAGAGGAATTGTGGATCGCCGAGTGACCGAGTGTGTGAAGGTTTGGAAGTCACCTGAAGACTTACCACGAGTGATTGGGCGAGGTCTGTGTGACCTTAGCTCAAGGAGAATACGGTGAGGACTGTGTGTCCGGGATTGTGTGTCCTTAGGTTTAAATACCTAGCCGCTCCAACCAGACGTACAACTGTAAAAACAGTTGGAACTGGTCTACCAAATCATTGTCTTCACCAAGCTACTTGTTCTATTTCCTCAACCCTTTCATTTCCTCATTCATGTGTTGATGAAATTAATCGTTATTGTTTGAAGACTTTGACTGAAGACTTTCTCAATTTCCTCAATTCTAATTCTTCAGTCATTTTGTCTTCAGCCTGCTTATCCTGTTTACACGCTACCTATGCTTTGTGTATATTTCATTTCATCATGATGACTATGCTACTGCTTTGTTATGCATGCACCTGAGTACTTATTCGGTTGCTTGTAGTTCGTTACTTAGGAAATTCCTCAAGTTGAATTTCATCAGTGAAGAATTTATAAAAATCACCTATTCACCCCCTCTAGTCGATATAACGCACTTTCAATTGGTATCAGAGCAAGGTACTCCCTTGTTCTGTGTGATTTTGATTTAACCACTGGCATGATCAAGGTCTCAGCTAGGTGTCCTACCTTCAATGGGACGGACTACCCCTACTGGAAGAATAAGATGCGCATGCATCTTGAGGCAATTGACAACGATCTCTGGTACGTTGTGAAAAATGGCGTTCCCTCCATCACTCTTCTGTGAACGCCGCTGATGTGAAGAGATTCAAGCAACTCGATGATACGTCCATTTTGCATTATGTTTTCTTACTGTTATTTATAATGTTTTTATCCATAATAATGCTTTTTGGAGTAATTCTAATGCCTTTTCTAGAGGGAGATATCCGGCAGCTGGAAATCTGGACCTGGAAAAGGCTACGCCAGGCCTCTGCACAACTCCAAATGATCTGAAACTTCATAGAGATTTTTTATGGATTATTTAAGAAATATTGGAGCCAATAATCACCAGAGGGGGCCACTAGGTGGGTGAAACCCACCTAGGCGCACCAGGCCCCCCTAGCGCGCCCTGGTGGGTTGTGGCCTCCTCGGCCCACCTCCGGTGCCCATCTTCTAGTATATAACTCATTTTGACCTAGAAAAAATAAGGAGAAGACTTTTCGGGGCGGAGCGCCGCCGTCTCGAGGCGGAAGTTGGGCAGGAGCACTTTTGCCCTCCGGTGGAGCGATTCTGCCGGGCGAATTTCCCTCCTGGAGGGGGAAATCATCATCATCATCACCAACAACTCTCCCGTCTTGGGGAGGGAAATCTCCATCAACATCTTCACCAGCACCATCTCATCTCAAACCCTAGTTCATCTCTTGTATTCAATCTTGTTACCAGAACTATAGATTGTTGCTAGGGGGTGACTAGTAGTGTTGATTACATCTTGTAGTTGGTTACTATATGGTTTATTTGGTGGAAGATTATATGTTCAGATCCATGATGCTATTTAATACTCCACTGATCATGAGCATGTTCATTATTTGTGAGTAGTTACCTTTGTTCTTGAGGTCACGGGATAAATCATGTTGCAAGTAATCATGTGAATTTGATATGTGTTCGATATATTGATGGTATGTTTGTTGTGATTCCCTTAGTGGTGTCATGTGAACATCGACTACATGACACTTCACCATACTTGGGCCTAAGGGAATGCATTGTGGATTAATAAATAGATGGTGGGTTGCGAGAGTGACAGAAGCTTAAACCCCAGTTTATGCACTATTCCGTAAGGGACCGATTGGACCCAAAAGTTTAATGCTATGGTTAGAATTTATTCTTAATACTTTTCTCGTAGTTGCGGATGCTTGTGGGAGGGTTAATCATAAGTAGGAGGTTTGTTCAAGTAAGAACAACACCTAAGCACCGGTCCACCCACATATCAAATCATCAAAGTAGCGAACATGAATTAAATCAACATGATGAAAGTGACTAGATGAAATTCCCGTGTACCCTCAAGAATGCTTTGCTTATCATAAGAGACCGTTTTGGCCTGTCCTTTGCCTCAAAAGGATTAGGCTATCTTGCTGCATACTTGTTACTATTATCGTTACTTGCTCGTTACAAATTATCTTGCTATCAAACTACTCGCTACTTACAGTTTCAGCACTTGCAGACATTACCTTACTGAAAACTACTTGTCATTTCCTTCTGCTCCTCGTTGGGTTCGACACTCTTACTTATAGAAAAGAGCTACAATTGATCCCCTATACTTGTGGGTCATCACTCGACTCTCAAGCAAAGAATATCATATGTGGCCATCTGAGCAAAGGACAGTAGGACAGAGTGAGTTCTTTGGAGACAACAAAGCTTATCTGGGATAGGCTGTCCAAGGTCAACGAAGGAGTCTCACTCAACGTGACTCTCAAGTTGTCGTTCTTCGCAATCTCTTCAACTGCTTCAAAAGACTCAACAACGAAAATGTTAAGCAAACCTTCGATCGCCTCACTGACATCACAAATGAGCTTCAAGCACTTGGTGCCACAGACATCACTGGCCATGAGGTGGTGAAGAAATTTCCGAGATCACTTGATTCCTCATTCGATACACTTGCACTGATGATTCAAGAACATGGAGACTACAAGTCACTAGATCTTGCAATTATCCTCGAGAGGCTAAATACTCATGATTTCCAACTTGCTGAGAAGAGAGACCTCTACGGGCCAAGCTATGGAAGATCACGCGCTCTGAAGGCCAAGGCAGTTTCTGAATATGAAGGAGAAGATTCTGATAGCAGCCTTGGTGATCCTGGAGAACTAAGCCAGGAGCTAGGAATGCTCATGAGGAAATTCCAGAAGTTCTCAAGACGTGGTCACTTTGGAAAATCTTCAAGAGGGGATGACATGAGATCAGATTCCTCATCCCGCGATTACAAGAAGAGGACCTGTCATAAATGCAAGAAACCTGGCCACTACATTACTGATTGTCCTTAGTGGGCGAAGGAATCAAAGAAGAAGAAGTACAAGGATGACAGTTCTGATGACTCGAAGAAAAAGAAGAAATCTTCAAAGTCCTCATCGTTAAAATCTTCAAAGTCTTCATCTCACAAGAAGAGCAGTTCCAAAAAGGCTACATTCATTGGCAAGGAAATGGACTCTGAAGCTGAATCTGAGGAAAATGAGGAAGAGGAGGAATCTGAGGAGTCATACTCTGGTGTGGAGAGCTTAGCCCTCGCTACTGCCTTCGTCAGCAAGTCCATCTTCAACACCGAGGAAAATGGCTTCCCCAACACTGCTGACGACGACGACGATGACTACACTCCCACCTATTGCTTCATGGAAAAAGGTGCCAAGGTACTCAAATATCCCTCCTATGAATCTAGTGAGGATGAATCCGATGAAAATCTCAAACCTAGCTATTCCATACTTGCTAAGATTGCTGTCAAACAACAAAAGGCTTTCGAAAGGGTTCAAAATCTGCTAGATAAAAGCGATGACCTGTTGGGTGAGGAAATGGATCGAACTCAAACTCTGACTAATAATCTGGAGCGACTATAGTCCAGTTTGATAATCTTCAGAGTCATCATAACACTCTCTTAGCCGATCATGAGAATTTTTCTTATAAATTTCTTTAAAGAAAGCAAGATCTTGAGAAGCTAAGGGTGAGCTATGAAGATCTTCAGAAGGAAAATGATTCATTGCTTGCTCAACAGATCAGCTCCGCTCAGGAAGAATTCATTCCACCATGTTGAAATGCATTGAACGTGAATCTGCTAATTCTTCACCTGAAAGTTCAAATGCTTCTGTTGCTGCAAATTCTTCAACTGTCTCTGTGGTCACAAATTCCTCATCTGAGGATACCACATGTGAGGGAGTCCTGGATTAGGGGGTCCTCGGACTGCCGGACTATATACTTTGGCCGGACTGTTGGACTATGAAGATACAAGATTGAAGACTTCGTCCCGTGTCCGGATGGGACTCTCCTTTGCGTGGAAGGCAAGCTTGGCAATTCAGATATGTAGATCTCCTCCCTTGTAACCGACTCTGTGTAACCCTAGCCCCCTCCGGTGTCTATATAAACCGGATCCATAGGACAACAACAATCAGAATCATAGGCTAGCTTCTAGGGTTTAGCCTCTACGATCTCGTGGTAGATCAACTCTTGTAATACTCATATCATCAAGATCAATCATGCAGGAAGTATGGTATTACCTCCATCAGAGGGCCCGAACCTGGGTAAACATTGTGTCCCTCGCCTCCTGTTACCATCCGCCTTAGACGCATAGTTCGGGACCCCCTACCCGAGATCCGCCGGTTTTGACACCGACATTGGTGCTTTCGTTGAGAGTTCCACTGTGCCGTCACGATAAAGGCTTGATGGCTCCTTCGATCATCAGCAACGATGCGATCCAGGGCGAGGTTTTCCTCCCCGGACAGATCTTTGTATTCGGCGGCTTCGTACTGCGGGCCAACTCGCTTGGCCATCTGGAGCAGATCGATAGCTACGCCCCTGGACATCAGGTCAGGTTTGGAAGCTTGCACTATACTGCCGACATCCGCAGAGACTTGATCTTCGACGGATTCGAACCCATGTCAGGTGCGCCGCACAGTCACGATGAGGATGACCTAGCTCTGTCGTCAGGCGGTGTTCGGGAGATCACACCTGTAGCTACTCCGGCCCTCAAGCCGGAGCAGATTGCGCCGTCCGAGGACGGGTGGATGGACCCCGCCACGGAGGACGCACACTCATCAGCGATAGAGCCGAATACTGACTTCACCTCTTATGGGACCTGTGTTGCCGAACCCTTGGATTCGTCCCCGGCCACGAGCTCCAAACCGCTTGCGTCCGTGCCTGTCGAATCTGACTGGGCACCGATCATGGAGTTTACCTCCGCGGATATTTTTCAGCACTCGCCCTTGGGTGGCATGCTAGATTCATTAAGGTCCCTCTTCTTGTCAGGAGACCCTCGGCCGAACTATGTCCGGATCGAGTGGGAAGCAGACGACGAAGAAATTCGTTCCCCACCCACCACCCACTTAATAGCCACTATCGACGATTTAACCGACATGCTTGATTTCGACTCCGAAGACATCGACGGTATGGACGACGATGCAGGAGAGGAACAGGAACCACCGCCCACAGGGTGCTGGACTGCCACCTCATCATACGATATATACATGGTGGACACCCCCAAAGAAAACAACGACGAGGAATGGGAAGAAGCAGCGCAGGATAGTTCCCTCTAGAAGCAACCGAAGCGACGACGTAGGCGGCGCTCCAAACCCCGCCTCAGCAATAACAACGCAAGAAAGAATAATACCCCGGTCGACTCCAAAGGAAACGACGACCATACGGACCCAGTGACAGAGCAGGATGAGCCAGCGGACGGCGAACATAGTACGGAGCCGCTATCCGATCACGACAACGCCGAGGATAAAGCTCATCAACCTAGCTCCGGAGAGGAGAACAGTACGGACGACGATGCACACATCATCCTAGAAAAACACTTGGAGCAAGAGAACCTCCATAGAAGGCTTATTGCCACCGTGAGGAGTCTGAAGAAGCAGAAGCAAAGGCTTAAAGCCGCGCAAAATACACTCAACAGTAGATGGAACGAAGTGCTCGACACTGAAGAAAAGTACGGTGGCAGTCACCACACAAAGAGCTATCCAAAGTGCAAGCTGCTGCATGAATTCGATGACGAGGCTTTAGAGCCCATACAGCCGGATCGACCACCCCGTGGCCGCGACAGGGTGGCTAACGATGTCGCACATAAGTCAGCACACGATTTACAAGAGGACTTGCACCAAAAAGCCAGTATAACCAGGTCCATCTACGGATCTAGGAAGCACGCTCCGGCACGGAATCAAAACCGAACACTACAACCGTCAGAACGCCATTACAAATCCAAATACAGGGGTGCCGTGCACCCCCTATGCTTCACCGATGAAGTGCTGGATCACAAATTTCCAGAGGGATTCAAACCCGTGAACATAGAGGCATACAACGGAACGACAGACACTGGGGTCTGGATTGTAGACTTTATCCTTCATATCCACATGGCTCGCGGAGATGATCTCCACGCCATCAAATACTTGCCCCTCAAGCCGAAAGGACCAGCTCGGCACTGGCTGAAGAGCCTCCCCGAAAACTCAATTGGAAGTTGGGAAGAGCTTTAGGATGCTTTTAGGGATAATTTGCAAGGGACCTATGTCCGACCTCCGGATGCAGACGATTTAAGTCATATAATTCAACAATCCGGAGAGTCAGCCCGCAAGCTTTGGAACAGATTCCTCACTAAGAAGAATCAAATTGTCGACTACCCAGACGCCGAAGCCTTAGTGGCTTTCAAACACAGTGTCCGGGACGAATGGCTCGCCAGACACCTCACCCAGGAAAAACCGAGGACAATGGCAGCCCTAACAAGCCTTATGACCCGCTTTTGCACGGGCGAAGATAGTTGGCTGGCCCGTAGCGGCACCAGCGACCCAGGCACATCCGAAGTTAGGGATGGTAATGGGAAATTGCGACGCAATAAAAGCAAGCGTCGAAGCAATGAAGATAACCCAGACAACACGGCGGTAAACGTCGGATTCAAGGGCTCTCAACCCGGTCAACAGAAAAAGCCATTTAAAGGCAGCAGAGATGGACCGTCCAGCCTAAATAAGATTGTAGATAGATTATGTCAGATTCATGGCACCTCTGACAAACCTGCAAATCACACCAACAGAGAATGCTGGGTCTTCAAGCAGGTCGGCAAGCTAAACGCCGAACACAAGGGGAGGGAGACACCAAGTGAAGACGAGGATGAGCCTCGCCAGCAAAAAACTAGGGGATAGAAAAAATTCCCACCAGAGGTCAAAACAGTGAACACGATTCACGTAACGAAGAGGAGGAGCGCACTCCGAGACGTATGTATCATAGAGCCCGTCACCCCCAAGTTCAACCCTTGGTCGGCCTGCCCGATCACTTTTGATCGCAGGGATCACCCGACTAGTATCCGGCACAGAGGATCGGCTGCCTTGGTGCTAGACCCAATAATTGACGGATACCATCTCACCCGAGTCCTTATGGACGGCGACAGTAGTCTTAATCTAATATATCAGGACACCGTCCGCAAAATGGGGATAGACCCGACAAGAATCAGCCAAAGCAATACTACCTTTAAAGGAGTAATACCAGGCTTAGAGGCCCGCTGCGTGTGTCACATCCCTAGTGCTGGTATGCTCAAGGCTAGCTAGTCTTTGTGTATCATGTTTAAATTCCAGTTAATTTTGAAATGGGGATTGTGAAACCCTCAGAATCACTTCTGGAAATGACCTAAATAAAAATTGCTCCAAAAAGGTCCAAGAAAATGCTCATGTGGCCCTCTGAAAATATTGGACAGAGTTAACAACCTAACCAATATTTTCAGGATCTCATAAGTATTTATTTTGGGCATTTGGAATTAATACGGTAAATATTTGCCTTGGATATATATTATTATATATATAAAATATTGTCCAAGAATTGTGCCTTTTTGTTGAGGAGCTCTGGAATAATATAGTAAGCTCCTGCAAAAATTGGCATAATTAAATAAATTAGTTTGGTGTTTTAAATAAATCAAACAAATGTCAGAAAATTTAGAAAACAGAAATAAAAGGGGAGCTTACCTGGCGCCTAGCTCCTGTGCGGCCCAGCACCTGCGGCCTGGCCGGCCCAGCTGGCCAGCCCCGGCCCAGCCCACCTCCCTCCCCTGTCGTCTTCCTCCCCGACAGGGGAGGGCGCGCCCGACAGCAGCGCTCCGCCGCCAGCCACGCCACCAGCCTCCCTACCTGCCTGGCCTCCCCTCGCCCGCTCTGACGGTCCCGCGACGCCACGCGCCCCGGTCCTTCCCCACTCTCTCTCGCCTCCCCCTCCCCTGGAGCCCTCTCTCCCCACCGCACCGAACGCCACCAAGAGCGCCACCGCTCGCCGCCGTGGCCACCGTCTCCCCCACGCCCTCTCTCCGTGTCCACGAGATCCGCGCCGCCGTCCGCTACCTCCTCGTCAAGCCACGCGCCTCGGGGACAGCCTCCATCGCCGCTTCTCGCCTCGTCTTCCTCCTCGGGCTCCGCCGTCCGCCCGGCGCCGATTCGCCGTCACCAAGTCCTCCCCGACCCCGCTGTGCTGCTCTGCGTGATCGCGGTGAGCTTCGCCGCTGTTCCTCTTTCTTCTCCCCCTCTTATCCACGCCGTAGCGCCGCTCCCCACCACGGCCGAAACCTCCCGCCGCCGTCCATGTCGCCGTCGCCGTCTCGGCCCGCCTCCGCCCAAACCAAGCCCCCCTTCGCGCTCCTGGTGCCACGAGGGTGCCGCCGAGCCCCTCAGGTGGCCTCCCCGTGCCCCGCAGCCCGATCCCGCTCGCGCCCGAACTCCGGCCGCCGCCGCGAGCCTTGCTCCGGCGAGCTCCGGCCGTCCCCGCTCCTCCCACCTGTTCCACCAGATGCGCGAGAGCCCGGGCTACGCCCCGGTGCTCTCCGACGCCGTCCCCGTGGCCTGTGGCGCGGACTCCGCCGCGTCCAGAGGTCGCCGGCGAGCCCCTGTCGCTGAAGTCTCTGCCAGTGGGGCGGCCCGTCAGGTGATTAGCTTAGTGCTAATCACCGTTAACTAACCCTCCCCTGACACTGACCGGTGGGCCCTAGTGCCCCCCCCTAATCTCTGATTAATTTAAATAACCCCCCTGTTAATCCGTGTCACTGACGTGTGGCCCCCACACGTCAGGTTTGACCCAACCAGCCGCAGCTTGATCACGACGTCACGCTTGCGCAATGCTGACGCAATATGTTATTTTCTGGAATTAATTTAAATCAGGAAAATCCAGAAAATAATTTAAACTTCAAAAATTCATAACAATTCAACCGTAGCTCAGATTTAAATAATTTATATATGAAAATTATCGAGAAAAATGCAACCTTTCCATCTGTACTAGTTTCATGCATGAAAACCAACCTATAGATGCTGAATATGGGAGAACACATTATGGCATATATAAGAGACCTAATTTAGAAATGCATTTGAACTTTTGGTTCAAATGGACTTCAAACCAATTGAACACTAGTTGCATTAGCTCAACAACATCACATTTACATGCCATGTTCATGCATCATATTGTTGCATATGATTGTGTATTGATTGCCGGCACCGTTCCTTCTCGATAGGTCCTGCTCCGGAGACGTTCCAGAGTACCTGTCTATGAAGCGGTGCCTCCCTTGTTGATTACCAGGCAAGCAAATCCCCTTGTTCATTCCGATACAATCCTATCTCTCGCTCCTGCTCTCAGTTATTGCATTAGGACAACAGCGATTCACCTGCTACTTTGTGCTGCGGTAGTTGAACCCATTCCTCTGCATGACCTGTCATTGCCACAGTAAATAGTTAAAACCCACTAGCATGTGTAGGAGTTGATTGAGCCATGTTGTGTTCCTACCATGCTATGCCTGCTATTGCTTAGAGTTGTGTCAGTCCGATTCATTGGGAATGAATTGGAGTACAGTTCTATGTTCCGATGTTTGAGAGTGAAGTGTGTGAACACGATTTGGTAAAGGTAGCGGTGAGAGGCCATGTAGGAGTACATGGTGGGTTGTCTCACTTTGAACCGCCCTTAAGCACTGAGTTCTATGTATGTTGTCCAATGACTCGATACTACCACACATTGGGTTCCGTAACTCGACCCTCTCGACTTATTAATCAACTTGACCTCTGTCCGTGAGTCGCAACTAGTTTCGGTGTTTGTAGGTAGTGCTATTTTTCTACCAAGTGGCACCCGGCAGGTGGGCTTGGGACAGACTAGGCACAGTGGCACGGTGTACCAAGTGGCACCGGATGGTGGGCTTGGGAACCCTGCTCACATCGTTTGGGGCCGTGGCGACACCCGGCCGGATCTCCTTGCGGATGGAACCCGAATAGGCGATAAGCCCGACTAGAGTCTTGTGTGGTTAGTCGGTCGTGGCCGACACCCTCGCCAAAGCTTCCGCTTGAAGGTTGCCGAGATACATGACGTGTATATGGCGGTAAGTGGCGAGAGCGTGTGTGAAGAAGTACACCCTGCAGGTTATCATGATCTATTCAATAGCCGTGTCCTCGGATATGGACTTCTTGGATGCTTACGTGGTACATAGACAACTTGAAGTGGATACTCTAAAATGCTCGAAACAAGTGTGAGTGCTATGGATGGCCTTCTCGTATGGAGACGGGAATGAATCCATAGTAGTGTATTGATGTGGTGATTAGTGGACTCGTGTACGTTGTCTCACCTCAAGAGTTCTTGTAGTCGTAGAACAGGATAGCCACAGAGTCAAAGCTGGCTTGCTGCAACTAAACCCCACATTACCTTTTGACACTAATGCATGTATGATAGGATCGATGTAAGTCTTCTTGAGTACCTTTGTACTCACGTTGCTTTATTTATGTTTTTGCAGCGGAGACTTCGGTCTTACTAGTAGTTCCGCTTGGACTTCGACGAGTAGCTTGTTACCTCAGCTACGATCTTGTACCTTGGGAGGGTCTTGTAATAGTCAGGCTTCTCAGCCTTTTTCTTTTGTAGATGTCTGTACTCAGACATGTAATGCTTCCGCTTGTTGCTTGTATGCTCTGAATGATGGGTCATGTGACCCCTGTTTGTATTTATTGCTATGTGGCTCTTCTGAGCCTTTATCTATATGAGTTTGCGTTATGTTGTGATGCCATGTTGTACAGCACATACTTGCATGTTATGCGTACGTGTAACTTGTATTGTTATGTGTGGGATCCGACAACCTAGTTGTTTATCCTTGGTAGCCTCTCTTATGGGGAAATGTAGTCTCGTGCTTCTGAGCGATAGTAGTCCGCTTCTGCCGGTTCCCTGAGTCCTATAGCCCAAAGACTACCGCTTGGACACTTGATCGGCCGGCATGTGTTTCACTTCGCCTATATCATCCCCTTCGGGAAATGTCACGCGTGTTATTCGAGTCCTGCCTAGCTCGCTACAGCCCGAATACCGGAGTCCTGTTAGCCCAGCTACAGCCCGAATATATCGTTGATGACCGACATGCTCGATGTGATTCATGTATGCCTGTCCCCATAGGTTAGCGCCGCTTTGGGTTCACGACTAGCCATGTCGGCCCGGTTCTTTGTCATATGGATGCTAGCGACACTATCATATACGTGAGCCAAAAGACGCAAACGGTCCCGGCCATGGTAAGGCGACACCGTGGGAATACCGTGCGTGAGGCCGCAAAGTGATATGATGTGTTACATGCTAGATCGGTGTGACTTAGGATCGGGTCCCGACAGCTTTGGTATCGAGCTCGATGCTCAGAGGATTTCCAAGCCAACCTGATCGAAGTTGAGTCTAGAAATGCTTTAGTTATATAGGGAATTGATTGTGGAAGGGACGTAAGGCTCTTTTTACTCCTTTACCTCATGGCCTCTGATCTGAGTCGTCCTATCTTTCCTACGGGTTAAGGAACTAGGCTATCTCTTCTATCTATCGTGATCACGTGTTACTATTTCCGTAGTCCCAGGATTGGGTTGATCGAGTCTTACCCAGCCGAGTACCCTCGGTATAGCATGTTAGTATTATCCCGAACCGTTGATGATGATGTTTAGTATGGTGCTACCCCATTTCGCGAATGCTTCATTTTGAACATTTTTCGCCGTTATGCTTTGGAATTGCCCTGTGAGTTCGAGAGTTACTAATTTCGTGTCCTACATTTCCAATATATAGTAATGTGATTCCATCCTTGGTTTCGTTCTCGGGATGTCATCGCTTAAGCGAAGTTACATTGCTCGTAGCGTAACCACGGAGATGGAAGGATGAGGATCCTCCGACCAGCCCTCATTGACAGGGGTTCATGCTAGAAATGGAGAGGAACAAACGTGAGTCTAACCGTTTGTTGGCACGTATCGAGGAGAACACCGCACATCAGTCCAAAGGGTTTGCAACCATTCATGACTTCATTCGCTTGCACCCACCTACCTTTCATCACTCCATCGAGCCACTCGATGCCGATGACTGGCTTCGTAGCATCACTCATAAGCTGCGTTCCGCAAACGTATCTGAAGATGACAAGGTCACCTATGCTGCATACCACCTGGAAGGTCATGCTAGTCTTTGGTGGCAGAACTATGAGGCTATGCTTCCACTGGTCGATTCCAACACGAGAGATTTCATGAGGCTTTTCGCGAGCATCACATCCCTGAAGCCCTCATCGATCGCAAGAGAGAAGAGTTCTGTAGTTTCACCCAGAGCGAGATGGCCGTTGATGCTTACAGCAGAGAGTTTGAGAACCTCGCCCGTTATGCCCCGTAAGAAGTGTCCACGGACGCCAAGAAGCGAGCTAGGTTCCTAAGGGTCTCAACCCCAAGTTGCGTCGTGACCTCCACCTGCACCATTGCGATACATTCCAAGCTCTTGTGAACAAGGCCATTAATGCAGAGACAGCTCAGCTCACTTACGAGGAGTCTCGTAAGCACCACCGTGAATTGGTTTCTTCCTCCGGTTCTAGCTCCCAGAAACGCCGGATTTGGATTCCGAACTCTGCTCTTCCACCCGGATATTCACCGAGGCCATCCCATATGGCGCCTCACCCAGTTCAGCTACATGCTCCACCCAGGCCTACTGGTAGACCACTTGCCAATGCGGGTCCACGTCCAACTTCAGGGACTTGCTTCACATGCGGAGAGCCAGGACACTATGCACGGATCGCTCTCAAGCCGCTTATGCTCCACCCAGCCGAGAAGCTTTGTTGGCTGTGTTAAGCCATCACGCAAGATGATCGGTGTCAAGTCAGCTCCGCTGAACGTGGATGTGTGCATCACGTCTCAGCTAAAGACGCCATGATGATCCGGATGTCGTTCTTGGTACACTCCTTGTTAATTGTCATCCCGCCTCGGTTCTATTTGATCTTGGAGCATCTCATTCCTTCATTTAAAAACTATGCTAACTTGCACAACATATCATTTTGTGATATGCCCTCTCCGCTAGTCATTCAAACTCCACGGATCCAAATGGCAAACTTCTTGTATAAGCCATGGTAACGAAATCCTTGTTGAGACTTGTATTCCTTGCCTCACTTGTAGCCCTCAAGTCTTCAGATATTAACATCATCTTGGGTATGGACTGGATGACAGCTCATCATGCCAAGATTGATTGTTTCACTAGGTCTGTTCAGCTTACACACCCATCTGGCAAGATAGTCACTATCTCCACTAGAGTTGCAAAGCGTCAACTCTATTCTCTTAATGCCAGCCCTCTTCCAGACCTTGAAGATATCCCGGTAGTCCGTGACTTTCCGGACGTTTTCGGAGAGGAACTGCCAGTGTTCCACACGATGAGATGTAGAATTCGTCATAGATCTTATCCGAGAACCGCCCCAATCTCTAGGAGACCTTATAAGATGGCACCCTTAGAACTAGCCGAGCTTAAGAAACAACTTGATGAGTCCTTGCAAAGGGTTTCATTCGTCCTAGTTCTTCTCCTTGGGCTTGCCCGTCCTCTTCGTCAAGAAGAAGGATGGTACGGACCGGATGGTTGTAGATTATCGTCCGTTAATTTGGTCACGATAAAGAACAAGTATCCGCTCCCAGATCAACGACTGTATGATCAGCTCGCTGGATCCTCGATCTTTTCTAAGATGGATTTGAGGTTAGGCTACCATCAAATCAAGATCAGAATGGAGACATTCCCAAGACAGCCTTTGTCACTCGTTACGGCCATGCGAGTACACCGTCATGTCCTTTGGTCTAACCAACGCTCCAGCTACATTCTCCGCTTGATGAACTCGATCTTCATGGAGTACTTAGATAAATTTGTCGTGGTTTACCTCGATGATATTCTTATTTACTCAAGAACGAGGAAGAGCATGCCAACATCTCGGACTTGTGCTAGAAAAACTCGGAGAGCACCGCCTTTATGCCAAGTTCTCCAAGTGTGAATTTTGGTTGCCGAAGTGACCTACCTAGGCCACGTAATCTCCGGTAAGGGCATTGCTGTCAACCCCGAGAGAGTTCAGCCGTTCTTGATTGGACTCCACCAAACCGTTAAACAAGTTAGGAGTTTCCTTGGTCTAGCCAGCTATTGCCGCGCTTTGTTGAGAACTTCTCCAAAGTAGCTAAACCCCTCACGGAACTTCTCAAGAAAGATAAAAAGTTTGAGTGGTCCCCACAGTGTGAGTACAGCCAGAAGGCTGAAAAGACGCTGACTTCTGCTCCCATACTAGTGCCACCGGACTTCACTAAAGACTTTGTTATCTACTGCGGCGCCTCACGACAGGGACTAGGTTGCATTCTTATGCAGGATCGTCATGTGATTGCCTATGCATCTCGACAGTTGCATCCACATGAGGAGAATTATCCTACACATGATCTAGAGCTTGCAGCCGTAGTCCATGCACTCAAGACCTGGCGACATTACCTTCTTGGTAAACGTTGCGAGATCTACACCGATCACCAGAGTCTCAAGTATATCTTCACCCAACCAGATTTGAACCTTAGACAAAGACGTTGGTTGGAGTTGATCACAGATTATGACCTAGGGATTACCTACACCCCAGGCAAAGCCAATGTCATGGCTGATCGTTAAGTCAGAAATCCTATTGCAACAATCTCATGTTGCAGCAAGGCCAACCACTTCTCCATGAGGAATTTTGTAAGCTTAACCTTCACATTGCTCCTCACGGATTCCTTTCTACCTTAGTGGCGAAACCTACCCTGGTGGATCATATCATAGAAGCCCAGAAGCATGATACGGGGATTACCCGGATCAAGAGAAACGTTGCCAAGGGTATTGCTGGTAATTTCTCTATAGATGATCGAGGTGTCGTTTTCTTTGGGCACCGCTTGGTGGTCCCCAAGAAGCAACATCTTCGACAACTGATTCTTAAGGAGGCACATGAATCCCCTCTCACAATTCATCCCGGTAGTACCAAGATGTATCAGGACCTACGCCAGAGGTTCTGGTGGACTAGGATGAAGAGAGAAATCGCTCAGTATATTGCTAACTGTGACGTTTGTCGTCGCGTTAAGGCAGAGCATCAAAGGCCTGCTGGCACCCTTCAGCCCTTAGCTATTCCCGAGTGGAAATGGGATAAAGTTGGTATGGATTTCATCACCGCTTTCCGGGACCAAGAAAGGGAATAATGCTATCTTCGTAGTCGTTGATCGTCTTTCCAAAGTGGCTCACTTCCTTCTGCTCGAGAGAGTATCATCGCTAGTCAGCTCGCTGACTTATACATTCTCTAATAGTGTCACTCCATGGTGTTCCATTAGAGATCAATTCAGACCGTGGTAGTCTTTTCACTTCTCATTTCTGGGAGAGTTTCCAAACTGCCATGGGAACCCATCTTTTCTTCAGTACCGCTTTCCACCCTCAATCAAGTGGTCAGGTGGAAAGGGTCAACCAAATCCTCGAAGACATGCTTAGAGCTTGCGTTATCTCATTCGGTATGGATTGGGAGAAATGTCTTCCTTTCGCCGAGTTTGCTTATAACAATAGCTATCAATCCAGTCTCAAGAAAGCTCCTTTTGAGATTCTTTATGGACGAAGATGTCGAACACCTTTGAACTGGTCAGAAACCGGTGAAAGACAATTCTTTGGACCGGACATGATCCAGGAGGCATAAGAGCAAGTTCGCATCATTCGTGAGAATTTGAAAACAGCCCAATCTCGTCAAAAGAGCCAGTATGACCGTCGTCATAAGGAAGTGGCTTATGAGGTTGGCGACAAGGCTTACCTTCGGGTTACTCCTCTAAAGGGTACCCATCGTTTCGGTATCAAGGGCAAGTTGGCTCCTCGTTACATTGGCCCCTTTCGCATTCTCGCTAAACGAGGAGAGGTTGCCTACCAATTGGAACTACCCCCACATCTTTCCGAGTTCATGATGTCTTCCACGTCTCTCAACTCAGCGCGTTGCTTCTCGGATCCTATCCATGAGTGGACCACGTAAACGCTTGATCTCCAAGATAACCTCACATACCGAGAGTACCCGGTTTGCATTCTTGATCAAGCAGAGCGTGTTACCCGACGTCAGAATATCAAGTTTCTCAAGGTTCAGTGGTCTCATCATTCCGAGAGAGAAGCTACCTGGGAGCGAGAAGATCGTCTTCGACTGGAGTACCCCGCTTTCTTTCCGTCGACCCCTGAATCTCGGGACGAGATTCTTTCAAGTGGGGGCGAGTTGTCACATCCCTAGTGCTGGTATGCTCAAGGCTAGCTAGTCATTGTGCATCATGTTTAAATTCCATTTAATTTTGAAATGGGGATTGTGAAACCCTCAGAATCACTTTTGGAAATGACCTAAATAAAAATTGCTCCAAAAAGGTCCAAGAAAATGCTCATGTGGCCCTCTGAAAATATTGGACAGAGTTAACAACCTAACCAATATTTTCAGGATCTCATAAGTATTTATTTTGGGCATTTGGAATTAATCTGATAAATATTTGCCTTGGATATATATTATTATATATATAAAATATTGTCCAAAATTGTGCCTTTTGTTGAGGAGCTCGGAATAATATAGTAAGCTCCTGCAAAAATTGGCATAATTAAATAAATTAGTTTGGTATTTTAAATAAATCAAACAAATGTCGAAAATTTAGAAAACAGAAATAAAAGGAGCTTACAGGCGCCTAGCTCTGTGGCGCCCAAGACTCACGGCCTGGCCGCCCAGCTGGCCAGCCCGGCCCAGCCCACCTCCCTCCCCTCGTCTTCCTCCCCGACAGGGAGGGCGCGATGCCCGCCAGCCGCTCCCAGGCCAGCGCCACGCCACCAGCCTCCCTACCTGCCTGGCCTCCCCCTCGCCGCTCTGGACGGTCCCGCGCGACGCCACGCGCGCCCCGGGTCCTTCCCCCCACTCTCTCTCGCCTCCCCCTCCCCTGGAGCCCTCTCTCCCCACCGCACCGAACGCCACCAAGAGCGCCACCGCTCGCCGCCGTGGCCACCGTCTCCCCCACGCCCTCTCTCCGTGTCCACGAGATCCGCGCCGCCGTCCGCTACCTCCTCGTCAAGCCACGCGCCTCCGGACGGCCTCCATCGCCGCTATCGCCCTCGTCTTCCTCCTCGGGCTCCGCCGTCCGCCGACGTCGATTCGCCGTCACCAAGTCCTCCCGACCCGCTGTGGCTCTGCTCGTGATCGCGGTGAGCTTCGCCGCTGTTCCTCTTTCTTCTCCCCCTCTTATCCACGCCGTAGCGCCGCTCCCCACCACGGCCGAAACCTCCCGCCGCCGTCCATGTCGCCGTCGCCGTCTCGGCCCGCCTCCGCCCAAACCAAGCCCCTCTTCGCGCTCCTGGTGCCACGAGGGTGCCGCCGAGCCCCTCAGGTGGCCTCCCCGTGCCCCGCAGCCCGATCCCTCTCGCGCCCGAACTCCGGCGCCCAGCCTTGCTCCGCGAGCTCCGGCGTCCCGCTCCTCCCACTGTTCCACAGATCTGCGAGAGCCCGGCTACGCCCGGTGCTCTCCGACGCCGTCCCGTGGCTCGTGGCGCGGACTCCGCCGTGTCAGAGGTCGCGGCGGCGAACCCCGTCGCTGAGTCCGCCAGGTGGGGCGGCCCGTCGGTGATTAGCTTATTGCTAATCACCGTTAACTAACCCTCGACATCGACCGGTGGGCCTAGTGCCCCCTAATCTCGATTAATTTAAATAACCCCCTGTTAACCCGTGTCACCGACGTGTGGCCCCCACACGTCGAGTTTGACCCAACCAGCCGCAGATTGACGGCGACGTCACGCTTGCGCATGTCGACGCAATATGTTATTTTCTCGGAATTAATTTAAATCAGGAAATCCGAAAATAATTTAAACTTCAAAATTCATAACAATTCAACCGTAGCTCAGATTTAAATAATTTATATATGAAAATTATCAGAAAAATGCAACCTTTCCATCTGTACTAGTTTCATGCATGAAAAACCAACCTATAGATGCTGAATATGGGAGAACACATTATGGCATATATAAGAGACCTAATTTAGAAATGCATTTGAACTTTTGGTTCAAATGGACTTCAAACCAATTGAACACTAGTTGCATTAGCTCAACAACATCACATTTACATGCCATGTTCATGCATCATATTGTTGCATATGATTGTGTATTGATTGCCGGCACCGTTCCTTCTCGATAGGTCCTGCTCCGGAGACGCTCAGTACTGCTCATGAAGCGGTGCCTCCTTGTTGATTACCGGGCAAGCAAATCCCTTGTTCATTCCGATACAATCCTATCTCTCGCTCCTGCTCTCGCTTATTGCATTAGGACAACAGCGATTCACCTGCTACTTTGTGCTGCGGTAGTTGAACCCATTCCTCTGCATGACTGTCATTGCCACGATAAATAGTTAAAACCCACTAGCATGTGTAGGAGTTGATTGAGCCATGTTGTGTTCCTACCATGCTATGCCTGCTATTGCTTAGAGTTGTGTCAGTCTGATTCATTGGGAATGAATTGGAGTACAGTTCTATGTTCCGATCTTTGAGAGTGAAGTGTGTGAACACGATTTGGTAAAGGTAGCGGTGAGAGGCCATGTAGGAGTACATGGTGGGTTGTCTCACCGGAACCGTCCTTAAGCACTTGAGTTCTATGTATGTTGTCCAATGACTCGATACTACCACACATTGGGTTCCGTAACTCGACCCTCTCGACTTATTAATCAACTTGACCTCTGTCCGTGAGTCGCAACTAGTTTCGGTGTTTGTAGGTAGTGCTATTTTTCTACCAAGTGGCACCCGCGAGGTGGGCTTGGGACAGACTAGGCACAGTGGCACGGTGTACCAAGTGGCACCGGATGGTGGGCTTGGGAACCCTGCTCACATCGTTTGGGGCCGTGGCGACACCCGGCCGGATCTCCTTGCGGATGGAACCCGAATAGGCGATAAGCCGGACTAGAGTCTTGTGTGGTTAGTCGGTCGTGGCCGACACCCTCGCCAAAGCTTCCGCTTGAAGGTTGCCGAGATACATGACGTGTATATGGCGGTAAGTGGCGAGAGCGTGTGTGAAGAAGTACACCCTGCAGGTTATCATGATCTATTGAATAGCCGTGTCCTCGGTTATGGACTTCTTGGATGCTTACGTGGTACATAGACAACTTGAAGTGGATACTCTAAAATGCTCAAGACAAGTGTGAGTGCTATGGATGGCCTTCTCGTATGGAGACGGGAATGAATCCATAGTAGTGTATTGATGTGGTGATTAGTGGACTCGTGTACGTTGTCTCACCTCAAGAGTTCTTGTAGTCGTAGAACAGGATAGCCACAGAGTCAAAGCTGGCTTGCTGCAACTAAACCCCACATTACCTTTTGACACTAATGCATGTATGATAGGATCTGATGTAAGTCTTGCTGAGTACCTTTGTACTCACGTTGCTTTATTTATGTTTTTGCAGCGGAGACTTCGGTCTTACTAGTAGTTCCGCTTGGACTTGACGAGTAGCTTGTTACCTCAGCTACGATCTTGTACCTTGGGAGGGTCTTGTAATAGTCGGGCTTCTCAGCCTTTTTCTTTTTGTAGATGTCTCACTCGGACATGTAATGCTTCCGCTTGTTGCTTGTATGCTTCAATGATGGGTCATGTGACCCTGTTTGTATTATTGCTATGTGGCTCTTGAGCCTTTATCTATATGAGTTTGCGTTATGTTGTGATGCCATGTTGTACAGCACATACTTGCATGTTATCGTGTCGTGTAACTTGTATTGTTATGTGTGGGATCCGACAACCTAGTTGTTTATCCTTGGTAGCCTCTCTTATGGGGAAATGTAGTCTCGTGCTTCGAGCGATAGTAGTCCGCTACTGCCCGGTTCCCGAGTCCTGCTAGCCCAAAGACTACCGCTTGGACACTTGACTGTGGCGGCATGTGTTTCACTTCGTTCCTATGTCTGTCCTTCGGGAAATGTCACGCGTGTTATTCGAGTCCTGCCTAGCCTGCTACAGCCCGAATACCGGAGTCCTGTTAGCCAGTGCTACAGCCCGAATATATCGTTGATGACCGACATGCTCGATGTGATTCATGTATGCTGTCCCCATAGGTTAGCGCCGCTTTGGGTTCACGACTAGCCATGTCGGCCCGGGTTCTTTGTCATATGGATGCTAGCGACACTATCATATACGTGAGCCAAAAGACGCAAACGGTCCCGGGCCATGGTAAGGCGACACCCGTGGGAATACCGTGCGTGAGGCCGCAAAGTGATATGATGTGTTACATGCTAGATCGGTGTGACTTAGGATCGGGGTCCCGACAGCGTGGGCTCCCTAGTACTAGAGGTTGTATTAGGTTCTCCCGAAAGCTTCCGAAGCGAAAAGTTAACCTTCGACATCGCTCCATTCCGAAGCGGCTATCACGCACTACTCAAAAGAACGGCCTTCGCTCGTTTTAATGCAGTACCGTATTACGCCTATCTTAAGGTTAAGATGCCCGGTCCACGTGGCATCATCACAATTAGCAGAAACACAGAGCGTTCCTTATGTGCGGAAGAATGTGTGGCGGCTCTAGCAGCCGAACACTGAATGGCCTCTCCAACCAGAATAAATGATCGGTCGTAAAGACCGCGGACACGGCTAGACGAGTCCGGCACACCACTAGCTGTAACAGCTCAGATAGACCTGAGATTGGGTCGATGGATATACCCCCATAGGTGGTTCTAGGGGCTTCCCGCATGTAAAAAGGACTACAGTTCGACTTGACCTTATTTAGATTGTATTTTAATGGTTCATTAAGAATAATCATTTTTTCGCACGAAGACTTTCACCTGGGTTTGTTCTTTTACAGATGATCATCGTGCTACACCCTTCCAGGATACGGCACAACGGAGACACAGGCGCAGACATGCAGCAGGGCCCCGCTCAAAGGTTTCTTTTTAGATTAAGACCCTGTGTAAATCTTTCTTACTGTCTCTTGTTGCTGTACACCCTCCGGATACTCAACACAACCGAGAGGGATGCTGGCGTTATTGGCATTTCGCCACGTCAGACTAATGCACGCACCTGGAAATTCAGGGTTCATTATCAAGGGCGTTACTCAGCCCGGTATATGTTGTAAAGTCCTAATACCTTAGGGAGTGTTCGGCGTCACGAGTTTGGCCTTATATGCATCAGCTCCGAATCATGTCTTTGGTCAATAGTTGGGTTTGCCCGGCTCCCGTGTTTTGCTACCTTACATTCTGCTCTATCGGCTAAGGTGGCACCGGAGAACTCATCGCGATTGTGCCTGGTTCATCCGGATGAGCACCTTAGTAGAGAAAGCGGCGACCGTCATGATAAAGCGCGACTGGTCAACCACTGATGACCCAAAGGAATCTTCGCGATTCCTCCGCATTAACGAAGGGTCGGTTTCCCGGTCATGTATGTACGCGCCCCGTATTCGGATGAGCGCGGAAGTACCAGGGGCTATATAGTAGCCCCACTGTCAAACTCCTATGGCTAAGTGAAAGTGTTAAAGCTATATAGTCCAATTGCCTTGTTCGCCGCTCTATCACCTCCTTAATGGACCAAGACGTTGGATCAAGTGTGAATATGCGCTTTTTCGAACACCCCCGCATTATATGCGTGGGGGCTGTTACCATCGCAAACTTTCAAGTTATATACATACATAAACGGCCGCACAGAAGACATCATAATACTTTCAGGCAAAAGTATAAACACAGCCTTTATAATCCAAATAGCATTGTTTTTACAATTGGGATACATGTCACTCGAACATGATACTCTTCGAGCACTGAGCCTCTATTAAACGAGCACCTTCTAGGACCTCTTCAAAATAGTGCTCGGCCGAGATCTGGCCTACGGCCGGATCTTGGGTTGCAATAGCGGTGGCCTCCATCTCTGCCCAGTATGTCTTAACATGGGCAAGAGCCATCCACGCACCCTCTATGCACGCCGACCTCTTTACAGCGTCGATATGCGGCACAACATCAAGGAATCGTTGCACCAAACCAAAATAACTATTCGGCCTCGGTCCCTCCGGCCAAAGATGATCCACGACAGACCTCATGGCAAGTCCGGAAAATCTATGGAGCTCAGCCCACTCGGCCATTTGTTCATTTAACAGCAGCGAATGCGTGGGAGCACTGAACTGCGACCAGAACAATATTTCCACTTCATGATCTTTCTGATCTTTGAAAAACTCAGTCGCATCAGCAGCACTCCTTGCCAAGTCCAAGTACGCGTCTGCAACACTCCATAATTGATCCAGAGGGGCATACTTCGGATCTTTGAACTTCGTCCGCAACAAAAAGGGCTTCCCAGCCATGATATCTCCGGCTTGACGAAGCTCCTCCTTCACCGCTCTGATTTTAGAGCGGGTTTCCTTGGCTGCTACCATGGCTTTCTTTAGGTCTGCTGCTTTTGCTTGGCTTTCCTTTTCAAGAAGCTCATACCGGTCGGCGGCATCCTTCAGCTCAATAGTCATCTAGGCTATTTTATCTTCGCTCTGGCGATGAGCAGCCTGTTCGGCTCTTAACTCTTCGGCTGCCTTTAGGGCGGCCGCATCACTTCTCCTGGCTTGTTCCTTGGCTCGGGCAAGCTCCGCCCGAAGGGTCTCCACGGCAGCAGCTCCATCTGTAGTCACAACATATTATAGATACTAGCATCATGCTCCTCTTAATATCTGTTGACCATCGGAAAATACATACCCTGTGCCTCGTCAAGCCGCTTGTTTACAAGCACGATGTCGGCATCTGCCGCGTCAAGCTGCCGCCTCAGTTCGGCAAACTCACCAGTCCGGCCAGCCACCGGACACTCAGCCGCCTGCACATGAAAGCAGCATGATCATTGCCTGGGACTATGATCCTCTGTTTGCCGCCTCTGGACAGCAACCAGAGTCTCAGGGGCTACTATCTGTATAGGGCACACCTAGCGTGCGCGGTACCGTCAAAAAAAAATATTACTTTGCGTACCTCAAAGCCTCTTAGAAGGCTCATAAAAGCTTCATGCAACCCACTTTTGGCGGATGAAATCCTCTCAACCACCGTACCCATTAAAGTACGATGTGCCTCTGAGTTAGTCGCTTGCTCCAGAAGACCCATCAGTGCGTCCGGTCGCACACCGGTCAGTCCCGGATTCTTTCTGTCGCTCTCCTTAGGAGCCGAATACTCCGGACTTCGGGTGGCTGAAGGGTTACCTTTTGGCCTTGGCGGACCAGGAGAAATCCTCCGTGGCGACACCTCAGGGTCGCCCGCCTCATGAGGCGGGGAAACAAGGGGAGGCGTTTCGCTCTCCATCATCTCCGGAAGAAGATCCCTCAAAGACGAACTCTATCGAGAAGGGCTACGAGCCGGACTGCAAGATATATGTCTCGGTTATTGTCCTCAGAGATAAAGCATGATATATTTACCAAAGTACTCTTGTTCACTTACAGCTCGGTGGAGGGCTGGCCCCCTTGCGGGCACGGTGCGGTAAGGATGCCCCCCGGGGCAGGGCCCCCTGGCGAAGGTTTCGGCCCTCGTTTCCAAGTCTTCAGAGGCGGTCCTTTTCCTTCCTTGGGGAGAGGGAATCCTAGATTCTTCTACCCGATTATCCTCCTTTGCGGAGACACTAATTCCCCTGGTTTGGATGAGTAATGTGTGAGGCCCGCTCTCGGCTTCTTTATTCCTCCCTTTATCTTCCCCTGATGGCACTTGATAAGGTGCGTGCTCAAGCATCCTGGCTAGTACGGGATCCGGAGAGCCTTCGGGAAGGGGGGCCGAACACCTGATCATATTCACCCTTTTTATCTGGACGATTGCAGTTCAGACCCGCATCCTCGAAGGTGTCCAGACACCTTATTCGTGATCCGAAGAACAATCCATACATCCCTTCGAGCGTCACACCGAAGAATTGCTGAGTAGTTCGTGGTCCTTCCGGGTTGAACTCCCACATGTAGAGAGGTCGACGTTGGCATGGTAGGACCCGACGAACTAGCATGCCTTGTATTATCTTGACAAGGCTGACATCTCTCTCGAAGAGATCTCGGATGTGACTCTGCAATGTCGGCACGTCATTAACAGGCCCCCAGTCCAGCCCCTTGTTGACCCATGACGCCAGTTGTGGCGGGGGGCCCGAACGGAAGGCGGGGGGAGCTACCCACTTAGTACTTCGGGGAGATGTGATGTAAAACCACTCCCGCTGCCATAAGTTGGACATCTCCGGGAAGGAACCCTTTGGCCATGGGGCATCGACGCCTTTGCTTAAGACGACACCTCTGCACTCTGCGTGTCGCCCATCGATTATCTTCGGCTTCACATTGAATGCCTTGAGCCATAAGCCAAGGTGGGGGTGATGCGGAGGAAGGCCTCACACACGACGATAAACGACGAGATGTGAAGGATGGAATCTGGAGCTAGATCATGGAAATCAAGCCCGTAATAGAACATAAGCCCTCTAACAAAGGGATCAAGACTAAAGCCTAGCCCTCGGAGGAAGTGGGAAACAAATACGACACTCTCGTTGGGTTTGGGAGTGGGGATGACCTGCCCTTGAGCAGCAGCCTGTGTCGACATTTCGTGATCGACACAGCTTCTCTTAGCTTCTTGATGTCCTCCTCTGTGACAGAGGAGGCTATCCACCGGCCTTGAAGATTGGATCCGGACATGATTGAAGGTCCGAAGCGCTTAGCCGGAGCCTCGGGTGTTGGAATTCGAGGTGGGGGAAGGGAAGGATCGAGCGCGAGAAGAAAAGGACATGTCTTGGCCCCTTTATAAAGAGGGTGAATATCAAGCGTCCTCCGCGTGGCCGTTTGGAACTTGCCTAAAACCGAGGAGTCATATCAGCAGGCGCGATTGGGTTACCCACACCCGTATTGATGAGAATCCCGTGATAAGGGGACACAATCTCTGCTTCGACAAGACGTTCCAAGAAAACCGCCTCGCAACACGTGCAGTGGCAGGCTGGGAAAAATGGTTCGTAATGACCGGGCTACGACAGGATGTCACGTTGTGAGAAATTGTCAGGAGATTAGATTTGTAGAATATTACACTCTCTACGGTGGTATGTGGAATTTGTTTTGCAGAGCCAGACACGATCCTTGTATTCAAAATCTTCTATGGAGTATTCGGAGGAAGAACCCGCCTTGCAATGCCGAAGACAATGTGCGCGCCGGACTCATCGTCATTGAAGCCTGGTTCAGGGGCTACTGAAGGAGTCCTGGATTAGGGGGTCCTCGGACTGCCGGACTATATACTTTGGCCGGACTGTTGGACTATGAAGATACAAGATTGAAGACTTCGTCCCTTGTCCGGATGGGACTCTCCTTTGCGTGGAAGGCAAGCTTGGCAATTCGGATATGTAGATCTCCTCCCTTGTAACCGACTCTGTGTAACCCTAGCCCCCTCCGATGTCTATATAATCCGGAGGGTTTAGTCCGTAGGACAACAACAATCAGAATCATAGGCTAGCTTCTAGGGTTTAGCCTCTACGATCTCGTGGTAGATCAACTCTTATAATACTCATATCATCAAGATCAATCAAGCAGCAAGTAGGGTATTACCTCCATCGAGAGGGCCCGAACCTGGGTAAACATTGTGTCCCCCGCCTCCTGTTACCATCTGCCTTAGACGCACAGTTCGGGACCCCCTACCCGAGATCCGCCGGTTTTGACACCGACAACATGTATCACGAACAATGCATGGTTGAAGGAATTGTATGTGACAGACATGTACAAAAGCCTCAAAGGGCATCAGGCTATTTGTGATGTGGTTAAAAAGCAGATCCTCAACAGAAACCCTAGGAAAGAGGGTATTGCCTTTGAGAGGAAACTCAATGCTAATGGGACCTACTGGAAACCTGAGCAGTATCCCAAAACCTCATGGGTTGCTGCGAAAGGACCTCCCATAGATCCATCCACTTTATCTGGCTTTACATGTGAATCTTCATATTCATCTGATGAGTCATTTGACTCCAACTATAAATTGTTCAAAAATCAGAATGGTGAAGTATTTGCTAGATATGTTGGTACTAACTGTAGGAATGGTCCCCCTGTGAAGAAAATCTGGGTTCCAAAAAGGTGCCTTGAAAGTCTTCAGGTGAATGTCCTCATGACACCACTTATGAAGAATAGGTACCCCATATCAAATTCTTCATATGGACCAAAGTCTTCATATGGATCTAAATCCTCATACGGAGCAAATTCCTCACATGGATCAAATTCCTCATATGGATCCAAATCCTCATATGAACATCATTGTGCTAACGCTTCTGTTTCGCAGGGTAAATGTAAAGGCCATGAATATGTGCATTATTCTTCAAATCATTATGTTCATAAGTCCTCTAAGAATTTCTCGGCTTATTCATATGCTTACTCTAACCCCTCTTCTGTGAAACGAAGTGCACCGGCTTCAATGCCACCTTTCTTTTATGGAGCTCGCAGAATGATGAACTCTTTGCCACCCCTACAGATGTGGGTGGTGAAGAAAAATAATTAATCTCTTATGCAGGGTCAGGTCTCCAGATGAACTTGAAGGTCTGATGAACTTGCTGGAGACCTAAATATGCTTGAAAGGACACAAGCTAATCATGAAGAAATCTATTGTACTACTTGATGAAATTCAATCTGATGAATTTCATGTCATATTCTTCACTGATGAAGTATATGAGTTTGTAAGATGCACTAATTCATCTGCAGGATGATCAACCCAAAGCTACTGAGTGGGTCCTCGACAGTGGATGTACAAATCACATGACCGGTGACAAGAACTTATTGATGGACACTGCTTTATCTCCATCGCATCTGAAGCATATCACCTACGCTGACAAAGGCAAAAGCTAGGTATTGGATCTAGGTAGGGTTGCAATCTCAAAGGATCGACACATGGACAAGGTCATGCTTGTCGAGTCCTTAGGATTCAATCTCATGTCTGTCTCAATGCTTTGTGATCTTGATATGGTTGTCATATTTGGCAAATATCGTTGCATTGTGCTCATGGAATCTGACAATTTCAAAGTCTTCGAAGGCTTTAGGAGTGGAGACTTGTATATTGTTGATTTCTCTGCAGGACCACAGCCTGCCACATGTCTACTTGCAAATGCTTCAGAAGACTGGTTATGGCATCGATGACTAGGTCATGCTGGCATGAGGAACTTGCATACACTCACGAAGAAGAAGCACGTCATTGGCATCGAGGGTGTCAAATTCCTTAAAGACCATCTTTGTGGGGCTTGTGCGGCTGGAAAGATGACCAAGTCCAAGAACCCCTCGAAGACTATCATGACTACCACTCGTCCTTTTGAATGGCTTCACATGGATCTCTTTGGCCCTACTCATTATGCCACACTGACAAATGCAACATCTCTATATGGCTTTGTTATTGTTGACGACTATTCTCGTTACACATGGGTGCATATCATCACGTACCAAACTGAAGTGCAGGAAGTCTTCAAACGATTTTCCTCAAGGGCCTCAACGGATTTTGTGTGAAGATCAAGCATATCCGGAGTGACAATGGGACCGAGTTCAAGAATACTGGTCTTGATGACTATCTTGATGAACTTGGTATTACTCACGAGTTATCAGCCCCTTATACTCCTTAGCAGAATGGCGTCGTGGAGCGCAAGAACATGACTCTTGTTGAGATGGCTCGCACTATGCTTGATGAATATAAGACACCTCGTCATTTCTGGCCTAAGGCAATTGATACTACGTGCCACATCATCAACAGGCCCACCAAAGTTGATGAGGCATTTCTGGAGCTTGAGTGGATTCAAGCGATACAAGAGGAATTTCATCAATTCGAGCTCAACAATGTTTGGGAACTTGTCAAGCGACCACATCAATTCGAGCTCAACAATGTCTGGGAAGTTGTCAAGCGACCAAACCCACGCAAACACAATATCATCGGTACCAAATGGATCTACTGCAACAAGCAAGATGAAAATGGCCTTGTGGTAAGGAATAAGGCTCGTCTTGTAGCTCAAGGCTACACACAGGTTGAAGGAATTGATTTCGATGAAACTTTTGCACCTGTTGCTAGACTTGAGGCTATTCACATATTGCTTGCTTATGCTAACCGTCATAATATCATCTTATATCAAATGGATGTGAAAAGTGCATTCCTCAATGTTAATCTTGAGGAATAAGTATATGTTGCTCAACCACCAGGTTTTGAAGATCCTAAGCATCCTGACAAAGTCTTCAGACTCAATAAGACCCTCTATGGCCTCAAGCAGGCCCCTCGGACGTGGTATGATACTTTGAAGGAATTCCTCATGAAGAAAGGCTTCAAACCCAATTCACTTGACCCCAACTCTTTTCACCAAAAACTACGATGATGACCTATTCGTGTGCCAAATATATGTTGATGATATTATCTTTGGCTGTACTAACCAACGTTACAATGATGAATTTGCCTATATGATGAGTGAGGAATATCAAATGTCTATGATGGGAGAATTGAAATTCTTCTTAGGTCTTCAAATTCGTCAACAACGCAATGACATCTTCATATCTCAAGAGAAATACCTCAAGGATGTGCTAAGGAAATTCGGCATGCAAGATTGCAAAGGCATCAAAATCCCTATGCCCACAAATGGCCATCTATGCACTGATGAAAATGGCAAAGACTTTGATCAAAAGGTATACCGCTCCATGATTGGCTCTTTACTGTATCTATGTGCATCTAGGCCAGATATTATGCTTAGTGTTTGCATGTGTGCCCGTTTTCAAGCTACACCGAAGGAATCACACCATAAGGCTGTGAACATATTCTTCGATATCTAGCTCACAGTTCAACACTTGGATTATGGTATCCCAAGGGCTTTGCTTTTGATCTCATTGGATATTCTGACTCTGACTGTGCTGGTGATCGGGTGGATCGCAAGTCAGCATCAGGCAGATGCCATTTCCTTGGACGATCCTTGGTATGTTGGTCCTCAAAGAAGCAGAACTGCGTATCACTGTCTACTGCTGAAGCTGAGTACATTGTTGTTGGTTCCTGCTATGCTCAATTGTTGTGGATGAAGCAAACCCTCAAGGACAATGGCATCAACATGAAGAACGTGCCTCTCTACTGTGACAACGAGAGTGCCATCAAGATTTCTCATGACCCAGTTCAGCACTCGGAGACTAAGCACATCCAGATTCGTCATCATTTTTTTCGTGATCATGTGTTGAAGGGCGACATCTCAATCGAGCACGAAGACTGAAGAACAACTAGCGGATATCTTCACAAAGCCCTTGGATGAGAAGAGATTTAACAAGTTATGGTGTGAGCTAAATATCTTAGAGTCTTCGAATGTTCTTTAAAAGGACACACATCCTAACACTTATGCAATATTGATGACTTAGATGTGCAACACATGAAGTAATGTTTTTTCTTCAATCAATGAAAACTAACCATCTAAGTGTGAAGAAATTAATGAAGAATTTGATTCTCAGAACCCTACGACAATTGTACGCGGTGTCTGAAATCATCATTCTTATACGGTGGGTCACGCCACCAACAAAAGTTGAAAATCTTCAAATTTAAGTTTTTCTTCATTTTTTTGCAAATTCTTCATTTTTCAAATTCTTCAACTTTGCATTTCTTCAAGCTTTTCGACTGGTGTTCTTCACTGCCTATATATATATATATATTTGAGTTTTCTGTCCTCAACAACATTCACTTATTGCTAATTCTTCAAGTTGATTTTCATCTAAGTGAATGTGATGGGACCTGTTCCCCCTCTATGCTAAACTCAACCCAGTCTATTCACAAATTCTTCATGTGCGTTCTATTTGAAACCCGTTCAACATCTTCACTGTGTCCTTGTCAGCTGAAGAATTTGATGACGAAACATTAAAATTTTCATATCTAAATTTTCGGCTTTTGCCACTCAAACCGTTCCGCATCCCAGGATAAAATTAAAATACTCACCCACGATTTACCACGATCTCCACCTCTCAGTACGTGGGTGACACATGTCGCTAGGATGGCAAGGGTCAGGGGCACATTCGTCCAAATTCTTCGCACGGGCAGTTTTTCATCGTGGGTATAAATACCCCCTCCCTTCCTCATACTTCATTTACCCCGCTTGACCTCAACTCGCTCGAGCTCTCAGACCTAGGGCCGCTGCTACACTCCATCATCGCCGGTGAGGAAGAGCTTCACTGCCTCAACCTCGTCGTCATCTCGTGCCGGCCACGGAAATATTCACTCCGCCGCCGCCGTAGTTGTCTCCCGCCGCTGAGTTAGGGCGTGGGAGATCTGAATGGACGAACTTCTCCACTTCCTCTCCCAGTTCGTCGTGTTCTTCATCGAGGGTAATTTAAATTTGATTTTACTGCCCTACTTTGATTCTCATGTTTTCCACAAAATTTTCAAAAGGTGTTTATTCTTTAACTTCCCTATCCTTAAATACCTAGTTGCATCTGTTCTTGATTTGTTTCTCTAAGCTATGTTTTTCCTCAAGATTCCTCAATTGTGTGGATTGTCAAATCTATACAACTCTGGAACCTAAGTCAAGAATGCTTAGTGAAAATCCTCAAGACTCCCATGGTCAAATTCCTCAAACTCGATACTTTTGAAAAAATTCTAAGAACACATATGACCTCCCCAAATTCTTCGCACCTATACTATGTTCACAGGTACAACGTCTGTTGCTGAATCACTGGGTTCTCATCAACTTAACTCATTTGCAGCGTTCGTGAAGATAAATTGCATACTTCCTCAAAAACATCAATTGTTCAAAATCCTCAAGTGAAGAAAATGTCAGGGAAAAGACCTCAGAAGGGAGGAAAGAGGCCAGAGACAAATACTGCTTTTGAAATCCCTGAAGACATTTATGATGAGTATTGCACACCTGATGAAGCCACACATGGCAAAGAAAACAAAAATCAGTGCAAAGTGTACATTCATAGGATTGAGAGAAGATGGGCAAGGGAATGGACGGAGTATCGCTATGTTACTCCAAAGTACATGAAGAAATTCGCTGTACACCCTCCATGTCCAAGACCTCCATTGGCTCCAGGCCAAGTTGCTGATCCCTCAAGCATCAGACGTGGTGAGGAATTTCCCAAAGAATGGGCCAAGCGCCAAGCCAAGTTGGCTAAAGTAGCAAAAGAAGCAGTGAAGAAATTCAATGAAGATTCTGCTGCTGCCGCTGAGGCCTCTGCTAGCAAGCCTAAGAAGGCTTTGCCGAAGAAATCAGCCACGAAGCCGAGTTCCTCAACAACATTGCCCTCACGGCCAATACCAAAGCCCTCACGGCAAATTCCTCTGGCAACTTCCTCAAGGGCAGCTCCAATTCCCTCCGTTTTCATGAAATCCTCAACTGCTGCTGCAAAGTCCTCAACACCTGTGCATCTTGCCATGTGTCAAAGGACCGCAAGATTTTCTATAGCTTCAGGAGCATCTACAAGTTCCTCAGCTCCACCACAGTCCTCAACAGGCCCAACTCTGTTGAAGAAAAAGGCTACTGCTGGACGTGGCTTGAGGCCAAGTCCTCATAAGAAGCAAGTTGCTTTTCAAGTTCCGTCTAGTGATGATGAAGCTCATGATGAAGAACTTGCTGAGATCATCAGAGACAGGCAAGAAAGGGCCGCTAGAGCCAAAGGCAGTGCTGTGCCCCTCATGCTGGATCCGAAGAAGATCCTGGATTATATTGATCTATGGCACAAGGATCCCAACACTCCTCTGCCTGACTTAAACCTCACTCCCGGTCGAAGTCATATGTTGACTGCCTTCATTAGTGAAGAAAAATGGAAATTTGAGAAGGCAAGACAAGTCAAGAAGGCCTAGTATAAAAAGGAGAGATTTCTGAAGAAAAATGTTCTGAATATGACTCCTGAAGAACTTGTAAACATGCAAAAGGAAATCAAACACCTCAGTGATGAATTTGACACCTACCATGCAGATTGGCTCGGTGCAAAGGCCAGATTCGTCAAACTCTCCAAGACCCTCAAGCTGAATGTCGCAGCACC